>CM046878.1:631070757-632313257 GCA_025667525.1 Glebionis coronaria
TAAGCATTAAAAAAGACGGCATGGCAGATGACTACCAATTCGAAAAGAAAAACATGCACCTTTTTTCTATTACCTTCGTGAGAGAGTTTCAACTTGACGACATATATTACAAAAAATAGTAGATTGAGCAGCTATATTCTCTAGAGCATAATGTACGTACTAAAAGACTCACTTTTCATTGAGTTCAAATGATCCCTTGTTGACCCTACTTTTCAAAGTATCCTCAGTTTTTTCAGAGCATCAAGACGCTGGCTTTCATGGATCTGCATTATGGGTCACCGAAAAGTCAACCTGTATGACTATGAACATGTTACTTTTACCGAATATGCCCAATCGACCCTGTTGAATAGGGTTATAAATATCATCTTTGGCCACCTATCTTAAACACATGAGAAACTGATTTATAACAGGTAAATTAGGTACATCGAGTATGTGTCAATACATGTATTTTTAAAACGGTGAAGCATGGGTAATGTGAGCTTTAATTGAAGATATACTTGAAAAATAGCAGTTTTAAAGGTAAACATTGAGTTTCATATAATGATATTTTTCAGTGCATCTCTAAAACAATTTTGGGACTAAAAAATAGGTTCACTTAAAAACATACTAATCTCCGATCCAAAAGGAGCCTTTAAAGTGTAAATTCACAATACTAAGATCGAATCTAAATAAATTAAGCTATTTGACAATCTTGACATTCCCAAATATCCATAGAACACTCACAATTACCTAGGAAGTTTCCTAAAACTTATCCTATGAAATTTCGCTAAGTTGATCAGTGAGCCTAAAAGGTTAGCCCATGACATATTCAGGTTGAAATCTTTGGGCGAGCATGGCTTGTAATTGTCAGGTGCGCGATTATGTTTGGAAAATAAACACTACTGATTAATCAACAATTTCCATATATATAAGGATATAGGTATACACACTACGAAAATAGCAAGTACATACAGGTTTTGTGATGCGGTTATTGAATGGTAACTTCAGGAGTGGTAACAGTGGCAGCAAAGTCTGGTATGTTGCCAGTATCAAACGTACCCGTTCATTCCTTATTTCTAACTGGAGTAATGGCTAATAACAAAAGATTATAGCATCGTTGATATATAGAAAAGTGGTTAACAGTAATATTTTTTTTCACATAGTCTCTCAAAACATATTACAGTAACATTAGTTCATAGCACATCAACAATACAAAAATAAATATTGTAGCATACGAAGCATGTCAAGAGTACCTGCAATTAAAAACTCTCCCTATATTGTTCATTCTCTTTTCAATTAGAGTACTAACTCCTAACTACTACTACCTACTCATGAACATTGTAGTAAAATCTTAGTGTGTTATCACTCCACTTTCTTTAAAACTGTAAACTATCATTACTAAGTTGTTCAAAACGCTCAAGTCTTTGACTCTACGAATATAACAAAACAAAATAATCCTGATGGAGAAAGATGATCGACCCTTTGACATAGTCCTTATGAACGAATAGACTACCAAATAATAAAGTAAAGAGGAAAGCGCACAAATAATATGAACCATCGACGATGAAAATGTGAGGCCGTTTGACTTAGTTTCAGAGAGTAATTTTGCTGCAGAGATTGAGGAACTCGTAATAGAGGCTGAGACACTGAAGAAGAAGACACATGCAAAGGTTATAGAGGAAATGCATCTTATAATGAAAAAAGCTCATAATTGAAGAACTGAAATAAAAGATAACAGAGTGTTTTCACATACGAAGTGAACAAATTACATAATCAAGATTGACCAAAAAGTCAATAAAAGAGTAACAGATGAAAAGCACCAAAACAGTGAGACTGATTTAACTTGGATAACAAATGAAGCTTCTGCGAGTGACGATTGGCAATATCTTTTCATGAAGATTGTTCGTCGGCTGCAGTTTGTGTAGATAAACTGTTCAAACCAAATAAACATCCAAACAACTTATAAATTTAATTCAAAAATAATTTAACAAAATAAATAGAAGTGTCATGCACAACTTATCAACTTGTTATGCGGACCTTGTTCCAGCCCGTCCTGTTCCAGCCGACCCACCTGTATATGGTGAATCGTTTTTGACCAGCCAACAAGCCTGTTCATCTCACCAGGTGGCCGTCCAGCAGACTTGGGCGCTAGGTGTCCCTCCAACAGGTGGCAACATCCACATCGCACCAGGTGGCCATCCAAGAGGCTTGGGCACCATAGCTTAACATTACGCACCTATAACATCATCACCAAATTGTATGCTACTAACTATTAATTATAACCATATTAAAATCTCTAATTAGCATAAATATGGGTCAAAATATTTACCTTAGTAACCAGGGCTTCCCAGCTATATTGGGTTCATGTTGCAATAGCTATTTGCTTATCCCTATCTGCATATATAAATGGTATTTAAATCATAAGCCATGAACACAAGTGAGTTATACATGTTTAATAAGGATTGTTTGACATTACACAATCCTTTTACTTTCTGCTGCATACTTGCATAGTTGCATATGTCTATGACATACTAATGACATCAACTGAATTTACACACCTTGGTTATGTTGACAATTTGTTGTCAATCAATCTAAGAAAAAGGCAATGAGAAAACATAAGGTGTATCCGTATGATCTCAGCCATGACACTATAGGAAGGTTTACTTGAAAAAAACCTTGGTGTTTATACATCATCGACCTATAAAATACTAAAATTTTCTATATTGCGCACCCTAAAAATAATGATAGCTATCCTAAAGGCTGATTAGAAAAGCCAACTATCAACATATATTTTTTGTGGATACAAATGTATGAACAAAATATAAAAAGAAAGGTCGAGCAAACCTCGTAAGAGTCATCTATTGTTTTAATGTATGTTTTTAATATTTTTTGTGCGCATTTTCTTGTGATTTACATCCTTAAATTCTGTAAAATCAATGGGTAAGCAAATATACTCAATAATTCTGAATGAACCTAAGAAACTATATAAAAAAATCCATAAAAATATATAACTTATCAAATTCATTGACATATCTAAGATACAAAATAGTAAAACGAAAGAATATTAGTCCGTGTGATTCGAATTAAACATGTGTGATTTCGTAAGGTAAGAATACTACATGGACATGAATATCAAAAACGCGTCTTCCAAGGCTCTCAAAAGATCTATTTTCTCTGAAAATAAGTGAGTGACAGTGAAGAGTGGCGAATCTTCGCGTAAAACTTGAAGTCATATTCATAGCGAGACACTTATTAAAGTTATTAATCGATCGACAAGGATGAATTAAAATAAGTTACTGTAGCTATGGGAGTTTGATTCTTCTGCTTCTTTAGTGGATGAATTGTGCGTCCCTCATCAAAAGAGTAGACGATTATTGGACAGTCGATTAAACTGCAACTAATTAGGGTTTATGATCGATGATAAGACTGGCTAAGTTATTTAATTATGTGTTGTATTTATATATGTTTTTAAATCTCCACTTGATTGTGTTTATAAAACTGATGTTTGGACAGATTAACAAAACAGTTCAATAGCTTAGATGGTAGAGGTGTTGATAAGTTAAGTAATTGAAGCGAGTTCGAAACTTGCCTTGCGCATATTTTTAGAAAATCTCCGAATTTTACCCCAAATAAAGTGCCACGTCATCGTTTATGAGATTATGTCATCGTGTTATGTCATCATTATCCCAGTCGTAGTTAGCCCCATATATAAGTAAAGATATATATCTAAAACCTTTATAAAGGAAGGATATTGGAACAAGCACAACCAATGAAAATGCCACGTAATTCATTATAACAACTTTCCTAAAAAAACATTTTCCCACCAGTCAATTAAACAAGCAACTAATTAATAACATTAAACAAAACAATTTAAAAAAAATCGTTTAATAGAAAAAACAATCTATCCTACCCAAACTTATTCCCCACCCCAACCATCAGATTTTAACAAAACGTTTAATAGAAAAAACACATTTTCCCACCGTCTGATTTTAGTACGCAACAATTAAAAAAACACATTTAACAAAAAAAAAATATATCCCCACCCCAACCATCAGATCCCTAAAATGTTCCCACCCACAATCACAATGATATCGAAAATTGACACACTAAAATTACACACATATATCATGAATCAATTTGAATGATTTATTGAAAACAACACACTTATGAAAAATTGTTATAGATCATGATGTTAGCCAAATATAAGCGCTTCTATATCTATGAACATAGATAATATCGAAATCATGCCCAGGTATTTTTTACACCTTTTTTGGAAATTTATATTTTACAGTTGTTTGTTATATTATAATTTACCTTTAATTTATGTTAAAAGATACTTTTCTTACGCATATTATATAAAGATTAGTTAAATGTTATGCTAAGATTACAATGAATATGTGGCCTTTTTATTGAAAATAATTAAATAATTCTGGAAAGTATTATTATTTTCAGAAGGTTTGAAAATAATTAAATAATTCTGGAAAGTTTGATTATGAACACATAACAGATTTCCGTGATTTGTGGCGTTTGTAATGAAAGATAAAATCATTTTGGCGTTTGTAATGAAAAATAAAATCATTTTCTTAATCAGGATCCCATCATTTATGAGTTCCCAAAATAATTTAACCTACCTCACACACTATATATTCAATGATAATCATACTTTGTAATATCACAATTTCATTCTTTCTCTATATCGTACCACAACTGAAAGGTAATACTTAGATGTTTTTTAACAATTTTTTGGATAGTTTTTGGTTTCTAAATAATCGTATACCAGTAATCTAATTATTATTGTTATTATTATTGTGCATAAAAAATGAGTCAAGAAATGACACTATTGTCTGTAATTGATCCTATGATGGACGAGATAACAGTTTTGGTTCGATGTATCAGTGTTTGGAAAATGTTTCCAGCCGCTAAACCTAATCAACCATGGGCTTTGGAAATGATTCTCCAAGACCAACAGGTATGTTTTTCTCATTTAGAAATAAGTTGTTTGTATGTTATTTAGGATATGGATCTAAAATATTTTTATATACACATATGATCAGGGTACCCATATTCAAGGAACTGTTAGGACTAAAGATATTGCTAAATTTGAACCTTTGCTTGCCGAAGGCGCATGTTACAAAATTAGGAATATGGGGGTTGCTGAAAATGATGGCGAATTCCCTTTGTTAACCCATGAATACAGGATCAATTTTTATAGGAATACGATAGTAACAAGAGTCAACCACTTTGACAAGAATGTTTGTGGGTTCAAGTTTGAACCATTAAGAAATTTTGGAACAAATAAATTTGTGAAAAACGACTTTGTAGGTTAGTATTTATTTATAAGTTTAATTTAACACATTTAATTATATAATATGGTGTTACATTATTATTGAAACGGGGTTTGAATTTCATGCAGATGTTATTGGAACTATCGTCTCAATATCCGATCTTATTCCATTCAATGGGGGGTTTGGTGAAAACAAGCGGCGAAGAACTGTTGTGCTTCAAGATTTTGAGTATGTTTTTTCAAACATTATTTACAAAAAATGATTTTAATGTTATTCTGCTTACTTATTAAGTCTAATGAACAGAGGTTTGAAGTTGGAATGTTGCTTCTTTGATAAATGGGCTGAACGTTTTAACGAACTTGCTGACAAAAAGGAGGAAGTCGGACATGTCGTTGTGGTCCTTCAGCTGGCAAGGGTGAAATATTTTAATGGTAATTGAATTTTATAATACCTTATAATAAAACTTATGAAGTTTATAACTTAACCATAAACATCTAATGAGAATTTTCATTCACAGAACAACCGTCAATTGGCAATTCTGCTTTTGGTACAAAGATGTACATCAATGCAGATTTACCAGAAATTCAGGCTTTCAAAAAAAGGTACAACATAAAATTGATCATATACTGATTTAGTATGTTTGTTGTTTAGTAATTATAAGTTAAACTGTATGCATTGATGTTAATATAGGTATCAATCTGGCGCCGACTATGATGCGAAGATGCATGCTATTACTCTCTATTCTCCTGCTAAAAAACAAATCACGCCCGAGGTATTTTTTGGGGGAGCTATAAAGATGTGTGTTGCATCAATTCGTGACTATAGAAAAGTAAGTTTTATATTATAATGTCACAATTTCATTATTTCTCTATATCGTACCACAACTGAAAGGCATATATTAATGCGTTTAAAATTTGTTTACAGAAAACTGAATGTGTAGTATTTGCCAAAATTCATAAGATACATTATGAATTTGGATGGTCATTCACTGCATGTAGAAGATGTGGAAAGTCTGCCCATGAAGCCGAGGAACAAACATCCTCAATCAACAAAGGGAAAAGCAAAAATAAGCCCATCAAGTGGGATTGCAAAAATCCGGAACACAAGGGCATGACTTCTGTTGTACCCAAGTAAGTTACCAATTAATCAGTGTTTGACCAAATGAACTATAATTTACACTGACTAGCTTATCAGTATTTTCAACATCATAATAATTTTGGCAATATATTAATGAAGGTATAAAGTTATTATACGTGTAACCGACGACAGCGGATCTACAAGCCTACTGCTTTATGAAGACCAAATGTTGAAGTTGATTGATACCCCATGTTACAAGCTTATTGAACAATATTCAGGGGAAAAGGAGGACATATTCCCGTCTGAATTGAAAACTATTGTCGGGAAAAAGATGTTGTTTAGATTTACATATTCAGATGAAAACATCAAAAGAAACAACCATGTTTACACAGTGAAGATGATTTCTGATGATGAGGGGATGATTGCAACGTTTGTAGATGATTTAGCAGACAATGTACTTTTATTACTTATATATGATAATATCAGTTAAGTGTTGTGCTAAGGTTACAATGAATATGGGGGGTAAATATCAGTTACAAGGTACTCTCCTTAACTGATCTTTGATAAAGATCAGATACATGTTAGGCTAACATGACGACGAATTTTACCAGTTAATGTTTATAAGGTACTTTCTTTAAGCATATTTGATAAAGACCACATAATATGTGATAATATTTGAGTGAATTTCAGTTAAATGTTATGCTAATATAACCATGGGTAGTTGTGAAGTAAATATCAGTAAAATGTTATGGTAACATTACCATGAACCAGTATATGACGCAGAATTGAAGATCAGTTAAATATTATGCTAAGTTTAACATGGATATATTATGTATTAATGTTTTCAGTTGTCTTTTACAAAAAATGGCTTATTACATTACAGGACAATGACGATGATGATGTGCTTGAAACACCAAACTCCAATAATGACAAAACCAGCATGATGAGTATGTCGGATGCCATTCCATTTAATCTGGAAGTGACTCCTGATTATGTGAAAACAAAAGAAACACATCATTCTGATTCAGAACAAATGAACGAATCTGATTGTGATCCAGGTAGCAACGGAAGCCAGAAGCGTATAGTCATTGACCTTGATGACTATTACGAAGACGAGACACCTAATAAAAAAGCGAAAGCCACTTTGGTTGAAGTCAAGCAAGAAAAAGATGATTGACAAATTCCCATCCTGAAATTGCCTTCAAGCTTTTTACTTTTTGTGTTTTATTATTATGCAAACTTTGTTTCAGACAATCTTTTGATTATCATTTTTTACTTTGGTTGAATAAAGTTGGTTTGCTTTTTGGGAGGTTCCCAATACAAAATAGGCCAGCAACTGAAGGCAAAAGCACTCATTGATCGAGATGAGTATCATGAAGATAATACAGCTGACACTATGGGAAAACCAAAGTTATTGCAGTGAAGACTGTCATCTTCAAACCTTTAGTTTAAGTTGTTCATTTTTATGCACAACACTTTGTAAGACAATGATTTTAATTTGTTTTGTTTTTTTTCCTGGGGATTTTCTACAGGAATGTTTTTTATGAATTTTAATTGAAGGCTATTTGCAATATCTTTATTCCTTCTTTTGCAATATCTTTACTGTTTAAATTATTTGTAATATTCGTGTTAAGTTTTAAAGTTGCTGAAAAATTTGTTGATACCTGAAGAAACATATACCTGATGTGAAAAAAATGAAAAAACATATTGTGGCAACATCTGAACCGACAATTTCTTTTTTATTGATCTTATAATCATATTCTTAAATAAGGAACCCACCTCATTAGTATCCCCACATGCTTAACCTGTTATGTCTTTTAAACAAAAAATATAGACTTCACGAATTCACTATTAAAAAAAATAAAATAAAATTAACTGATTAGTATCAGTTATTCTTGCTGATAACTAAATGTATCCCCACATCTTCTAATGTTTCAACATGTAATAAAAACTACACAACTTTATTAGAATTTTTTCAGCAAGATATTGTTGATAACATAAAACGCCCAACTGGATAACAAGCCTCTTTTCTGCATCACTGTCGTTGGAAATCTGCTACCACGTTTTCATCCTCAATAGTACTTTTTTGGGAGGTACTATAATTTCAAGATAAAATTAATTTGAAACGTATCTTCAAATACTAAATTTGTAACATTATGGGACCTCAATAACTTACAATCATTATAAAAAAGGCAACATTTCCTGAAAATATGCGATTTCATTAACTTTGAATCATTTTAAAGAGGTAACACATATCTCATACGTTAATACCAAAGATATTTAACATTAATGGAATAAAAATTAGGTTTTATTGAATTTTTTTTAACACTATATAAGGTTTACACAATCAGTATTACCATTTCAAAAGACGTCTATGATGAATAACAAAAGAAAACATGTTGCCATTACTGTTGGTGATACAGAGAATACGCAATCATCAAAGTCAATACCCTCAAGCAGCTTTCATCGTACAATCGCCTCTAATAGCTTAGATGATGAACTTATCAATGGAAAAAAAAGAGGTTGGTATATTATTACATGTTTTACATATATGTTGTTAGCAAGTTATGCTTTCATTTACCTGGAAACATACATTCACATTCATATTAGACATGTTGCTTCCATATTCATCATTATCAATGTACCTTTAATGCACAATACTTTTGCAGATCATCTTGACATACGTAACATGAGAAATCAAGGAATGTTGAACCAAATACAAAAGGATAATGTGTTATCATTCAACGATACACAGTTCAATCATCTCCTCCATTATCAACCTATATATGTGCCTATAATTCCTAAATCTAATGGTATGTTATCTTATCTTACAAGTTAATATTCCAGCAAAAATAGTTGAACTCTCTTATAAATATAACATTGCAAATTTGTGTGTGATGAAGGTACTACACAACATCATCATGAAGATTTGCATAAAAGGATTTCCAATTCCAGAAATTTTATGCAGCAAAAAGTATCATATTTCAAGCAAACTCAAACTTGTCGAAATAATACTTATAATCTACAATACAATGAAAGATTCACATCGCCAGGAACTAACTTCAATCCTTACACAAGTTCAAGTAATGATTGCGTATTATCTGCTTCAATTGTACAACGAACTCCTTTATGTGACATCACTACAAGTAATTTGAATCCTTACCTTATGATCTATTTCTGTCAAATACGGAATGATTTGTGAACTGTTTATTTGTAAACTATAATACCTGTTGTGCATAAAATAGGTACATTGTCAAGCATCAACCAAACGAGGTCATCCACAAGTAATGGCAGCCCATTACTAACACCAGCAAAAGATGTCAATTTGGATCCAAATAAAGGAGTTGATATACCAGCGAAAAGAGGTCGTGGGCGTCCCCGTAAATATCCTGTTACCACGGATAAGGTAGAACCTTTAAGGAGATCAGGCCGTCCACGTAACAAACCTGTATATGATGAAAATTCACCAGACATTGGTTCACATGTTTCACTTACAACAGGTATAAGTTAATAATTTATAAAACTATTATACATATAAACCATATTTTTAACTTACCCATCATTTAGATTTATTCAATATCTTGCTGAATTTGCAGGTAATCGTTCAAACCCTTCAATGCATCAAAATAACCCAAACACACCAGTAAGCAGCGTTGTTGGATCTTCGAGTCCAAATCTCTCCTGTCTTGAAACACATATGATTCCAGCCACTGGAAAGCAGTCTACAAGATCAAGATTCAGAATACGCAGTCCTGTTCGATTTGACCTTGGTGAGTTATAATATTAACAACCATCGTAACCATATATAAATTACCTGCAGCCATGTACTAATAATTTTGACAAAATATAACCCATGCACACCAACTAACATTCTGATTTTTATTTTGGCCACATAATATTTTCAATACCAATACAGGTGATCAAAGCAAAAACAAAGGCAAATCTATACCGGAAATATCTAATAGTGATTTATCAGAATTCAAAGATGAATACGGCTATGTCGATCGTATAAGAGGCATATCTAAAGGTATTGACCTGTAATCAATTTTTTGCATTATTTTTGTGTTTGACATCATTGTGTATTAGTCTAATGATGTAAAGCGGACCATTCGCTATTAACACTGTTATAAGGTCTTGATAATACTCATTTGTTAAAATTAACTATTGAGGTAAAAAAACACATGGATCAAGTATTTTACCAGATTACTACTGTTGATTATATTAATCTCAAGCATAGGATTCTTTTAGGAATAATAATTTGTAGTTACTAATTATATATTTTTTATTATGTATTTAGATTACGTCGACCATGGAGATCCGGATGTTCAATGTCAAAAATGTGGTGCAATGCTTTGGCTTGCAGAAAGTCAAAGGGTGCTAATGTTGCTGGTAAGAGTGACTCATTTTCTCTTTGTTGTGGCAAAGGGAAGGTTACACTACCGGTCCAATTGAAGGAACCTCCGTCATTGTTAAGGAAACTGTTGAACGGACAACACAGCAAAAGCACATCATTTTTGGCCAATATACGCCGCTATAATTCCATGTTTGCTTTTACTTCCATGGGTGGTAACGTGGATCATTCAGTCAATAATGGACGGGCTCCATATTGTTTCAAAATTCAAGGGCAAAACTACCATAGAATTGGGAATTTGGTACCTCAGACTGGCCAAAAACCATCTTTTTTACAGCTTTATATTTATGATCCAGAGAATGAGATTGAAAACCGAATTCAAACTGTTAGGTAAATATATCAAACCAATGCTTGGATGTGCTTTGTATTTTTTTTACAGTTTTTTCTTAAATATATAATTTGACTTATTTTTCCCATAATATTCAGTTCAAGTGAGAATGGATCATCAACTTCAAACACAAACTTGGATCGTGATTTAACCAAAGATATTAAGCTTATGCTTGATCGTCGAAATCCTTTGGTTATGCAATTTCGGAGGGCTGGGAAACAAATATCCGAAGGTGCTGAAAATGTTAGAATCAGACTAATTGGAAAACGTCCACAGGATGGCAGGACGTATAACCTTCCAACTACGAATGAGGTTGCTGCACTTATCGTTGGTGATATTGGTTCAAACACTAACCTAAGAGATATTATTGTCGAGGAAAAGAATGGAAAGGTTAAAAAGATTAGCGAGTTACATGTTGAATACCTTCCACTACAATATCCGTTGCTTTTTCCTTTCGCAGAAGATGGCTATAGAACTGACATTTACCATTCACATGTTACCAAAGACACTCCAGAGGACAAAAAAACCCGTGTCACAATGCGTGAATGGTTCGCATACCGTATACAAGATAGGCCAAATTGCTTTTCAACCCTTTTAAATGGTAGAAGATTATTTCAGCAATTCTTGGTTGATGGTTATACCATGGTTGAGGCTGAGAGGATGTTGTATATAAAGAACAAAAATAAAGAACTAAGGTGTGAAACGTATTCCCGATTAGCAGAGGCTGCTGAATCTTATTCAAATGATGGGAAGAAGAAACGTGGCAAAAAATACATTTTGCCTTCAACCTTCACAGGTAGCCCACGATACATGTTACAGAACTACCTTGATGCTATGGCGATGGTAAAAAATTATGGATACCCTGATCTATTTATAACGTTTACATGCAATCCTAAATGGCCTGAGATTACAAGGTTTTTACGTAAGAAGGGTGTCAAATCAGAGGATCGTCCTGATATTACAACAAGGGTATTTAAAATGAAGTTGGATCAATTCATAAAGGACATCAAGGAAAAACGTATATTTGGACGTGTTCGAGCAGGTATATAATTCTTAAATATGAAAATACATATACTTTGTGTATAACATGAAATTATTTACGGTTTACATATTATTTTAATAGCTTTATTTTTTGTGTAATTTGTTTCCAGATGTTTATACCATAGAGTTTCAGAAACGTGGGTTACCCCATTGTCACTTATGTGTATGGTTGCATAGTGATGATAAGCTGAGGTTCCCAACGGACATAGACCGATGTATATCAGCCAAAATTCCCGATAAGGATTCAGACCCTGAACTCTACCAATTGGTAAAAGAATTTATGATGCACGGTCCGTGTGGTCCTGAGCATAGAGTTTCCCTTGCATGGTTGAAAACAAGTGTTCCAAACATTTTCCAATGCAGTTTAATGAATCCACTTTCATTGATGAAAGTGGATATGCCAAATACAGACGCACCGATAATGGAAGAACTGTTAAAAAACAAGGTGCAGAGCTTAATGGTGGGTTTGTTGTTCCCTACAACCCGACGTTACTGAAAATGTACCAAGCGCACATAAACGTAGAATGGTGCAATCAATTTAAATCTATCAAATACCTGTTTAAGTACATAAACAAGAGACCGGATAGAGTGACTGCGGCTGTTGAAGAAGAAGAAAAGAATGAAATTAGGGATTTTTATGATTGTCGTTACTTATCAGCATGTGAGGCTGCATGGAGGATATTCAAGTTTGACATACACCATAGATTTCCGGCAGTAGAACGTTTACCATTCCACCTTCCAGATGAGCAATCTGTGGTATTTGATCCATCAGAAAGTATTGATTTCCAACTAGACAAAAGTTCAGTCAACGTTACAAAGTTTTTGGCTTAGATGGAAACCAATAAAACTGACCCCGCAGCACGAGAATTATTGTATGTTGAATTCCCCAAACATTATGTGTGGAACCACGTCGATAAAATATGGACTCCTAGAAAGCAAGGACAAACCATAGGACGTATTCATCACGTTCCTCCTTCTTGGGGTGAACTTTTCTATTTGCGTATGCTTTTAAACCATGTTAGAGGTGCTGAAGAATGGGATGATTTTAGGAAGTATGAGGGTGTAGTATATCCTACACATAAAGAAGCTTGCGACGCACGTGGATTGTTATATGAGGACAAGGAATACATAGATGGTATAGAAGAAGTAAGTGAGTGGGGTTCAGGAGACTATATTAGGAATTATTTTGTGATGTTGATATTGTCGGATAGTATGTCTAGACCGGAAGTTGTTTGGGAGAAGACATGGCGTATATTAGCAGAGGATGTTCTAGAAACTGAAAGGATAAAGCGCAATCATCCAGGTATTAAATAATATTACTTTAATCTTCAAACACTAAAGTCGTTATCAAAACTTTTTATTCTTACTTAACTTTATTTACATATGTTTTATTTTAGATCTTCAATTAAGTGACACACAGAGGTATAATATATGTTTAACATATATTGAGGACAAGTTACTTAGCAATTCAAGGAGTCTAAAGACCATTGTCAATATGCCTTATCCAAATTCAGAGTTCACACTAGAAGGATATAACAGGTTAATTTACGATGAGCTTGATTATGACATTCCAGATTTGATAATCCAGCATCAAGCATTATATTCAAGTCTGACAAACGAGCAGAAAGGAATATATGAAACTATAATGGATGCTTGTGATAATAACCGTGGAGGAATGTTTTTTGTTTATGGTTATGGAGGTACAGGAAAGACATTTTTGTACAAGACTTTGTCAGCTGCTCTAAGGTCAAAAGGTGAGATTGTTCTAACCGTTGCATCGAGTGGAATCGCAACTTTATTGCTTGATGGTGGAAGAACAGCCCACTCACGTTTCCATGTCCCTATAAATGTTGTTGAGGATTCAATGTGTTCGATAGATGCCAATAGTGATCTTGCAGAATTGATTCGTGAAACCAAGTTGATAATATGGGACGAAGCACCTATGGTTAACAAACTTTGTTTTGAATCTTTTGAACGAACTTTACGAGACGTTGTACCTGAAACTTATACGGATATATGTGATGAAGTTTTTGGTGGAAAAGTAGTTGTTTTTGGGGGAGATTTCCGACAAATTCTACCCGTTATTCCTAATGGAAGCAGGCAAGACGTGGTTCATGCTTCGTTAAATAAATCTGATTTATGGAAGCATTGTACTGTTCTAAAGTTGACGGAGAATATGAGACTTCGCGTTGGTTGCAAACCTGGAGACGCAGAAGAAATAAAAGAATTTGCTGAGTGGATTTTGAAAATTGGCGAGGGGAAGATAGGTGGCAAAAATGATGGTCATGCTTTGATAGAATTTCCTGAAGAAATGCTCATACCAGATTCAGATGATCATATAGGAGCCGTGATACAAGAAACATATGATAATTGGGAGGAAAATTTGTGGAATCAAAGTTATTTTCAAGACAGAGCAATTCTTGCTCCAACGCATGAACAGGTTGACAAAGTTAATGATAGAATGATGTCAAAACTTTCTGGCAGAGAGAAAGTATATTATAGTTCAGACACCGTTTCCGATATAGACATTGATTTTAACCACAATGAGTCACTCTACTCCACAGAGTTCCTAAATACAATTAAAATGTCCGGCGTTCCACACCATAAGTTAGCTTTACAGGTTGGGGCTATTATCATGTGTTTGCGGAACATTGATCAAAGAGGTGGACTTTGTAATGGTACAAGGTTACAGATTTTGCGAATGAGTAAAATTAACATCGAGGCAAAGATTATATCAGGTGGTAAGCTTGGTGATGTAGTCGCTATACCTCGAATGAATATATGTCCATCCGATAAAAAATGCCCTTTCAGTTGAATAGGAGACAATTTCCTATATCCGTATGTTTTGCCATGACTATAAACAAAAGTCAAGGGAAAACTTTATCGAAGGTAGGACTGTATTTGGAACGTCCTGTGTTTTCACACGGACAATTGTATGTCGCAGTGTCGAGGGTTAAAAGCAAGAAAGGTCTTATAGTTTTGTGTTGCGACGAAGAAGGGAATTATTGCAATTACACAACAAATGTTGTGTACAAAGAAGTTTTGCATAGGCTCTAAATTGCACGTTTACCATTTTTGAACACTTTTAAGGTTGTAAGGATCTTTTCTATTTTATGTTCTATTAAGTTTCAAAAACATTATATCCTTTAATTTTGCAATCAGAATATTGTTAACCATAAACAATTTTAATTAGATAATACATATCTTAAAGATCATAATATTATGGTGAACTGTTTTGTTCATTTTACTTTTTGTTACTTCTATTATATGTTAACCATAAACAATTTTAATTAGATAATACTTAATAAATTGTATGGCCTAATGTTAAGCTGGACAAGAGTTATAGTTGTATAATACAGAGTTATAGTTGTATACAAAGCTAAAAATACATACATATGTACCACATTAACCATTTAAAGATATGATTTGGATGTTAAACTACAACCAACTACATAAATTGTATGGCCTAATGTTAAGCTGGACAAGAAACTACTAAAGTCAGCCAATCAATTAAAGGCAATCAATGGGCAAAGGCATGCATAATTGAATCCAATATCCTTATCAGTAGCTAATTACAGATTTATTCACACATAAATCAAAGGTTGAAACTTAAAAAAATATGATATATACGAACCTGCCTATGTTTATCTTCAACTGATTCCTAATAATTACAGATAACCTTCACATTCATCATCTTTCGTTCGGCAAATGGAGTTACTGACAACATATAAAATGAGAGGACATTAATGTCTTCATCAGATTTCACATCTAATTAGGACAATTGAACCTAAAAATGATGCGTGGGAAAAAGGTGCAAATTAAAGTGTGATTTGCCTTAATAAAACTGACGAAAATTGATGAGTTTACCCGATTTGAATCATCCCTGTCAAACACCTCCAGCATGACCACCTGATTCGATTGGTTTTGGATAGTGTAAACATGATACTGCTGGTGTGGTGCACAATTTGTTTTTTTGGGAATAATATGTTTTATAGTCCATCAAAATTGGGCCTGAAAGTATTACAATACTTTGGGCTGTTGTGTTACAAAAACACACACTCTTTTGTGAATATCAAGTTTATATGATTTTTGGTCATAAACAAATACACTATTTTTAATGGCTTGATTTTTTTACTTTGAACAAGTAAATTTATTAAAGATTTGATAAAATACTTTAAATAACTATGATTCTGTATATTATAACACAATTTTTTTTACTTTAACTTTAGTGGTCATTTTAAACAAATCTTAAAGCTACCCCGTCCATCGGACGGGCCTTGAGGCTAGTATATATATATATATATATATATATATATATATATATATATATATATATATATATATATATATATATATATATATATATATATATATATATATATATACTAGTTGCATAACCCGCCTAACGGGCGGGTTCGTTTCGTAAACCTTCCATTAAACAACGTTTGTCGATTTGTTTTAATGGTTGGTTGTAGCATATAAAGTTGTCGGTGTGAAACAAAGGATCTTCAATATTCTATTTCCTTTGACTTTTGAGAGTGATACATACACCCATCCTGACTTTGGTAATTAAATAATACTAACACGCCCAATATGTAGGTTTTCTTCATAATAATATAGATAATATTAAATAAATGTAAATAATAATTCTACTAAACAACACATAATACTAAGTTGTTAAATATGAATTCTAAACAACACAAAATAATTTGAATAATATGGTTAAGACTAAGTAGGCGTAAATAAATATCCGGCGTACGTTTCTCCAATGTCGTCATTCTCGCTGGTCCATTTCTATATATATATATATATATATATATATATATATATATATATATATATATATATATATATATATATATATATATATATATATATATATACACTAGTTGCATAACCCGCCCAACGGGCGGGTTCGTTTCGTAAACCTTTCATTAAACAACGTTTGTCGATTTGTTTTAATGGTTGGTTGTAGCATATAAAGTTGTCGGTGTGAAACAAAGGATCTTCAATATTCTATTTCCTTTGACTTTTGAGAGTGATACATACACCCATCCTGACTTTGGTAATTAAATAATACTAACACGCCCAATATGTAGGTTTTCTTCATAATAATATAGATAATATTAAATAAATGTAAATAATAATTCTACTAAACAACACATAATACTAAGTTGTTAAATATGAATTCTAAACAACACAAAATAATTTGAATAATATGGTTAAGACTAAGTAGGCGTAAATAAATATCCGGCGTACGTTTCTCCAATGTCGTCATTCTCGCTGGTCCATTTCTATATATATATATATATATATATATATATATATATATATATATATATATATATATATATATATATATATATATATATATATATATATATATATATATATATATATATATATATATATATATATATATATATATATATATATACACTAGTTGCATAACCCGCCCAACGGGCGGGTTCGTTTCGTAAACCTTTCATTAAACAACGTTTGTCGATTTGTTTTAATGGTTGGTTGTAGCATATAAAGTTGTCGGTGTGAAACAAAGGATCTTCAATATTCTATTTCCTTTGACTTTTGAGAGTGATACATACACCCACCCGGACTTTGGTAATTAAATAATACTAACACACCCAATATGCAGGTTTTCTTCATAATAATATAGATAATATTAAATAAATGTAAATAATAATTCTGCTAAACAACACATAATACTAAGTAGTTAAATATGAATTCTAAACAACACAAAATAATTTGAATAATATGGTTAAGACTAAGTAGGCGTAAATATATATCCGGCGTACGGTTCTCCAATGTCGTCATTCTCGCTGGTCCATTTCTATATTTTGGTTTAAAAAGATAGCGCCAAGGTAATTAATCATACATATTACGTAATGTTTATAGTGAGAAATGTTTGATGTGTGATAATTACATAAGTTCAAATAAAGAACTATCCCTATCATTTAGAGATGGTTCGTAAAACCAAAATACTTTATTATGATGGCTCGTCGCTAATGCTTCTTATTCGTCTCCCATTCGTCTGACCTATGAAGTTTACTGGTCAATGAAACATGCTAATGACAATACAATATTTTGTTCATTTTAAAACTTAAATATACTCATTTTCATTTTGAGCCCAAACATGTCCGACCAAATTGTTTGAAAATTGCAAGTTCACCTTCTCATGCAATATATCATTTTTGTTTTTGTTCTACATACAAACACATTGATACATAATTAGATTGCGTTATGAAAAACAAAAAAATTGATTTTGATCTACCAAATATAATTAATAAAAAAGCTTGAAACAAAATATAGTAGCCATTACGAATTAAAACGACGACCCACATTATTGTTTTCTATCTGACAATGATCCATGTATATATGGAGTTTTGCAAATCTATAATTACATAATAAAGCATGTGAGATCTTCTAAAATTAGCAAGATTGAATTCTCAACCAATTATATTTATTAAATATGGCAAGTTGTCGGTGTCTTTCTCACATATTATACCATATAACCATTTGTAACAACCTATTAAAATATATTTTTTTATTTTAAATTAAAATATTTTTTTCATCTATTTATTACTTTCATAATATAAGTTCATCATATTTCTTAAATGCTTTTTAGTTCAATATCAATTTCGATGTATTTTATTAACTTTCAGTTTTTTTGGCGTGTTTTTTTTATTTCACCCTTTTAACCTTTTAACATTAATGTGAATACGAACTTGATAAGATATTAACATTTTTTCGTTTCAAAAATTATCATCTAGTATTTGTCGCCGATTGCACGGACACCATGCTGGTAATATATTATTTCTGTAATATATTATTTCTGTAATATATTATTTCTGTAACTTTTTTATAATAAACGAAATACTCTTATGTTTTTAATGATACCAAATGAAACCGCGTAAAAATTGGTCAAAAGGAGAAGCCCCGACAAAAATCTGGTATATACGTGTCCTATGTTTTTTCACATTGTTTTTATGAACCATTGCTTCTTTCTTACATCTTGAACAATTTATTTGTAGTAGGTGGTCAAATTTCTTATCCTATTTTTTAAGAATAATGACAACACCCCCTCCCTGGTCTCGACCATAGGTATCACATGTTACATGATTACAAAGTTTAGGAGATATTTTCTTTCACAATATACCTTCCAACACAATTAAAAAAAGTACTGTAGCTAAAGTAGAGGCTCCGAATATACAAAACTATATAGCATAGGAAGAAGGTTAAAGTATGGTCCAAATTTTTTGAACCGTTAATGATCAAATTAAAAAAAGAACTTGTGCCAACTGCAAATCTGCAATAATATAGTAGTAATAAATTCTCCAGAACTAACATAAATCAATACTCCGTATTTCTTATCAGCAACACATGACCAAATTTTGAAATTTCGAATGTTAAGTATAAAATCATAAAGGAACATTTTAATGCAGTGTTTTGAAACCCGGTTTTTGAATCGACTCGGTCGAGTCACCGGGTCCAGGTCGAACCGGGTCAACCAGGTTTTAAATTTCTTTTTTTTTTCATATTTTCAATAAATATTTAAAAATATATATAAAAACCATAAAAACTTCTGTATACTGAAGATGTAAATTGTTTAACAACCAGTATAATATGTAAAAATAAAATTCCTTCGCAAACACGTAAAATTTACTTATTTTGAAACAAAAATCCGAAAAATCGAAACCAGGCCGGGTCTCGAGAACCGGGTTAACCTGGGTCACCCCAAACCCGGTGGGTCTAGCCAGGTTTCGAAAATATTAAACTCGGGTCAATATGACCCGTTTTTTCAAACATGATCGGGTTAACCAAATAAATTTACATATTACTTTTAAAAATCCGAAAAAATTAAAACCTGATCGGGTTGACCTGGGTCACCCCAAACCCGACAGGTCTTGCCAGGTTTCGAAAATATGAAACCCGGTCAATATGACCTTTTTTACCAGAACCGGGTAACCGGTTGACCTAGCCGGTCGACCCGGATCTGAAAACATTGGTTTAATGAATGAATAAAAGATACTTAAGGCATTGAAGAATCAACACAAAAATGATAAAAAAACGAAATTGAGATAGATATGGATTATGGTCTTTCCGGCTGATGTACAACTATAATATAATGAAACATTATATTGATCAGCTCAGATGGTAATGTGTTCGCATAATGCTAGCCTTCAATAAAATGGTTCGTTTTTGTTGGGAGCCATTCACTCGCCCACAAAATACATATTCAAAATGGTTCCTTGTTCTTGGACCGTCCCAACACTATCATCATGCACAACATCTCCACTTCCTCCTATGGCCTACCTGGTGCCTTCTGAGACGAAACCTGGAATCTGAGATCATGCATACATATAGGATCAAGACCTATTCATGGGCTTGTAAGTGGGTCCTTAAATTTGTTACTTGATCAATAAAATCTAGGAGCAGTGTCACGAGGCTGATGGGATATGTGGTTGATCATTTTCAGTATGCTATGTTCAGCTTGCCGGTGTTGATGTGTTTTGGAGAAAAGTCGTCTTTCAGCTCTTTCGTTGCGTCTCAAAACTACTGATGTTGGTGTTGCTTTTAGCCGTCTTTCGTCCACTGCAACTCACCAAGTAACGGTAAGTTTTTAAAAATAATATGAACAACAGAATTTTAAACAATAATTGTGGCTAAAGATTTCCATATATAAAATCTATAAAACTGATAATACATACACAAAATCTAAAACATAAAACTAAAAGTGAGTCATGTAATCTAACAGGACTGATCACAACAGTATGATCATCCCCTAAGAACATCAATTCAAAACTGAAAGAAGCTTTGATGTGACCATCCCAATTCTCTTAAGCTATTACCTACATGTCTTATCCTCACATTGTTTCAGTAAGTTGTTTCCAATGACCTTATGTGACCAGGAACTGTTTTTAGGCTTAAACTGTAAGTAGCCCTTTTCGGACAATCTGATAAACTGGAATGATACACTTGTTAACGGGTACACTTCATTAATATTCATCAAAGATCCATCATGCAACCTAAACAGCAATTTCACTTTCTTGTTAGTTGAGCAATCAGTGTAGAAATCCCAAAATCACTAAAAGAAGTTTTGAAACATAGCACACTTACACACGAGATTCATCAAGCATTCCCATTGAAGACAATCCTCAAAGACATTATGTGCCTATAAAGGTGAAGAGTCATTAACAAAAAGTCAAAACACACTTATTAATGGGTGGGGTTGTGTTTCATCTTGAATGGGGTCGTATAAATAAGCTTAAGGGGGAAATTCCCAAGACTTCGTTAACATTTTATTTTCAGATGCATATAGTCTTCCAAAACATTTTATTCAAAGATGTACCTCATTAGGTTTGATCACGTAGCTGATGTGGGCTGCGTGGTGCCTCTACAATAAAAAACAATAATCAGCAACCAACACTCATAGATACGAATTACCTTCTTGAAGATATTACCGTCGGTGATATCTTTGCTTTCTGATCTTCACAACTGGAGAACGTTTTCTGAACCGCTGACTCTAAATGCAGAGAAGAATAATGATTTCCAATCTGCATCCCTGCTCAGAGTACTTATTTAGAATTGTATCATATTCAAATCACATGTTTTTAATATGTTTTTTAGGTATTGTGTAAACATACTGTTATTAAAAAGAGTCCAGATGACCAATGTTAAAAATAAAAGAAACCGAAGGATACGTCATAGAAGCGGTTCGCCAACAGAAAACCTCGATATTTGTATAGTGAGTAGAGGCGACTATAGAAGCGTTGGTCTAGTGCTAAATTAACATGTGCTTTTTAGTACGCTGACAACACCAACTTTGGTTTGATTTACCAACTTTGGTCAAATATAACAACTTTTGTTCAGTGTTAAACCAATTACTTTTATAAGATGCATATTGTTTGTACTTGTAATAGTACAATTTTGTCCCTAATATGAAAAGTAAGTACCAGATTACACACATGATACGATGATCATCATATGATATGAGAATCCTGGTCATCATTTGACACTACCATTGGGTATGGTAGATGTGCATGGTCCATCAGATTTGCTTTGGCCTCAATAGTGTCACTCCTTCTCTTTGATTGAAGTATGCAAAGTATTTGATGAAGGTACCCTCCACTCGGACCAGAAAATTATTAGCCTAATGTGTACAAATTGACATAACGTGTCATTTTTTCACAGGAAATATCACCATCTATGAACAAAATATAAAAAATTGTCGAGCAAACGTCATCACAACTCCCAAGTTACGAGTCATCTACAGTTTTCATATATGACCTTGTTTCCCTTCTTTCTGCAACCTGCATATACACATTAAAAGTTTGGAAATTAAACTTCAATCCATTCATGATCATTCCTTAAAAAGACTTCAAAATGCAATCTTTTGTTTGCTAAAAACTTAAGATAATAATAGGCTTTGAGTATTTCAGTAGTTCCCTACCTTTGTAAAAGGCTTCCGTATATATTAAGAAGAGACATGAATCCTTTAATAAAAGTTACTACAACCTGCAAGTGAAACTAAACATATCATAGATTTGTAAGACTAATCACTCGCCAAATGCTCTTGTTTAGAGCATCTTCATTGATACCTAGCTTTATTGATTTGCCGAACTCATTCCAAAATTTGGTATATTGGCATCTCTTCTAATTGTTATCCTTTTGATTCTATCAACAACAAACATATAAAATATCAAGATTAATAGAATATATGATAAGGCCTAAGGGATTACATACTGTTAAAAAGCCTTAAGAGGCAATTGGAAGTTTAAAAGATGGCATCCCTGAAAGAAGAAGGCATTGGAGCAAGTTATATCTGTTTGAAAGTAATTGGTGTGAAAGGACCAAACCCATACATAGCAAGTTCTGTATTCAAGGTATCATTTTGTAACATCTCAAACAATGAAGTTTGACTTCTCACTACAAGAAAATAGCTTCTTAGCGACTTTTTTAGCGACATGTTTAGCGATGCATTTATTGCTAGCGAGGAACTTAGCGTCATAAAAAATTATGTCTCTATAAATGAGTCGCAGAATTTGCGACATGTAAATATACCTCGCAAAGATTAGCGACTTCATTTGCGATATTTATCTATAAGTCGCCATTTAAATAGCGACAAATTTTCTTATGTGGCTACTTAAATCGCTATTTATATGCCATGTCGCTACTTGCATCGCTATCTATGTCGCTAAATATAGCGGCATTGTTATTACGAGTCGCTATTTACAAACGCCAAATAAGCGACTTCTTGTTATTCTGAGCCGCTTTTACGACGCCGAATTAGCGACTTACTTATTCCATATCGCTATTTTAGTCGCTATTCCTAGCTCACACTATTAGTATTATGGTAGTTTTTCGACGTCACCATTTATATATATATAACGACAAAAGTAAACTCGCCGAATATCAAAAGTGACCCAATATAAAAAGTAATCAATCCATTATATAGAATCTATTATAAGTAAAAGAGAATCGTTAGAAGTTGCAGCTTCACATTTTTATTAAAACTGAGTCGTTAGCACAAAAAGAGAATCAACGTCATCATCATATCTTGTAACATAACAATGAAATAAAGGCATTGCAGTTACAAACATTAGAATATTTCAGCTCCAGGTTACAAACATTGCAACATTGCAACTGGAATTCATTAAAACTAAAAGAAATATAAAATATACAAGAATCTTTCCTCTCTTCTAATCCAACGCCTTTCCCATCAAGTTTGCTCAGAAGAGAGTCTTTCCTCTCCTCGGTAAAAGCTTCAAGATCGGCTGGACTCTGCAGAGAGACAACTACTTAATCCATCCAGATAACCAATCTACCCTCAAAAGTGTAAATTTAACACTTACCAGAAAGTCGTTTTTCAATCAGCAAAAGTGTATAAAATAGGAACAAGCAAATATCATGTAAATTGAAGTTCAAAACGGTAAACTTTTTGACATTCATAACACTTACCAGAAAGTCGTTTTTCAATCAGCAAATAGGCCTTATCATGTAAATTTAACACTTACCAGAAAGTCGTTTTTCAATCAGCAAAAGTGTATAAAATATGAACAAGCAAATATCATGTAAATTGAAGTTCAAAACGGTAAACTTTTTGACATTCATAACACTTACCAGAAAGTCGTTTTTCAATCAGCAAATAGGCCTTCCATATGAACAAGCAAATATCATGTAAATTTAACACTTACCAGAAAGTCGTTTTTCAATCAGCAAAAGTGTATAAAATATGAACAAGCAAATATCATGTAAATTGAAGTTCAAAACGGTAAACTTTTTGACATTCATAACACTTACCAGAAAGTCGTTTTTCAATCAGCAAATAGGCCTTCCATATGAGGCTATATACTTGTTGCTCAAACCATGTCCTAGACATTTTTCATAATCCTTACTTCTCTTATTATAATACTTTCGACGTCTACATCCATACGAAGTCAGAACTTAACATATGGCTTTCTAAGTGCAAGTGCTATATGAACCTCAAAGTCCCTCTTACCACATAACAAAGAACAACCAAATACAATAACATTTCACGTGGTGATTTGATAAAGCAGCAATTTTATTACTATGGTAACTTGATAACACAACCTAATCTATAACTAAAGTGATGCATATAAAATGTACTATCAATGAATAAAAGAATACATTACCTTTACTCGTGTTTCAAATAGGTTGATTTCGAATCACAGCTAGAAGTTGCTGAGTCGCCTTCCCCATTTCTTTAGCCACTGCACTTCCCACTTCATTAGCAACCACTTTTCCTACTTCATGGGCCACATATTTTTTAAGTCGTTTCTCGCTTGTTAGTTGGGATTTCACAACTAGATCAAGTTTCTTTGATTGTGCTTCATTTGCAATTTTTAAGTTGTTGATATCAGTCTTCATAATTCTCTGCTCAAGTTGTTGCACTTTAACTAACTCACGAAGTTGGACGATCTCCACATTAGGAATGTTACTGGCAGATGGCTCTTGGATATTTGGTTCGCGAACATATTCATCAACAGCTCCAACTCCGTAAGCTGTCCCATTCTTTGATCCCACATGATCAATCCATTTAGGGTATGTTTTAGCGCCGTTCCCAGACTCAGCATCACGAGTGTCATCGGCACCATGTTTTTCATTGTATCCTTCCTACAATGAAAAGAAATACAATTAGCGCCATTCCCAGATTCAGCATCACGAGTGTCACAGGACGAATTGGGCTTGAAATATTCCACAATGCTGAACCTTGTCTATTAGAAATATTCCAAAATGCCAATTTCATATAACGGTTTTCACAAGAAAACATAATAGCTATTAACTCACCAGTCACCACAAATATAGCATTTAAATGACCCTTTTGGAAACTTACGGGTCAAAAGGTTCGATTTAAACAAAAAAACTAAAATTCTATGAGCGTATGAATTTGTAACATACCCATGTGTCTTTTGCTGTTGCATCGACAAACACCATGCTCTTCTTGTTCCGATGGAGGCGCAAGAAGATTTCAGAAGCACTAGGTTCTCTATTGAGTTCTTGTCGCTGAACAAGTTAGACAATCAAGTTTTAGTAGCATGTGAAAAAAACTTAATAAACCCTACTGTAAAAGATCGAGTACCATTATTGATTTGTGTTCATGGACTTGGATTGATCCACCAGTGTGCAAGTAAAAGAATGGGACAGCTTACGGAGAAAAGAGGAAGCATAATAATGTGGACGCGGGTGGTTCAGGTGTAAGTAAAAGGTCAATGGCATCACAAGCTGATCAAAAGGGAGCAAATTCAAAGCCTACAAAACTTCAACAAAAAACGCTTCAAGTACTAGCTGCATAAGATAACCCCAAACGGGACTTGAAATCAGATGCCGAAATGCACGACTCAAAACATAATGCTGAAAAGTCTGATGAAGACATTTCCGAGCAGGAAGGACTTGGTGATCCTGAAGGAGTGATTGTCTTGGACAGTGGAAAGTCAAGTTCTAGAGGTTTGATTTCACGAAGACGGCTGGTAGGTAAAATATAAAGCTTGGTTGATTTATAAGGCCTAACCAAGTTCTACACGAGTATTCTTGAAAGAATGTGGTTTGAACAATACAGATGTCAATGTTAGTTCTTTTTGTATTAAATCTTCCCTGTAAATGTCTTAAAGCTTTCGCAGATTCATGAAAATACATGTTTCGGTCAAAAATTCTTTCATTTTACTTTCATTTCCTTTCCCTTCCTTTAAATTATCTCGAGAGACGCGAATACAAAGTAAATAAAAAAAGTAACTCTCTTTCCTTGCACACACACTCTCATCCTCATTTGGTTGGTGTGGGAGGCGGCCGTAAACAACAGAACCCTTTCAACCCCCAAAGGTAAATTTTGTTTATCAACCCTTTAATTTAATAATAATGTTTATTTTATGTCTTTTATAAACACAAGCCCCAATTTTTAACCTTAATCTTTAACTAATTAGACCCATGTTTAGCCTTAATCTTTGTTTCAGCTTATATTACATGACGTTTTATAAAAACATAACCAACTAGACCCATGTTTAACTAATTGACACCTTTACTTTGAATTGATGTAAAACTTTGAGTTAGCGGGTGTTTGTTTCGGCTTATACAATCGGCTTGTGGGGTTTTGGGCTTATGTTTCATAAGTTGGCTTATTGTGGCATATTTTCAGTATTCTCCGCGAGCCGAGATGTTTGAAAATAAGCCACAAAAATTGGGCTTATGAAACATAAGCCCAAACTCAAATAAACCATAAGCCAGCAATATAAGCTGAAACAAACATCCCTTAATGGAATTATTGACTTATTAGTTTCTATTGTTTGGATAAAGTGAAACTGATTAAGAATCAGAATATGCCAAACGCTCAAACAACTAACTATCATCACAGCTTGAACACCTAATCATGATTATGATGTGAAACTGATTAAGAATCAGAATATGCCTTGTCAAAATGCAATGCCAAACATCCTCTGAAATTTTTTACCAAGTATAATTATGTCATATTATTATCTTTTTTATAGGGAATGCTATGATTGAATTACAGATTTAAAGGGTGACACCATATTTGCGTAAGGTTTTAGGGGCTTTGGCCTATAATTATAAATTTCTCTACAGAATGTTTATATAGTGATCCTTTATGAGGGCCAGATGCTAATTTTCGAGTGATTAGTTATTAGAAACTTATAGTGTTACAGAGAAACTATCAGCCAAAAATAGGATCAACGTAGCTAATGACCCGGTTGCTTCATATAAAAGATGATAACCTGGTTTAGTGGCAACTGAGGATACGCTATTTCTCTTAGAGGCCGTGTAAATAGTGATCGTTTATGAGGGCCATTTCTAGTGATTGGTTATCAGAAACTTTAAGCGTAATAGAGAAACTATCAGCTGGTCTTTAAGAGAAATAGCGTATCCTCAGTTGTCACTAAGCAAAGTTATCATCTTTTATATGAAGCAACTGGGTCATTAGGCCCCGTAAAATTTGATCCTTAGTCTTGGCTGATCGATCTGACCTTACTATTTGTGTAAATTTGGTACTCTCCTTCCTATGACAAAGCTTTTCTTTTCGTAGAAAAGTAAAGCATTTTGTTAACGGCACTGTATTAAACTAGCAAGACGGCAGACCAAATAAATTACGAAGATGACGAAGAATATTAAGCATTACATAGGTGACTAAGCCAATCTATACAATTAAACGATGCTTTCTTGTTCCTACTAGAGATCCATGTAATCCATCATCTTTTATCATCTTTTATACTTGGTAAAAATGCAAGCAGATAGTTCCATCTGAAAATTTGTTCAGATCAGATGATACTAATAAAATTTTCTATGTTCATATCAGATAATGTAAAGTTTTTGTCCTAATAATATACCACATTGCTACCTACGGCTTATACTCTAGAAGCAAAGTTCACGCTTCCATTTTATAGTTCCTGTTATTTCATGAGATCTATAAACTTCTAAAGATAGTTTATTTGCATAAAACAGCAACAAAGTTTTCCATTTGTCTAAAATATGATCTTTGTGAAATAATATTAGCCTTAAATCATTGCTAAGTTGGTCTAAATGTCCAATAAACATAGCACGTTCACACAAATATTCTACACTTAAAAATCAACATTGCTATGTTGGCCATGGCCATAGCTTCGTGCTATCCCTTACTTGTTTTATACAGCACGTCAACACTGCATCATGCATTTCACAAAAAATATGGATTATTTTCGCGGACATCATTCCATTGTTTAATAATCCCACATTGGTGATTCTAAAACCTAGCAACCAATCATCATACTGACCGATAGACAGTTTCATGTTGACTTTTTCAAGTCAACAGTGATAACTAATACTACATCAGATCTTTAGAGGGTGTGGGATTGCTTATGCAGTTATGTGCTAAAAACTAAAAAATTTGCTTATTTTGTGGTGGTTTCCTCTAGTCACCAATTGTAAAAAAAGAATCAGCAAAATGTTCTGTTTAATCTCATGTATAAAACCTGAAGTTACTTGTTTTTAGCAAAATACATACATACATACTGTACCATTTAAACATACACACATTTATACAATACAGAAAATGGGAGCTGGCTATTACTATATTTGATGTTTAAAACAATGGTTGTCAATAAAAGCAACTTGTCCTAAACTCGACATGAACATGTTAATTTTCATTTCAGTTTGAGATCAAGTTTTTTGACGGATCAAAAGTTACCACCTCTGAATAGTAGCATCTTCCTCAAAGAGTTGTGGAGGTCACTAAAGAAATTTTATTAGTAATTAACAGTATTATTTCAGAACATGTCCATAAAATCTAAGCTTTTGTTTTGTTAATGGTTAGTTTTTTTCATACTAACACAATCCAATTTTTTTTTATATAGGATTTTTATGAATTTTCAACTTTTAAGAGACAAACGACATGTTTAACGAATATAGTTTGATAGACGACACACGACTCATGTCAAACAAACAATATTTCTAACTGCATTTTACATCATATGTATCCATGAATTCTTATGTCTTGCCGCCATATACGTGATACATCGTTTTATTAAGGAAAAAAACATAGAGATTCTTGTAATCAAATAAGTACTGTTTATCATTGCATGTCATTAATTCTTAAGGATAAATCAAGTATATATTGATCGTCTTTGCGCATGCATCACATAACTTTTTATGTTAGAAACAAAACTAGAATTCGATATCGTGAAATAAAGTATGTGTAAACATTGAACCAAATTGTCTGGTAACATTTGTTATACCACAACCATATATCTATCATTTTCTCACATAAAAATGAACATAGAAACGGATAAAGTTTTCATCAATGTTGTACAACAGCTCTTAAACTATCGCACACCTTTAAGAAGTGATTCTAAGAAACTATTGTATTGGTTTTTTAGTTTTTAGCAAAATACAGTACATTACATTTAAACATATCAAGTACACACATTCATACAGTGTAGAAAATGGGAGCTGGCTGAGATAATGACAATTACTATATTTTGATGTTTAAAATTGGTAGTCAATAAAACAAGTAATACCTTAAAGTGATATGAAGTTAATTTTCTGTTTTTACTCTTGTGCCCTTGCCTTTTTTCACTTATTTACGGGTATGACATTTGGTACAACATGTTACATTACAATACCACATTTCTTCTGTTGATAGATGATTGTATGAAGTTTGAGTTATTGTTGATTTACGCCGTCTAACTGATCAAAATTTACCTTGTTTTCTGTATGTGACGTTTGTGTTGTGTTTGAATCTTTTGGGGGATTAAAGGATGTTTTCGTTTAATCTGTAGGCTTATGAGCTTATTTAAATTCGGCTTATATGTAGGCTTATGAGCTTATTTGATTTCAGCTTATATTTCATAAGCCTTAAATTTTTTGGCTTTTTATGAGACTTGTGGGCTTATAGCTTATATAAGTTTATTACGATATGATAAACCTTGTATAAGCCCATAAGTCTCAAAATAAGCCAGTAACTAGTAGCTTATGAAATATAAGCTGAAATCAAATAAGCTTATAAGCGTACATATAAGCCAAAACATGCACCCCCTAAATAAGTCATAATAAGCTTATAAAAGCTTAAAGCTTCAAAACAACCACAAATAGTGAGCTTATGAAACATAATAAACTGAGCTATCACCATTGAAAACTAGGATAATCTAACCCTAACAAACTTAACGAAATCTCGAGTTCTACACTTATATAAACCGAAAAGTTCCAACATAAGCCACAAAAAATAGCTTATGCCTTATAGGGTTTTCCATCTTATATAAACCTAAAAACTACTAGATTATCATTCAACTTAAACAAAAGTCTATATAATAATCAGCTTATGCCTTATAGGTTTTTCAAATAAGCCATAAGCCAAACAAATAAGCTCATAACATAATCAAATAAGCCATAAGCCAAAAAAAATAAGCTTATAACAAATAAAATGAAATCAGCTCATAACATAACCAAATCATCTCATAACATAATCAAATAAGCTCATAACATAATCAAATAAGCCATAAGCCAAACAAATAAGCTCATAACATAATCAAATAAGCCATAAGCCAAAAAAATAAGCTTATAACAAATAAAATGAAATCAGCTCATAACATAATCAAATCATCTCATAACATAATCAAATAAGCTCATAACATAATCAAATAAGCCATAAGCCAAACAAATAAGCTCATAACATAATCAAATAATCCATAAGCCAAACAAATAAGCTCATAACAAATAAAATGAAATCAGCTCATAACATAATCAAATCATCTCATAACATAATCAAATAAGCTCATAACATAATCAAATAAGCTCATAACAAATCAAATCGACTAATTTAGAATGTATACCGGAGAAGAAGGTGGCGAGCGGTGGTGTTGCGGTGGTGTTGCGGTGGCGTTATCCGATCGGTGGTGAGCGGTGGTCGAGATCCATATTTAACGGTGAATGAATATTTTTTTGGGAAATGAGAATGAATATTTTCTTTGGGAAATGAGAATTTGGTGCTTGGGATTAACACAAACGTAAATGAGAATGAATATTTTTTTAGTTTTATTTTTTAAGTAAAATATCAATATAATTATTAAAAAATGATTAAATGTCAAGTTAGTTTTATTTTTTAAGTAAAATATTAGTATAATTATTAAAAAAAATGATTAAATTAAAGTCGAGTAAAATTCAAAAATTGAATCGAACTGATAAATCGAGCGTAATAAGACTTTAAAAAATTAAACCGACCTTATTATGTTTAATTTTTGGTTTTATGTATTTATATATGGTTTTCGATTTTAGTTTGGGTTAAAACATAAGAAAAATAGATTTAAACTATTTACTCAGTTCGGCTATATTAGTTTTTGTTCAATTTCTGTGTTACTAGGTTAAATCTGCTTCAGTTATCAAATCAAGTTTTTTTTCAATCGGTTATCGGTTAAGTTTTGGCCCGTTGCTCAAACTTATTTTGAAAACATGGTTCAAACTAACAAGTCGTATAAACTGACATATCGAGTTATTAAAATGAGTTTATACTTCTAGTTATGTTAATATACATTTGTGATAGATTTTTTTATAATAATTTATCTATATCGGTTGCGATATAAATAGCGACTTTCAAGTACATCGCAAAAATCTGCGACACAATTAGCGATTTGTTAATCTGAGGTCGCAATAGTGGCGACTCTGTTTGCGAAGTATTCTTAAATATCGCAAAATTGGCGACTTCGTTTGCGATGTGTTGTTAGATGTCGCAAAATTAGCGACTTCGTTTGCGATGTGTTATTAAATGTCGCAAAATTAGCGACTTCGTTTGCGATGTGTTCTTAAATGTCGCAAAATTAGCGACTTCGATTGCGATATATTATTTTAGTATCGCAAAAATAGCGACATAATTTGTGACACAATTTGCGATTATAAATGTTGCGACATGATTTGCGTCATATTTTGCGACATCGACGAAAGAGTATATCGCTAACATATCGCTAACCTGTCGCTGTTTGCGACTTGGATGAAAATATCGCTAAAATACGACGCTAAATAGCTATTTTCTTGTAGTGTCTAAGGTCAATTTCATATCTTTTGAATCCAAAGCTATTAGCATAAAGGTCTTTTGTAACTGAAGCAGGCTGAACTGTTTTACTCACAACGTGTGAGGATATGTTGGGAGAATGAGTAAAATCATATAACATTAAAAAATAGCAACGGACATACACAAAAGTTAACCAATCTACTTCAAACCCCGAGGCTATGTATGTTTTATAAAGTTAAAGTGGATAGAGTTGATGACTCACTAATCAATCTAGGTTTCATTCTTTGGAAAAGAGTAGATTGATTGTTCACTTCCTGGCTAGTTCATGAGTTTGGCTTATTGGTATGTCCGGTAATAAAATAACGTAATAGAGATTATAGAAGATGGCAGATATAAATTCATAAGATAGAAAAGTACTCTCTTCATCTTTATGAAATCTGAATAAGCAATAAGAACATAAAATAAGTTCATAAAAAGACCCGCTTATACTATTATTTGAAAGACATGCCCTTCCTTGCAGCTGGCTGGTAGTCTGCTATGTGACTAAACATCTTGTGGTCCAGTGCCCAATAAGCATATACTTTGCACAATGTTATGTCGACCATAGAACGTCTTGGTATCAATATCACCTGAATTACCGTTAGTAGTTTCTTCATAACTAAAATCGCTGAATATTTATGTATAATTCCATCTATATCATTTGTAAATTAAAGATAAGACAAAATAAATATTATTAATCGACAGTAATTACCTGATAATACGCAGTATGTACTTCCTCTGTTTGCTGCTGTCTTTTGATCTTAAAGGACCTTCTACGTTGTAGTTTCTCAACTCTGCAACACATTGTAAATGTAAGCCAATGATTTCTTTATAAATTAGAGAGAACACTAATCTGTTTACTACCTAATGTCATTGAAACGCCAATGATTGATTTATTACTTAGAGAGGACGCATATCTGTTTACTATCTGATTTACTACCAGATCTTTTAAAGTTGTTATTAAAACTACACCTATCTGTTCCAGCCATTGACTTAAATCTTTGAAAGTCAATTTAAAGAGATCGTTACTTATGCCTATCTGTTAAGCCTTGAATATGCACCGATAAAGATAATAAATGGACCTCAGGGTCCTTTCTTATGGCTTCAAATTCCTGGCACACCACCTACATACCATCTACAAACATAAGCAACAAAGGCTGATTATATACTCAGTACTAATAAAAGCATGTATGTTTAGTAGGAGAGACATGAACACATATTGCGAACAAAAAATATGAGGTAACATCAATTTACCTTCAAAAAAGATGAGCAAAAAAGATGAGGTAACATGAACACAAGTTCTATGAGGTTGGTTTCTGTTTACTTCATTCTCTCTTAATGAAGTAACATCTACATCAACCATTTGAACAATGTAACACAAAATTACATTAATGCTCACAATAAAAAAAAGACTACAAAAAAACCAACATAAGGAGGAGTCCCATAAAAAAACCACCCAACAGAAAATACATAAAAGAACACCAACATAAGGAGGAGTCCCGTTGGTGTATACGTTCAATTTAGGGTTTTGTAGCTTTTTTAGATGTCAAAGATACCTTCAAAACAAAACCAATAACCAACCTGTAAAAAAAACTACAAAGAAACCAATATGAATACACAATTCGTTTATGATGAAGGTTCGAAGAAGATATAATGTAGAATATAACCATTAAAAGTAAAACCGTATCTTACTTTATTTTTAGCAAATATATGTGGGATAAATTCTTATTACTAAATAAATAAATAAAATAAAACCGTATCTTACTTTATTTTTAGCAAATATATGTGGGATAAATTCTTATTACTAAATAAATATATAAAAAATAAAATCGTATGTTACTTTATGTTTAGCAAATATATATTGAATAAATTCTTTACCAAAAATAAAATAATAAACTTGTAACCAATGAGATAACGCCACATAAGATATCTTATTTTCTTATGTCAAACTTAGCCCTATATATATATATATATATATATATATATATATATATATATATATATATATATATAGAGTGAGGATCTAATAAGAAGAATAACAAAAATAAGAAGAATAAGAAGAAATTAAGACCATTAGATTAAAAATCAATGGCTAAAAAAAATAATGGCAAATCTGTAAATATCTTAAGGTTTTGTTTAATATAAAAGGGTAAAAAGGTAAATTACAATATCTTCCATATTCTTATAGTTTTGTAAACGTCTTTTAACTTACAGTAGTGGCTAACAAATTACTGTATTTCTCATTTGATGTTACACTATTACAAATTTGATAAGATTTATAATAAAATATACGTATGCATCTCTTTCTATCAGATCATACGATAACCGATGCATCTATTATATTGATGCAATCTTTGACATTCTATATTGCGATTCAAACGTATGCAACAGACCCAACCAATCTATGATTTTTGAATGATAATACATGCATGCATGCAACCTACCATTGAACATAAACGTTGCATCTTATGTCATATATAGATGCAAAATATACTCATCTCTTGAAATCCATTATATTACTATCTATTACTATCATGCATCTAGAACGTGACACAATTTATGCATCTAAAATGTGACGATTTGTTTTATCATGCATCTCGAATACGTCTATATCATCTATATGTTGAATCGATGTGAATCGGTTTATATGGTAGGCATCTTAAAAGCGACTATCGGTTTTATCATGCATCTCAAAGACTTCTATATAATTTATAATTTGAATCGATGTGAAAATCTGTTTATATGGCATGCATCTCGAAAGCGACTTTCGGTTTTATCATGCATCTCGATTCTCGAAGATGTCTATATTATCTAAGTTAAATATGAATTGATGTGAAGATTGGTTTATAGTACGTCATGCATCTTGAAAGTGATCGAGGTGATGAATCGATCATATGAAAATCAGTTTATATTTAACGCATCTCAGAACTGATCAACCATCTGTTGTAATTTGCACAAGATATGATTTGGAAGTGAATAATGCTTATTAAATCCTCCGCAATGTTAGGGAGTCTTTTAACAGGACAACTAATTGTGATTAGACTAAAATAACCCACAATGACTTCTTAAAATGATTGGTCTAAATCCCTTCTCATTCTTCTTATTATAAACTTTCTTCTCATTTGATCTTTACTCTATATATATATATATATATATATATATATATATATATATATATATATATATATATATATATATATATATATATATATATATATATATATATATATATATATATATATATATATATATATATAGGGGAGAGTTAAAATAAAAAGACTTTTTTTGGTGAGAAGGATAAGAAGGATTTTTAGCCAATCATTTAAAATCAATGGATAAGATCAATCCATATTCCTAACTAACTAACTAACCACCAAAATACGATTTTAAAAAAGTATTCAAAAAATTCTGAAAAAATTCCAAATGGTCGGATTTGTTGGTGCATAAAAAAGTTGTGAATAAATTTTTTTTAATTTTGAGTTTTTTACGTTTTTCTGATGCACAAAAAACAAAATTTGATGCACAAACACGTGAATTTTGGTGTACAAAATTTTTTTCATTCAAAAAATTTTCAATTTATTATAGTTTGATGCGGAATCATATTTTAAAGCAAAAAGTCAAAAGAAGTTGGGTATAAAAATGAATTCTTGATGCACAAAAGACCTAAAAAACGTAAAAGAAAACGTTTTTTTTGCATCAAAATTTCGTTTTTGTGCATTAAAAACGCGTAAAAAACTTCAAATTAAAAAAACTTTTTTCACAAAACTTTTTTGCACCAACATACCCGATCTACTGGAATTTTTTCATAATTTTTGAGGAACTTTAAAAAAAACACGTTTAGATGGTTAGTTAGTTAGTTAGTTAGTTTGTTAGGATTGTGATTTAATCTCATCCATTGATTTTAAATCAATGGCTGAAAATCCTTCTTATCCTTCTCACAAAAAAAAGTCTTTTATTTGATCTCTCCCCTATATATATATAGGGGAGAGTTAAAATAAAAAGACTTTTTATGGTGAGAAGGATAAGAAGAATTTTCAGCCATTAATTTAAAATCAATGGATAAGATCAATCCATACTTCTAACTAACTAACTAACTAACTATCTAAACATGATTTTAAAAAAGTTTTAAAAAAATTCTGAAAAAATTCTACAATGTCGGATATGTTGGTGCATAAAAAAGTTGTGAAGAAAGTTTTTTTAATTTTGAGTTTTTTACGTTTTTTTAATGCACAAAAAACGAAATTCGATGCACAAAAATGTGAAATTTGGTGTACAATTTTTTTTTCATGCACAAAATTTTTAATTTGTTATAGTTCGATGCGGAATCAAATTTTAAAGGAAAAAGTCAAAAGAAGTTAGGCAAAAAAATGAGTTCTTGATCCACAAAAAACGTAAGAAACGTAAAAGACAACGTTTTTGTGCATCAGAATTTCGTTTTTGTGCATTAAAAAAACGTAAAAAACTTCAAATTAAAAAACTTTTTTTACAAAAGTTTTTTGCACCAACATACCCGATCTACTGGAATTTTTTCAGAATTTTTGAAAAACTTTTTAAAAATCATGTTTAGATATGGTTTAATCTCATCCATTGATTTTAAATCAATGGCTGAAAATCCTTCTTATCCTTCTCACCAAAAAAAGTCTTTTTATTTGATCTCTCCCCTATATATATATATATATATATATATATATATATATATATAATATATATATGGGGCTAAGTTTGACTAGGAAAATAAATAGCCGTCACCTCATATCCTATGTGGCATTATCTCATTAGCTACAAATTTATTAACCTAATAAAAAAGATTTAGAAAACAAATTCCTTAATTATATTAAAATTGTATCAATCGGTATTCACCTATTTTATCTCTAAACCCTAATATCCTCCGTATATCTTTTTCATTCACATTTTTCATTCAATCATATAGAAAAAATCTGGATGATTAAATTCGATCCCAAAAAAATAATAACACAAAAAAAACACATATGAATAACCCTAAACTCTAATATGATTATTCTCTATTGAATCCAGGTAACCCTAATATCATTCAGCATGCATCAGACATTAAAGGCTTAGGATCTTAGTTGCGGGGAGTAAGTGTTTTTATTTATTTATGCAAGGTGAAGCCTTTGGAGTAGTGTCGAAAAAACGATATGAAGCACTATCAACAGAGGGTGGAGATAGCGCTAATTACAACAGATTAACAGATCTTCGAGATGTGGTTTGTTATTTGCTTTGGTGGCTCGATTTTTGGATTGGTATGATTTATATTTCAAGTTTTCTTGAAAGATAGTGTGTTTAAGAGCATATTCAAAATCAATCACAAGCTGGTAAACATCAACCATTTTTTGAAAGTTGCTAATTAGTTTTACCACAGCAGCAGGAGGAGCTGCTCACAAGTGCTTCAATAAGGAAAAACAATCTCTTTTTTATTTCAAAGCTCATTCTCAAGAACTCAAAAGCCGAGAAGACTCTCTGCATGGAGTCGTGAAAAAGATTATGATTCCTGTGAATGGAGTGGAGCTGGGTGCAACAACCTCACAAGACGTGTTACAATAAGATGAAATTAAAACCTCTACAAGAACAATATGAATTATGAATTTATTAATACTGAATACTGAATTTATGATTTTATGAAATTAAACTGATTATATTAAATCTCGATATATAATATGAATTTTTTTGTTCTTTTTAATGTAGAAATTTTTGGTCCTTTCTTAGATCCATAGCTGTACAGTTGCGTTTTACTATTGTCTTCGCCAGCGCTTAGAGGCTGCATGGTCTTATGTAATTCAGGCAATTATTAAATTGATTTATTGTTTGCACACACTTGACTTCTCTTTGTTTACTATACAGATCTTTGTGAGGGTTGTTTACCGACTAATGTTTCAGATCATATTAAGGTGCTGCTTGCACAATAGCTCAATTACTGGTATTTTATGTACCCGATTTATAATTCAATTACATTGATCATCTGTCACCTATACTAAATAAATGTGCAGGTTGATTTCCATGTACAGGCCTACCATGATCATGCTATATGTTTATTTGCTGTGATACACACCTTAAAATAAACCAATTTGGCTGGACATTTACCAACTGTCTCAAATTATATCTTTCAGTGACGAAGGGCTGTTTGGGACTGCTAACTATGTTTAAAAAGAGGTTTGGGAGGTGCTTTTGTGGTTTGTATTTGATATCTTGATACACGTAATTTTTTTCGATTGCTTCAGTTTAGAACTTGCAGTAACTTCTTTTTAAATATGAAGCCTCTATATAGGTGTTAAGGGGCTGTATAGGACTGCTTACCATGATCATGCCACCAAAAAGAAGACAATAACATATACGTAACTACTATGACCAGAACATATATCCCTAACAGCTTCACACATATTGTACTTGACAACATATAGACATAAAACTAAAACTAGCATGAGGAAAATTGCAGTAGACTAGAACTCAGGAGACTAGAGCAGACCATAAGTCGAACCATTAAAATTGCGGCATATCAAACTTTTAATATGTTGTCGCAAGTATTGCCAGCTACAACTTCCATAACATTAATGAATACGCACTTTAAGTGTAGATTAGGGGAAATAGAAGGTTGGTTATTACAGATTATACCAATTAGAAGTGTTAAGATCATGCATTGGGCGGGGTGGGTGATGGATCAAACATGTTGCTGAACATGATGGCTTATCTATTGGTTCCAAGTAATATATTGATTCCTATAGCCCTCATAGCATTGACTATGATATTGACGCCGAGGTTGATAATGGGTGGGCTGGTTAACATGCCAAAAATATGACCTAATATGTTTTTGTATCAATCTAGATGGAGTCAGGCTGACTAGAACCTTTTTCTTAAAAATATCATAGTTAACCACTGACTTTATTGACTTGATGTCGAGACCACGAGCAACAACATCACTTGGGGTTGCTTAGTATCTCCATGGCAAGCTTGATCTAGATAAAACATAATAATTGTATATTTAGAGGCAGTTTTAGGCGAGTTTGAGCCTCTTGACACATTCATAAGTAAACGAGTTGAAAATTCTCCTTTAATGATTGTATATTTAGATTATGAGATTAAGGTTTCTGAACTTGATTTTTGCAGATTATGGTGCAATAACAGAGAAAAGATCTTCACATGGATAACTTAACTTGATAATTGTATAATATGAAATGAACGATGGTCTTTTTGTCAATGAGTGTTGTTTGTTTTTTTTCACCTATATCATTTTGTTTCAAAAACTATAGATTTAACTTTTTTGACAGTAGCTATCAATTTTCTTTTTCAAACTATATATTGAAAAGTATTTATTTATCGTGTTTTAAGCTTTTTTTTTGTTTTCCATGTAGGTTGAACTGCAGACTTTCATTTATCCAACGTGCCCTTTTCGGTCTGTTGTAAACGTGTGGCTACTAACAACCAATCACAGTAAAAATCACCACAGGCCTTTGGTAATTGAAACAACGAAGGTGTCGCCACAAGTGACAACGGTTAACAGACTTCAAATCCTAAAGTTGTAGTTATCACTGCCAACTTCTCATAGTGAGTTTTATTGTTTTCCTGTACTAAAATGTTTGTGTGCAAACACCAAATATGTCATATTTGCAGGTCTATGTCCTTTTTTATTGTTGTCCACACTTTATTAGCTAATGTCGGACTTGATCCAGGGGTATAAGATGTATTTAATTTGGTTAGGTGAGCTTCTTTCATTACATATCCTTTTTCTAATTTTTTTGTTTATTCTCATGGAACATAGATGTAGTTGCATCTTCAACCAAGCTTTGAATATGAGTGCTGATGAAAGAGAGAAACGACATCACCAAAACCTCTTATATGTCACTACCCATACTGTTCAAGAATGGCCTAAAACTTTTGCAAGGTAATTGTTCCAATGCATTTTAAAACTTAAAACATTACATATTCTTAAACAATTGTTGTAAAAAAAATTTGCTTTTGCTTCACAAATCACTTTAGCTGTTCTATGGGAAATGGTTGAGGGTGCGCGTAATCTCATGAACTCGCTTGGAGACTACGCAAAGGTTTGTGATGTCATGTATAATTTTATCTCTACTACTTTCTAAATTCAGTATATACTAATCGTATATATGGTTTGTTATTTTTCGCGTGCACGTTGTATTTAATCCCCATCGTTTGCACGTAATAGCTGTCATAATTTTTTTCTGTATACTGATGGAACGAGGCAAAGCGATGCTAGAGGTATGCTACTTAATCCACACATTTTTGTATATTATATTCATAGATAATACTAAATTTTCTTTTCAAACTTTTATCACTTGTCCAGGGTTTTGATTTCACATCTGATGCATAATTTGGGCTTTGCATGTATAACCACATATCAACACATGCTCAACGTATTGGTTTTATCAAAATGACTACGAAGGATGATAAAAATCAGCTTTTTGTAGAGACAACTTGCGGATCTTTACAAACTCTGTTGTAAGTAAATTACATATTTACTGTAAAATATTGTAGATGAAAGTGATGAGAAAAGACCTACAAAGTCAAGATCGCACCTTCTTCCGGAACTTGCTGATGGTTCTGAGTTACGCTAAGTTTTATGAATGAATTTGAGTAGATAGAATATATATACACGTATTGTGCTCTTATAGTTTGGTATGCTGCCTGAGAAGACTTCAGGAACCATAACGTTAACTTGTGACTACAAGCCATATGAATGTATTGACTCTATTCGGTCATATGAATGTATCGCCTTTGATTGTACTATCTTTTCCGTGGTAAACTAGAGTATATAGCAGAAGTACCTAATTGCATCCTTTTAAAAGACTAAATGAAGCAGCTTTAATGAAGTTCATAGACTCCTCCACCAGAAAAGTAGTCACTTTTTATGAAAAAAGTAAAGTTACACCTCCCTAAGCAATCCTAAGATTCTTATACGTTGTGTCATTATGCAATAAGCAAATAAAAAACAAATTCACTAAGCAATCCTAAACACCCCGTGTTTGTTCTTTAGTAGTTTCAATCTGTAACAGATGGATCATGTGAATTCATTGGCATATGAACATGCTAGCGCAATGAAATTTGAATGTTCTTTGCTTGATTAGTGCAACAATGAGTTCTCATAATTATCTCTCTTGGAGGTAATGAAGTCACCAAACATAAAAAAATTTCTTTCATTACAGGCATGTTAAATAGAAAAATGAGGCACAAAAAAAAGGAAGTTAACATTTGACTTTTGAGTGTAAAATGAGATGTAATGGAAGTCTCATAGTAAAGGTAACAATAATTTTCTAGCAAGTTACAATTTTGACATACCTATCTAAAACATGTAGCTTTGTTCTATGTTCTTCTGTATATCAAATGACTTGAAGCTTATTTCCAAAACATTGAGTTGTAGTTTTTGGTTTTTGAACACGTAAATGAACGCCTAAAGCTTAAGTTTGAACGATGGAAGCTGGTTGAAAACGTGCGATACAATCCTACACCAGATCGTGTAAATATCCACTACCTTTCTTTATACTTTGGAAGTTCATAAAGTAAACATCCTGTTTATGAAGACGGCTAGGAGGTGATTTTAGTTAAACTCTTCCAGTTTAAAAAAACTCCTTAAAAATAGACATTGTTGGTTCTACTGTACTGCATCTTTACCTATGGTCCAGCTTCAAAACATATTTTCTTCACCAGAATATGTAGTTATCACAAACCAAAACTGTATAACTGAAAATGAACACGTTTTGCAACTTTTCAATGTCGTTACTTGACATTGGAAAGGGTTTCGTGATTTGTTTTTAACGCTTTGATTGAAGTTATTTAGAAATATTGAATTTGATATTGTTATCTAATGCTTATGCTTATATGTCACAAATTAGAAGGCTTTCACAATTTTTATATGAGACCAGATTTGCTTTGAAAATGGAGCAAGTCAACACAAGAAATTAAATACTAGTGGTTGCAAGCAATGTTTTGAAACCCGGATCGACCCGGTCGGTTCAACCGGTTGAACCGTTTCCGGCTGAAAAACGGGTCATATTGACTCGGGTCATATATTTAGAAGCGCGGTGCGACTCGCTGGTTTTGAAGCGATTCGGGTCGACCCGGTTCATGAGACCCGGGTTGGGTTTTGATTTTTTTTGTTCTTTTATCTTTTTTTTAAATGTACTTACATGTATTTACAATGTAAAAATTTACATATTATATTTGTTACTAAATGGTTTTTAAGCCAAATATATGAAATGTTCATAATTTATATATATATATATATATATATCTATATATATATATATATATATATATATATATATATATATATATATATATATATATATATATATATATATATATATATATATATATATATATATATATATATATATATATATATATATATATAGCGTAGTAACCCGCCCAACGGGCGGGGTCGTTTTTTTTGTTGATCTCGAGGATTTATTTTTTGTATGTTTTTAGTTTAGTGTTCTTTTAGTTTATCCTTTAGTATATTTTAATAAGATTTTACGCTTAAGTAACGTTAAATTTATATTTATGTTAGAAGTTGTTTTTATAAAAAAATTCTAATTTAATAAAAAATTCTTAATGTTTTTAATTTTTTAAAGTCTGAATAATAAAAATTTTAAACAATCTAAAAATTTATAAAATAATTTTAAAATGCATTTGTATTTTATTTATGTTTGTTGGCAATGTGTATAATTTTCTTTTATGTTTTGGGTCACCCACAAACGTGTTTTGCCTAAATATATAATGATGTACTTATATATTTGTATAAGACACGTATATTTATTGTTAATATAAATGACTAATGTTACAAACGTTGGTTGGTAAAATGAACTAACTTTGTCACATTATAACTAACAATGTAGACATTTAGTTTAAGTTGAAAAAAAATAAAAGTACGTTAAGTATTACTAATAAAGTAAATGTTTAATTGTGATAAATTTTAAAAAATTTGTCGTCATCCTATATCATCTTTACCCGTAACTTAGAGAAGTGTTTACAGCATATTTTTTTTTTCTAATAAGATGAGGACGATGATATTTTAAAAGATCCTTAAAAGGAGTGACATTGTTCGACATTTGGTCTTTTCGAGTTTATGCTTTGCTAATTATCTGACCCGGATAATTAATGTCAAATCAAGGGAATATGCGGATGAACTTTTGAAGTTTACTCAAAATTTTGTATAGTGTACATGCAATATAGAAAATCACAAATGCACGGTTTTTAACAAGTAATTATCATCCGCTCAATCTATATACTTCACTAAAAGTTGACCTTGTCATGCCAGTATTTGTGAATATCTACTTGTGTCTACTTTACTAATACACACACACACCTATAGAAGGATCATCAGTACGCTCTGAAGATGTGTTGAACCGCTCTATACCGGTTACCTAATCCTTTCCAAGTTCCATTCTTGATAATAATATGCCACCAAGATAATCAAAACTTTCTTTTTGCTGCTTCTATATATGTTTTAAGTAAATATATGAGAGAACAACCTAATAGATTAACTTCTCCTCTATAATACAAACAAGGTAATTAGCCCACGCTTCCACGGGTTTTTTACAAACGATATATGAGAAACATTATTGGAAATTGCATAGGTTCCAGTCTGCACAAAAAAATAGTATAGCCATAACAAAGTAACAGCCGTTTATCCTCCTCCAGAGACACTCTAAAGATTCAAACATGGTACACACATCATACCTTTCATGTTACGCTTGCCCGTAATGCTGAAAAAATTAGTTGATGCTTTTATTGTTTGGGTATGATTCCCTCTCTGGCCACCAACATATTGGTACCTTGAAGTCTCGTCAAACATGTCAGTCTAAAACAGAAATTCTAACTGCACAATCATATAAGATACGATTCAGCAAGAATATAATTATATGAATGCAAGCTGCCATAAAATTTTAAGATATCAAGTTCATTTTCAATACTTATTAGAAAGCAATGAAATTGTAAACTATTGCTTTTCATAAATGTTCTTTTAACTCTTGTCTTAGTGGGTGTTTGGATGTGCTTATTGAAAACAAATTATTCATTTTGAAAACTCCATTTTGAAAAATTATCATTTTGAAAACTCCATTTTAAAAAATAGTGTTTGGATTTAATATTCCAGTTTGAAATCGCAATAATCAAATAATCACTTTTTTGAGTGTTTGACAAATTTGATTATTAGATAATAAACTCAATTTTACAAGTTTACTTTTCCAAAACTCCATTTTGAAAATGAAATAAGTAGCTCCTCACTAACTTTTTCAAAACTCCATTTTGGAGCTTCTAAACGCAAATAATCACTTATCTCCATTTATTACCCAAACACTTTTTTTTAACTTATCTCCATTTTGGAACTGAGATTTGGAGATAATCTCCTCTTTACCGCACATCCAAACACCCCCTTAGAACTTCGTCGTTGCTATCTTTTTTAATTCTTATTATCTCATTTAATTTAATAAATGGTGGCATTTTGATACCTCCAATTTCATAATTAAAAATCTTTACAAAAAGATGCTTCTAAGGAAAAGCTAACAAATCATAACAGTGGCCTTAAAAACCTTCAATGAATACTCTATTAATCATCGTTGTTTATTTTTCATAGCTTTTTCAAGTAGAAAAAAAGAGCATCAAATCCAATTTGGCCCATTTTAAGCTCTCTTTCTGTTGTAACTTGTAAGTACATATTTACACAATGCACTTAATGCCTCTACTAACAAACTGGTAGATATTGATAAAGACAATAGGATAATGGTGAAGAGAAATACCCTAAACTGTCCCAGCCACCTTTTTTATAAGTCCTAGTTGCTTGTAAGAAATTAATGGGATAGTTTTTTTAGAACAACAATTTTAACTGTCTCACAATATGTAAACTACAAACTATCTCACGATATTTGAACAACAAACTATCTCACATGTCTTAAGTAAAGTAGAACAAAGTAGCATATAAATCACGCCCGATTAAATTCAAGATGATATAAAGGCATTGCAGAAGTAGAGCAAGACCATTGCAGAAGTAGATTATAAAGTGTCAGGTCTACTAACATACTTGCTCCATAGGCAATCTCAAATCAAGAGTTGTTAGATGGCATCTAGAGGTACACTTAAACATTGGTTACTTAACTGCTAGGAAATATAGTACCTGATGTCTACCTTTGTTCACCCATGTTCAGCCACTTAATGAACTTGTTCATGTTATAACAGAACTGAGCCAAACATATTTCCATTAACATAATTGATGAATATTATGAATAGGCAATACATGGAACCAAGTACTTGAAGCATCTTGAGTGATTAGTTTTTTTAATAATATTAAGAAACTATTTTTGTCCTGATTCAGTTAAGATGAACATATAGAAATTTTATAGAAAAAAAGATTTAGTGATTTACAAAGCTATATTGGCCCCACACAGATTTCCTATAGAAGCAAAACCCATAGACACCTTTGTATTGTTGTTCATACTTCATTTTCAAAAATGCTTATGCATCATAGGTCTAATTAAGGGTTGCTAACTTTTCTGTGTAGATGTACCTTAAAGACTATAATCAATAAGAGTCAGTACAAACGCACCTATATCTTACTCTAAAAGCCTAAAGTGGCCTGCAAAGCACCTATAACGGCAACATGATTTTTGTTCCTTATGTCTTAACTGACTGGTAAGGAAAGAAGTTCTGATTATAATTTATTCCATAACCAACAACATACTAATATGATCAAAAAAGAAGCTTACCAGTAGAAACTATCATAGGAATGAGCATAGGGGTCATTTTTCCATTTTTAAAGGTAAAAGTTGCTCGAGATCATTGCTTAGTTTTTCTCATGGGTCCAAGTGGTGCAACTTCTTCCTTTGGTTCAATTTCAGCTGCAAACGTCTTAGAGACCAGTCGGAGGGTGAGGCATGGATCGGATAAATCCGCTCTATGGAAGTTTGACTTTTAGCAGGTTCACATCTAAACTTTTGCACGATATCTCTATCCTGCGGAGAAACAACTTATATTTATGAAAGGAGAATTTCAAGTATGCAATAACTTTTGTGAATTAAGTACATCAACTTACCAAAACGCGGCTCCACAATGGCGACATTACAGTCTCCCATGTCTACATATTCTGTCGAACTGTGTGTAACAAATGTGTAAGAAAATGTCAGTCAAGTGCAAAAGGAAACCGTCATAATAGGAAGAAATCATATAATTGAATGCTAAAAAACAAAGAAAATACGCATTAGACATTCACCTTTGTGGTGAAGAGAACTGGGTCCTTCTCTGTTGTTATCAGCAGGTGGACTTGCATGATGAATAACACCAGAGATGTAAGCATGCGTATCAAGCGTCTTCTGTCTATGCGCATTATGTAAAATAGACGTCACTTGTTTGAAACACCTAGTGTTCGTATTAACTCAAGGCTATGCGATGACTGGAGCTGCAAGAGCTGGATTACCCAAGATCTGATAGATAACATAAAAGAATGTGTAAGACATAATGGGCCACAAAAAAGAGGGTATGAATATAAGAATAATAAAACATACCAACATTCAGTATGAAAAGAGAAACCTATGGCTGGTTGTGAAAATTAAGCGCTACCTCGACGGGCGACGGCGATAAGAAACCGAGAGCCCATGTTATCAGCGAAAGATTGTGAGTTCTTACTCTGCACAGAAGACTCACTATTCATTTGGAAGCCCTTAGAATCCAACTGAGTTAGCAGTTTGCGCTTTCTACGGTTTGAAGACCTTCTGTGTACAGTTGGGGATACTCCCAGACCACATTAAGCAAGGTAATATATAATAAAACCACAGTGAGGAATTGTTTTTAGTAAAATGACAGAAGAATTGCACGAACCTTCAGTCCTTACATTCAACATTCATTGTATGTGCACCCTGTACATAGCACCGCCTGTGAAACGACTGTGTGGAGTCACTGTTCCTGCCCTTATGAGGTGTCTTTATAGATGCTTCACGGTGCTCACTTCCATCGTTATCAGGTGGTTTCGGAAATCCTTGTGAGACCATCGTCACCTGAAAACGAATAATGACACTAAGCAGCACTAAAGTATAACAAAACCAAAGTGTGGAAAAAAATAGTAAAAGGGAAAATAAATTCCACAAACTTTCTGGGCTGAGATTCACTGTGTGGGAATTATGCAGCCTCTTTCATTGATGGAAGAAGTTAGGAAGGCAGGACGCCAACAACGATATATCGAACAATCAGTTTCTTTAATCTATATAGCATATACTCCCATCATCTTTTATCTTGGAAGTCTGTCCCTACACCCATCACCTAATAATCATATTTCACCCTTATTAATTTGAATTTTGAAACCACAACTTACACATACACTAAAAAATTGATAATTGCAATTTTGAAACACTTGCTGCATAATGGCATTCCTTTAATTTTTATCATCACTCTGGTAAATAAAACTCGTTACGTGTAGTATGTCTCCTTAAATGAGTTGAGATATTGAAAAATACTATGTCCCTGGTAATGAGCACGAAGGTCCATATATCTACAAATCGTTGATATAAACTGCATATAAACATGCATCACCAGAATACCATGTTACTTGTGGGAAAAAATGAACTTACTTGAGGATGAATAAAGATAGTGTTTGCATATCTTCAAAAAATAAAGTTATACACGGTTGCCCTAAACCTACATAGACTAAAATCCAATTGTGTAGTACATGAGCTATAACTCATCTTATAAATTCACATTCTGCGAAAATACTTTGACCCGAATATATCAAAGGTATGTGTTCTATACACCCAAACCCATAACAATCTAGGAATAAATTAGCACACTTACCTTACAGATTGTCAGTCCCTCTGCAAATGTAACCAACTGTACCACAGATCTGACAGATACTGACCCTTTTTGCCCCAACACTAACAAACATTTCTTCAAATTCACTACCACTACATGAGAAAAATAGGACACCTGCTTCTCCTGCTATGCAATATCAGCACTTCAGCTGGTGTAAGAATTGAGCCATCCTGAGACGATTCTTGTATAATAAGGTTTCAAAAGGGCCCATATTGATACATGCATATTTAGTTTTGAAAAGATTAGCATATAGAGCCGATTGGATTGGCCAACAGGTCAAGCACAGTCTGAAACATAAACTTATCCGTATATACCTTTCTTTTACACTTAATATGCTCATTATGGTTACAATAACTATATCAATACAGAAATAACCAAATCTAAAGATTTGAAAAGAATTACTATAGCCACTTAGATAAGCAACCCAAACAGACCCATTCATTAGTGAACAGGTTAAAATGCAACGTATCCCTAAACACAGATCTTTTTTAAATATGTTCATAATAATCAAATCAAATATCTGTCCACTTCACGAGAGGCACCATCCCAGACACAATACCAATTTTAAAAAGGGAGAAAGAACAAGTTACCTGTAAGATACGTGCAAGTGCAGCCTAGAATTGCCTCATATATTAGCGTTTTCACCACCTATTGAAATGAGAAAATGGAGAAATCTATGCATAGAATAGCTATAAAAAAGAAGCATTTCTATGTCAGTATAGATAAATTTCAGACCCAACTATCGCAAACTTCACGTGTCATACATAAAGGTCATAAAATGGGTAGTCCAAGCGTGTCGTCAAACAGGTTATTAAAGAATAAAACAATGTATATCTTGTGTCCAATATCTGATCATTGACAGATAAATGTATATAAGTATGTTTTCGGTACCTCAATAATATTTAACATCTTGGAATACAATGGTTAATAAGCATTAATAAATCGAATGAGTAAACATATAAACATTAAAAACACTTGCAATAACTACCTTTCCTGAAATGTCATTGGCAGCGTAATGAGAAACGATATGCTCGTCAGAGGAAGGGTGCCATTCGGTAACACCAATACCATTAGTTATACCCGCATAACCAAAGTGCCGATTAACAATTCACATTTTTTTAGTAAAAAATATATGACAGCAATACTACATATCGTTTGGTAGTAACTATGCAATGCGCTTTCTTGCATGTTAATTTGCAATCTTTCGATACCAGTACCTTCAACAGTAGCACATACATACTAATTCCCACATCAGCTAATAGCAAAAAAATTAACATGAACAAAAATACTGTTAATAATGATGAGATCTAGTGTTTCACTATAATCATAGAGTGGACCAATTTTATTATGCTACCAAGAGGATGTAAATTAGTATTCGTAAACAAAGAATATGGCCATAATCAAACTAAAGCAAAAGCACAAGTAATGACTGTATGGCCGAAATTTATGTGGCTACAATGGGTCAAATACCTCCTCAACTTGTACGGTTTCATGTACATTTTTGAGTCTTTATGTCTTGATTCTTCTCTTGTGGACCCTGCAGAAATAAACTTATCACAAAGAACAATGAGCAGACATGAGAACATTACACAAAGAATAATTTCAATAGAACAATGTTATCACAGAAGCTTGCAGCAGAAATAAACTTATCACAAAGGAGTTGCAAAAAAGGTCGATCAGTCAATGATTCAGTGATAGAAGATTTTTAAGGACGATGATTCAGTGATATAGGATATTTTTAAGGATATGAATCATTAGGGTTTGAAAGGAGGGATCCGATTAATTAGGGAGATATAACAGCAGCGTTGAGAAGAATGAATGTATCCGAATGATTGAATGATCTTTTAATTATTTTTTACCAGCAAAGAAGTCAGATAAGATATTGATGAAGATGTAGTGGATTATTTGATTAGATCTAGGGTTAAGATTGAAAAGAAGGAAAAGGGTTTCAAGAAAAAAAGAAAAAAAGGAGACGTAAGAAAAAAAATAGCGCCGTGAGGTTTGGCAATAAAAAGAGTCCCCTATTAAAAAACTACGATTGTGATTTTTTCGCAAAACTGCGTTTAGAAAACGTGGTTAGCAAAACAAATCCGAAATTTTTTGAGTTTTTTTAGGAAAAAGTGAGATATTTTAGGATTTAAACAAATTTTATTGGCTGTAGGATGTGACTGGGATATGACTGGATTAAAAAGTGTGGTTTCAAATCATAATTATACCTATATATAATATATAGATATATATATATATATATATATATATATATATATATATATATATATATATATATATATATATATATATATATATAATATATATATATTATTTTGTATTGCAAAATTTAATATACTTTTTCATGAAAAACCGTAGAGATGGCAAAATGTAATGGCAGGCGGGCATGGGCTGCGGGTTAAACGGCCGACGGGCTAAATAGGCGGCGGGCCAAACAGGCGCGGGCTAAATGGGCACGGGCGAAATAGGCGGGTTAAACGGGCGGGCTAAACGGGCGCAAGCTAAAACGGAAAATAAAAAAAAATATAAAAACGTATAATTAAGAAATAAAAATACTTGTTTGAAAGCTATGGATAAAAAATTAAATATAAAATATCCCCCGAGTAGCCTAATTAGTATTTTACATGTGCGCTCATTAAGCTCATTTAGTTTCTTACATGTGCACCCGTTTAGCCCATTAATAATAAAGAATAGGCAAAAAATGTCCCATCCATTTTTTAAAAGTATCAAAAGTGACCATATGTATCAAAATGGACAAGATTTGCCACCTCCAAAAAACCCAGATGACCCGATGGTCGGTGATATCGCTCATTTATACGAGTTTTTCATAGCGATATTTGTTATGTTTTGTGTCCTAAACGTAATGGATAGACCCCATATTGCTTATATTTTGTGTAAAGTGTGTTTTGTAGGTTCTCAACTCACCATGTCTTACCGACAAGAAAGAGTTGATTCACCTTGAGGGTACGGCTCTTGGTGTGACACATCAAATCCGTTGATGGTTGCCAGGTTACCCAAAACTGGATGGTTTTCACTTGCCATGGTCCTAGACTGAAAAGTGGCTAATCCAAGGGGGTACGGCTCTTGGTAAAGATTTTATCAAATCCGTTGATAGCTGTAATAGCTTGCTTAAAGCTATAGGGTGTTCAATTCACCGATGCTTCATTGCTAAGAATTGGCGAGTCCAGAAGGGTACGGCTTCTGGTAAAGACATATCAAATCCGTTGACGGCTGTGATGGTTTGCCTAAAATCATCAGGGTACCCCCACTCACCATTGATTCACGTTCTAAGAGTTGGGCTGGGTTCTAGTCTCCCAGGGTGATGCTTATTCCACCAGAAAGACTGGCTAGCCTAAGAGCGAGCAGCTACTTGGTAAAGGCTCATCAAATCTGCTCATGTTGCTGTAAAGATTTGGGACCAAAAGGGGCAAAGCAAAAGTTTTACACCCAAAACAGTTCAGCCTCGGATCAAGAGTTGCGCCGCAGGACATACCTGTTGCGGCGCAACAGAAGTTGCTACAGATCATGGTTTCTCGGATCGCCAATTGCGGCGCAAGACTCAAGAGTTGCGGCGCAACTAAAGAAGCTACAGGACTTGGCACTTGCGGAACAAGAGTTGCGGCGCAAGACCATACAGTTGCGGCGCAACTGGTCTTTTTGCAGTTACAAACTCTGTTTTTATTTCTCATTATGGGGGAAGCTAAAGAGTTAGTGGACATCATGGGACATTATTGCTAGACGTTTTTTGATGTCCCAGGAGGAGTATTTAAGGAACACAACATCCACACAAGAGGAGCCATTGATATCATCATACACTCAACATCCATATTACACACATCCATTCTTGAAGATATAATTCAAGAATCATCATCATCAAGCTTTAGCATAATTTTCATTATCATCATAAGTTTCTATTGAACAATTGTTACTTCAAGTTTTTACTTTGTTACTTTGAAGATCATTGGAACCTCTTTCTAAATTTGGTATTCATCTTCTATCATTTTAATAGCAAGATTAAAGTATGTCTTTTACATATTCAATTGTGTTTGTTACAATCATGAGTAGCTAATTTCTTTATACGTTTGCTTGGATTATGTGATGCTTATGTGTTAGATTTTGGGTTGGAAATTCGATTGATTTGTTGAGATTAATTGGGGATCCGTTTGGGTTAATAACTTAATTATCTTGTCAAAATTGTTTATACTCTTGTTTGGTAATCTAAAAACGGGTATTCGAAAGGAATCCGTAATTTTTACTAAAATAGGAACGAATTAATCGGCCTGTCTTTAGTTGATTATAAGTGAATGATATTCGAAAGGAGTCATTAACAACAATTTTCATAAGTAGATATTCACACAAACGCTAGCTACTAAATTAAGAGAAATCGGTTTAGGAGTTAGTAAGCTATTCGAAAGGAAGCTTATAAATTAATTCTCACTTATCAGCTTGAAACTTTATGCACTATTATTTGAGGTGTTAACGGTATTCGAAAGGAATCGTTGCATGGTTAGGTAATTGGAGAAATCCGGTATTCGAAAGGAACTTAGGATTTTACATTAGAAGTTTATCAATATTTTCATACCTAAGGAATAACTCATAGTCATTCACGGTCCAAGCAAGCGTATCTTTTATCCATATTTGAAATCTTGAATATTTTCACTGTTTTTATAAGCAAGTCTTCACTAAGACTAAAACCAATTTGTTACTAGTTACGCATTTTTACTAACTAATATTTCAACTATAAATAGTCCCTGTGTTCGAACCCGATATTTGCTAATACTATTTTACAATTGACAAGGGTACACTGCCCGTGTTATAATCTAGTAAAGGTTAATTTTGGGAAAACTAGATTGCACGCATCAGTCGGACTGGTTGAACTGATGATCCGGTGAATCAAACGGACCAGATCAATTCAAAACCGGGGTTTACAGGTTTTGGTTTGTCCGGTGACTCAACATAGCGTATCTATACTACATTATAAAGGGTGTATCCCTTTGGTTGAAAGTTGAAAATGTTGAATAATTGAAAAATATGGGTCCCACTAATCTATATCTATACTACATTATAAAGGGTGTATCCCTTTGGTTGAAAGTTGAAAATGTTGAATGGTTGAAAAATGTGGGTCCCACTAATCTATATCTATACTACATTATAAAGGGTGTAACCCTTTGGTTGAAAGTTAAAAATGTTGAATGGTTCAAAAATATGGGTCCCACTAACCTATATTTATACTACATTATAAAGGGTGTATCCCTTTGGTTGAAAGTTGAAAATGTTGAATGGTTGAAAAATGTGGGTCCCCCTAATCTATATCTATACTACATTATAAAGGGTGTATCCCTTTGGTTGAAAGTTGAAAATGTTGAATAGTTGAAAAATATGGGTCCCACTAATCTATATCTATACTACATTATAAAGGGTGTATCCCTTTGGTTGAAAGTTGAAAATGTTGAATGGTTGAAAAATGTGGGTCCCACTAATTTATCTATAGTACATTATAAAGGGTGTACCCCTTTGGTTGAAAGTTGAAAATGTTGAATGGTTCAAAAATATGGGTCCCACTAATCTATATTTATACTACATTATAAAGGGTGTATCCCTTTGGTTGAAAGTTGAAAATGTTGAATGCTTGAAAAATGTAGGTCCCACTAATCTATATCTATACTACATTATAAAGGGTGTATCACTTTGGTTGAAAGTTGAAATATTGAATGGTTGAAAAATGTGGGTCCCACTAATCTATATCTATACTACATTATAAAGGGTGTACCCCTTTGGTTGAAAGTTGAAAATGCTGAATGGTTGAAAAATGTGGGTCTCACTAATCTATATCTATACTATATTATAAAGGGTGTATCCCTTTGGTTGAAAGTTGAAAATGTTGAATGGTTAAAAAATGTGGGTCCCACTAATCTATATCTATACTACATTATAAAGGGTGTATCCCTTTGGTTGAAAGTTGAAAATGTTGAATGGTTGAAAAATATAGGTCCCACTAATCTATATCTATACTACATTATAAAGGGTGTATCACTTTGGTTGAAAGCTGAAAATATTGAATGGTTGAAAAATGTGGGTCCCACTAATCTATATCTATACTACATTATAAAGGGTGTATCACTTTTGTTGAAAGTTGAAAATGTTGAATGGTTGAAAAATGTGGGTCCTACTAATCTATATCTATATTACATTATAAAGGGTGTATCCCTTTGGTTGAAAGTTAAAAATGTTGAATAGTTGAAAAATATGGGTCCCACTAATCTATATCTATACTAAATTATAAAGGGTGTATCACTTTGGTTGAAAGTTGAAAATGTTGAATGGTTGAAAAATGTGGGTCCCACTAATCTATATCTATACTACATTATAAAGGGTGTATCCCTTTGGTTGAAAGTTGAAAATGTTGAATGGTTGAAAAATATGGGTCCCACTAATCTATATCTATACTATATTATAAAGGGTGTATCCCTAACATGTGATGTCTATAATACCCTTTTAGTCTTTTACTTAATTATAAATTAAACACTCACTTATTGTTTAGTTGCAACTTTGTCATTTTCAATTTTATCCATTGATCATCCTTATCCAATGGCTCATATCTAATTTAATAGTTCTGCAGAGTTCTACACCTTAAATGGGTTCTGTATATATCTCTTACCTATATATATATATATATATATATATATATATATATATATATATATATATATATATATATATATATATATATATATATATATATATATATATATATATATATATATATATATATATATATATATATATATATATATATATATATATATATATATATATATATATATATATATAGTGTAAGGTTATTTTCAGAACCAAAAAATGTCGAGAACTGCGAGAACCAATCTAAACCTTTCATTTTTTGATCAACGGTTACAAATTTTAGTGGCAAAACTGTAATTAAGTGAAAAATCATATAAATTTTCATAAATCACAAAAGGACAGTAATGGAATTTTGCATTCTAACTTTTTTATAACCGTCCTCTATCAAATCATATTAAACAAAAAAACTAGATCTATATCTTTTTCTTAGATTAAAACATAGATCTATATCTCCAGCCGCTTTCATAAAAAAAACAACATCTTTTCAAATGTTTTTCTTACATACGCCATCATCGGTGACCACAACAAAACGATCCATCAACCACCGTTCTCATTGGGGAAAGCGATCTAATTGTTGTATCGGTAAATTAAGGTTCGGCATCGTATGTTCGAGTGTAACCGACCACCGCAGTATAAAGCCATACTGACGCACAACCGCCATCACCATCGGTTACAATCTCTCAAACCGGACACCATAGTATAAAGCCCACCACTATCACTTACGACTGCCTGCGTCTTTCCGACGATCAATATGTGTTGCGTCCTTCTTTCGCATCTGACCATTATTATTCACTTTGTGTCGTATGATGTGTTGTATTTTGATACACCCACAAATGATAGGCAATATGGGTTGTTTACTAGATCCGGTGTCAACGAAACTATGGCTAATAGGAACAAACATAGACCGTAGCAAAAGACTGACTCGTGTGGTGTTTGAAGGTAATTTATCTTCTAATATGAATGTTGAATATAAGGGTCATTGTTTATTGTTGGTGATTGGCTACTAACTGGTCATGTGTTAATTAATTTGCTAATGACACAAGTTAATCCTATAATGGAGTTATAGTGACATTCATTTACTACGTAGTTATTTGTTTTACATTGAATATAGCAACTCAAAGATTCTTTATATTGTAACTCACATATAACTATTTTAGTTAAGTTGGTAGAACATTTCACATAACTAAATAAGATATAGAATGGATATGAACGTGTATTTTTTTGGCAATATTTTTATGTCGGAGTAAGGATTGGTTTATACGTCTCGATATTCAGAGGATCCCCTTCAAACATATAAGTTTATAGGAAATACATGTGCACAATAGATAAAATACATGTGCACAATAAGTAAAATACATGTGCATACTTGTTTTAACGGTTATCATTCAATAATTCATTTAATAATTGCTTTTCTATTTTTTGATTATAGGTACGAGTATGATGAACTGTGCACGTGTATTTTGCATCGTCTAGCGAGAAGATATTTATGGCTAAGGAGTATACAGAGTAAAGATACAAATTCATGCATAAACGGGTTGCCTGCTTTTGTGTTCAAGATTACAAAGATGGTGAATGCACATGTATATGCCTATATATACTACGTAGATTATAAATATTAGATACATACGATGCTCGTTCAATTTTGTTTGTCTTTTAATTTTTTGACTTTGTAAGAAGTGGTCTTCCAAATATTATTTTTTATTGACTCATGCACATGTATTTTGTCTTCTTCTAATGTCAAAATGATATGATCAATTTTATGATATATAATGACATCTCTCATAAGATATTTTTTTAAACTCACACGTATGATTATAATAAGATGATTGTATGTGCATCTGTATTTTGTGCATTTAAAAAAGTATTGATGAAAAAGAAAATTTTAAAGCAACACAAATAAAGATATTGAAAACATGAATTTTAAAATATTACCATCTTAAACGTTATTGTTGTTTCGTAAAATGTAAAATAAATAAAAAGGAAATAACTATAATTTTGGAACTTCCAAAAATTTAAAGGTAGTTAATTGGTGATTTATTTTTAAAACTAGATATTATTGTAAGTTTACGAATATACCCTTTTGAATTAAATTTAATTGTTTAATAATTGAAAATAGATGATTGGTTGAAAATGGTTCTCGCAGTTCTGTACATTTATTTGGTTCTGAAAATAATCTCACCCTATATATATATATATATATATATATATATATATATATATATATATATATAGTTGGGATCTAGTAAGAAAGAGAAAAAAATAAAATGAGAAAAATAAGAAGAAATCCTGACCACAAATTCTATAAAGGAAGGAGAATTTTAAGGGAAGATGCATCTGACTTTGTAGGTGCATCTGAAATATGTGGCTGTGGTTTCTTCTCATTCTTCTCATTTCACTTAATCTTCTTATTTGATCCTTTCTCTCTTTCTCTCTCTCTCTATCTCTCTCTCTCTCTCTCTCTCTCTATATATATAAATATATATATATATAAATATATATATATATATATATATATATATATATATATATATATATATATATATATATATATATATATATATATATATATATATATATATATATATATATATATATATATATATATATATATATATATATATATATATATATATATATATATATATATATATATATATATATATATATATATATATATATATATATATATATATATATATATATATATATATATATATATATATATATATATATATATATATATATATATATATATATATATATATATATATATATATATATATATATATATATATATATATATATATATATATATATATATATATATATATATATATATATATATATATATATATATAAATATATATATATATATATATACATATATATATATATATATATATATATATATATATATATATATATATATATATATATATATATATATATATATATATATATATATATATATATATATATACATATATATACATATATATATATATATATATATATATATATATATATATATATATATATATATATATATATATATATATATATATATATATATATATATATATATATATATATATATATATATATATATATATATATATATATATATATATATATATATATATATATATATATATATATATATATATATATATATATATATATATATATATATATATATATATATATATATATATATATATATATATATACTAGTGGCAAAACCCATCCGAAGGACGGGTATGACTTCTTATTTTCGTTTAACTTTTTTTTATATGGCAAGTATTTTTTTGTAAAATTAGTTTTTGCATAGTTGTGTTCTATTGCGTATCAATTGGCATGGTTTGTTTTTGTTGTATGTTTTTTTAAGCATTGCGTTTGTTGTTTAGATACACTTTTTCAACCAAAAACTTGTATAGAGTGACACTAAAATGTCTTAAATTTTTTAACTCTTCACAAGTTGGTGCATGTGTTGTTTGCAACCATTATAAAATTTTAAGAAATTTGTACAGTAAATATAATATACAGTAATTCCTCATGATCACCAATTTCACCGTGCTAACAAATTGTCCAAGTCGCATGCAAATATTCTCTATATGACACAGGATGAGCTCGAATCAGGCTGGTCGCAACAACGATGATTTTGAATCGGTCGATCGTGTTGAGGTAACCGAATCGAATCGGTCGTCGACTCAAAATCAGTCGCACGTACGAACGATTTCAAAACATGTTTATCCCAAAAAAATTCTGGCTTTTAAAATCTTAATTAAAAAAACTTTTATATTTCAAAATTTAAACACTTTACCTCTATAAATACACAACCTATTTAACCATTTTTTTTATCTAAAAGTTATTTTATTAAAAAAAAATATGTACTCACTTCGATATACTATTTACGAAATCTGAATTTCAGTTAAAAGAACACTTCACGAAGATGTCGTTCGTTAGAAACCGATGATGGAGTTAGTCACGACATTTGAATATGATTTCGTGGCTAAAGATGAAGAAGAAAAAGAAGCTGAATATGAGTTGTTCAGGTCGGTATTTGGGAGATATTAGATTCAGATCCTTAAACAGATTAAGAATTCTATTATTTGTGTAATATTTTTTATTTTTATGTAATGTTTTAAACAATTATGTAATGTTTTTTATTTTATGAATGAATTTAATTTTATAAATAAAAAAAACTTTAATTTGATCGCCTTACTCTGAAAACAAATCGCATGTAAGTCATCGAAGAAAGTAGAGGAGACAAGAAAAATAGTGATCACGAGAAGTTCCTGTTGTGTCTAGGGTGAATCTCATTTGAAAGAAAATAATGTGAAAAAAACTATATATATAAAAAGGCTAGTATCAAAAGAGATGGTGTACAATATAGATATAATACATGGATCTTATGTGATATATGGTTCTTAGCCAAGCCTTGCCATTAACACCAATGTTTTCAAACTCGGGTCAATTTGGCCTGGTCAATCAGTTAAACTGGTTCCGATCGAAAAGATGGGTCATGTAACACTCTCAATTTTCGTATCGGTACAGCGGAAGGGTCTTTTAGAGTGTTACGGGATAGCACAATAACTCCAATCATAGACAACACATAAAAATGGTTGTACAAGGTTCAACATACATTCATTCGATAAAAAGTTTTAAAGTGTACAACGCGTCCCAAATTATACAGGTCATTTAGTTTACAAAACAAAGATCTAATGAACATTTTTAATATTATGTGGGCCATCAGAGTCGATCTCCATCTGGATTACCTTCAAGCACCTGAGATAAAAACATGCAAAAATCATATCAGCGAATGCCGAGTGAATTCATAGAGTTTAATAAAAACCGTTATATAAAACAATCGTTAAAATCAGAACACAAGTATAATATCGGAAGTAAGTCCACGTATTGCTAGTCAGGAAATGTATAAATCAAGCATACATCTTAAACCGTCCATGAGACCGTAGCCTCAATATTACCATGATAGGTAATATATTCATCGTTATTAGCGTCGTATCATATCGGATATTTAGATTATATAGGGTACATTTTATTTGATTTGGATTATTACTAGCCGCATGACATTGTTACCTTACTATGAAAACAGCGGGCCACGAACCCGACAAACAATTTGCCCATCTAAGTTAGCGTGTCGTCACAAAAATCACGCTATGGAATCTTCTCATACAAAAATTCTCTTACCAATCAATGTGGTACGACGGGGATCAACCGTCAAGGCGCGAACTGGGGTGATCATCCCCAAATAGTACTATCAAATGCATAAGCGTCTACCAAATCCCGGTAGTTCACAATTCATGCTAATGGGACTTTAAGTGACATAACCTAACTACTAATAATCCTTTTTGTCTCGTTTATAGGGTCATAGCATCATTCGGGTACATATCATTAAGCATACCATCGGGACTACTTGTGTTCTATTTTTATCAAAATCTAGCATGTTATCTCCCTCGCGGGTTTACAAATCATTTTATAAAACATTTAAAAGAGTGCGAGGCTATGAACTCACGTTGATAATGAAAGGCGGATTACCGGCTACGGGCGTGCTTCGGTCACGGAAACCTATATAAATAATAATTGGTCTTAGACTCTTGTCCAATGACTTTTATCAAAATAACAATATACATATGATAATTTTGTACATATGATGATGATCAAGTGGGTTTATATATCCTTGTTTACTCATTTTAGTGTTTACGTTTTGGTAACTTTTTACTAGTTTACTAGTCTTACCTATTTATCTATTTTAAGTCCAATAAGCTTAGTATAAGTTCTTTAAATTGTTTTAATCCATTTTATACCTATATTATCAGTATATATACTTTCCATGTTGGGCCCAAATGGGTTAAGCCCAATAAGTTCTTTTTATAAGTGTTTAACTTATTTAGTCCAATTATTAGTCCAATATGCTTAGTTAGCTCGTTAATGTCCGTATGTCCTATAGTTCGGGTTTTATCGGTTTTTACTTGTATTAGTTACTTATGTATCAGTATATGACTTTTAAAAACTTTACATTAGACGGGTTTGATAGTCTAAGTTTTATTTTGTGAAAAACGTTAATTTTACGGTAATAGCCGAAAAAGTCGTAAAAATCAAGTTTATAGTTTTTATTACTTATAAGTATTATTCCACTACCATTTATATAATTTATCCATTTATTTAACCTTTTACATGTTTATATAAATAAGTTTCATAAGTTAGTGGGTTTTTATTTTACATTTTATACAATAAAATTTTGAGTGCTTATATAATAATAATAAACATTAATTCTCAAAATCTTATTTTTATTTTCATCTTCACCATTTTTATCATATCTAGAGTTATATAATGAATTAGAAGCTCATTTTTGGATGGCATGATCTTCATATTATGTGCTACATTTAACTTAGTTATAGCTACTGCTCATTTTAAGTTTATCTATGCTTAACAGTCCCTACAAAACAGCTTATTCAGATTATCACACTAATCTTGTTTTGATCACATCTCACTCATTATAATGATTCCATTGCATGGCCAAATCTCAAATGTGTATAACATCTTGTACTTACTGTGAATGGATTATAACATGCAAGTTTATCAGTTCAAGTTTTAGTTATATACTGTTTTTATACAGCCAACTAAATAAGCATGATTTTAGCCTTATTTCTTATAGTTATTAACCTTTTTAAGCATATTTATCAACACTTGATCCCGACACAACATTTTTATCATCATATATTCATCATATACATATACAATAACAAAGAAAATACATCTGTTCTTTACAAAAATAACAAGAGAAAATGGAGAGGATGATCTTCTTTACCAACCAAGTGTATTTCTTATATTTGGAAGACAAGAACTTGATAAACACCAAAAGTAACTTCAAGATCATCAAACACCAAGAACAATAGTTGAGAAATCAGCCCGAGGACACAAGCAAATCACCTCCTATGTTGTTAATATGGCCACCAAATGATCAAGGCTTCAAGATAACTCCATGATAGAGCTAGATAACATGTATTTTGTGGCTAGAAAAGATCAAATAGGGGTGTTTGTTCTTCAAAAGTGGACGGCAAGGGTGGGGGTTTTGAGAGAGTTTGAAGTAGTTTGCATGAGTAGAAAGATGGTAATGAGAAGTGGTTGATGGTTTGATGGTTTTAGCAAGTTTGTAGCTTGAAGTGTAAGCTTTAGCTTACACTTGTTAAATAACAAGTTAACAAGATGCCACATATTGATGTGGTGTCTTGTTGTGCCGTCCCATGGTGCTAGTGGGGTGGGATAATGTATTTTGTCCCACCTTACTAATTTACGGGTATTCCTCGATTCTAGTTTCCTCGATTTGCGTGCCCTCGGGTCGTTTCACAAAAAACGTTTTTATAAATTATGAATCAACGACACAAAACGAATCCAATAAAAATTGTTTCATCAAAAACGGAGTTCAAAAACGTAAATACGTAATCCTAAGGTTTCCGGTTTAATCGTAAAGGATGCTAAATTATGCACGTAAGCCCAAATTTAAATCCATAAATTGTGTGTTCGTCAACCAACATAAAAATAAGTTTCAAAATATTATACGAGAAAATAATTTACCACCTGAAAATGTTAGATTGTCACAGCTTTTCCTCCTAAAAGGGATCAACGTCCTCGTGATCCATTTCATTTGGATGTCCGTTTCTTATTGAAATCGAAGAGGTGCGGATATTTCTTCCACATTTCATCCTCTCGTTCCCAAGTATACTCCGGTCCATGCTTTGAATTCCATCGGATCTTGACAATAGGTATCCGACTTTGTTTCAGTTGCTTTACCTCACGATCCATAACCTCTACGGGCTCTTCGATAAAATGCAACTTCCCATCTATTCGAACCTTATCTAATGAAATTTTCTCATCACTCACTGCTAGACATTTCTTCAGATTAGATACATGGAATGTGTTGTAAACACCATGAAGTTCTGGGGGTAACTCTAGTTTGTAAGCCAGCGGACCTACTCTAGATAAAATCTTAAAGGGTCCAATATAACGGGGATTCAATTTCCCACGCTTTCCAAATCTGATAACGCCTTTCCATGGCGATACTTTCAACATTACTCGGTCACCCACTTTAAACTCCATTGGCTTCCGCCGCACATCTGCGTAACTTTTCTGTCTACTACGGGCAGTCAACAACCTATTCTTAATCTGAACTATCATCTCCGTAGTCTCCCGGATCAATTCCGGTCCCGTGAGCTGGGTATCCCCAACTTCACTCCAACATACAGGAGATCTACACTTCCTACCATACAAAGCTTCAAACGGTGCAGCCTTAATACTAGAATGGTAACTATTGTTATACGAAAACTCTGCTAACGGCAAATGTTTATCCCAATTCTTACCAAAGTCTAACACACAAGCTCTCAACATATCTTCAAGTGTTTGTATCGTCCTTTCACTCTGCCCATCAGTCTGGGGGTGATAAGCAGTGCTCATGTCGAGATTCGTTCCCAAAGATCTTTGGAGAGATTTCCAAAAATTCGATGCGAATCTAGTATCTCGATCTGAAATGATCGATACAGGCACTCCATGCTTGCATACCACATTCTCAACGTATATACGAGTCAGCTTCTCCAGTGGGAACTGCTCTTTAACCGGAATGAAGTGTGCTGATTTGGTCAGTCTGTCGACAGTGACCCAAATCGAGTTGTTTCCAGATGATGTTCTAGGAAGCTTGGTGATAAAGTCCATCGTAATTCTCTCCCACTTCCATTCAGGAATCTTTGGTTGTTGAAGTAGTCCTGATGGCTTTTGATGTTTAGCTTTGAATCTAGCACAAGTCAAGCATTGAATAACATACATAGCTATGTCAGCTTTCATATTCGGCCACCAGTACAACTTCTTCAAATCATGGTACATCTTATCAGATCCCGGATGAATGGAATACTTAGATTTATGGGATTCTAACTTAATCAAATCTATTAAGCCTCCAAACTTAGGTATCCACATACGACCGCTAAACATTTCACTCCATCAGCTCTAACCTCTAAGGATCTCCTTTGTGACAATCCGTCAATTTATGATTGATATTTTATTCTCAATATTTATTTGAAAACATTATTTTAATGTTACAATATGAACTCACTTATTTTTGGGAAGTAATTTGGATTTACGTCTTAAAGTAGCGTCGACTACGTCTAAACCGGAGGATTCTACGTTACGTGCTTACGTTTACATACACCGTCTTTGGTGACAGTCCGACATTTCAGAAAATAAATTCGTCCATGAATATTATTTTGGAGTTTTAAATTTTAGTTGGTTCATAAACTCACAAATTTACGAGAAGAGATTAGGACTTACGATTTTAATTTAACGTCCTTTACGACTAAACCGGAAACCTTAGGATTACGTATTTACGTTTTCGAACTCTGTTTTGATGAGACAATTTTTATTAGATTCGTTTTGTGACGTTGATTCATAATTTATAAAAACGTTTTTCGTAAAACGACCCGAGGGCACGCAAATCGAGGAAACTAGAATCGAGGAGTACCCGTAAATTAGTGGGATGAGACAAGATAAATCTTGCCCCACCCAACTCAATATGGACGGCCAAAACAAGGATGTGGCAAACTTGCAACCATTTAGCTTACACTTGTAAGCTAAGCTTACAAGTTAAGCTACACTTTCCACTAACTTATCAAAACAAGCAAACCTCAAACCACTCTTCTCATTTCAACATGCAATACCACACACATTTCTCTCTTCCTCCTCCATTCTTGCCGTCCCATATCACCCCAAAAACACCCATCTTGATCTTGATTTAACCATGAAATCCCATGTTGTTCATACACATGTTGAAGCCCTTTTGAAACCCTATTGATTGGTGGTGATTATAACATCCAAGGAGGAGTTTACATGGAGTATTATGGCTGATTTTCCACAAGGTGTTCATGAAGAATGGTGGTCTTGAAGATGATCATGGTTCATCACAAGTTTCTCCATCAAAATCAATGTCCAAATCATACCTACATCAACTTGGTGGTATAAAGATTGTCCTCCTCATCCTCTTGTTATTTTTGATTATGTAAACTTGTATTTCTTTTACTTATGTATATGTATATGATGATGAATGATGATAAAAAAAATATCGTGTGAGGATTTGGTGTTGATAAACATGCTTAAAAAGATGAAAAATTATAAGAAACAAGGCTAAAATCTTGTTTAGATTGTTGGCTGTATAAAACAGTAAAGACTCATATGATAAACTGATAAAATGGCTTAAATAGATTAATATACAGTAAGCTATATGTCTTGTACACATGTGAGAGTTGGTCATGCAATGGAATCATTGTAATGAGTGAGATATGATCAAAACAAGTTTAAAGTACAAATCTGAGTTCACTGTTTTGGACGTTTTTTAGAAAATACTTAGAAGATGATTCAACAGTAGCTATAGAAGAGTTAAATGGAGAAAATATCATGTAGTTTATGTCACAAAAATTTGAGCTTCTATCTTCATATAGAACTCTAGATATGATAAAAATGGTGAAGATGAAAATAAAAAATCAGATTTTGAGAATTAATGTTTATTACTATTATATAAGCACTCAAAATTATATTGTATAAAATGTAAAACTAAAACCCACTAACTCATGAATTTTATTTATATAAATATGTTAAAGGTTAAATAAATGGATAAATTATAAAAATGGTAGTGGAATAATATTTATAAGATATAAAAACTATAAACTTGATTTTACGACTTTTTCGGCTATTACCGTAAAAATTAACGTTTTTGATAAAAAAACTTAGACGGTTGGACCCGTCTAATGTAATATAAAACTCATATACTGATATATAATTATATATAACAAGTAAAAACCGATAAAACCCTAAATATATAACATACGGACATTAACGGACTAAGTTAACGTTATTGGACTAATAATACAACAAAATGGACTAAAACACTTATAAACTTATTTATTGGGCTTAACCCATTTAGGCCTAAATTTTAAAGTGTAGATACTGATAATATAAGTATAAAATGGATTAAAACAAGTTAAAGAACTTATAATAAGTTTATTGGACCTAAGACACGTAAATAGGTAAAACTAGTAAACTAATAAGAAGTTACCAATACCTAAACACTAAAAAGAGTAAAAGAGAATATGTAACCCCACTTGATCATCATATATATATAATCATCATATGTATACATAATTGTTATTTTTATAAAGTCATTGGACATGAGTCTAAGACGAGTATTATTTGTCTAGGTTTCCGTGATTGAAGAACATACCGTACATCCAAATCGCCGATAACCGCCTTCCCACATCAACGTGAGTTCATAGCCTCGCACTCTTTTAAATGTTTTTATAAACGTTTTATAAACCCGCGAGGGAGATAACATGTTAGTTTTTATAAAATAGGACACCATTTGTCCCGATTGTTTGTTTATTGATTTGGACACGAATGATTGTATGACCCGAATGTATGACCCGATAAATGATTAAAGGACCCGATAGATGAAATCAAATGGATTATTAAAGTTAGGTTATGTCACTAAAAGTCCCATTAGCATGAATTGTGAACTACCGGGAGTTGGTAGACGCTTATGCATATAATAGTACTATTTGGGGACGATCACCCCAGTTCGCGCCTTGACGGTTGATCCCCGTCGTGCCACATTGATTGGTAAGCGAATTTATGTATGAGAAGATTTCCATAGCGTGACCTTTGTGACGACACGCTACTTTAGTGGGCAAATTGAGTATCGGGTTAGCTACCCGTTGTTTGGTTTAGTAAGGTAACAATGTCATGCGGCTTATAATAATCCAACTAACGAAATACTACTAGACGCATCAAATTACGATGTATTGTCTGACTAGCAATACAGGGTCATACTATTGATATTATGTTCGTGTTTTGGTTTTCATAACCATATTCATATAACGGTTTTTATTTTCATACAACGTCATAAGACGTATTGTATGATGTTTTTACGACATTGGCTCGTATAATGATTTTTAAGGCAAATGCCTATATTATGATTTTCGATAAGGATTTGTAATAAAATGACTTTGGCTATTTTATGGCCCATTACAATGATTTGTACGAAATGATTTTTGGTAATAATTTTATACCAAAGTTATATTGATGGAATTTATTAAACTCTATGAATTCACTCGGTGTTATCGCTGACCTTTTCTTTTAACATGTTTTATCTCAGGTACTTGAAGGTAATTCTCGGGAAGACGACAAGAGTTCATGGCCCGCACTTAAACAATAATTTCCATTCAAATTCTTTGTAAAACTTTGTATGAAATAATATGACTTGGGACCTATGTAACTTTGATATTTATGAACGGAAATGCTTTATTATTAAACGACGCGATTTTTAAGTGTTGTCTATGATGTGAGTAATGTGCTATCCCGTAACACCAACTAGTCTTCCGCTGAACTGAGTTGTATAAATTTGGGGGTGTTACAGTTTGGTACCAGAGCTCTCGTTATAGAGAACGAAAGATTTTTTTAAAACCAAGGTTTTGAATAAAACATTTCAAAATCTTTTAACTATAAACATTTTTCTAAAAATGTCTAAAAATATTTTGACTATAACGATGCCGAAGAATTCTCGAGTTACCGACAAGGCCAGACTGAGAAGTGTTATTTTAATATATATATAACCAGGATTATATATATATATATATATATATATATATATATATATATATATATATATATATATATATATATATATATATATATATATATATATATATATATATATATATATATATATATATATATATATATATATATATATATATATATATATATATATATATATATATATATATATATATATATATATATATATATATATATATATATATATATATGATGTAATTTTATTACATGATTGTTTGATGATTATTTTGATATTTATACGACGTAGATTGTCACAAAGAACCCTAAATCCCCTAGTAAATTAATCGAAGCTGTTCTCGTAGGAATTCTAGCTATCCTAGATCTAAACCAAGTTGTGGATATTTATGATCCCAACAAAATGGTTGATATTCGTAGAAATGTAGGTATTAGTTGATTGTGATATTGAAGAAGAATTGGCGAGATTAAATCTGATATCGACGTCATGACGATCTTTCCTTATAGAGTGGAGTTTGACAAAACGTTACCACCTGGAAAGGTGTCATCTGATTCGTTGTCATCCAATTCTTAAATTGAAATCAAAAGAGTGAATGTTGCACTTGAGGCTGTCATTGGAACCATTACCCAAAAGCCTCATGCCACTAGTACCTTTCCGATAAATCTGATTGAATGTGTGAGTCATCTCATGCTAGTGACTCATTTGATAATTGTTGTTGTAAAAGCTATTGGATTGGAATTAAGTGTTGATCATATCGAGCTTTTATTGCCCTTTTAAGGCCTAAGAATAAGGATTGAAAGTATTGGCAAATGAGGTAGGATATCGAATTGAGTATAAGTTGATTGAAAACTTGAATAAAGTAAAAATTTAAACTGTATGGAATATGAGATTGTTAATAGAAGTCCTTAAGTTCTGTGATTGAATTATAAGGTTTTAAATGATTGTTAGTTTGTGTTATAGGTTGTTCCTAGGCCATTGTCCAATGACGAGGATGCCCAGTGTCCAACAAATAAATTGAAGAAATCTTCTTCTGAATTGGGACCAATGGATCTTCCGGGACATGTGGAACACCTAATGACTCTTGTAGGTTAGTATTCATTGTGGTATCTTTTAAAAATTCCTAACTTAACTGAGATATCAGTTGGTAGGATGAGTTCTGAGAATTGTATGACATAGTGACACGTAATGTGTTACGGTACAATTTTGACTTGTTTGTGATTAATGAAAAGACTACCTCTGATTGCTAAATTCTACATGTATAGATGTAATCTATCTTTTATTGCTTCATCCTAATGTTCGCATTAGTGATGCAACCATTGAACAAGTACTCATATTGATTGAGTTACGTTGTGAATTATTCTTTTAGAGTGCCATCGAGATCATGAACCTCATGATTAATTTGCTAAGCTCATTTCCTATCATATTGTAGTTAGTTCTTGGTGAAAAACTCTTCATCACTCTTTTGCAGATAACACATTGTTTTTATAAAGTTAAAACGGTATCCTTTGAGAAAATTTAATTTTCATCACAATAAGGATTATTCAAAGTGAGATTTATAAGTGATTGATATCAAAATTAAGTTGTTTATGAAAAGCTTTGGAAACTTAATTATTTCCATAACAAAGAAAATCTTTGTAAATTTATTCTTGATTCTTATTTAAGAATTAAGCATGAAAATGTTTTTATTATAAACATGATGATAAAATTTTGACGAACTGATGCATCGTTAATCTTGAAATTTTATATATTTGCGCGCCTACATACAATTTGGAATGGACCATGCAAGGCTGATTAGTAGTCACCATAAAACTGATTAATAAACACTAAATTTTCTTTGAAGATTGTGAAAGATTAAAATATATGAGATCTGCAAGAAGTGAAAAATAGGGACAAAGTGTTAGGGACACCTACATATGTGCCTGTAGCATCTATTCTTCTGAGTTGAATTTACTCATCCGTGGAAATTGTCTTATTTGACAATTGACAATTATTTCTTGTCCAATTCTCCAGTAGTGAGATTCTTAGGAAAAGTATCTGATTACCGTGTGTTGATACCCGACTGGATGTATTGACGTTCTTATCATTTCTTATGATTTGATTTCATTTGAATGACCTGGGTAACGATCCGTGGAGCTTTCAAATGTGTACTCAAATTATGAAAACATGGGATATATTCATATTCATTAAATGTTTTCATCTGTATCTGATTTGAAATTCTCTGCATAGATTATGCATTGACCTTACTCTTTTAAGGTAGTTATGTCTCCTGATATCCTTGAATTTGTGAAGGATTATGAGTTATTGTTAGTCTTTTGAGAAGTTCACATCTTATCAACGGCAATAAAACTGAAAAGTTGATAGTGCGAGTAGAATGGATTGATTGATTATGACATGACGATATTGTCTTAATTGATGAGAACTCGAGTAGAATTCCCCTAAATGATAAGATGTTGATTATCAAAAGTTATTTAAATAATTCTTGATGGATGACCATATCCTACATTTAGACTTGAAATTATACCATGAATGGTTGTGAATTAATCATAGATATTATAATCTAGAAAGAACCTAATATGAATTTATTAAAAGATGATTCTGTTATTTGAAACTTTAATAAGTATTTGTTGATGAATTACCTAGACTTTCGCCATTAAGGCAAGTTGAATTTGGTATTTGATTATATTCCCGGTGCTGCACCTGTGGCTTGTGCACTGTACGTCAGCACCATCTAAATTAAAGGAATTACCGTACAACTGAGAGAGTTGTCGGAGAACGATTTTATTCTACCAAGCTCGTCATCATGAAGAGCTATGGTGTTATCATTCCTTATATTTATAGATTACTGTGAACTGAGTAAATTGAATATCGAAAACGATATCCATAACTCGAAATGGAAGATTTGTTCGATCATTTATAAGGTTTTTGATCCTCAGCATGGTTATCATCAACTTCGCATCTGCAAAAAGGATTATCTATTCCAATCACTACATCCGGTACTTGTAATGAACATTATGAGTTTCACGTGATGTCGTTTGGATTGACTAATACACATGTAGCATTCATAAATTTGGTGAATCGCGTGTGTAGGCTGTAATTTGATAAATTCATGCTTGTGATCATTAAGCACTATTTGTTTGTTTATAAGAATAATAATGAGTTAATAATTAGTTATAGACTGCCCTAAATTGGCCGAACAATTATAACCTGTACTTTGAATATATAACATATGACTTAATCCTTTACATGATTTAACCGTGTGATTAATAGATAATGGAATATAAATTGACTCTTCAAAAATTAGAAGTCATTTAAGACTTTGAGTTATACTAAAAAGAAAACTGAAATATATTTTGATAACGTTTTAACAAAGGATTTTAAAGGGATTATTCCCTTATACACAAAACATTTAACTAAACTCCTGTTTAGGGGTAAATATTTTTGTATACCTCAAGACAACCTAAGAGGGATTGAGGAAACCGTTAAACCAAGACTTAAAACGACAATGTTTGCTTTTCAATTAAGAATAATTTTGATCAAAGTATAACCAAAGATTTTTCGAACATTTACGAATCTTATTAATTATCATCGATAAATCAACAAAAATCGTGTTAATTAAATTTAAAAATTATTCTGAACATTTTTATATAATTAAACGGACTAAGAAATTTAAAATCTTTACGTTTACATTTCATAAAATATTTAATTATTTGTAATAATTATCGACGCTTTAAAAGTCGGATTGACAAAAACTGATAAAAATAATAGTTGAGACGAAACTAAAACATAGAAGATATGAAGAAAGAATTTTGAATAAATACGGTTATGATATTTATTTCATCAGGATAGTGAACGTAATTACTGACACATTATGTATAAAAGATAAAGAACCAATGAGGACATGCTCCTTAATAATGAAGGTGCAAAATAAATTACCGAACAATATAAAAATAAACGATGTTTGTAAAAAGGATAATATAGATAATAAAAGGAGTTCGCGGCTAATGTGAACCATTAAAATTGAGAAGCCAATAGCGTTAAATGTTTTAAAGGCCATTTGTGGTTGCCTAAATATGGAGGATTGTGAGATATAGTTATATTGGAGTCTTGTAAGTATAAGTATTCTATTCCTGTCATTTCTGATTTAATGTATCATTATCAGAAGCAGTTGTACTAATGACAAATTATGAAGGCAGGCATCGCCTCATACATTAGTAAACGTCTAGCTATTGCAAAGGTCATCATCTGAATTTGATTCGATTTGGGTCATCGTCGACAGACTAACAAAATCTGCTAATATCATTTCCGTTAATGATAAACTAGGTCTCTACCCGTCCGATGGACGGTTTTCTTAATAATTATCATAAAATTATGCTTAGGATTCAATATACAGTAGTTAGTAATACTCATATCTAATACTCCTAACAGTTAAAATAATCCATCAATAAGTAAAACGTTTGAGTTACAACAGAGTGAATATGTGTTACATTTTTTTTAACGGCAGTTCGGTGCAGCGGAGTATCTTGCGTGTCACCGAGGCACCAAGTCTTTCGACCCGAGTTTGAATCATCTCATGAAGAGAATATATCAACCCCATGTTAGCAATCCAGTTTCCTATTAAGGGCGATAGGATTCAAACCCGACTACCAATTGAGAAATAACAGGAGTCGAACCCCTGACCTCCCGTACATAGAGACTATAACCAAATGCATCCATCCAACTAAGCTAGACTTCATTTGCGAATATGTGTTACAATTGATGCTTGTTAATAGATGTAACAGATTTTTCAATTAAAAAAAATTAGATGATTTCTTATTTTGTTGTAACTTAATTTATCTTGTTTGAAATTAAAAACATACTATATGAATCGTGGTCTAGCAACAATTATGGATTGTACATATGAGAGGAAACCTTAAAGTTTGATAGTTGGTAACCATCTGGTCAATGAAAATACAATGGTATACAACCTGGAAAAAACTACTGTGCATATCATTCATGTTTAACTAAAAATTAGTTAAAATGTGATTCGACTATAAATTAACGCTATAAAAACATTCAACCTCATAAAAAGCACCAAACGTCCAATTCAATTAATATTAAGAAAACATTGAAATGATTTGATTATTCTTTGAAAGAGCATGCATTTGTGTTTTAAGATTCAATATACACTAATTATACTATAAGAGAAATTGTTACTCGCATAAACGACCCATTTGACAAACAAATCTTTCAGTTGTATGCCTCAAACCAACAAATTAACTTGAACTATGATGGCGGCCACATCGACATATCATTTTTGCGATAACGTAACTTGAACTTGACTCGAACACATTTGAAGTAGTCTCAAGAGTTAACCCACAAAGACCTGTGACAAATGAAGAAATTCGTCGACAAAATTCATATCATAAGTTATTTAGACACATATCAACTGACGGACAATATCAAGTTTGATTAAAAGTAGGGGTCTTTAGCAATTCACGATTTTTGAAACTTTGGATGATATTCTGAATATATGCCATGAGTTGATATATAAAGATTCAAGTAAAAGATAAAATCTGTGAAAATAGAATGACCAAAGAATGGGGTTTATCCTTTCATATATAATGGCAAACTGCAATTAGAAGTGATGAATTTATATACATACGCAAACATAGGACTAACACTACTACAACAATGCCTCTCTCACAAATCATGCAGTCTTAAGAACATCCTACAAAAGAGTTGTACACTTGTACCCCTTGCTTTGTTAGTTTTACTTTTTTAGGATTCATGCTTTAATATGAAGGTCTAATTTTTCATCAAGAGTTTGTAGTTTTCTTTATTGGAAATTTAGAATGTATAATCAAACTATCCATATCAACTAAGCGCCAATATTAACGTACTATCAAGTGATGAGAAATATATGGTACACGCCCTTTTTTTCTTCTCTGAGTCTTAGCCATACAAAAGTATCTAAACCCCGACCATTATCACAACAATATTATTAAAACAACCAGTATAAAAAACATCAGCAAAACAGGCATCACCAAACACACACAAACATCAGCAAACGACGTAAGCATCATCAAAGCGCTTATTTTAAGTGCTTATATACTTTTTAAGGTATAAAATGATTTCAGTTTTGAATCGTTTATTGAAGTTCTTATCTATGTATAGCATACCTTTTAAGCAAAATAAATGACAGCTGGCAGTTTTAAAGCAAGTAGGCAGCCCCAAATAGCGTAGCAAACCCACTTATCCGTAGTTACTTATGGCTAGTTATCTAATACTAATTATTTCACATATCAAATAAAGGCTTTATCAATATGCCACTGAATGTAAGGTTCATCTTATAATCAACCCTTTATTCCAAAATGAACACTTTTTTACTATTAAATTTAATACGTTTTTTATAATCATAAATAAATGAATTCTTGTAATGGAGCTAAACATAGTTCTGTCATGATCTTTTGGTAAGGACATCATTACGACGGTACAAACTCATCTAACAAAAGCAACTTTCTAAATAGCCCGCCGGCTAAAACCCGACATTTTCTTTAATGGTAACAAATCATTTATCAGACTTTGTTCGACAAGTTTAATAGATTTAATCAACTATGCTCTGGTCAACATGACAATGAATGTAGATACATTTTACCTTAAGAAGGACCCGGAATGGAAGTCTCGATGTTTCTAAGAAAATTAGAGGTTAAACTGAAACACAATCTTCTACATTTTTTCAAGTTATTTTGCACACGCCGCGGGCAATCACACACAATGTAAACCAATGGCAATAAAGAATGTACCATCTCAATGTAAGCATTAGACTTGCAGACTAAAGCTTCCCAAGTGTTGAATGAGAAGTAGAAGATTAAGCATCAGATAAGCGCACACCATACTGCGAAAAGCATGCCATCAATCAAGTATACTAATCTAAGTGGAATTTATTAATAACATCAGTGAAAGAAATAATAAGCACCTTTGTTCATGGAGTTGCAGATAAATAGATGCTTATAAATCAATCTCATGTATCCTTTTAGCATAAAAGATACTACTATCTTGCCAACCATCCAACTAAGAAGCTTCACGAACATACTTGTAAAGAAAAAAATTCAGAAACTAAATCATAATTTTCAATGAAAACAAAAAAAATTAAACCTTTCTTTTAGAATTTCATCACAAACATATGGAAAATTTGTTGGAATAGACAAATCATATGGAAAATTTGATGTAACAAAATTTGAATAATCTAAATGCATCATAATATAGTGTTATTAGGTTATAAAACTTGAAGGTGAAAGCTTAATGGAAATGAACTAACCGAAAAAGACAACACAACCAATTGATATATGCTTGGAATAAATCTCAGCCTCTTACTCTTACAACCGTAATGAACCTAAGGATGAATATCTGATGAGCTAAAACGTAAAAAGTCAAATTCCTTATCTGAATAAAAGTGTTATACCTCAGTTTGATCTTTACCGACAAATATGGTCCCAACCAATAACGCTAGGCAGAGTAGAAAAGAAGCAGGCAGAAAGAATCCATAATAGGCTATCGCATTTTTTGAACTTTTGCTCAAATAGAAAAGTGTTTACTCAAATCAACATTTTTTAAACTTTTCACCCATGAGACCTGAATAAACAAAAACAATTATAAATAATCTCAGAAACTGCCGGTGAACAGAGACAAAAAAGGTTTATTTGAGCAAACACTTTTCTATATGAGCAAACACGTAAGAAAAAGTGGGCTGACTATTTATTATACACGAAGTGAACGCACAAACTACACGAAACTAAAAAGTTGACTATAATAAGTAAAAAGGTTATGTTAATATCTTAGAATGTAATACTTACAGGTTCCAGCAGAGTCTATTGTAATTGATACCAGTTTAGTGATCCATACTCACTTTCACCCTTTCTGTTTCCAAATACTCTTGATTCTAAGGGGTGTTTGGCTTATGTTAGAGCTTATAGCTCATACAAAAAATATTTTTGCAAGATGCTTTTCCAAAGTCCTATTTATGCTTTTCAAAAAGCTACTAAGCAGTCTGTGACATCTAGAAACAAAATCCATTTCGCCTACTAATCCTAATCGCACTAAAACCCCATCAAATGCAGACACAAATGAAATCAATCTCGTAAATGAAAAAGGATAAGAGACAGTCATTACAACTTCCAGCAATACTTGTTATAACCAAACAAACAACAATAAATCAATACAACTTATAAAATCCTCTGACCTATTTCAATTAACCAAAATCTAATTATAAATGAGTAATAAAAGGGGATATATATATTGACTAATTACCATATGAATCTGAGATAATTGACTAATCCTTACAATTCATACATGGCGTACCTTCAGTTTACCATCCCGGATTTGTTTTTTTTTCTAACAGACAGATGAATTGACGCTAGTGGTGTAATTTAAAGACAATTTTGAAACTGTCATTTTCAGTTTTAAGATTGGAGAGGGAATATTTAGCAATCTGATATAGTAGTAAATTGATTTGATTTTCGGGTTTGTTACTATGAAAACGTGGGTGGTTTTATTTTATTGCTTTAGTTTATTTCTTTGCTTAAGTGGGAGCACAATTGACGGTAAAGTTGACACGTAAGAAAATACCTTATCTGTCATAGTTGGAATGGTGCCACGTACTTGAGTTATTATCTTGATTTAATTATAAGCAAAATAAATGACAGCTGGCAGTTTTAAAGCAAGTAGGCAGCCCCAAATAGCGTAGCAAACCCACTTATCCGTAGTTACTTATGGCTAGTTATCTAATCCTAATTATTTCACATATCAAATAAAGGCTTTATCAATATGCCACTGAATGTAAGGTTCATCTTATAATCAACCCTTTATTCCAAAATGAACACTTTTTTACTATTAAATTTAATACGTTTTTTATAATCATAAATAAATGAATTCTTGTAATGGAGCTAAACATAGTTCTGTCGTGATCTTTTGGTAAGGACATCATTACGACGGTACAAACTCATCTAACAAAAGCAACTTTCTAAATAGCCCGCCGGCTAAAACCCGACATTTTCTTTAATGGTAACAAATCATTTATCAGACTTTGTTTGACAAGTTTAATAGATTTAATCAACTATGCTCTGGTCAACATGACAATGAATGTAGATACATTTTACCTTAAGAAGGACCCGGAATGGAAGTCTCGATGTTTCTAAGAAAATTAGAGGTTAAACTGAAACACAATCTTCTACATTTTTTCAAGTTATTTTGCACACGCCGCGGGCAATCACACACAATGTAAACCAATGGCAATAAAGAATGTACCATCTCAATGTAAGCATTAGACTTGCAGACTAAAGCTTCCCAAGTGTTGAATGAGAAGTAGAAGATTAAGCATCAGATAAGCGCACACCATACTGCGAAAAGCATGCCATCAATCAAGTATACTAATCTAAGTGGAATTTATTAATAACATCAGTGAAAGAAATAATAAGCACCTTTGTTCATGGAGTTGCAGATAAATAGATGCTTATAAATCAATCTCATGTATCCTTTTAGCATAAAAGATACTACTATCTTGCCAACCATCCAACTAAGAAGCTTCACGAACATACTTGTAAAGAAAAAAAATTCAGAAACTAAATCATAATTTTCAATGAAAACAAAAAAAATTAAACCTTTCTTTTAGAATTTCATCACAAACATATGGAAAATTTGTTGGAATAGACAAATCATATGGAAAATTTGATGTAACAAAATTTGAATAATCTAAATGCATCATAATATAGTGTTATTAGGTTATAAAACTTGAAGGTGAAAGCTTAATGGAAATGAACTAACCGAAACAGACAACACAACCAATTGATATATGCTTGGAATAAATCTCAGCCTCTTACTCTTACAACCGTAATGAACCTAAGGATGAATATCTGATGAGCTAAAACGTAAAAAGTCAAATTCCTTATCTGAATAAAAGTGTTATACCTCAGTTTGATCTTTACCGACAAATATGGTCCCAACCAATAACGCTAGGCAGAGTAGAAAAGAAGCAGGCAGAAAGAATCCATAATAGGCTATCGCATTTTTTGAACTTTTGCTCAAATAGAAAAGTGTTTACTCAAATCAACATTTTTTAAACTTTTCACCCATGAGACCTGAATAAACAAAAACAATTATAAATAATCTCAGAAACTGCCGGTGAACAGAGACAAAAAAGGTTTATTTGAGCAAACACTTTTCTATATGAGCAAACACGTAAGAAAAAGTAGGCTGACTATTTATTATACACGAAGTGAACGCACAAACTACACGAAACTAAAAAGTTGACTATAATAAGTAAAAAGGTTATGTTAATATCTTAGAATGTAATACTTACAGGTTCCAGCAGAGTCTATTGTAATTGATACCAGTTTAGTGATCCATACTCACTTTCACCCTTTCTGTTTCCAAATACTCTTGATTCTAAGGGGTGTTTGGCTTATGTTAGAGCTTATAGCTCATACAAAAAATATTTTTGCAAGATGCTTTTCCAAAGTCCTATTTATGCTTTTCAAAAAGCTACTAAGCAGTCTGTGACATCTAGAAACAAAATCCATTTCGCCTACTAATCCTAATCGCACTAAAACCCCATCAAATGCAGACACAAATGAAATCAATCTCGTAAATGAAAAAGGATAAGAGACAGTCATTACAACTTCCAGCAATACTTGTTATAACCAAACAAACAACAATAAATCAATACAACTTATAAAATCCTCTGACCTATTTCAATTAACCAAAATCTAATTATAAATGAGTAATAAAAGGGGATATATATATTGACTAATTACCATATGAATCTGAGATAATTGACTAATCCTTACAATTCATACATGGCGTACCTTCAGTTTACCATCCCGGATTTGTTTTTTTTTTCTAACAGACAGATGAATTGACGCTAGTGGTGTGATTTAAACACAATTTTGAAACTGTCATTTTCAGTTTTAGGATTGGAGAGGGAATATTTAGCAATCTGATATAGTAGTAAATTGATTTGATTTTCGGGTTTGTTACTATGAAAACGTGGGTGGTTTTATTTTATTGCTTTAGTTTATTTCTTTGCTTAAGTGGGAGCACAATTGACGGTAAAGTTGACACGTAAGAAAATACCTTATCTGTCATAGTTGGAATGGTGCCACGTACTTGAGTTATTATCTTGATTTAATTATAAGATAGATGCAAAAGAGTTATGTAACATAGTGTGCCTGTATCGAACATCTTTATCAAGATCCTCGCTTCACATCGAATTTCTAGAGATTTGCTCAGAAATCTTTGAGAACGAACCTTGATGAGAGTACTATGTACCACCCCAATCGAAGGGACGAGGTAAAGTAACGATGCAAAGTAATATAAGTGATGTTTTATGTTTGAATGATTGACCTTTGGTAATAGACCGTATAATTGTTTTCCTTTGGAGAAATTATCATTGATAATTATCGTATTAGGATTGAGATCGAATTTTGTTAGGATCTAAATATTAGAGCATCTGTAAGCAGGGGTTGAGATGAAGACACCCGACATACACCCATTGTGAGTTGGACATGTCTTTTAGGTTTAAGGTTTCCTATGATAGCGAACCTAACCTTACAAAATACTCGACCCGCGAGATCTGAAATGATTGTTGAAATTAGGATCTGATTATTGACTGTCGATAGTGGGCAGGAGGTTATGTGAATATGAAATGTAGATCTTGAAGTGCCAGATGGGTAGCGAAGTTATGCCAAAATTTTTAACCTTGGAAAAATGAATTAATGATCTGACAAATCATGGGATATAAGTCCCCGTTGTATGGGACCATTGAGATGATGTAAAAGATTGGTTTGAAAGGCATATAAGCTGGATCTACCCTAGGACTTCAAGAGTTGCGTGAATTATGTTTCGTATATCGAACTTGATGGAATATCTATCAAGCGAGAATCTGATTATTTCTTAGTAGAGTTTAGATCGGCGAAAAGTTGCATTCATCAAAAACCCGTGAACATCATGGATAGAGAAAGTAAGTCAACATTAAGGCTGATCTAATTCCCGTAGTTACGTTTGATAGAACTCGCGTATTGTAATGAATTGCACTTGTGAGAAAAGACCAAATGTGGAGGAAATACCCACATGGCTTTACCTCTATAAGAAGCGAGTAGTAAGATGATCTTTGAGGACAAAGATCCTGTTTAGGGGTAAATGCTGTGACAATCCGTCAATTTATGGTTGATATTTTATTCTCAATATTTATTTGAAAACATTATTTTAATGTTACAATATGAACTCACATATTTTTGGGAAGTAATTTGGATTTACGTCTTGAAGTAGCGTCGACTACGTCTAAACCGGAGGATTCTACGTTACGTGCTTACGTTTACATACACCGTCTTTGGTGACAGTCCGACATTTCAGAAAATAAATTCGTCCATGAATATTATTTTGGAGTTTTAAATTTGAGTTGGTTCATAAACTCACAAATTTACGAGAAGAGATTAGGACTTACGATTTTAATTTAACGTCCTTTACGACTAAACTGAAAACCTTAGGATTACATATTTACGTTTTCGAACTCCATTTTTTATGAGACAATTTTTATTAGATTCGTTTTGTGACGTTGATTAATAATTTATAAAAACGTTTTTCGTAAAACGACCCGAGGGCACGCAAATCGAGGAAACTAGAATCGAGGAGTACCCGTAAATTAATGGGATGAGAAAAGATAAATCTTGCCCCACCCAACTCAATATGGACGGCCAAAACAAGGATGTGGCAAACTTGCAACCATTTAGCTTACACTTGTAAGCTAAGCTTACAAGTTAAGCTACACTTTCCACTAACTTATCAAAACAAGCAAACCTCAAACCACTCTTCTCATTTCAACATGCAATACCACACACATTTCTCTCTTCCTCCTCCATTCTTGCTGTCCCATATCACCCCAAAACACCCATCTTGATCTTGATTTAACCATGAAATCCCATGTTGTTCATACACATGTTGAAGCCCTTTTGAAACCCTATTGGTTGGTGGTGATTATAACATCCAAGGAGGAGTTTCCATGGAGTATTATGGCTGATTTTCCACAAGGTGTTCATGAAGAATGGTGATCTTGAAGATGATCATGGTTCATCACAAGTTTCTCCATCAAAATCCATGTCCAAATCATACCTACATCAACTTGGTGGTATAAAGATTGTCCTCCTCATCCTCTTGTTATTTTTGATTATGTAAACATGTATTTCTTTTACTTATGTATATGTATATGATTATAAATGATGATAAAAAAAATATTGTGTGGGGATTTGGTGTTGATAAATATGCTTAAAAAGATGAAAAATTATAAGAAACAAGGCTAAAATCTTGTTTAGATTGTTGGCTGTATAAAACAGTAAAGACTCATATGATAAACTGATAAAATAGCTTAAATAGATTAATATACAGTAAGCTATATGTCTTGTACACATGTGAGAGTTGGCCATGCAATGGAATCATTGTAATGAGTGAGATATGATCAAAACAAGTTTAAAGTACAAATATGAGTTCACTGTTTGGACGATTTTTAGAAAATATTTTGAAGATGATTCAACAGTAGCTATAGTATAGTTAAATGGATAAAATATCATGTAGTTTATGTCATAAAAGTTTGAGCTTCTATCTCCATATAGAACTCTAGATATGATAAAAATGGTGAAGATGAAAATAAAAAATCAGATTTTGAGAATTAATGTTTATTACTATTATATAAGCACTCAAAATTATATTGTATAAAATATAGAACTAAAACCCACTAACTCATGAATTTTATTTATATAAATATGTTAAAGGTTAAATAAATGGATAAATTATAAAAATGGTAGTGGAATAATATTTATAAGATATAAAAACTATAAACTTGATTTTACGACTTTTTCGGCTATTACCGTAAAAATTAACGTTTTTGATAAATAAAACTTAGACGGTTGGACCCGTCTAATCTAAACTTTTTAAAACTCATATACTGATATATAAACATATATAACAAGTAAAAACCGATAAAACCCGAACTATATAACATACGGACATTAACGGACTAAGTTAACGTTATTGGACTAATAATACAACAAAATGGACTAAAACACTTATAAACTTATTTATTTGGCTTAACCCATTTAGGCCCAACTTGTAAAGTGTAGATACTGATAATATAAGTATAAAATGGATTAAAACAAGTTAAAGAACTTATAATAAGTTTATTGGACCTAAGACACGTAAATAGGTAAAACTAGTAAACTAGTAAGAAGTTACCAATACGTAAACACTAAAAGAGTAAAAGAGAATATGTAAACCCACTTGATCATCATATATATATAATCATCATATGTATACATAATTGTTATTTTTATAAAGTCATTGGACATGAGTCTAAGACGAGTATTATTTGTCTAGGTTTCCGTGATTGAAGCACATACCGTACATCCAAATCGCCGATAACCGCCTTCCCACATCAACGTGAGTTCATAGCCTCGCACTCTTTTAAATGTTTTTATAAATGTTTTATAAACCCGCGAGGGAGATAACATGTTAGTTTTTATAAAATAGGACACCATTTGTCCCGATTGTTTGTTTATTTATTTGGACCCGAATGATTGTATGACCCGAATGTATGACCCGATAAATGATTAAAGGACCCGATAGATGAAATCAAATGGATTATTAAAGTTAGGTTATGTCACTAAAAGTCCCATTAGCATGAATTGTGAACTACCGGGAGTTGGTAGACGCTTATGCATATAATAGTACTATTTGGGGGCGATCACCCCAGTTCGCGCCTTGACGGTTGATCCCCGTCGTGCCACATTGATTGGTAAGCGAATTTATGTATGAGAAGATTTCCATAGCGTGACCTTTTTGACGACACGCTACTTTAGGTGGGCAAATTAAGTATCGGGTTAGCTACCCGTTGTTTGGTTTAGTAAGGTAACAATGTCATGCGGCTTATAATAATCCAACTAACGAAATACTACTAGACGCATCAAATTACGATGTATGCCTGACTAGCAATACAGGGTCATACTATTTATATTATGTTCGTGTTTTGGTTTTCATAACCATATTCATATAACGGTTTTTATTTTCATACAACGTCATAAGACGTATTGTATGATGTTTTTACGACATTGGCTCGTATAATGATTTTTAAGGCAAATGCCTATATTATGATTTTCGATAAGGATTTGTAATAAAATGACTTTGGCTATTTTATGGCCCATTACAATGATTTGTACGAAATGATTTTTGGTAATAGTATTATACCAAAGTTATATTGATGGAATTTATTAAACTCTATGAATTCACTCGGCGTTATCGCTGACCTTTTCTTTTAACATGTTTTATCTCAGGTACTTGAAGGTAATTCTCGAGAAGACGACAAGAATTCATGGCCCGCACTTAAACAATAATTTCCATTCAAATTCTTTGTAAAACTTTGTATGAAATAATATGACTTGGGACCTATGTAACTTTGATATTTATGAATGGAAATGCTTTATTATTAAACGACGCGATTTTTAAGCGTTGTCTATGATGTGAGTAATGTGCTATCCCGTAACACCAACTAGTCTTCCGCTGAACTGAGTTGTATAAATTTTGGGGTGTTACATCCTTCTCCTCGGAACCCTTCATTAACAAAATTTTCCTTCTTACAAGCTTCTATTTGCGCATTTCTAATTTGCTCAGGCAAATTATTTTGCACGGTCAAGACTAGAGAACGTACCCTGATAGGCTCTCTATCTTTCCTACTTAACGCATCGGCAACAACATTGGCTTTTCCTGGGTGATATTTTATATCACAATCATAATCACTTAACAACTCTATCCATCTTCGTTGCCTCATGTTCAATTCCTTCTGATCGAGAATATACTGTAGGCTTTTGTGATCGGTGAATACCGTACACTTGGTGCCATACAGATAATGTCTCCACAACCTAAGAGCAAAGACTACAGCTCCTAACTCAAGATCATGAGTAGTATAATTCTCCTCATTCTTCCTTAATTGCCTAGAAGCATAAGCTATCACTTTCTCTCTCTGCATCAAAACAGCTCCATAACCTCTAAGAGATGCATCACAATACACTACAAAATCTTAACTCCCGTCGGGTAATGATAAGATTGGCGCACTACATAATTTTTGCTTCAATGTCTGAAATGCTCCATCTTCATCACTTCCCCAAACGAAAGGTTTATTCTTCTGGGTAAGCTTAGTCAAGGGTTTAGCTATCAAAGAAAATTCTTTAATGAATCGCCTATAATAGCCAGCCAATCCTAAGAACTGTCGCACTTCCGTTGGCGTTGTCGGTGCAGACCAATTCTTAATAGCTTCAACCTTTGCAGGATCAACATGAATTCCATCCTTGTTAATCACATGACCAAGAAATTGCACAGAATCTAACCAGAAATCACATTTCGAAAACTTAGCATACAACTTTTCATCCTTCAACAAATTCAAAACAATCCTTAAATGTTCTCTATGTTCATCTTCATTCTTAGAATAGATTAGAATATCGTCGATAAACACAATCACAAATTTATCCAAGTAGGGCTTGCACACTCGATTCATTAAATCCATGAAAACCGTAGGTGCGTTAGTTAACCCAAATGGCATTACTTGAAATTCATAGTGTCCATAACGAGTTCTAAATGCAGTTATAGGAATATCTTCTTCACGGACGCGAAGTTGGTGATATCCTGACCGCAAATCTATCTTAGAATACACACTAGATCCTTGTAGTTGATCAAACAAATCACCAATCCTAGGTAAAGGATATCGATTTTTAATTGTCAAATTATTCAGTTCCCTATAATCAGTGCACATACGAAAAGATCCATCCTTCTTCTTAACGAACAAGACTGGAGCTCCCCAAGGCGACGAGCTCGGTCGAATAAAACCTTTATCAGACAACTCCTTAAGTTGCTCAGATAACTCCTTTAATTCAGAAGGGGCTAATCGGTAAGGCGCACGTGCCACCGGTGCAGCACCAGGAATTAAATCGATTCGAAACTCTACTTGCCTTATCGGTGGAAGTCCGGGTAAATCTTTAGGAAATACCTCAGGAAATTCACAAATAATAGGTACATATTCCAATCGTTTCTCCCTAGACTCATTCCCGTCACTTGAGCTAAGAATAACTCACAACCGTTCCTGATGTACTTTCGGACTTTAATACATGAAACGATTTTCAAACGGGATTCACCTCGATTACCATCAATTACTAACGTCCTATTTCTAAGAGGAATTTTAACCTTCTTCTCTCCACATAAAATAGTAGCATTATTCAACGACAACCAATTCATACCAATAATAATATCAAAACTACCTAATTCTATCAACATCAAATCAATCGGAAAGGAATAGTTCAAGAGATATAGAGAGCATCCTTCTAATAGCTTATTAGTTTTCACTAATTTACCATCAGCCAATTCCACCTCGTAACTGGTATTTATCTCAACAGGTTCAATGTCAATAAGAGCACTAAATTTAGTGGATACAAAGCTCCTATCAGCACCTGAATCAAATAAAGTAACAACATAATGATTGTTGAGTAAAAACGTACCGGTAACGACGTTCGGATCCTCTTTCTTCACCTCACTTGTTCCAAGTTGATAGATACCACCCTGGGGGTTTCTTCCAGGTACAATCGCTTTCAACTTGGGGCATTCCGATTTCCTATGACCTTCTTCATTACAGTTGAAGCAAATGGTTCCCTTTTTACACCTTTCAAACTTGTGTCCAAGCTTTCCGTAATTTCGGCACTTCCAGCAGTCGCCAGCATGCCTCTTGTTGCCACACTTAGGACATCTATCATCGTTGCGTGGTGTGTTGTAGGTAAGAGCATTTGCATTCCCCTTTCTCTGGTTCTGAAGGCGATTGAAATTCTTCCTATTATCACCTCTATCTACACGATCACCGTCTCCCTTTCTTTTCTCACCAACACGGGCTTCATCTTCCCTATCCTGAATTATCTGTCCAATGAGTTGGTAAGCCATTCGAACAGCATCATCAATGGTCAGTGGTTTAGATAATGTCACGTCCCCCCGGATATTCCTGGTCAACCCTTTAATATATTGTTCAATTCGGATCTCTTCGGGTTCAACCAATCAAGGACATAGCAAGGCCAACTCATGGAATCGATTTGTGTAACTACCGATGTCCACACCTTTCATTCTCAGATGAATCCACTCTTGTTCTAACCTAATGATGACACTACGAGGACAAAACTCCAAAGTCACCCACTTCTTAATTTCAGCCCAAGGAGTAGCATTAGCAGCATCAAGACACATGAAAGCAATTCTCCCGTTCCACCAAGTCAACGCACGACCTTTAAGAGTAGCCATAGCAAAAGTCACCTTATCTTCCTCCTTACACTTACTAATCCGAAACACCGACTCAGTCTTCTCAATCCACTGGCTTAATCCTACAGCACCTTCAGTTCCATTAAAAGGTAGAGGTTCACACTTCATGAACGTCACATAAGTACATCCACCAACTTCAGGTGCATTAGTTCCAAGTCCTCCTAAATTTCCTCCAGCATTAGCATTCACATTATTAGCATTCACATTCACAGTAGTACCGCCAATTCCACTACCGCCAGCTCCACTACCGCCAGCTCCACTACCGCCAGCTCCACTACGCCAGCTCCACTACCGCCAGCTTCGTTTCTAGCATTTGCCATAAATTCAGTCATAGATGCGGTAACTTGCTCCGTAATAATCCTACGTACATCATCCTCAGTCACAGCCTTCTTGGGCGGCATAGTTCTATAATTTCACAATTTCAAAGTATTAAGCATTTACCCAACAAGGATTCATATAATATGGATTGAATTCATAATCAAGATAAAAATAAGGTACAATATGGAATTCAAGACAAGATAAATATTTCATTCGATTTGAAACAAAAGTATTGTCTTAGTTACATCCCATATCAAAGTTCTAGCACTATATACACTCAAAATTCGTGCCAAGTCTACTACTAACAAGTCGGTTCAGTCAAAGCTACAAAAGTACAAAAGATACAAAGGTCACTACTAAATACAGACTGGTCTACTGAGAACCGCCAGATGGTCCATCATCCATCGTCTTTTGAATCTTCGTCGGACGATCACTAGACACATCTTCAGCTGGGCGCTTACGGATCACTCCTCTTTCAACCATGTCAGCATAAAATCTACTATTCCAACCCACGGATATATTCAAATCCTTTTCAGCTTTCTCACGCATCGCACGAGCTACACTCAACTGAATCTCCATAGAATCCACCTTTTTCTTCATTTCAGCAAACTCACCACTTTCCAACACCGATAACCTCCTAAAAGCCTCATTCAAACCACGTTCTACATCAGTAAAATTCAAACTAAGCAATTCCCGCTCTTTCTCACCAACCTTAGTCGTCGACTCCAAATAAGCAACATGAGTCTGAACAACACCTAATCCAATCTCTGTCATACTACTCTTAACACGGGAAGCATCTAGATCACGTCTCAAGGCCCATGGTGCAAGACCATCAATATGAGTAGCCTCTCGAGTACTAGACGACTCTCCTATCACACGTCTACGTGTAGCAATACCATGAGTACCATCAGGTGCATTGTCATCCTCATCCTCCTCTGATTCAGAATCAGATTCAGACGATTCAGACATTTCATCCCTAGGTAACTCAACCTCAGAATCAGACAAATAAACTGGTGGGGGCAAAGGCTCTCCCTCTGGAACATCATAAGGATAAATAAGCTCGGCTTCCTCATCATCATCGACCTCAACGTCTATACCTACATCCTCCTCGACATCCTCGTCGTCAATCTCATCATCTAAATTATCTAACCCAATCTCCTCATCATTCTCAATATCAACATTCTCAATCTCATTCTCTACCAAGTCATCCCGAGGGGCAATCTGATCTCCTAGTCCTAACTCGGGCTCGGGATCCTCAAATGGTTCCTCCTCATCATCCATATCATAATCTACTAAGTCTAAATAAGGATCATCATCTACATTAGGTTCGGGAATAGCATGGTTTTTTACAGGAATATTAGGGTCAGCCATGACAATCTGCATTTATATATATATCTCGTATTAGGATAACATACTAGTTAAACAATTACATAATGAAATCACGATATATACATATATATAAATTAAATTATATATATCAAAATATATATCTTCTCAATAGGGCTTGTTGCTAACGTCGGAGATCTCTGGCATCGTTATAGTCAAAAGATTTTTCAAATATTTTCTCAAATGTTCATTGTCAAAAGATTTTGAAAAGTTTTGTTCAAAACCTTGGTTTTTAAAATCTTTTGTTCTCTATAACGAGAGCTCTGGTACCAAACTGTAACACTCTCAATTTTCGTATCGGTACAGCGGAAGGGTCTTTTAGAGTGTTACGGGATAGCATAATAACTCCAATCATAGACAACACATAAAAATGGTTGTACAAGGTTCAACATACATTCATTCGATAAAAAGTTTTAAAGTGTACAACAGGTCCCAAATTATACAGGTCATTTAGTTTACAAAACATAGATCGAATGAACATTTTTAATATTATGTGGGCCATCAGAGTCGATCTCCATCCGGATTACCTTCAAGCACCAGAGATAAAAACATGCAAAAATCATATCAGTGAATGCCGAGTGAATTCATAGAGTTTAATAAAAACCGTTATATAAAACAATCGTTAAAAACAGAACACAAGTATAATATCGGAAGTAAGTCCACGTATTGCTAGTCAGGCAATATATAAATCAAGCATACATCTTAAACCGTCCATGAGACCGTAGCCTCAATATTACCATGATAGGTAATATATTCATCGTTATTAGCGTCGTATCATATCGGATATTTAGATTATACAGGGTACATTTTATTTGATTTGGATTATTACTAGCCGCACGACATTGTTACCTTACTATGAAAACAGCGGGCCGCAAACCCGACAAACAATTTGCCCATCTAAGTTAGCGTGTCGTCACAAAAATCACGCTATGGAATCTTCTCATACATAAATTCGCTTACCAATCAATGTGGTACGACAGGGATCAACCGTCAAGGCGCGAACTGGGGTGATCCTCCCCAAATAGTACTATCAAATGCATAAGCGTCTACCAAATCCCGGTAGTTCACAATTCATGCTAATGGGACTTTAACTGACATAACCTAACTACTAATAATCCTTTTTGTCTCGTTTATAGGGTCATAGCATCATTCGGGTCCATATCATTGAGCATACCATCGGGACTACTTGTGTTCTATTTTTATCAAAATCTAGAATGTTATCTCCCTCGCGGGTTTACAAATCATTTTATAAAACATTTAAAAGAGTGCGAGGCTATGAACTCACGTTGATAATGAAAGGCGGATTATCGGCTACGGGCGTGCTTCGGTCACGGAAACCTATATAAATAATAATCGGTCTTAGACTCTTTTCCAATGACTTTTATCAAAATAACAATATACATATGATGATTTTGTACATATGATGATGATCAATTGGGTTTATATATCCTTGTTTACTCATTTTAGTGTTTACGTTTTGGTAACTTTTTACTAGTTTACTAGTCTTACCTATTTATCTATTTTAAGTCCAATAAGCTTAGTATAAGTTCTTTAACTTGTTTTAATCCATTTTATACCTATATTATCAGTATATATACTTTCCATGTTGGGCCCAATTGGGTTAAGCCCAATAAGTTCTTTTTATAAGTGTTTAACATAATTAGTCCAATTATTAGTCCAATATGCTTAGTTAGCTCGTTAATGTCCGTATGCCCTATAGTTCGGGTTTTATCGGTTTTTACTTGTATTAGTTACTTATATATCAGTATATGACTTTTAAAAACTTTACATTAGACGGGTTTGATCGTCTAAGTTTTATTTGGCGAAAAACGTTAATTTTACGGTAATAGCCGAAAAAGTCGTAAAAATCAAGTTTATAGTTTTTATTACTTATAAGTATTATTCCACTACCATTTATATAATTTATCCATTTATTTAACCTTTTACATATTTATATAAATAAGTTTCATAAGTTAGTGGGTTTTTATTTTACATTTTATACAATAAAATTTTGAGTGCTTATATAATAATAATAAACATTAATTCTCAAAATCTGATTTTTATTTACATCTTCACCATTTTTATCATATCTAGAGTTCTATAATGAATTAGAAGCTCATTTTTGGATGACATGATATTCATATTATGTGCTACATTTAACTTCGTTATAGCTACTGCTCATTTTAAGTTTATCTATGCTTAACAATCCCTACAAAACAGCTTATTTAGATTAGCACACTCATCTTGTTTTGATCATATCTCACTCATTATAATGATTCCATTGCATGGCCAACTCTCACATGTGTATAACATCTTGTACTTACTGTAAATGGATTATACCATGCAAGTTTATCAGTTCAAGTTTTAGTTATATACTATTTTTATACAGCCAACTAAATAAGCATGATTTTAGCCTTATTTCTTATAGTTATTAACCTTTTTAAGCATATTTATCAACACTTGATCCCCACACAACATTTTTCTCATCATATATTCATCATATACATAAACAATAATTAAAGAAAATACATTTGTTCTTTACAAAAATAACAAGAGAAAATGGAGAGGATGATCTTCTTTACCAACCAAGTGTATTTCTTGTTTTTGGAAGACAAGAACTTGATGAACACCAAAAGTAACTTCAAGATCATCAAACACCAAGAACAATAGGTGAGAAATAAGCCCTAGGACACAAGCAAATCACCTCCTATGTTGTTAATATGGCCACCAACTGATCAAGGCTTCAAGATAACTCCATGATAGAGCTAGATAACATGTATTTTGTGGCTAGAAAAGATCAAATAGGGGTGTTTGTTCTTCAAAAGTGGACGGCAAGGGTGGGGGTTTTGAGAGAGTTTGAAGTAGTTTTCATGAGTAGAAAGATGGTAATGAGAAGTGGTTGATGGTTTGATGGTTTTAGCAAGTTTGTAGCTTAAAGTGTAAGCTTTAGCTTACACTTGTTAAATAACAAGTTAACAAGATGCCACATATTGATGTGGTGTCTTGTTGTGCCGTCCCATGGTGCTAGTGGGGTGGGATAATGTATTTTGTCCCACCTCACTAATTTACGGGTATTCCTCGATTCTAGTTTCCTCGATTTGCGTGCCCTCGGGTCGTTTCACGAAAAACGTTTTTATAAATTATGAATCAACGACACAAAACGAATCCAATAAAAATTGTCTCATAAAAAACGGAGTTCAAAAACGTAAATACGTAATCCTAAGGTTTCCGGTTTAATCGTAAAGGACGCTAAATTATGCACGTAAGCCCAAATTTAAATCCATAAATTGTGAGTTCGTCAACCAACACAAAAATAAGTTTCAAAATATTATACGAGAAAATAATTTACTACCTGAAAATGTTAGATTGTCACAGGTCATATTAACCCGGGTTTTATATTTTCGAAACCCGGCTAGACTCCCCTGGTTTAGGGTGACACGGGTCAACCTGGTTTTCGAGTCCCGACCGGGTTTCGATTTCTTCGGATCTTTTTAAAAAAATATGTAAATATTAAGTATTTGCGACGAAATTTTTATTTTACATATTATATTGGTTATATTGGTTGGTAAACAACCTATATCTTTAATATACAGGAGTTTTTATGGTTCTTATATATAATTTTTTATTCTTAAAAATATAAAAAAAATATTTTTTTCAAAAAACCTGATTAATCCGGATTGACCCTAACCCGATGACTCAACCAGGTAGATTTAAATACCGGGTTTCAAAACATTGATTAACACCTTGCTTGCGCCATTTAATTCTACGAGTACGAAAACAAATTAGGTGAGTAAACTTATAAACACCCAAGTATACAATACAATTGACCATATTTTTTTTGTGCTTATACAGTTGACCATATGTGCCATACATGCATACAACCCTACCACCGTGAATTGCTATATACTGGTCAAGTGATAACATGTAAAAATAAAACTCCTCGTGAATTCCATGCATGAATCAAACACCACCAATATATATAAAAGCCTAACTACATTTATACATTTACATCACTTGCATACCAAAAAATAACATAGCTTCAGGAAATACACCCAGCTAATCAAGTTTTCGTGACTCTAACGTCCAAGTTTCCAATTCAAATATACAATTAACATACACAAGAAGCAAGTTCTTGCGATACTTACCTTCAAAAGTTCATAGATATAATAGCGAATATTAAGATCTGAAAGTGTCGGATAAAGCCCTTTAAAATCCGTGTTGTTCACATATTCGAATATTAGACTGGGTGTCTTAAGTTGTTGATTAACAATATCCAGCAATGTTTAGATATTTGCTCCACCACAAAAATTCTATAGGATTTTAATCTACACCTTGATCTGCACAGAACAAAACATAAGCCATTCGGACAGTGATGATAAAAAATGTAGGTTTGTTAAATATTGTAACTTGAAATAATAACTCAAAATATGGAAACAAAATACTATGTAATTTAAAACAATATAATAACTTGAACTTTATACCAATATACTTAACAGTCACGTATGTTACTTCTGATTGAGATATATGAAATTTGGTCATGTCATCTGCATACTCTCTACTTTTATGATCACTGTATTTTCATTTCGGTTTATTTGCGAGGGTCCCTGAATAGTCCCAACATCCTCGTCTGTACAACTGTTATATTATTGTTAGTAAAGTTGTTACTACGTATAACAATTAAAGGTAGCAACTTAAGTCGAATTACTTGAAAATGGGTCTATTTGTGTTTCAACTTATAGAACTCCAACAGGTTAACTGGTGGAAGGCAAGCAACTTCATGACTTAATGAATACATATAACTTCTTAAATCATTTTGTTTCTAACATTTACATTATTACATAAATGATAGTGATTTTTTAATCGTGATTAATGTGTTACTAATTTATAAAAATGCAATGCGTTTTTTGGTCCGTTGCTAAAAAATACTAGTTACCCAATTCGTCCTTCTTGCCACCTCTAATAATGACCGCCATCTGTAAATAAAAATGCAGAGTACCAGTAGCATCTGCACAGCCATTAAGCAGCAATCAAAAGCTTCACATGGGTTGGTCCCCTTGAGCAAAAACGGTTGTTCAAATATATAACCTCTGATTTCGTTTACTTAAAAACGAACTAATTTTAGAAGTGTAAATGCAAATGTAGTACATTTAGCCCATTTAGTATGGATGGCTCAGTTATGTGAATATGTGCCGTATCAACAGGTCACAATTTACATCGTGTACTTCATTCTGTGAATTTCAAATCGCAGCACTCAAAAAAACAAAAGATCAGTTTTAAGACATAACACTCAATTCCTTTATTTACATTCAAAATTCAGAAATGGTATTTATTAGAACAATTAGTTAGTAACCTCTGCTCACTTCTCACTGGTACCATTTGAATAGAAAACCCAAGGATGAAACCATAAGTGATCCACACTACATACAACACATATATGAGCGTCCAAGTACCACTAACCGCTTCTAAAAATTCAAATCTATTTTTTGCTTCAAAATTGGAAAGTGCGGTAACATGTGTTGATGAGTCTCGAGGTAATCCAAGCCCCCCTTTTAAAGTGCTAAATAGATTTTCTAAAATATGATATGCTATTAAGAAATTAAAATAAGCTTACCCAAACACCCCTTATATGAAAAATGTATATCAGAGCATAACTTAAACTTGCAACCAGAAGCTTACATTGGATAGAGATGATTTTTTACACCAAACCACCAGTTGCATACTTGGAGATGGTCTAATAAAGAGCTGATTTAATTAGGGACTCTTTTGTAGTACTTATTAGTTACTTAAAAGGTTGAAACCTTTTGATATTGCTTCGAAGTTTGTAGGTTTTGAGTATAGAGAAGCATCTTGGGTTAAGAATGGACCCTTTTTCACGAATTCAGATCCTGACATGCCTGCTGCTCTAGTTCTAGCATCTCAGATTCATGATTGGATTTCACAGAATATTTTTTATGCTTTGGACAAAATCTCTAAAAGGGCTGCTGCTAAAGAGGACGGGAAAAGCAGTTCATCTGATCAGGATGTTATAATGACTAAAGCCTCTCGGTTTTAAAAGGGGGGATATCTAAGCAATCATAAGTAAAGCAAGCACCTGAACTTAAAAGGATCTTATGTAAAGGTTAGTATTTTTTACCTTATGTGTTTGTAAAGAGCAAAAACCAGGTAGTTTTAAGATTTGTAATCACCAACATCACACGCGTCTAAAAGCGATGCTCGCGCTCCACATGTTTCTTTTGGGGTTCCTGATTGTGGTAAATTACTACACCTTTTAGGAAAAAGGCGTAAAAGCGGTAAATATTGAACAAATGATTTTAGGGAAAATCAAGTGTTAATGACCCTTGATGGTGTGTAAGTTCGTTTCCCAAGGAGGTATATGTGTGTGAAAAACTTGCCAAAAGTTTGTGATTAATGATTGGTTTAGAAGGGGATTAGAAGAGAAAATGCCGAAGACGTAAAAATAAAAATTACCAAGAAAAATCACTATTAGAAAGTTCAAACGTAAAACCTTAAAAATCACCAAAATTAAAATAAATTCTAAAAATTACCAAAAATTTACCAAAAATCAAAAATAATAAACTAAGAGTTTACCAATGATCAAAACTTTTTTAAACCTTTTAAATAATTAAATATTCAGTTTTTAAATGCTAATTAAAGCCCTAAAAATCAAATAAATTATCAAAAAGCCCAAATAAAGATTTTTCAATTGATAAACCTCAAAAATAACCTAAAAAGATTAAAAACTATTTTTAGAAATTTTAAAACTAATAAAAACTATTTAAAATGATTTAAAAACTATTAAAACTTAAAATAATTATAAAAATTAATCTAAAAGAGATAAAATTATTCTAAAAGTTGCTAAATTTCTATTTTAATGTATTAAGCCTAAAAAATGGAAAAAGTTGGAAAATGTGAAATTTTAAAAATAATAATAAAATAATAATAAAATAATATTAAAAATCCTAAAATTATAAAAAATTCTAAAGACTTGCAAACTAGTTTATTTTAACCTAAATAATCAGAAAATGAAAGTGAAATTACCAAAATACCCCTATTGGGCCCTCAAATGGGCCAAATCCAAATTCAGTCAACACAAATGGGCTTTTGGGCCCAAAAAGTCAAACTTGGCCCAATTGACTTGGAAAAGCCCTATCTGACTTAAAATTTAATTCTAAGAACAAAACTCTAAAGGCCCAAAAGCTGAAAATGTGCTTATCACAGCTTATTGAACACAAAGCTTATTCTTATTGGGCTTTTCAGCCCATTAAGCCATAAGCTAATGCCATAAGCTCTAATTTGACACACAACCCTCTTTTAGGATGCCAAAGAGATCTGTCAAAAGAAATTTCCAATAAGCTAACTCAATAAGCCAGAAAATAGAAAAGCAAAATTCCACAAAACGACAAAATAGTCGTTTTTGAGAAATACTGAACCTCAGAAGCTGATTCAACTTGCAAAAGCTTTCAAATGGACTCAATAAGCAATATCAATCAACAAAAATCCAATAAGCACAAGCAATAAGCCAGAATAAGCACAAAAGAGCTTATGTAAAAGTCAAAGGACTTGGTTTTCTAGTCAAACCTAAAAGTCAACCACCCAAATGGTCCAGGATGAACAAATGGGTCAAAATATGAGCACCTATTACAAAAACAAAGTTATTGCAGGTTGAAATAAGCTATTATAGCTTATTGATAAGCTGAAACCAATATTGCACTATCAGTGGCAACCAGCAGGGGAAAGGAGTTCCCACTGCTTTGACTATTTGACCAAGCTTATTTGAGAGTTCTGGTTTGATTCAATTGGAAACAAAGGCACCCTTGTGATCAGTGAACCACAAGGAGTCAATAGCAACAATAAAATCACAAAATGATCCACACAATAAACCACAATAAGCCAAACAGTCACCAGATAAGCACCAGATATGCAAATAAGCAGTTAAGCACTTAATAAGCAGATTTCAGCAAAATAAGCCAACCAAACTTAACCAGATGCACACACAAGCTATATAAACTAACAATAAACACAAAGTAACAAGAAACAAACACTGAATCAAAGTAAATAGCAAGATCAAAGCACAAAAAGTTACTGATGAACCAAGAACAATATGCAGAAACAGTTTGCTGATATACTTGACACTTGATCCAATTTCAAGCCTCAAATCCTTCTACCTTGGTGTGATTAACTATGATTTAGCACTTGTTACCCTTAACCTATGCTTAGATCTAGGTGTCCTCAAAATCCTAGCCAATTTTACCAAGTTATGAAGATTTTATAGCCAATCTATGAATCTATGTGTTCAAGACCTCAAAACCTGCAAACAGATGAACTTATGCACCCAAATAACAGATACCAATACTTGCATACAACACACAAGCACTTAACCAGCCACAAATCCAACTTATGCAGTAAACCCAAACACCCTTTTAAAACATATTTTCACAAATTTTCAAAGGATCATTAAGATTCAACCCACAAATCCGATCAGTAACACCTCATTAACATCAAACAAAGCCAAATCAACAATAATCAACCACAATAACACAGATTCAAGCAATAATCCACAAAAATCACAAATAATCAGAAACTTAAGAAGAAATTGAAAAGGGAAGAAGGTGCAAACCTCCAAGACCTACATCCAGGCCCTGGATTGTTTGAGCTGAGGTACTAGCAAAACAAGTACCAGCTTCCAATGCTGCTAAGATGAACAAACACAAAGTGAGATAAAAAATTATGCCAACTTTCTGATTTTTGAAACCCAAGCTTTATCAACTAAAACCTTGCCTCAAAAACCTTCAAACATATAAATGGAACTCAGATTTTAGCTTCTCAAACACCAAACTTTTATAAATAACAGATTAGAACTCAAAACTTTAAGAAATTCAAACTTTATTTCATAAAAAGGAATTACAAAGATTAAAAGCTAAAATCTGGAACAAAGGGGCTCTCACATGTTGAGGTCTCCTTTTATAGGCAAATGCCTGGCTAACACTATTCATAAACCCTAGAACTGAATTCCCAAATGTGCCTTTGAGGTCTTCTAGATAATTCTTTGGTGTGAGCTGTCCAAAGTGATCAGGGACGTTTATTTTAGCTTTAGGATGAAGCTAAGGTTCTTGGCTGTTGATTTTGCCACATAGGATGACTTGGAGGTTAAGTTGTCACATGATTGGTGGACGGGTATTTGGGGGTGGGTTCCATTGTGAGTGGGAATGAGTGTTTTAAGGTTGGGAAGGGTTTCTGGGCGTGTGAATTAAGTGTGTGTCAAGGTAATTGAAAATTACCCTTTGATTTAAGTGGTGTAAAATCTGGGCTGGTAAAAGATAAACAGTACCCTTTTTGATCCGTTTTTGGTGGATTGAGAAGTGTTTGACGCAAAAACATTTGAATGTTTCAAATGTGGCAACTTAAGTCCTTGTGTTTTGGCAGAAAGTGTATAGCACGTTTATTTTGCAAACAAACAAATTTCCTTTGTTAATAACTTTCAGGTTTTGACAATTTTGGCACAAGACTTTTCCAAAAGGATTACAAGGGTTATTTTTGACATGTTAGATATTTCAAGGGCTGATCTTAGACATTCTTTATTTTCAAAGGTCTTCATTGTATCTTTGACTTCATGAGGGACCATTATTGGCAATTTTGATTTGTTGAGGGACTATTCTTGCCATTTCTTCAAAGTTGAAGGACCTTTTGTGTAATTTTGACAAACTTAAGGGACCAAACTTGTAATTATTAATATACAAGGGTTTTAAGTGTCATTTCTTCTATAATTGAGGATCAATCTTGTTTGTCTTCAAGTCTTCAAGGGTATTTGTTGAGAATTTCATGATTAAGGCCCGGTTCTTTGTACGACTTCGCTTCTCGTGTCCGTTTTTCCTTGTAACTTGTGATCTTTTGTCTTTTTCACGATATCCATACCTAAAATACACAAGTAAACAAACACAAGCATATATATGGTATTTTATGATATTTTTATGCATTTAAAGCCCGAAAAGAACGATGAGATCATGTATAAATGCCATCTCATCACTCCCCCATACTAAGCCATTGCCGTGCCCTCACGCAATGCTAGAATAAAGTATCTAAGCATCGCCAAAGTTCAATTTTATTAACCTTTATTGAAGAGTAAAAGACTTGCAACATACTACGATGATGTGTAAAGACATAATGTATGATTTTCATCACAAAAAGTGACTTTTAGGGTCAAAGAATAGAAACAAGTTAATGTCCCTTAGAGTAAACTTCGTCATCCTTGAGTGTCATACATTCCATGCTAAGTGAAAAAACGAGATCATTGTTGGTACAAGTCACAATGCTAACACTACTCATACGTCCAAATTGTGTAATACTTTTTCTCCCCGCAATCCTAGTTATTATAAAAGAAATGGGTTACTAGCATTTTTTATCTATTTGTCATGGATCACAAGTGATTCACATTGACTTATTTGAGTAGTTATTAGTCCGAAAGCAAAGTAGCACGATTTGATCAATAGTTAGCCGAAGAAAAAAATCTTTTAAAACGGCTTCTCGTGTATCTCCTTAAGTTCATATCTTGGCATAACTCGTTTCACGATTTGAGACCTTTCTCGGACCGATATTTGGCATGTACTTCATACTTCAAATCTTGGGAAAACGTTCTTGAAATTATGGTCTTCTCTTCATATATTAGGAATTTCTTCACTTGACGTTTTTGAGAGATTCTTCATATAGGACCACGACTTCATCATTTTTCTTCAATCTTTATTTTGGATTTTGATATACAACGATCCGCCTCCTTTTCGGACTTGGATATATTTATCCTCATACCTTGTTAGGGTCTTTTTGGATAGACTTTCTCCATTCTTTAGGGGAGTAATAGCTTCTCGTCGTGTGTCTCGATCCTTCATATTGATTTAGGAATAATGATACTTCACATCATCTTTGGATCTTTAGCAAAAATAGAGCTCCTCATGCCTTGTTAGGGCCTTTTTGGATGATCGCCAATCTTCGCGTCCCGCTTCAATAAGTTATGCCTTGGCTATGAACTCTATTCAACCCCGAGAAACTTTTAAACGATCTTGCGCTAGAGGCTAAGTAACCTTTCAAATCGTACGACCTTACTTATTGCAATTATGATTTATTCCTAATGCATTGATCTTATGGGAAGAAAAAGCCACAATTAAAAACATATGAGTTTTTGAAAGAACACTTTCATGTTCTACGTTTAGCATGATCACTTGTCTAACTCTATCATTTCTCGTTCTTCACTATATAAAGACCTCTAATTAAAGAGACTCGTGAATACTTAGCCATGCAAGTCAAAATTAAGCCAAATTTGGATTAGCTTTCATTAAGACTATATCAAATCAAAGTTTTGGGTTTTCAAGCCACCTATAGGATCTTGCACTTTCTTGGACTTTTTCAAGTTTAGAGAATGCATTTTACAGTTCCCTTGATAAGTGACTTTCTAGAGTCAATTATAGGAACTTGCGAAAAGTTCTTGTTCTTAACCCGTATGAATTAAGACTTTCGCGTTTTAGAGCTCCCTATATAAAAGTCTAGCAAAACTTGAATTGAGCGGGTTAAGGAATGTAAATGGCTCCAAATGCCCATCAAGTCAAAAATTAACTCTTATTCTACCCAACGGAAAATATACATTCGTGTCTTAAAAACACTTATGAAAAACTAAGAAAATTTTTAAAATTTGGCCATTTTTAGCCTTATTAGCAAAACATAACATTGAAAATTGGAAAGCGTGAGGGCGTAGCAAAGCAAGTATCTATTCACCCCCATACTAAAAGTAAACATTGTCCTCAATGTTTCGAGTCTAAAGGTGGAGCACCCCCATACTAGAGACGAAGAGTCGAATGCTTAGGATCTAGCATGGAAAGGGTGATCAACAATATATCTAAAGCCGTTTATTAAGTATGATAAAAGATAATTGTTAGAACAATAAAGGATATGTCATGGATTCGTGAAAAACTTCTTCAAACGATCGATGGAGGCTCACGTAAACGAACACGAGAGTCTTCAATCGTAGATGATGATGATGATCTAGATACACAATCACAAACAACCACGAGACAATGAGTTGAAAGGGTACAAGTCCCCTTATTAGTGAATAGTGAGCATTAAAGATAAGCATGGGATCTCCCCCACGAGGCACCTCGTTTTTGATTACCGAGTCATGAGCTCGACTCGATCCCCTCAATGCTAATTATCATTGGGGAAGGTGACTTGGTCGGGGGCAACCATTAAAGGAATTTCCCCACCAAAGTAGTGCTTAAGCCTATGTCCATTCACCTTGAAATTAGGTCCATCATCTTGAGCTAGCTCGATGGTCCCATATGGAAACACTTGTGCAATGGTGAACGGACCCGACCAACGAGATTTCAATTTCCTGGAAAATATCTTAAGACGTGAGTTAAAAAGCAACACTTGATCACCAACGTTAAAAACCCGGTTTTTAATCTTTGAATCATGAAACTTTTTAGTCTTTTCTTTAAAAATTAATGAATTTTCATAAGCATTATCCCTTAATTCATCCAATTCATTCAATTGTATTTTCCGGTGATCTCCCGCGGTCTTCAAGTCAAAATTTGCATGCTTAAGGGCCCAATATGCCTTATGCTCCAATTCAATGGGCAAATGATAATTCTTCCCATAGACTAACTTATAAGGAGTGCAACCGATAGGTGTCTTATAAGAGGTCCTAAAGGCCCATAAAGCGTCATCAAGTTTGTCGGACCATGAAGCACGGTTTTCTCCAATTGACCTTTCTAAAATCCTCTTCAAAGCTCGGTTCGAAACCTCGACTTGCCCACTCGTTTGCGGGTGATAAGCCGTAGAAAGACGATGTGTAACTCCATATTTCTTTAGAACCTTTTCGAATTGGTCATTACAAAAATGGGTTCCACGATCGCTTATAATAGCACAAGGGGTTCCGAACCGAGAGAATAGTTGCTTCAAAAACTTCACTACCACACGAGCATCATTAGTAGGCAAAGCCTTAGCTTCCACCCACTTAGAAAGGTAGTCAACCGCGATGAGGATATATTTGTTGCCATGAGACGATGGGAACGGCCCCATAAAGTCTATTCCCCATATGTCGAAAATCTCACACACTTGAATTATGTTTTGCGGCATTTCATCACGTTGAGACGATTTTCCTTGACGTTGGCACGAATCACACGACTTCACAAGTGCGTGTGCATCACGATAGATAGAAGGCCAAAAGAAACCGGCATTGAACACTTTCTTAGCCGTGAGATTAGCACCGTGGTGACCACCCGTGGGTCCCTCGTGACAAGCTCTAAGGATATTAGAAGCTTCGGCACCAAACACACAACGTCGAACGAGTTGATCCGCACAAATGCGAAAGAGATAAGGGTCGTCCCAAAAATAGAACTTGACGTCACGAAAGAATTTTCATTTTTGTTGTGTCGTCATACCCTTGATTATGAAATTGCCCGCATGGTAATTTGCAATGTCGGCAAACCATGGGGTGGTGTCTTTAGAATTCACTACACCGAGAGTCTCAAGAGGAAATGTTTCGGTAATTTCCTTGTTCTCGAAAACATCTTTGTGAGGATCTTCTAGACGAGAGAGATGATCGGCCGCTAGATTCTCGGCTCCTTTTTTGTCAAGCACGGTGACATCAAATTCTTGGAGGAGGAGCATCCAACGAAGCAATCTTGGCTTAGCATCTTGCTTAGCTAAGAGATACTTGATAGCCGAATGGTCGGTATAGACGATGCTTTTAGTCAAGACGAGATAAGGTTGGAATTTCTCAAAAGCATAGACCACGGCAAGGAATTCCTTTTCCGTTGTGGTGTACTTTAATTGAGCCTCGGTCATCGTCTTACTAGCATAGTGGATAGGACGAAAATGCTTGTCATAACGTTGCCCTAAGACGGCCCCTATAGCATAATCACTTGCATCACACATGATTTCAAAGGGTAATTCCCAATTAGGAGCAACAAGAATGGGAGCTTCGGTAAGTTTCCTTTTGAGAGTTTCGAAAGCCTTAACACAATCCTCATTAAAGTTAAAAGGAGCATCCTTCTCGAGAAGGTGTGTCATAGGACGAGAAATTTTCGAAAAGTCCTTGATGAAACGACGATAAAAGCCCGCGTGGCCTCGAAAACTCCTAACTCCCTTAACGGTTTTGGGATGAGGTAACTTGGCGATGACGTCTACCTTAGCTTTATCGACCTCAATCCCCGCCTTCGACACCTTATGTCCTAAGACGATTCCTTGTTTACACATGAAATGACATTTCTCCCAATTAAGAACAAGATTGGTTTCTTCACAACGTTTCAACATTTGTTCGAGATTAGATAAACATGACGTGAACGAATTACCAAACACCGAGAAGTCATCCATAAACACTTACATCGACTTCTCGATCATATCGTGAAAAATTGCCATCATACACCGTTGAAACGTGCCGGGTGAATTACAAAGTCCGAAAGGCATCCTACGATAAGCGAACGTTCCATAAGGACACGTAAAAGTAGTCTTCTCTTGATCACGAGGGTCGATAGGGATTTGAAAGTAACCGGAAAAACCATCTAAAAAGCAATAGAATTCATTTCCCGCGAGTCGCTCCAACATTTGATCCATGAAGGGCAAAGGAAAGTGGTCTTTACGAGTGGCGTCATTTAACTTTCGGTAGTCAATACACACCCTCCAACCGGTCACAACACGAGTGGGAATTAACTCGTTGTTTTCATTAGGCACAACGGTCATTCCTCCCTTTTTAGGGACACAATGGATTGGGCTCACCCATGGGCTATCGGATATAGGATAAATCATTCCCGCGTCAAGGAGTTTAAGGACCTCCTTTTTATTGACATCGTGAATTTTGGGATTCAACCTTCTTTGACTTTGAATTGCGGGTTTGTAGTCCTCCTCCATTAAAATCTTGTGAGTACAAAATTTTGGGTCAATACCCTTAATGTCGGATATTTTCCACGCAATTGCCCCTTTATGAGCCTTAAGAACTTTCAAGAGCTCGGTTTTTTCATTATTAGCAAGACCTTTTGCAATAATAACCGGCAACTTGTCATCACCTTCCAAGAATGCATATTCAAGGTGAGAAGGAAGATCTTTCAATTCAAGGATAGGTGGTTCCTCGATTGAAGATTTTGGTTCAACACTCATAACTTCCATCGGCGAAAGAAATGGTGGGATAGAAATTTCATCACTAATCAACACCTCATCTTCATTGTCGATTTCATTTGGAGTGAAATCGCCTCCTTGGAATGGAGTGAGATTTGGTGTGGAATTAGCAAGAATCGGATCCAAAATAGTGGGATTGCCACTTGACGAGCTATCGGAAAAACCTAACACTTCTTGTGAAAACTCATCGCAAACCACATCAACGATGTCAATGTGATTGATGGTATAGATTGCATAAACATGAGAAGGTTTCGAGTTTTGAGTAGCGTTTATAACAAGTTCCTCTTCGTTGAATCTCAAAGTGATAGTTCTCGCATGAACATCGATAAGCGATCTCGAAGTGTCTAAAAATGAACGACCTAAAATTAGAGGAACTTGAGGATCCGCGGGGATGTCAACTACTATAAAATCAACGGGATAGTATAACTTCCCCACTTTCACGAAAACATCTTCGGCTACTCCACATGCCATAATCGTAGAATGATCGGCCATCTCGATGGACATGTTCGAAGGAATGAGAGCCGGAAGCGAAAGCGATTTCCAAATAGAAAATGGCATCAAATTAATGCTCGCACCAAGATCGGCCAAGGCGAGGCATTCTTTCATATCTTGTATGTCACAAGCAATGAGAAACTTTCCGGGATCACCAACTTTTTCCGGTATGCGGTTAAGATAAACCGAAGAACAATTAGCAAGCTTTGAAAGCTTTTCCTTATCGCTCATCATACTTTTAAAAGTGGAAGCGAAACGAGGCATATATAACAACGCGTCGGCTAAACTCACATCAAAATGCACTTGTTGAAACATTTTTATAAAAAGCTCGATTTGTTGTTTGTTACGTTCTTGCAACTTCTCTTTGTTTCGTCTTGAAGGGTAGGGTAAAGGTGGTGTGGGTTGGTCATTAGGCAATGGCCTTGGAAACTCGGGTTCCACAATTGGTATTGGTTCAACCGTAGGTGTGGTATGAGCGGTACTTCGTGGGATTGTAATGTGCTCCTTTTCGACCATCACCTCGGGTTCTTTCTCGATTTCCTTCTCCTTAGAAGTACTTGTACGAAAGATTGGTTCCTTGAAAGTTTTACCACTTCGTGTAGTAATAACCTTCATTTCTCCCTTCGGGTTTGCAATGGTATCACTAGGAAGACCACCCGAGGAAGAGGGTTTACACATGATAGCTTCAAACATCTTAGCCATTCGGTCCTCAAATTTTGATTGCCTAGCATCCGCTTTTAATAACTCTTGCTTAATCTCATGTTGTCCTAATTCCATCTTTTGTTGGTTTTGTTGAAGACGTTGGACATTTCCTTCCATTTTGTTTGCATGAGTTTTAAGTTCATTAGCAAGTTCGTTTTTAAGCTCGTTTTTCAACTCGGATCTTAAGCTAATCATTTCACGTTGCATGTTATCAAATTTAGCATCATTTGCTTTTGCATAATCCAAAAATTCTCCTTGCAAATTTTTAGTGTGAGCATTTTGAAAACCTTGTGTAGTGTTTTGAAAATCACGGTTTTGATTTTGATTAGAGATTTGTCCATTCCCACTTTGATAATTCCCCTTGTTGTAGTTACGTGTGTTGCCTTGGTTGTTGTTTCGATAATTGTTAACATTTTGGTTTGGTGGAGCTTGATTTGGACGGGAACCTTGACCGTTTTGGTTATAAGTTCCCGTTGCTACATAAGCACTCGAAGTGTTACCATCCGCGGTAATGCACTCGGAAAGATCATGAGCTCCCCCACAAGATAAACAACTCTTAGCAACCGCTTTAACCGAAGCGGAATTGGAAGCTTCTTGAGCCTTCCAATGGGACATTAGATTAGCAAATCTATCAAAAAACCGATTTTCCTCATTAGCTTCATCATGTAAGGCGTTAATGCTACGAGACGATTGTGACGAAGATGACGAACCCATATTGGCAACACTCGGTGTGTTACGAGGGTTATAAACCTTAGATCTATTTTCAATGATTTGTAAAGCCTCATTTGTCGTCTTGCACAAAAAATTACCACCCGCGGCAGCATTCAAATAATCTCGTTCATGATCATTAAGCCCATTATAAAAAGTATCCACTTGATGCAATTCCGTAAAATCATGGTGTGGACATTCATGTAACATCTCTTTAAAGCGTTCCCATGCCATTGAAAAACTTCCATTATTTCTTTGCACAAATCGTGAAATCTCATTTTTTAAGTGTGTTGTTTTAGATGGTGGAAAAAACTTGTTCACAAACTTAGAAACGAGATCGGCCCATGTCAAAATCGAATTTGGCGGTTCTTTCTCGAGCCAAATTTTAGCGGGTCCATCCAACGAGTATGGAAACAACATCATCTTAATGGCGTCATGTGGAACATCCTTAAACTTGCTAGTGGCGGTGAGACGGTTGAAATTCCTAATGTGGTAATGCGGGTTGTCTTTCTCATGACCTCTAAACTTATTTGCTTGCAACATCGACATTAAACCCGTCTTAATTTCGAAATTCTCCGCAAGGATGGCGGGAATAACAATAGCCTCTCCAAAACGCTCGGTGGGTGCTTGAAGTAACTCCATCATAGTACGATTTGCCATGACGACTTCTTGTTCTACAATAGGTTCAACAATTGGAGGTTCTTCAACAATCAACGTCTCTTGATTGGCTTGCTTTTGAAGTCGTTTACGAGCTTGTTTTGCTTGATTACGAGTGATCATAAACTTCACGAAGAATGGGAGGTGAGCAAAGAAGATTCTTTTTGGGTGTTTTGTGAATTTTCAATTTTTTTTTTTTTGTGTTTTTGATGATATTTAATTTTTTTGGATTTTGGTGTATCTTCGTAGACAACAATCTACAAAATCTCTCCTCGAATCAAACTCTTGATTAAAGAAGCCTCAAAGGAATGAAAACGATCACGTGGAGTGAACGCCTTCGAATGACTTTAGAACTTTGGTGAAAACCAAGTTTTTCAAGAGGGTTTAATCACAAAGAAAACCAAGCAAATATATTATACGTAATAATACTTTGGGCGGCAAAACCCTCGATTAGCCTTCAATCTCAAAATACTCACAAGCAAGCGGGGAAATGAGGCGGCGCGAAGCACTTAAGAGCCTTTTTCCTTACGGTATATTTTATAATACCCGCCTTATACCCACCTTATAGTTTGTATCTTTCAAAATCGAGCTTCACGAAAGTATTTATCTATTTTTGCCTTTTTCTTTTTGTTTGAGATTCGAATACAATAATTAGGAGATCAAATCCCAACTAAGGTTGTGTTTTCACACTTTTGGAGATATTGTAAATTTGTTGTGATACTTAATACAATATAGTATTATTTATATAAGAAAAACCAAGAAAACCGATAATACGTATTAGTAGAGTTCTACTAATACAAATACTATTTGGTTAATATTAAAAAAACAATGCAAATTAATCACGACACACCTCCCCGGCAGCGGCGCCAAAGTGATTGTGGTAAATTACTACACCTTTTAGGAAAAAGGCGTAAAAGCGGTAAATATTGAACAAATGATTTTAGGGAAAATCAAGTGTTAATGACCCTTGATGGTGTGTAAGTTCGTTTCCTAAGGAGGTATATGTGTGTGAAAAACTTGCCAAAAGTTTGTGATTAATGATTGGTTTAGAAGGGGATTAGAAGAGAAAATGCCGAAGACGTAAAAATAAAAATTACCAAGAAAAATCACTATTAGAAAGTTCAAACGTAAAACCTTAAAAATCACCAAAATTAAAATAAATTCTAAAAATTACCAAAAATTTACCAAAAATAAAAAATAATAAACTAAGAGTTTACCAATGATCAAAACTTTTTTAAACCTTTTAAATAATTAAATATTCAATTTTTAAATGCTAATTAAAGCCCTAAAATCAAATAAATTATCAAAAAGCCCAAATAAAGATTTTTCAAATGATAAACCTCAAAAATAACCTAAAAAGATTAAAAACTATTTTTAGAAATTTTAAAACTAATAAAAACTATTTAAAATGATTTAAAAACTATTATAACTTAAAATAATTATAAAAATTAATCTAAAAGAGATAAAATTATTCTAAAAGTTGCTAAATTCCTATTTTAATGTATTAAGCCTAAAAAATGGAAAAAGTTGGAAAATGTGAAATTTTAAAAATAATAATAAAATAATAATAAAATAATATTAAAAATCCTAAAATTATAAAAAATTCTAAAAACTTGCAAACTAGTTTATTTTAACCTAAATAATCAGAAAATGAAAGTGAAATTACCAAAATACCCCTATTGGGCCCTCAAATGGGCCAAATCCAAATTCAGTCAACACAAATGGGCTTTTGGGCCCAAAAAGTCAAACTTGGCCCAATTGACTTGGAAAAGCCCTATCTGACTTAAAATTTAATTCTAAGAACAAAACTCTAAAGGCCCAAAAGCTGAAAATGTGCTTATCACAGCTTATTGAACACAAAGCTTATTCTTATTGGGCTTTTCAGCCCATTAAGCCATAAGCTAATGCCATAAGCTCTAATTTGACACACAACCCTCTTTTAGGATGCCAAAGAGATCTGTCAAAAGAAAATCCCAATAAGCTAACTCAATAAGCCAGAAAAGAGAAAAGCAAAATTCTACAAAACGATGAAATAGTCGTTTTTGAGAAATACTGAACCTCAGAAGCTGATTCAACTTGCAAAAGCTTTTAAATGGACTCAATAAGCAATATCAATCAACAAAAATCCAATAAGCACAAGCAATAAGCCAGAATAAGCACAAAAGAGCTTATGTAAAAGTCAAAGGACTTGGTTTTCTAGTCAAACCTAAAAGTCAACCACCCAAATGCTCCAGGATGAACACATGGGTCAAAATATGAGCACCTATTACAAAAACAAAGTTGTTGCAGGTTGAAATAATCTATTATAGCTTATTGATAAGCTGACACCAATATTGCACTATCAGTGGCAACCAGCAGGGGAAAGGAGTTCCCACTGCTTTGACTATTTGACCAAGCTTATTTGAGAGTTCTGTTTTGATTCAATTGGAAACAAAGGCACCCTTGTGATCAGTGAACCACAAGGAGTCAATAGCAACAATAAAATCACAAAATGATCCACACAATAAGCCACAATAAGCCAAACAGTCACCAGATAAGCACCAGATATGCAAATAAGCAGTTAAGCACTTAATAAGCAGATTTCAGCAAAATAAGCCAACCAAACTTAACCAGATGCACACAAAAGCTATATAAACTAACAATAAACACAAAGCAACAAGAAACAAACACTGAATCAAAGTAAATAGCAAGATCAAAGCACAAAAAGTTACTGATGAACCAAGAACAATATGCAGAAACAGTTTGCTGATATACTTGACACTTGATCCAATTTCAAGCCTCAAATCCTTCTACCCTGGTGTGATTAACTATGATTTAGCACTTGTTACCCTTAACCTATGCTTAAATCTAGGTGTCCTCAAAATCCTAGCCAATTTTACCAAGTTATGAAGATTTTATAGCCAATCTATGAATCTATGTGTTCAAGACCTCAAAACCTGCAAACAGATGAACATATGCACCCAAATAACAGATACCAATACTTGCATACAACACACAAGCACTTAACAAGCCACAAATCCAACTTATGCAGTAAACCCAAACACCCTTTTAAAACTTATTTTCACAAATTTTCAAAGGATCATTAAGATTCAACCCACAAATCAGATCAGTAACACCTCATTAACATCAAACAAAGCCAAATCAACAATAATCAACAAACAATAACACAGATTCAATCAATAATCCACAAAAATCACAAATAATCAGAAACTTAAGAAGAAATTGAAAAGGGAAGAAGGTGCAAACCTCCAAGACCTACATCCAGGCCCTGGATTGTTTGAGCTGAGGTACTAGCAAAACAAGTACCAGCTTCCAATGCTGCTAAGATGAACAAACACAAAGTGAGATCAAAAATTATGCCAACTTTCTGATTTTTAAAACCCAAGCTTTATCAACTAAAACCTTGCCTCAAAAACCTTCAAACATATAAATGGAACTCAGATTTTAGCTTCTCAAACACCAAACTTTCATAAATAACAGATTAGAACTCAAAATTTTAAGAAATTCAAACTTTATTTCATAAAAAGGAATTACAAAGATTAAAAGCTAAAATCTGGAACAAAGGGGCTCTCACATGTTGAGGTATCCTTTTATAGGCAAATTCCTGGCTAACACTATTCATAAACCCTAGAACTGAATTCCCAAATGTGCCCTTGAGGTCTTCTAGATAATTCTTTGGTGTGAGCTGTCCAAAGTGATCAGGGACGTTTATTTTAGCTTTAGGATGAAGCTAAGGTTCTTGGCTGTTGATTTTGCCACATAGGATGACTTGGAGGTTAAGTTGTCACATGATTGGTGGACGGGTATTTGGGGGTGGGGTCCATTGTGAGTGGGAATGAGTGTTTTAAGGTTGGGAAGGGTTTCTGGGCGTGTGAATTAAGTGTGTGTCAAGGTAATTGAAAATTACCCTTTGATTTAAGTGGTGTAAAATCTGGGCTGGTAAAAGGTAAACAATACCCTTTTTGATCCGTTTTTGGTGGATTGAGAAGTGTTTGGCACAAAAACATTTGAATGTTTCAAATGTGGCAACTTAAGTCCTTGTGTTTTGGCAGAAAGTGTATAGCACGTTTATTTTGCAAACAAACAAATTTCCTTTGTTAATAACTTTCAGGTTTTGACAATTTTGGCACAAGACTTTTCCAAAAGGATTACAAGGGTTATTTTTGACATGTTTAGATATTTCAAGAGCTGATCTTGGACATTCTTGATCTTCAAAGGTCTTCATTGTATCTTTGACTTCATGAGGGACCATTATTGGCAATTTTGATTTGTTGAGGGACTATTCTTGCCATTTCTTCAAAGTTGAAGGACCTTTTGTGTAATTTTGACAAACTTAAGGGACCAAACTTGTAATTATTAATATACAAGGGTTTTAAGTGTCATTTCTTCAATAATTGAGGATTAATCTTGTTTGTCTTCAAGTCTTCAAGGGTATTTGTTGAGAATTCCATGATTAAGGCCCGGTTCTTTGTACGGCTTCGCTTCTCGTGTCCGTTTTTCCTTGTAACTTGTGATCTTTTGTCTTTTTCACGATATCCATACCTAAAATACACAAGTAAACAAACAAAAGCATATATATGGTATTTTATGACATTTTTATGCATTTAAAGCCCGAAAAGAACGATGAGATCATGTATAAATGCCATCTCATCAGTTCCTTGTCACTGGGGTTTCGTCGTTTAGTATTTGTTAAGTTAAATCTCTACAGAGACAAATTCAGGCAATGAAATAACTTTGAGACTCCTCTAGCATGTCTGCCTTGTTGGTTTGCTACATCATGACCCATTGTACTATACTGAATTACTGATCATACTCTATAAATCTTGTTTGCTGCATTATTTAATAAGCTTGGTACTCACATGTATTGCCTTCTTTGCTCGATTCGTGTCAAATGCATACACTCTAGCTATAATCTTAAATCCATTGGTTGCTCAAAGATACTATATATACACTCTAGCTATAAATTCGCCCACACCAATGTTTCTAAAAGCTAAATCACGTCTAAATGCAGATAAATTAGTATTCTAAATAATGCATAACCACAGGCACAAAAAATATTCACTTTCTAATTAATCCTAATTACTCACTTGAGTTAGAAAATAACTTTTGACACCCACAGGCACAACCAAGATTAGGTTTGCTATCCTTTGTATTTTTATTTTAATAGGTTACATGTATACAACAGTTAGTCGAGTAACCACCTAGTGCTTACATTCCAAACATTGATTAAACAAAAGCATAAAATGTACATTTATGTAGATGAAGTTCTTATTATATGTTGCATTAGTTCTGGTACATAATATCGCCCCTATAATAACATCCTTATCACTATATTCGCCTCTTGATAAAGTTCAAACCATATCATTCACCAACATTTTTAACGTGATATTCCAGAACATTAAGATCCTGCTAGATTTGACCTAAAAATAGAAACTTCACCAAAATAAAAAGTTTCCTCGTTACCTCATACATCTCTTCTGGAGATGAATAATGTTTGGGCGTCTGATCAAAAGCTCATGTCCTAAGAACATATGCGGTGCTTAAGGAAAATGAGTCACTCAGTGCCCATGATCCTGCATTTTAATTAGAAACATTAGAAAGTAGTTTTGAGGTAAAGCCAAAACATAAAATATTGTATGCTTGTAGCAAGTTACCAATCGTTAGTGAGGGAGCACATAACTGGCCATTCTTTATGATTAGTCAGCCACACCATATCTAATAAGTTTAAGCTGTCCACTGATCTAAACTAAAAGGTAACAGAAAAAAATAATGAAGTAAACCAACAAAAATGGGGGGGGGGGGGAACGTGTTTATACATGGCCAATCATTTGTTTTCATAGTTAAAGAGAACATAATTAAGTGTTTTCCTACAGTTTATGTGAATTTACCTTGTAGGTGTAGTTTTTGCAGATATATTGAAAGTTGAACTGCACTTTTTGTTGTCCTGCAATTAAATCATAAATAAAATAAGTTCGAAAGCTTAAAGTAAATCTAAAACAAACATCTTTTAACAAATTAAAATCATACACCTTTATTTTCACACCCCCAAATTCACCGCAGCGGAAGACTTGCTTTGGGGACTTGTGACTTCATGAGTATTCGAGAGCTTGATCCGAGAACGACCTCTACATGCCAAGAACCACAAAGAAGACTCCAAATAATCCACATAGTCAAGTACCTGAAATACATGCTTAAAAATATCAACATAAAGTTGGTGAGTTCATAAGTTTGTTTTAAAACGTTTATGACAAATTAGAGTTTTACCGACCACTGCACCTTGCAGTAAAATATAAGAGTTTAAGAATCACAGTTTCTGTTAAATAGACTTTCTTTGACAATTTCAAAGTTTATTAATATTAATAAAGTTTATTGATAAAAACAGAGTTTACTGATAAAAACAAAGTTTACTGATAAAAACAAAGTTTACTAATAAAAATAGAGTTTACTGACAAAAGCAGAGTTTCCTGATAGTAAATATAGCTTACTGATAACAACCGAGTTTTCTAGAAAATAAATAAAGTTTTCTGATAAAACAGAGTTCACATATAATAGTTAGCGTTTTCTGATAAAAACAAAGCTCACTGATAAATAATAGTGTTTTCCAATAGAATAGAACTGTTTAATGAACCACAAGATTTTCCAACCACTTAGTGACAATATAACAAATACAAAGTCACTAAATATAATAAGGCATTTATTATTGTCTAAGCTCATGACACCGAAGAGTTAACAACACCGGTAGTATAATCACACAATGCAGCCCCTACGGATGCCTAACCCACGACATCCGTCCACAGACTCAAATGAAACTGTGCCCGCTTGTCCTCTGTTGGACCAAGCCGGACATGGGCATCAACCCCGATAGATCTATCCATAACATTCGCGCTTTCGACCGGTCATCCAGTCCGAAATTAACGGTTCATGATAATGGGCCAAGTAATTGGGTTAAAGCGGGACTTAGACCAATACATAAACGAGTATATGCACTTGTGTTCATTCTTGCAACCATTGTCTCTACCCGAGAACCAGTGAAAAAGGAGTTAAAGTGTTGGGCTATGAAACCACAATAGAAATTTTAGTATCAACATTCATAAGTATAACAATTAATGTAGTTAACCACTCAGTCCGTAACAATTAAAGCAGTTTATGACCAACCAAGCAAATTATAAATAGTTTGTGACCAAGCATGTACTTCCCCCAAAATGATTATAAAACCTTTATAAATCAATTTAAAACTAGGAAGATGGGGTATGAACTCACCTCGACGTAATAGCGTGAACAATAGTGATGCTAATAATACGCTCCGCCCAAATGGAAATCGATACGGCTCGGTCATGGTGTTGTGGTTTAACTAATCGGCTAATCCTAATAACTTAAGAATGTGTATTTGAGTTCCCGATAAATGTGTACATCAACGTGACCCGTTGATAAAACGTTTAAGTTCCAAGTTATAATAGTTTGGTGGTTGGTTAAATAAATTAATTAAGCACACACAAAGTATATAATGTATTCCATACACATTATATATAACCCGACGATTATATAATTCTTACGTTTAATTATATAATAGAACAACCATCTTACAAAATAAATCAAAGTATATATTTATTTTGTATTTACAGTACAAGGATCGTGACAAAAATAATTTGACAATATAGTCCGACACATTTTAAGAAAATCATCACTAAATTAATAATTGTCACTTTTAGGTAAAAAGTATAACTCTCATTAATTCATCGATACAATAAAGTCTATTTATTTTATCGGTTTACAAGTAATAATAGTAGTCTGTTTATTTATCGGTTTATAAATCTAATGGTATTTATTTGTTTTATCGGTTTGCAAATATATTAGTAGTTTGTAACAATCAACGTATAAAGTATAAGATTTAGAGAAATTTCGGCATGACTTATTAGTTTATACAACCATTTCCATATCCATCAATTGTCAACATTTTCCATTTTTTCAAACAACCTAAAATATGCAAATCACGTTTTTGACATATGTCCAACTAGTCTATATAATCGCCATAATTTAATAGAACTAAACAAAACCTATGTGTTATATTTTAAAACCCAAAAGCCTGATGTAAGCTATTTAATCGCATACTTAATGTTTGTTTGTTATTATAGTTCTCGCAATAACTATAGTGTCTGATGTATATATTTAACCATTCATACCACCATTTAGTACGTTTTAATTAATTACTAAAGTTATATACGTGATTAGTCGATTTCTAAACCACAACGAACCATGAGTTAAAATCACGCCCGACACTTCTATACCCTTGAAGTCTCTCGTCCAAACGCATACCAAAGCTGCTAAACAGCAAACCAAACGCACCCGTAACACATTTCTGCAAACCTAAACGCACCCTTGTCGCTGCCTGCTTAACCCAAACGCTCCCTGCTGCTCGTACGCAGCAAACCAAACGCACCTGCTGCCTGCCGGTATGCAACGAACTAAACGCACCCTTATGGTTGTTTATACAGTGAACCGAATGCACCCATACTGCTACAAATCATCACGCCCTTGCTAGTTTTTTAACCCGAAATCAACACGCCCCCGCTGCTGATTTCTCCCCAAGCCAAAACGCCCTCTGTTGGTTTTACTGATAAACCCAACACGTCGTGTGACGGCGTTGCTGCTGAAATCAAACGCACCCTAACAAGTGTTTTGAGAAATCGAGACGCACCCCCGTGGTTAACAATAACAATACATAACCAAAACTACACACCTCGGACACCACTCGATTTGGTGTCTCGTGGTAACCCAAACAGCAAACAAAACACCCCCGGTGTTGAACAAGCGAGTACCATTTCTTGGAAGTAAACTCACCACAGTAGTAGGTGACTGCTGGTTGTGGCTGCAACTCATACGCACCCTATAGATCTATTAAGCAGAAACAAACGAACACCCTTCTGTTGATTCATGGAAACGAACGAACACGCGCTTATGAATCAACCACCGTGACTGTGGTGGTGTCTAGTGACCAGATCTGAGGACCACACATCTGTGGAGATGATAGCAGTTAAAAGGTGATGGCGTGATGTTACAATGAAGAAAAGAAAACAGTGGTCAGCCGACGCTGGTGTGGCGTGGTGGAGATGGTCGACAACGGTGGTGGCTGTAGTGGCTGGCCACGACGGCTCAATCCGTATGGTAGTAGTTTCAAAAAGTGTCATCAATAGATCGTCCTGTTTAGTGGTTTTCTGTGGTGGTATTTTGGTGGTCGGAAAAATATTCCGGCGGCCGGATAAGAAAGGGTGGCGCCAGAAACTTTCAGGAGAGAGTAGTGCGTGTTTTGTTGGTGGTTAGGGTTTGAGGAGATAATGAGAAGAATACCCTAATTTGGGCTTTTATATGTGCTAGTCACATTTTTTAAAAACAAAGTGAAAGGTTCCCGAATGTGCAGGTACTAAAATGTAATTTTCTTAAAATTTTTGTTAATACATGGTTCGGGGTTCGTTCGTGTTTTACAAAATTCGATTCGTTTTACAAAATTTGCGCTGTTGATCTGAAAATGATTTTTACAATATAATAGAGTATTTACTCGAACAATTTTCGTACTCGTATACATTTTTATTTAAAAATAGTTATTATTTATCGGTTAACTCGAATAGTGGCGTTCGAAGAAAATTAAGATTCAACTAGAATGCTCTCGTTTTCAATGTAAGGTATTAAAACTAAAATAAAAGTATCAGAAAATTTAATAACCCTTTTTATCAATATTTCAGAATAATTAATTATAAATTTAATTTGTATCGCGTTAGTTCTCAGATTTTGTGCAGTCTTTTACAATAAGTAAAATAGCTCTCGTTTTCGAATCAAATAACTTTGATATCTTTCGAAGATGAACTTCGATTAATAAATAATATAATTTATTATCATTTAAAGCCTTGAAAATTCTCGGTTGTGACATTCAGTCCGTGTTATTTTGAGTTCGTCCTCGAACTCAGTCGTTGTTACCCAATTAAAAGTGTAGAGAAAAGGATTTTGAGGTTCTACCCAAGTGTTATATCGAATATACTTGGATCTGCTCACGGATCATTTTGTCCGAACTTTTAAGATCGTGTTTCCACTAATAGTTACTTAGGTAAAACAATATATCGAAGTGGAATATATCCGAGCGATTCCACCTGTCAAACCGACAAATCGGCCATCGTTCATAGAACAATAAAAGGAAACTATTAGAAGCGAAGAGTCTAGAAAAAAATCGTCAGCTCTTAAAAGTCCAAGAGGTTTCACCACCACCAGCCTGTTTGGTTCTCGTCAACCAGTGTATTTTCAGAAGGTTCGCGCAATAATTCGTGAATTAAATGAAGCTTAAAGAAGCACTCGTCAGACGTCGTAATGGTAATGATAACAAGGTAAAGAACGATTAACTCGTACGGACGTATCATGAGTCAAAAGAAAATACCCTCCCGAAACTGGAGTACTAAATCAATACCATAAATATATAGGGTCATGTCGGATATCCTTAAGTCCACTTATTTATAATCTCATATTTGCATACAGAAGCGTCCTAATCTATGCAAATATGTCATTATAAACTTATGGTTCGGTGATTTATGATTTCTTTATTCAAATGCAAAGGCGTCCCAATCCATTTCAATGAAGACTTCATAAATCATCCTACTTAAGTGTCACCAAAAAAAAATACCCAATTCATAATCGTTAAAATCTCTAAACGATAATATCCAAAATTACCAAAAGCAAAGAGTATGAGTTGATAATAAGCCGTCTTCCATAAGTAGACGTTTTGAAAATAGAAGATGTAAGAATATATATGTCACTAGGAGATAACGCGATCGTAGACGTATGTCAAGAAAAGTAACTCATAGTTACAAGTAGGATAATTTATAGTACTCGGTTCTAAATAAGCAATTATCCAATCACACAAAACCTTCCCATCCTCGAGGAAGACTCATCAAACACTAAGCTGAGTAATAACTTATCATAACCCAACCTCGAAACTCATTCACAAAGAATGGAACCGGGTTTTTCTATGAATTATTACACATCTCGACCATTCGATGACTCAGCTCGACTCTGAGCGTACAACACATTCTACATTAACACGTAAGACTACAAGTCTTACCCACCCTCGAAGTAATTCACCAAAAATCATAGGCTGTGTAACTCCCGATACTTATTTCCATCTCGCACTCAATCAAATATGAGGCCCACTAAGAACCAGTTAAGTATTGTTACACATCTCAACCCTCTTGATGAATTAGCTCGAACCTAGGGATTCCTCATGACTAATTGTTAACCAAAACTCACAAAATGTTTCTATGGAGTTATAAAATATCTACGAGACCATCGTGTAACTCACGATGTCCAATGAATGTTCTAGTGTTCATACATGAAGACAATAATATACGTGTGAGCGCACTTATCAAGCAATCAAACTCATTTAAACAAGTAATCACATGGCGGACAACCAAGCAATAGCAAACATGTATTTCAAGTATTTATATAGCAGTGGAATAAGTATGATGTGATGAGTGTTATTACTAAATAAAACTGAGAGCCGGTTATAGTCTAGAGTTACTAATGCAACCTAGTTCTCTATAACCAAGGCTCTGATACCAATCTGTCACACCCCCAAATTCACCGCAGCGGAAGACTTGCTTTGGGGACTTGTGACTTCATGAGTATTCGAGAGCTTGATCCGAGAACGACCTCTACATGCCAAGAACCACAAAGAAGACTCCAAATAATCCACATAGTCAAGTACCTGAAATACATGCTTAAAAATGTCAACATAAAGTTGGTGAGTTCATAAGTTTGTTTTAAAACGTTTATGACAAATTAGAGTTTTACCGACCACTGCACCTTGCAGTAAAATATAAGAGTTTAAGAATCACAGTTTCTGTTAAATAGACTTTCTTTGACAATTTCATAGTTTATTAATATTAACAAAGTTTATTGATAAAAACAGAGTTTACTGATAAAAACAAAGTTTACTGATAAAAAGTAAGTTTACTAATAAAAATAGAGTTTACTGATAAAAGCAGAGTTTACTGATAGTAAATATAGCTTACTGATAACAACCGAGTTTTCTGGAAAATAAATAAAGTTTTCTGATAAAACAGAGTTCACATATAATAGTTAGCGTTTTATGATAAAAACAAAGCTCACTGATAAATAATAGTGTTTTCCAATATAATAGAATTGTTTAATGAACCACAAGATTTTCCAACCACTTAGTGACAATATAACAAATACAAAGTCACTAAATATAATAAGGCATTTATTATTGTCTAAGCTCATGACACCGAAGCGTTAACAACACCGGTAGTATAATCACATAATGCAGCCCCTACGGATGCCTAACCCACGACATCCGTCCACAGACTCAAATGAAACTGTGCCCGCTTGTCCTCTGTTGGACCAAGCCGGACAGGGGCATCAACCCCGATAGATCTATCCATAACATTCGCGCTTTCGACCGGTCATCCAGTCCGAAATTAACGGTTCATGATAATGGGCCAAGTAATTGGGTTAAAGCGGGACTTAGACCAATACATAAACGAGTATATGCACTTGTGTTCATTCTTGCAACCATTGTCTCTACCCGAGAAGCAGTGAAAAAGCAGTTAAAGTGTTGGGCTATGAAACCCACAATAGAAATTTTAGTATCAACATTCATAAGTATAACAATTAATGTAGTTAACCACTCAGTCCGTAACAATTAAAGCAGTTTATGACCAACCAAGCAAATTATAAATAGTTTGTGACCAAGCATGTACTTCCCCCAAAATGATTATAAAACCTTTATAAATCCATTTAAAACTAGGAATATGGGGTATGAACTCACCTCGACGTAATAGCGTGAACAATAGTGATGCTAATAATACGCTCCGCCCAAATGGAAATCGATACGGCTCGGTCATGGTTTTGTGGTTTAACTAATCGGCTAATCCCAATAACTTAAGAATTTGTATTTGAGTTCCCGATAAATGTGTACATCAACGTGACCCGTTGATAAAACGTTTAAGTTCCAAGTTATAATAGTTTGGTGGTTGGTTAAATAAATTAATTAAGCACGCACAAAGTATATAATGTATTCCATACACATTATATATAACCCGACGATTATATAATTCTTACGTTTAATTATATAATAGAACAACCATCTTACAAAATAAATCAAAGTATATATTTATTTTGTATTTACAGTACAAGGATCGTAACAAAAATAATTTGACAATATAGTCCAACACATTTTAAGAAAATCATCACTAAATTAATAAATGTCACTTTTAGGTAAAAAGTATAACTCTCATTAATTCATCGATACAATAAAGTCTATTTTTTTTTATCGGTTTACATGTAATAATAGTAGTCTGTATATTTATCGGTTTATAAATCTAATGGTATTTATTTGTTTTATCGGTTTGCAAATATATTAGTAGTTTGTAACGAACAACGTATAAAGTAATAGATTTATAGAAATTTCGGCATGACTTATTCGTTTATACAACCATTTCCATATCCATCAATTGTCAACATTTTCCATTTTTTCAAACAACCTAAAATATGCAAATCACGTTTTTGACATATGTCCAACTAGTCTATATAATCGCCATAATTTAATAGAACTAAACAAAACCTATGTGTTATATTTTAAAACCCAAAAGCCTGATGTAAGCTATTTAATCACATACTTAATGTTTGTTTGTTATTATAGTTCTCGCAATAACTATAGTGTCTGATGTATATATTTAACCATTCATACCACCATTTAGTACGTTTTAATTAATTACTAAAGTTATATACGTGATTAGTCGATTTCTAAACCACAACGAACCATGAGTTAAAATCACGCCCGACACTTCTATACCCTTGAAGTCTCGCGTCCAAACGCATACCAAAGCTGCTAAACAGCAAACCTAACGCACCCGTAACACGTTTCGGCAAACCCAAACGCACCCTTGTCGCTGCCTGCTTAACCCAAACGCTCCATGCTGCTCGTACGCAGCAAACCAAACGCACCTGCTGCCTGCCGGTACGCAACGAACTAAACGCACCCTTATGGTTGTTTATACAGTGAACCGAATGCACCCATACTGCTACAAATCATCACGCCCTTGCTAGTGTTTTTAACCCGAAATCAACACGCCCCCGCTGCTGATTTCTACCCAAGCCAAAACGCCCTATGTTGGTTTTACTAATAAACCCAACACGTCGTGTGATGGCGTTGCTGCTGAAATCAAACGCACCCTAACAAGTGTTTCGAGAAATCGAGACGCACCCCCGTGGTTAACAATAACAATACATAACCAAAACTACACACCTCGGACACCACTCGATTTGGTGTCTCGTGGTAACCCAAACAGCAAACAAAACACCCCCGGTGTTGAACAAGCGAGTACCATTTCTTGGAACCAAACTCACTACAGTAGTAGGTGACTGCTGGTTGTGGCTGCAACTCATACGCACCCTATAGATCTATTAAGCAGAAACAAACGAACACCCTTCTGTTGATTCATGGAAACGAACGAACACGCGCTTATGAATCAACCACCGCGACTGTGGTGTCTAGTGACCGGATCTGAGGACCACACATCTGTGGAGATGATAGCAGTTAAAAGGTGATGGTGTGATGTTGCGATGAAGAAAAGAAAACAGTGGTCAGCCGACGCTGGTGTGGCGTGGTGGAGATGGTCGACAACGGTGGTGGCTGTAGTGGCTGGCCACGACGGCTCAATCCGTATGGTAGTAGTTTCAAAAAGTGTCATCAATAGATCGTCCTATTTAGTGGTTTTCTGTGGTGGTATTTTGGTGGTCGGAAAAATATTCCGGCGGCCGGATAAGAAAGGGTGGCGCCGGAAACTTTTAGGAGAGAGTAGTGTGTGTTTTATTGGTGGCTAGGGTTTGAGGAGATAATGAGAAGAATACCCTAATTTGGGCTTTTATATGTGCTAGTCACATTTTATAAAAACAAAGTGAAAGGTTCCCGAATGTGCAGGTACTAAAATGTAATTTTCTTAAAATTTTTGTTAATACATGGTTCGGGGTTCGTTCGTGTTTTACAAAATTCGATTCGTTTTACAAAATTTGCGTTGTTGATCTGAAAATGATTTTTACAATATAATAGAGTATTTACTCGAACAATTTTCGTACTCGTATACATGTTTATTTAAAAATAGTTATTATTTATCGGTTAACTCGAATAGTGGCGTTCGAAGTAAATTAAAATTCAACTAGAATGCTCTCGTTTTCAATGTAAGGTATTAAAACTAAAATAAAAGTATCAGAAAATTTAATAACCCTTTTTATCAATATTTCAGAATAATTAAATATAAATTTAATTTGTATCTCGTTAGTTCTCATATTTTGTGCAGTCTTTTACAATAAGTAAAATAGCTCTCGTTTTCGAATCAAATAACTTTGATATCTTTCGAAGATGAACTTCGATTAATAAATAATATAATTTATTATCATTTAAAGCCTTGAAAATTCTCGGTTGTGACATTTATCCAAATATAATGTCTGGCCAACTATTAGTAAAAACCTGTTTACAAATTGCTCTATCACGTTCGACTGTAGAGTTATGTGGTTCTGATGTGCAAATATACAACATATAAAAACAGATCCGAACCCCATGGCTGGAAACACAATTCTGATAGGGTTTGAGTGCCAAAATATGGCTCGAATACATCTACCATAGAGAAGCCACATTATTTATTGTTCCAATTTATAGTATATCAAAAATGAGAATACCTGCTGATCTATCCGATGTATGTAACTTCCCAACAAAGACTTATCTTATAAGCTTGTTTATCTCCTGAGCATGCTCAGTTCATTCTTTGGAGCCTACAAAGAAGAATTTGCCAATTACGTTTATTCAAGAATTGCTTGAATATATTATCAGAAAAAGAACATTGAAAAATCCAAATCCATCCCACGAGAGTTGATCCCGAACCTTAACAGAAGCTTCTTCAAGAACTAACTTTTGCTCAGAAATAAACTCAGCATTAAAAAAATACCTCTGCTCCAGCTCTAGCAAAGATGCTAACTCTATCTGAAATGAAACCAACTGATCCAAATGCATCCATGATTTCTAAATTACATGAGTTGATATGATAATGAGATTGCTTATTTAGTTCAGATTATGCTTCCGCTCATAAGCAGCAGCAAAGCAGGCAAGGATCATAAAAATAAGAATGGTGTTTGGATTTGCTTATTTAGTGATAATAGCTTCAGGGTATTAGCAAAGCTTAAAATGCGTTTCAAGGTTTTTTAGATTAGATGCGATGGTAAATTAAATAATACTTTCATCACGTATAAACCCTTTGAAATATGGCATACGCATATTGGCTTATCTTAGCACTCGAAAGTGCTTCTTTAGAAAAGTTGTCCAAGTGCCATGCGAATAAAATACCTATACACTTGCTTAGGTACATTAAGTGTAAAACCCGCATGCTTTTACCATGCATAGTACCCTTAGGATCATACGTACTAGTTAAAACTTTCCTAATATAGCATGATTACGATTGCGTGTTAGGAGTTTACGTATTACGTACGTGTTAGAACACGATAAGTATTTTATATGCACGATCACGTAATAATTATTTAACAATAATTAATCACGAACATGCGATCATGAAATCATGAACGTAATTAAAACACGAACTATTATTAGTTACGTATATATATTTATTACGAGCGTAATTAAATATATTAGATCACGGTATTTACGTAACGAGAACATTTAAAACACGAACGTAAATAATCACAAACGAATAACTAAAGAACGAGACACGGAAAAAGGTACGGGAACCCCATGTGGGGTCCCTACCCGCGGCCAAACAAGGACAAATGGGCGAAGCCCATTTGTCAATTTTTACTAAAGGGGGTTAATTAATTTTTTACTACACAAATTTACTTTACAGAAGATTTCAATAAAAAACTAAAACCCTCTTCTTCCTTGTTCTTTGTGCGGCCACCCTTAAACCACCATACAAGGTGATTTTGATCTTTGATCTTGAAGATTCGGTGATTGATCGTATTTGTTCTTCGTTCTCTTGATCCACGAATTCGGTAAAACCTTTTTAAACCTTTTCTTTTAATTTAATATTTTTATTAATTATGAACATGTGATGTTTTTATAAAAACATAATAATTAATCATAGATCTAACATGTTTTGGTGTTTAATTAAATCAAAGGGTTGTTTTAAGGGGTGTTTTGCTTTGGCCGCCGACTTCACCGAACCCAAAAGGGGGTCTCGGCTTGCCAAGCCGACCACTACCAAGACCATATGGTCTTGGTTGGTGCGTGTGGGTCCCACGACAGCAAGGGGAAACACGGGGTACCCCGAGTTGGTTCGGGGTACGGTGTCGATTCATGTCCGGTTCATGTTTTTAGCCTAGATCCGGTTCATGGTGTATGTTAGTTTTTTTATGTTTATGAACTTATGTTAAAAATTAAATTAATAAAATGATTTGATTAATTTAATAACATGACTTAGGTTATTTAATTATTAATGATCATGAAATTATTTTAACCTAAGTATTTATATTTTTAGACTTATAATTAATTATTTATTTTAAAAACCATGGATATAATTAATTAATTAACATGGCTTAGGTTATATTATTAATATATAATAATACATATTTTAACCTAAGTATTTAACTTATTTAATTAAAAACATGTTATACTTTAATTAAATATTATAACCTATAGTTTAATTAAATTACATGAAATAATTATTAAATTATACAATATACCATATGACTTAGAAATTAATCATAAAAAACACTAAGGCTTATATACTTAGCTTATTAACCAGCTTATTTCTATTTATGGAAACTTTCTATTTTTAGAAACTTAATTAAATAAGGCAGCTAATCTATTAATGGAAACCAGCTATTTTTTTAGAAACATATTTATTTAAGGCAGCTAATCTATTTATGGAAACTTATTTAATTAAGGCAACAAATCTATTTATGGAAACTTTCTATTTTTAGAAACTTATCTATTTTAAGCAGTAAATCTATTTTTAGAAACTTTCTATTTTTGGTAACTTTCTATTTTTGGAAACTTTCTATTTTTGGAAACTTTCTATTTTAGGAAACCTGCTATTTTTTGAAAGTTACTAATTATTACACAGTAAGTATAATAACACATGAAATACCAGAAATACTTAATCAGATTAAACAGAATATAAGATACAACACAGTTAAGGCTATAAAACAGTAAAACATAGTAAGAACACATAAAATAAGCTAAGACATGACATAAAACCAGCTATGTATTTAGTAAGCAGATACTTATTCATGTACGTATTTATGTAGCACTAGTGATTCGGAAGTAGGATTCTCGCAGTTCGTCTTTCTCATTCACTGGACATAAGGTACGGATTCCCGTCCTTTCAGTATGGACATTCTTTCCTTATTAGGATTCCCCGTATGCAGCCAACTGTTTTCCCGTAGTATAAGTTATGTGTTTGATTGCTTATGTTTAATTAAGATTACCTATAGCCATATACATGCATGACCAGTTTCACCTAGTTATGGAGGTACCATAACCATAACATTAGAGGCACTGATGTTATGACTTCACCACGGCGGAGTGATTGCTCGTGGCGTCCCTTCAGCTTTTGGCCATTTATTTATATTTATCATGTGGGGCGTATGGGTGCATCCTAGTTACATGTTTTTATTCAGGATTACATGGTGAATGTGGTGTGTGCCTTGCATCCTTCACAAGGAGCTGATCCCTCCTACCCAAAAACCAGTATATTAAATTAGAGGCAGCCCGTTTAATTTGCATGATGAGGTCACCCCTCCAATTATTCATGCATTCATGACCTATATTGGCTAATGGTAAAATATGACAACCAGTTTTTATAAGATAAACATAAGACATTCAAACTATTAAACCAGTTTAATTAAGACTTAACCAGGTTACTCAGGACTTAGTTTTCTTCCGCTGTTATTATGTTATATGCTTATCCTATTCATGCTATATTGTACATCCGTGCACAGAGCGTATTGCTCAGTCGTTTTCCTTTTCTATGTTCCCAAAACGGCAGGTACTTAGGGACGCTCGTAGACACTAAGAGTACGTGCATATGGACTGGAAGCTGTCTAGCCTTATTTACATTATGCATTTCCTTTCTTTTGATACTTATGCTTTGGACATTGTTTAGTCCTTTTCCTTTATTATACTATGTTTGTGTGTGATGAGCTTTACTTTTGGACCACCGATGTTTGATTCCGGTATTTTGCTATTTATGGTCAAGTAATGTTTAGACATTTTACCTTGTATGCTTTGATGACACGCTATAATTACTGTGATATTTCCATTTCCAAAATGGGGTGTTACAATTATGGTATCAGAGCCAAGGCTTCGACCTGTAGGCTCTCAAAAATGACCTATGATTAGTGGGTAGTCACTACAATCTTCCTGGACCTGACAGTTGTTTTCATGCATTCATCATTTTTAAGCATACATATACATGTCATTGTTGCAGGGTTTTTGACTAAGTAATGGTTGGTACAGGACTGGCCCTATTTAGTCGCATGTGTTTTATTGAAACTTTTAGATTTGGGACCGACCCATAGGCGTCCCCTCGCTATGTCTTTGTTTTGGGTGAACTGACGAGAGGCGTTCACTCACGAGCATACAAAAGTTTTCATGAAACTGCATCATGCATTCATACACAAAATTTTCTTGCATAAAATTTTTCTCGTGAAATTTTAGTATAAATTTTTTTCATGAATATATTTATATTTTATGTTTTGATCTGTTTAATCATATGTTTTATGTTATACTGTCAGATGGTTCTCACACGCGAACAGGAGCAGCTCAATGCTGCAATTCAGGCTGCCATGCAAGCCTTGCTTCCTCAACTGAGGAATGACATCAGGGCTGAAGTTCAAGCTGCCAACAATCAGCAGCATAATCAGCCACCTCCTCCTCCTCCTCCAGTGACATTAGCAGTATCGCTGGAGAGATTCAACAAGCTCCGCCCTTGAGCTTTTGAGAAGACAGATAGCCTCAGCGATGCTGAAAGCTGGTTGGCTCACATCGAGAAGATTTTCAACGCTATGGGCTGTGACCCCGCATACAAGGCGAGGTTGGCATGCTATCGGTTCGAAGGCGATGTACTCAACTGGTGATTAGCATTGATGCAATCTGAAGGTGGTGATGAGTGGGTTGCTGGTTTGACTTGGGCTCAGTTCAAGGACAGAGTGATGGAGCAGTTCTTTCCCAAGGCTGAGCAGGACAAGCTCAAGAGAGAGTACCATGGGATCCGACTGTGAGCTGGGGAGAATAGCAACGAGTTTATGCCGCGCTTTCTTCGCTTGGCTGGTTTCCTTGGTGCGGCAGCAGGTACTCCTGAAGAGCAGGCACATCACTTTAGATGGGCTCTTCGCACATCGGTCGCAAACAACCTGGTGTGTGCTACGTTCAATACTGTAGCACAAGTGGCCGATGCAGCACGGAAACTAGAGATGCTGCAGGAGAGAGATGAGTTCGGGGAAGCTGAAAGACCCGACAAGAGGTAAACATTCGTATTCAAGCGGTGACCAATCCGTATACTTTCCATATGTCAATTATTCATCTCTTTAACTGAATCTTCTAGGCAGAAAACTGGGGACCAGTCTCAGCCGACTACTCAGCAGCAGCCTCATCAGCCCAAGGGAAACGGTCAGACTAACGACCGTTCTGCTACGGATAGGCGTGGCGGTAATGATAATTACCGTAATAACGCTGGGCACTCCAACAGCAGCAGGTCCTAATTCTTACGAAATTCCTTATGTTTTATGTTATAACTCATATTTTGACACTTTATCAAACTTCTACCAGGAACCATGGAAACGGTAGGGACCAGAACCAGAGAGGTTCGCAGCCTAGCCGTCCAGCTATCACTGGTATTCAATCTTACGATTATCTGCTTCGTCCTTTGTACCCAATTACCATGTCTTATGTAAAATGTTTTATCAGGTCCTCTGCCAGCCAGAGCACCTGCTGGAGGATACACTCATCCTTTTTGCCCTACTTGCCACCGTAGGCACCCAGGACCATGTCGTCGTAATACTGATGCGTGCTTCAAGTGTGGTCTTCCTGGCCATATTATGAAGGATTGCCGTAAGGGCGAGATGGAGGGTACATCGGGACATGCTGATACCAAGCCGCCTCCTACTGCCGGGCGTGTCTACACGACATCTCGAGACCAGGCCAACAAGTCTACAGGTACCATCACTGGAATCTTGTATATGTATGGTCGCGCTGCATGTGTTCTTTTCAGATACGGGTGCTACTCACTCGGTTATTTCTACTGCTTATGCTAAGGACATTAGGATGCCTCCCTTGCCACTAGAAAATAGGCTTACTATTTCCACGCCTTTGAGGGAGTATGTATTAATCACCCATGTATACAAGAGTCTTCCCCTAGAATTTGATGATAAGGTTCGACCTGTCGACGCACTTCCGCTGGACATGAATGACTTCGACATGATTTTGGGCATGGATTGGCTATCCAAGTATCATGCTACCATAGATTTCCATTCATATCGATTTATCTTCGGTGATGTAAATGCACCAGAGTACATTCATAATGGGATCATACCCGGACGGTTTGTACAAGTCATATCCACCCTGCAAGCGCGTGCATTACTGTCACATGGCTGCGGGGGTTATCTAGCTACGGTTCACGACATGGCTGCTGAATCTCCATCGATTCAGGATCAACCAATAGTGTTAGAATTTCAAGACGTGTTTCCAGCAGAACTTCCGGGCATACCACCTGCACGAGAAGTGGAATTCAGTATCGAGCTGATTCCAGGAGCTGAACCAATCTCCAAGGCTCCTTATCGCATGGCTCTCATAGAGCTGAAGGAGCTGAAGGATCAACTGCAAGAACTTCTTGAGCGAGGTTTCATTCGACCGAGCGCATCTCCATGGGCGCACCGGTTTTGTTTGTTAAGAAGGAGGACGGCAGTATGCGTCTTTGCATAGACTATCGCGAGCTCAACAAGATTACCATTCAGAATAGATATCCACTGCCACGCATTGACGATCTGTTTGACCAACTCCAAGGGGCCAAACACTTCTCTAAGATTGATCTTAGGTCAGGCTATCATCAGCTACGGGTCAAGGAGCAGGATATAGCTAAGACTGCCTTTCGTACTCGTTATGGCCACTACAAGTTTGTAGTTATGCCATTTGGTCTGACAAATGCTCCAGCGGTGTTCATGGATCTGATGAACAGAATCTTCTAGGAATTTCTGGACAAATTCGTCATTGTTTTCATCAATGACATCCTGATTTTTTCTAAGTCCAAGGAGGAACACGAAGACCATCTTCGTACAGTACTACAGATTCTTCGCCAGAAGCAGTTGCATGCTAAATTCTCCAAGTGTGAGTTCTGGTTAGACAAGGTGGCATTCTTAGGTCACATTGTATCAGCAGAAGGAATCACTATGGATCCAACGAAGGTTGAGGCCATTATAAGTGGCCAAGGCCGACATCAACGACGGAAGTCCGCAGTTTCTTAGGCTTAGCTGGCTATTACCGTAGGTTCGTAGAGAACTTTTCCCACCTAGCACTACCATTGACCAAACTGATGCGGAAAGGGGAGAAATTCGTCTGGACTGAAGATCGAGAGAAGAGCTTTGAAGACCTGAAGCAGAAGCTAGTATCTGCACCTATTCTTAGTCTACCATCTGGTACGGGTGGATTTCAAATCTACAGCGATGCATCGGGGAAGGGACTTGGCTGTGTTCTCATGCAACATGGGAAAGTGATCGCGTACGCTTCACGACAGCTTAAGCCTTATGAAGAAAATTACCCCACGCACAATCTGGAACTTGCTGCAGTCGTGTTTGCATTGAAGATATGGGGGTACTACTTATATGGAGAATCATGTGACATTTTCACGGAACACAAGAGCTTGAAGTATATCTTCACTCAGCGTGAATTGAACATGAGGCAAAGGAGATGGTTAGAGCTGTTGAAGGATTATGACATTAATCTACAGTATCATCCCGGAAAGGCAAATGTTGTAGCAGATGCTCTTAGCATGAAGTCCGGAATGATCAACGGCATTAAAATCGAAGAGGAAATCATAAGAGACTTGGAGCGACTAGACATCGAGATCATGGTACGTGGACAACACGGTTACTGGGCTAATCTTAGAGTAGAACCCGAGTTACTATCTAAGTTCAAGGAAGCTCAGAAGGATGATGGAGAAATCTGGGCGATAGTACAGAATTTGGAGAAGCATACAGAATTCAGAGTAGATGCAGATGGTATCGTATGGCAGGGCACTAGACTTTGTTTTCCTGATGACCAAGAACTCCAGGAAGCTTTGTTAGCTGAAGCTCATAGCTCCCCATTCTCGATACATCCTGGTTCGACTAAAATGTACCATGACATCAAGCAGTACTTTTGGTGGAGTGGTATGAAACAGGATGTGGCCACTTACGTCTCCAAATGTCTTACCTGCCAGCAGGTTAAGATCGAGCATCAACGATCTGGCAGTCTCCTTCAACCGTTAGATATTCTAGAGTGGAAGTGGGACAAAATCACCATGGATTTTGTTACCGGTCTTCCGCCTACCAAAAGGAAGCACGATGCAGTTTGGGTTATCGTTGATCGACTTACCAAATCAGCTCATTTCTTACCGATCCGCAAGGAAGATCCGGTAAGTAAAATCTCAGATACGTATAGACGAGAGATCATGAGACTCCACGGTGCACCATCCAACATCGTCTCAGACAGAGATCCTCGATTCACTTCGCGCTTTTAGAAAAGTCTGCAGAAAGCTTCGGGTACACAACTTAAGCTTAACACGGCTTTTCATCCTCAAACGGACGGACAGTCGGAGCGAACCATACAGACATTGGAAGATATGTTGAGGTCGTGTGCGTTGGAATGGACGGGTGATTGGGACGAATACATCTGTTTGGTGGAGTTTGCATACAACAACAGCTGGCACGCAAGCATCAAATGTGCCCCATTTGAGATGTTGTATGTCAGAAAGTGTCGCGCCCCAATCTGCTGGGATCAGGTTGGCGAGCGAACACTCGAAGGATCGGAAATCATAGAGATGACAAATGAGAAGATCGCAGTAGCTAAGCAGAAGATTCAGGAGGCACGGTCACGTCAGAAGAGTTACGCCGATAAGCATCATAGGGATATACACTTTAACATAGGAGATCACGTCTTCCTTAAGGTTTCGCTGGCACGTGGTGTTAGACGCTTCGGGATTAAAGGGAAGCTCAGTCCTCGTTTCATCGGACCGTTTGATATCATTGAACGAGTCGGTGAAGTATCTTACCGATTGGCGTTACCTCCACAGCTTTCGCATGTGCACAATGTGTTTCATGTGTCCTTACTCAGAGGGTACCAATATCATCCCCTTCACATGGTTCAGTATCCACTGGAACAGATACGTGAAGATCTCACTTTTATAGAAGAACCCGAACGAGTTCTTGACAAACAAGAACGAGTCATGAGAAAGAAGACGATTCCATTCGTCAAAATTCTTTTGAGGGATCATACCAAGCGGGAAGCCACTTGGGAAACGGAGGAGTCTATCCGGGCTTCTTACCCTCATTTCATATTTTGAATTCGGGTATGTTCTTCTTTTCCAGTTTACTTTATCTATAATTCGGGGACAAATTATTCTTTTTAGGGGGGAAGAGTTGTAAAACCCGCATGCTTTTACCATGCATAGTACCCTTAGGATCGTACGTACTAGTTAAAACTTTCCTAATATAGCATGATTACGATTACGTGTTAGGAGTTTACGTATTACGTACGTGTTAGAACACAATAAGTATTTTATATGCAAGATCACGTAATAATTATTTAACAATTATTAATCACGAACATGCGATCATGAAATCATGAACGTAATTAAAACACGAACTATTATTGGTTACGTATATATATTTATTACGAGCGTAATTAAATATATTAGATCACGGTATTTACGTAACGAGAACATTTAAAACATGAACGTAAATAATCATAAACGAATAACTAAATAACGAGATACGGAAAAAGGTACGGGAACCCCATGTGGGGTCCCTACCCACGGCCAAACAAGGACAAATGGGCCAAGCCCATTTGTAAATTTTTACTAAAGAGGGTTAATTAATTTTTCACTACACAAATTTACTTTACAGAAAATTTCAAGAAAAACCTAAAACCCTCTTCTTCCTTGTTCTTTGTGCCGCCACCCTTAAACCACCATACAAGGTGATTTTGATCTTTGATCTTGAAGATTCGGTGATTGATCGTGTTTGTTCTTCCTTCTCTTGATCCACGAATTCGGTAAAACCTTTTTAAACCTTTTCTTTTAATTTAATCTTTTTATTAATTATGAACATGTGATGTTTTTATAATAACATAATAATTAATCATAGATCTACCATGTTTTGGTGATTAATTAAATCAAAGGGTTGTTTTAAGGGGTGTTTTGCTTTGGCTGTCGGCTTCACCGAACCCAAAAGGGGGTCTCGGCTTGCCAAGCCGACCACTACCAAGACCATATGGTCTTGATTGGTGCGTGTGGGTCCCACGGCAGCAAGGGGAAACACGGGGTACCCCGAGTTGGTTCGGGGTACGGTGTCGATTCATGTCCGGTTCATGTTTTTAGCCTAGATCCGGTTCATGGTGTATGTTAGTTTTTTTATGTTTATGAACTTATGTTAAAAATTAAATTAATAAAATGATGTGATTAATTTAATAACATGACTTAGGTTATTTAATTATTAATGATCATGAAATTATTTTAACCTAAGTATTTATATTTTAAGACTTATAATTAATTAATTATTTTAAAAACCATAGATATAATTAATTAATTAACATGACTTAGGTTATATTATTAATATATAATAATACATATTTTAACCTAAGTATTTAACTTATTTAATTAAAAACATGTTATACTTTAATTAAATATTATAACCTATAGTTTAATTAAATTACATGAAATAATTATTAAACTATACAATATACCATATGACTTAGAAAATAATCATGAAAAACACTTAGGCTTATATACTTAGCTTAATAACCAGCTTATTTCTAATTATAGAAACTTTCTATTTTTAGAAACTTAATTAAATAAGGCAGCTAATCTATTTATAGAAACCAGCTATTTTTTTAGAAACTTATTTATTTAAGGCAGCTAATCTATTTATGGAAACTTATTTAATTAAGGCAGCAAATCTATTTATGGAAACTTTCCATTTTTAGAAACTTATCTATTTTAAGCAGTAAATCTATTTTTGGAAACTTTCTATTTTTGGTAACTTTCTATTTTTGGAAACTTTCTATTTTTGGAAACTTTCTATTTTAGGAAACCTGCTATTTTTGGAAAGTTACTTATTATTACACAGTAAGTATAATAATACATGAAATACCAGAAATACTTAATCAGATTAAACAGAATATAAGATACAACACAGTTAAGGCTATAAAACAGTAAAACATAGTAAGAACACATAAAATAAGCTAAGACATGACATAAAACCAGCTATGTATTTAGTAAGCAGATACTTATTCATGTACGTATTTATGTAGCACTAGTGATTCGGAAGTAGGATTCTCGCAGTTCGTCTTTCTCGTTCACTGGACATAAGGTATGGATTCCCGTCCTTTCAGTATGGACATTCTTTCCTTATTAGGATTCCCCGTATGCAGCCAACTGTTTTCCCGTAGTATAAGTTATGTGTTTGATTGCTTATGTTTAATTAAGATTACCTATAGCCATATACATGCATGACCAGTTTCACCTAGTTATGGAGGTACCATAACCATAACATTAGAGGCACTGATGTTATGACTTCACCACGGCGGAGTGATTGCTCATGGCGTCCCTTCAGCTTTTGGCCATTTATTTATATTTATCTTGTGGGGCGTATGGGTGCATCCTATTTACATGTTTTTATTCAGGATTACATGGTGAATGTGGTGTGTGCCTTGCATCCTTCACAAGGAGCTGATCCCTCCTACCCAAAAACCAGTATATTAAATTAGAGGCAGCCCCTCTAATTTGCATGACGAGGTCACCCCTCCAATTATCATGCACGGTGGATTTTCATGACCTATATTGGCTAATGGTAAAATATGACAACCAGTTTTTATAAGATAAACATAAGACTTTCAAACTATTAAACAGTTTAATTAAGACTTAACCAGGTTACTCGGGACTTAGTTTTCTTCCGCTGTTACTATGTTATATGCTTATCCTATTCACGCTTTATTGTACATCCGTGCACTGAGCGTATTGCTCAGCCGTTTTCCTTTTCTATGTTCCCAAAACGGCAGGTACTTAGGGACGCTCGTAGATACTAAGAGTACGTACATATGGACTGGAAGCTGTCTAGCCTTCTTCGCATTATGCATTTCCTTTCTTTTGATACTTATGCTTTGGACATTGTTTAGTCCTTTTCCTTTATTATACTTTGTTTGTGTGTGATGAGCTTTACCTTTGGACTACCGATGTTTGATTTCGGTATTTTCCTTTTTATGGTCAAGTAATGTTTAGACATTTTACCTTGTATGCTTTGATGACACGCCATAATTACTGTGATATTTCCATTTCCAAAATGGGGTGTTACAATAAGTGTAGCCGTTGAGGTGAGTCCTTGTTATAAGTGGGATCGCGGCGCAGCTTGTTGCCCGTTTGCCCACCATTTTATTGTAAACGTTGAATTCTAACGTAATTAATCAAAAAAAAAAAAAAAAAAAAAGTGGCATAATGGAAATTTAAAAGGCCGAGCGAGTTGGGAAGCAGGTTACCTTCGCCGAATAGGCGCAACTTTTGTCGAGTTTTTAAACTATCTTATGAATAATTAGTATGACTACAAAATTTATATAGTTTAATTGGAAATCTAAATAAAAGATGACTTCTACCTTTCCAACCCCCTTTTGTTTTTTTAATCAGTTTCATATCATAACTTCCTAATTAACGTACCTGAAATTGCAGAAAGTCTGATCAGCGAATGTAACCTTCAAGATAATATATGGGTTATTGACGGGTAAGCATAGTGGAAGGGCCATGAATCCTGAATTAGCAGCGAAAATTGTGACCTGTAAGGATGAACGGGTAAGCAGGTTAAAGGCGTCCGAAGTCTATATTATGCAGATATTATACAAATTTCTTTAAGGTAATCTATATTGTGTTACTGATGACAATTGTAAGTAGAATGAAATCACATATATAGATATAGATATACTTTTTTCAGGATCTTTTCTATCATCAGCGTTGTTCGGCGGTCTTCCCCACACTATACAGGCTAAATATCCCCTGTCGACTCTTAGAGAACCTGTCATGATCATCACAGATATTTCCAAACCAAGTCAGTTATAGTAATCGTTACAAAACAATTCAGAGCCAAATTAGTTGTAGTACTCGTCCTAAATATATTAGCTTGCGTAAAAAAGTTATAAGATCATTAATGGTTGCGTTATTCTAGGTCTCAAAACTGCCCTAATGAGATAGTAAATAAAACTGGCGATTATTTAATTCATGCCAACACCTGATAAAAGCTACAACGGAGAAAAAGAAGCTGAATATGAGTTGTTCAGGTAATTATTTGGGAGATATTAGATTCAGATCCTTAAACAGATTAAGAATTCTATTATTTGTGTAATATTTTTTATTTTTTATGTAATGTTTTAAATTATTATGTAATGTTTTTTATTTTATGAATGAATTTAATTTTATAAATAAAAAACTTTAATTTGATCGCCTTACTCTGAAAACCAATCGCATGTAAGTCGTCGAAGAAAGTAGAGGAGACAAGAAAAATAGTGATCACGAGAAGTTCCTGTCGTGTCTAGGGTGAATCTCATTTGAAAGAAAATAAATGTGAAAAAGACTATATATATACAAAGGCTAGTATCAAAAGAGATGGTGTACAATATAGATATAATACATGGATCTTATGTGATATATGGTTCTTAGCCAAGCCTTACCATTAACACCAATGTTTTCAAACTCGGGTCAATTCGGCCTGGTCAATCAGTTGACCTGGTTCCGATCGAAAAGATGGGTCATATTAACCCGGGTTTTATCTTTTTGAAACCCGGTTAGACTCGACTGGTTTAGGGTGACACGGATCAACCTGTTTTTCGAGTCCCGGCTGGGTTTCGATTTTTTTGGATATTTTTTAAAAAAATATGTAAATTTTAAGTATTTGCGACGAAATTTTTATTTTACATATTATATTGGTTATATTGGTTGGTAAATAACTTATATCTTTAATATACGGGAGTTTTTATGGTTTATATATATAATTTTTTATTCTTAAAAATATAAAAAAATTATTTTTTTTCAAAAAACCTGATTAATCCGGATTGACCCTAACCCGATGACTCGACCAGGTAGATTTAAAAACCGGGTTTCAAAACATTGATTAACACCATGCTTGGGCCAATTAATTCTACGAGTATGAAAACAAATTAGGTGAGTAAACTTATAAACTACCAAGTATACAATACAGTTGACCATATTTTTTTTGTGCTTATACAGTTGACCATATGTGCCATACATGCATACAGGCCTACCACCGTGAATTGCTATATACTGGTCAAATGATAACTTGTAAAATAAAACTCCTCGTGAATTCCAAGCATGAATCAAACACCGTCAATATATATAAAAGCCTAACTACATTTATACATTTACATCACTTGCATACCAAAAAATAACATAGCTTCAGGAAATACACCCAGCTAATCAAGTTTTCGTGACTCTAACGTCCAAGTTTCCTAATCAAATATACAATTAACATACACAAGAAGCAAGTTCTTGCGATGCTTACCTTCAAAAGTTCATAGATATAATAGCGAATATAAAGATCTGAAAGTGTCGGATAAAGCCCTTTAAAATCCTTGTTGTTCACATATTCGAATATTAGACTGGGTGTCTTAAGTTGTTGATCAACAATATCAAGCAATGTTTTGATATTTGCACCACCACAAAGATTCTATAGGATTTTAATCTACCCCTTGATCTGCACAGAACAAAACATGATCCATTCAGACAGTGATGATAAAAAATGTAGGTTTGTTAAATATTGTAACTTGAAATAATAACTCAAAATATGGCAATCAAAATACTATGTAATTTAAAACAATATAATAACTTGAACTTCATACCAATATACTTAAAAGTCACGTATGTTACTTCTGATAGAGATATATGAAATTTGGTCATGTCATCTGCATACTCTCTACTTTTATGGTCACTGTATTTTCATTTCGGTTTATTTACGAGGGTCCCTGAATAGTCCCAACATCCTCGTCTGTACAGCTGTTATATTATTGTTAGTAAATTTGTTACTACGTATAACGATTAAAGGTAGCAACTTAAGTCGAATTACTTGAAAATGGGTCTATTTGTGTTTCAACTTATAGAACTCCAACAGGTTAACTGGTGGAAGGCAAGCAACTTCATGACTTAATGAATATATATAACTCTTAAATCATTTTGTTTCTAACATTTACATTATTACAACAATGATAGTGATTTTTGAATCATGATTAATGTGTTACTAATTTATAAAAATGCAATGCGGTTTTTGGTTCGTTGCTAAAAAATACCAGTTACCCAATTCGCCCTTCTTGTCACCTCTAATAATGACCGCCATCAGTAAAAAAAATTCAGAGTACCAGTAGCATCTGCACAACCATTAAGCAGCAATCAAAAGCTTCACTTGGGTTGGTCCCCCTGAGCAAAAACGGTTGTTCAAATATATAACCTCTGATTTCGTTTACTTAAAAACGAACTAATTTTAGAAGTGTAAATGCAAATGTATTACTTTCAGCCCATTTAGTATGGATGGCTCAGTTATGTGAATATGTGCCGTATCAACAGGTCACAATTTACATCGTGTACTTCGTTCTGTGAATTTCAAATCTCAGCACTCAAAAAAACAAAAGATCAGTTTTAAGACAAAACACTCAATTCCTTTATTTACATTCAAAATTCAGAAATGGTATTTATCAGAAAAATTAGTTAGTAACCTCTGCTCACTTCTCACTGGTACCATTTGAATAGAAAATCCAAGGATAAACCCATAAGTGATCCACGCTACATACAACACATATATGAGCGTCCAAGTACAACTAACCGCTTCCAAAAATTCAAATCTATTTTTTTCTTCAAAATTGGAAAGTGCGGTAACATGTGTTGATGAGTCTCGAGGTAATCCAAGCCCCCCTTTAAAGTGCTAAATAGATTTTCTAAAATATTATATGCTATTAAGCAATTAAAATAAGCTTACCCAAACACCCCTTATATGAAAAATGTATATCAGAGCATAACTTAAACTTGCAACCAGAAGCTTACATTGGATAGAGATGATTTTTTACACCAAACCACCAGTTGCATACTTGGAGATGGTCTAATAAAGAGCTGATTTAATTAGGGACTCTTTTTTAGTACTTATTAGTTACTTAAAAGGTTGCAACCTTTTGATATTGCTTCGAAGTTTGCAGGTTTTGAGTATAGAGAAGCATCTTGGGTTCAGAATGGACCCTTTTTCACGAATTCAGATCCTGACATGCCTGCTGCTCTAGTTCTAGCATCTCAGATTCATGATTGGATTTCACAGAATATTTTTGATGCTTTGGACAAAATCTCTAAAAGGGCTGCTGCTAAAGAGGACGGGAAAAGCAGTTCGTCTGATCAGGATGTTATAATGACTAAAGCCTCTCGGTTTTAAAAGGGGGATATCTAAGCAATCATACGTAAATCAAGCACCTGAACTTAAAAGGATCTTATCTAAAGGTTACTATTTTTTACCTTATGTGTTTGTAAAGAGCAAAAACCAGGTAGTTTTAAGATATGTAATCACCAACATCACACGCGTCTAAAAGCGATGCTCGCGCTCCACATGTTTCTTTTTGGGTTCCCTTGTCACTGGGGTTTCGTCGTTTAGTATTTGTTAAGTTAAATATCTGCAGAGACAAATTCAGGCAATGAAATAACTTTGAGACTCCTCTAGCATGTCTGCCTTGTTGGTTTGCTACATCATGACCCATTGTACTATGCTGAATTACTGATCATACTCTGTAAATTTTGTTTGCTGCATTATTTAATAAGCTTGGTACTCACATGTATTGCCTTCTTTGCTCGAGTCGTGTCAAATGCATACACTCTAGCTATAATCTTCAATCCATTGGTTACTCAAAGATACTATATATACACTCTGGCTATAAATTCGCCCACACCTATGTTTCTAAAAGCTAAATCACGTCTAAATGCAGATAAATTAGTATTTCTAAATAATGCATAACCACAGGCACAAAAAATATTCACTTTCTAATGAATCCTAATTACTCACTTGAGTTAGAAAATAACTTTAGACACCCACAGGCACAACCAAGCTTAGGTTTGCTATCCTTTGTATTTTTCTTTTAATAGGTTACATGTATACAACAGTTAGTCGAGTAACCACCTACTGCTTACATTTCAAACATAGATTAAACAAAAGCATAAAATGTATATTTATGTAGATGAAGTGCTTATTATATGTTGCATTAGTTCTGGTACATAATATCACCCCTATAATAACATCGTTATCACTATATTCGCCTCTTGATAAATTTCAAACCGTATCATTCACCTACATTTTTAACGCGATATTCCAAAACATTAAGATCCTGCTAGATTTGACCTAACAAAATAGAAACTTCACCAAAATAAAAAGTTTCCTAGTTACCTCATACATCTCTTATGGAGATGAATAATGTTTGGGCGTGATAGTTGTAAAATCACACTTGTTTAGGAAAACAAGGCAATTAGGGTAAGTATTAACAAGCGGTTTAGGAAAACCACAAGTTATGACCCAATAAGAATGAAGTGAGTTCGTTCTCGAGGAGGCTAGTTTGTTGTGTAATGAATTGATTTTGATTTGTTTGTGAATATATTGAGAAAAGGAAAAATAGAAATAAGAAAGAAATGACGGTTACGAAGACGGATCGAGCTAAGACGAAAAGGTCGTTCACGTAAAACCGTAAAAAGCTACAAATTAAAAATTTTAAACCTAAAAATTAATTAAAAGCTAAAACTAAGTCTACAATAATATAAATAAGAATAAAAATCCAATAAAAATATTTTAAAACCTTTTATTAATTAAATATTCAATTTTAAATGCTAATTAAAGCCCTAAAATTAAATATAATTAATGAAAATGTCTAAAATATTATTTGATTGAACTAATAACTTACTTATATTATTTAAAGACTAAAAAGTATTTTTCCTAAATTTTAAAAACTATTTTTCTATTTTTAAAACACTAAAAACTATTTTTAAACTAAAATAATTGTAAAAAATAATAAAATAATTCAAAAAATAATTTGACACTTTTAAAAATCCTAAATTACTCTAAAGAACAGTAGAAAAATGAAAAAGTTTGAAAAATATAAAATTTTCCAATAAAAGACAAAACTGATTATAATAAAAACCCTAATTAAACTAAACTAATTCTAAAAAATAAATAAAAAGTGAACAGTAAAAACTTTTTGAACTAAAAACCTTAAAAAGTTTTTCTAAATAAAAGAAAAATTTTAAAACTGAAAAATAACACTTTTTTACACTAAATGCCAAAACCAGAAACTTAAAAAGTAATTAAAAATGCAATTTAATCTAAAAAAATAGCAAATGAACATTAATAAAAATTCTAATTAAACAGAAAAATCAGAAATAAAATAAGAAAAATTTTAAAACTGGTTTCAAGTCCTAATTCAAATTTTAACCCACAAAAGACAAAAAACTAAAAACTTGATAGTGACATGTGCTTGTGATTTGTCTGCTAGCTTAGCAGTACTAACTTGAGTATTAGCAGGGGGAACCTTTTTCCCACTGCTAGTGCAAATATTGGTCAGTTGACCTTTTAAAGCTTAGGAAAGCTTTTGTGAGCTTTTCTTTGGACAATGGGGGCACTCCCACAACCAGTTGGGTTGTGGGAAGTCAAATGAACAAGAAAAACAATAAGTTACTTCACAAAATCACCCACAAATTGCACAAAAAGCTTACTGATGAAGCTTAACTCCTTTCTGATGAACAGTAAGTAAATTACATGCACAAATACGAATTTCACTTGCTCAAATCTTGTACACAAGTCTACCAAATGACATACAAACCCTATTCAATCCTAAACATACCTAATATCTAGCAGTGATCAAGATTTGATGGCTCAAATTCTCACAAAACAGGCATGAATGGTGAGTTACTAATTTTGCTAGTGAATACCATTTTTTAACATGCAAACTTGTAATTTGAACATACAAAACTAACAAGAACCTTACACTATAACCAAATAACCAAATAGAATGAGTGAGAGTGGTTATTAACAGGTTAATAAAGCTATATCCCTATTAAATCCCTAATCCCAAACACTCCTTTAACTTTCTGAAAATGATTTTAACAAAACAAAACTTAACAAAACTGATTTAAAACAAATCTAGCATGCCTCGAACATCAAAATAAGCAAGCACCAACAGAATCATGAGCATATAACAGCTTTCTCACAAATATCACAAAATCACACAATTTTGAGAAATAAACAAGGAACAAGGAAGTTACCTTGTGGGACCCACATCCAGGTCCCACAGTGACTGAAAAGTCACCTCCTTTCAAGCTGGGGCCTGAGCAGAACTTTGTTGAGCTGTTTGACAAAAAATAGCTTCAATAAAAAAAATGAAAATGGAGATGGTGAGACTGCTTGCCTTTCTTTTGTTCCTGCACAATCACAACAACCAAGGAGCAGCTTCAAGTAGCAAGAGCTTCAAGCTACAAGCTTGAAGCTTTTGCTACAGTAAGTGGTTAATAAATAAACAAGGATAAAGATTTTGAGAAAATCTTTAAAAACAGACTTTTTGAAAACTGATTTGTCCAATCTTGGAAACTTTGAACACGTTTTTTTAAACCAAACTAAACTCAAATTCAGAAATACAAGAGTTCAATTCCACTTCCACTTCCTTGAACACTTGCAATTTCTGAAAAGATAACAACCTTTTTGAAACTTATTGAAAACTGAAACTCAAAATATTTTTACCAAAATGATGATGAAACTCAGATTATCTCACATAAACAAACCAACTTTTAAATATAAAAAGGAATTACTCTTAACACAAAACACCAACTTTTATAACTTAAAAAGGTATTACAATTTTAATGAGAAAAATCTGGAACAAAGAAAAAAAAATGAGACACATACGTCTCATTTATACAAGCTAGAAAAATAGTCTAGAATCTAAAACCCTAATACATGAAATTCCAGTCCTGCCCTTGGTCTCTTGGTCTTGATCTTGGTCAAAATGTGCTACATGTGATCTCTGAAAGATTCCAGTTGTAAGGAACTCATCTTGGACGTTGGTTTGGTATTGGGGACCAAGGAATCCATCATGGACGTTTATCTTGTCTGCTCATGGGGTTTGGGGGATAGGGATGTTGCAGGGGTGGTCCTACCCAACACATGGGTGTGTTGGGGTCATGGTTTTTGTGTGGGATGGGATGATAAAGACCCTAATCAGTGATCTGGAGATTGGTAACAAAAAACCCCTTGATTAGGAGTTAATTGGACTTGGTAATTTCTAGGGTTTATGGGTGGATTAAGGTGGGTTTAATCAAGTTTGGGGAAAAGGTTATTTAAAAAACGTGTTTAGTGGGAAATAATAAACTGATTATAAAAATCAGTTTAAAATTGTGAGTGGGGTGTGACGTGGGAGGGTAGTGTGAGTTGGAGTGATGTGATTGGCTGGTGGAGGTGACATGGATAGATGATTGGTGGGGATGAGTTTCGTTGTCTGGCAGAAATGGTCCCCAAACTCCTTTCCTTTCTTCACTTTGTAAATAACAGCATAAACTTTGAATACCTTTGTATTTAAGTTTGCCAATTTGTCAGATTTTGCACAACTCATTTTAAAACTTTAGACAAGGGCTTCTTTTGTACTTTCTTCATTCTCCAAGGACTAAATATGCAAATACTTGATATTTTAGGGACCCACAAGTAATTTAGGGGTATAAAATGACAAGCCTTCATTTCTTGAGGGACCAATCTTGTATTTCTTCAATTCTTCAAGGACCATTTTGGAAAATCATGATTCGGGTCCGGTTCATTGTGCGGCTTCGTTTCCCGTGTTCGTTTTTGATTGATTCTTGTGATCTTTGTCATTTCCTCAATATCCGTACCTAAAATACACAAGCAACAAACACGAGCATATATTTGGCAGTTTTAATGATATTTTATGCATTTTAAGCCCGATTTGGACGATGAGACTATGTATAAAAGCAGTCTCATCACTCCCCCATACTAAACCATTGCCGTGCCCTCACGCAATGCTAGAATTAAGTATCGTAGCACCTCCAAAATTCATTTTTATTCACTTTTATTGAATGATAAACTAGCTACACTACTACTATTACTACTACTTGTGTTATAGACATAATGTATGATTTTCATCGCAAAATGGGACGTTTAGGTTCATAGAATAAGAACACGAGAATTTTTCGTTAGAAATAATTTCGTCGTCCTCGATTTTCACCTTAATTCCATGCCAAGCGTGCAACGAGATCATTGTCATTATAAGTTAGTAATGCTAACACTACTCATATGCCCTAATCACGTACTTATCCTCCCGTTATTCCTAAGTTGTATCTCTTATATTTTATTTTGTCTTGAATGTTTCACGAGGATACATTGTTTGACTTATGCGATAATAGAGATTTAGGTCTAAAAATAGAGTCCTAACGGTGTAACTAAGACCATCAAATCAATAACCCCTCCTAATAGACAACGATGTTAAAAAATTAAGTCAACAAGAAGGATCGATAAACACGGTTTTATAACGGTTTTGAACATGAGACTTATTACCAAGACTTTTATACGCCCCCTAACGGAAGGGCCTTATTATCTTTGGTTTACCTCCATCTTTTATTCAACTTCGCCATGAAGCTTTTATTATGACTTCGGTCTTGCCTTGCCTTTTATTATCCGCCTCATCGGTGGTTTTATTAGCCAAAGACCTATATCCTCACGCTAAGGTGAATTTTGGATCTTTAAAGCTTCGAAGATTAAGGCTTGATTCACTTTCAATTTTGCATAGATTTTTCGCCTTGTGGGGCTTCAAATTGTTTGCTAGATTTAGGTGAGCACTTGAAATCTTATTATTGGTTGAAGCTTTCGATTATTCGGGTGCCAATACTTCAAAACCGTGACGCTGGCGATACCTTAATGTCTTCCCAATTTAATTACACGGAAGCTACTAGAAAAGACTAGAAACCCAACAATCCTAACTAAACCGCTAAGTCAATATTTATTAAGCAAAAATATTTACAAGCGAAGGGAGAATAAGCAAATAATGAGAACACATGAGTTTTTGAAAGAATATGAGTACTCTACGTTTAGCATAGTAACTTATAATTAACTCTATCATTTCTCGTCCTCATTTAAGAGACTTAGCCTAATGTGTAGTTAAGAAACCAAAGCTAAGTGCTCAACACGCACGGTCGAGTCAAAAATTACTCTTATTCTCGCCATCGGAAAACCTACATTCGTGTCTTCAAACACTTATAAAACATGAGAAATTTTTTAAAATTTGGCCATTTTTAGGCTTATTTTGCAACAAAACAATAAACAAAAGATAAACTTTGGAAAGCGTGAAGGTTTGGCAAGGCAAGTATCTATTCACCCCCCCATACTAAAGTTAAACATTGTCCTCAATGTTTCGAGTCTAGGGGTGCAAACACCCCCATACTAGAGACGTAGTCGAATGCCTAATCTAGCATGGAAAGGGTGTAACCAATAAATTAATAGCCGTTTATGAAGTGTGCTAAAAACCTAAGGTTAGAATCATCAAAGGATATATCATTTGGATATTGAGAAAGTCTTCAAAGCAAACGATCGAGTGCTCCCATAAAACGAACACGAGAGGCTCCAATCGTGAAGATCATGATCTAAAAACCACAATGCACAAACAACCATGGAACAAAGGTTGGAAGGGCACAAATCCCCTCACATTAAGCTAATTAGAAAGCAATAATATGTACATGGATAAGCATGGGTCTCCCCACGAGGCACCTCGTTTTTGATTACCGAGTCATGAGCTCGACTCGATCCCCTCAATACTAATTATCATTGGGGAAGGTGACTTGGTCGAGGTAGTTCAAGGATGGAACTTCCCCGCCAAAGTAGTGCTTCAACCTATGTCTATTCACCTTGAAGTTAGGACCATCATCTTGAGCTAGCTCGATGGTCCCATACGGAAACACTTGAGTCACGGTGAATGGACCGGACCAACGGGATTTCAACTTACCAGAAAACATTTTTAATCTTGAATTAAAAAGAAAAACTTGATCCCCAATGTTAAAAACCCGGTTTTTAATTTTAGAATCATGCAACTTTTTAGTTTTTTCTTTATAAATCAATGAATTTTCATAAGCAATGTCTCTCAATTCATCTACATCATTCAATTGCATTTTCCGGTGTTTTCCCGCGGTCTCCATATCATCATTACAATGCTTTAGGGCCCAATAAGCCTTGTGTTCTAATTCGATAGGCAAATGACAATTCTTTCCGTACAAAAGCTTATAGGGAGTGCACCCAATGGGCGTCTTATGAGCGGTCCTAAAGGCCCATAAAGCATCGTCCAACTTATCCGACCATGATTGTCGGTTTTCCCCAACGGATCTCTCCAAGATCATCTTCAAAGATCGGTTTGAAACCTCGACTTGCCCACTCGTTTGTGGGTGATAAGCCGTAGAAAGCCGATGTGTAACCCCATATTTCCTTAGGACCCTTTTGAATTGGTCGTTACAAAAATGGGTTCCACGATCGCTTATGATCGCACGAGGGGTTCTAAACCGAGAAAACAAGCTTTTCAAGAACTTAACTACCACACGAGCATCATTGGTGGGCAAGGCTTTGGCCTCCACCCACTTAGATAGGTAGTCAACCGCAACGAGAATGTACTTATTACCACGAGATGATGGGAACGGCCCCATAAAGTCTATACCCCAAACGTCAAAGATCTCACTCACTTGGATGATATTTTGTGGCATTTCATCTTTTTGTGAGGCTTTTCCTTGTCGTTGGCATGAATCACACGACTTCACAAGATCTTGTGCATCTAGGTAAATAGTAGGCCAAAAGAAGCCGACATCAAACACCTTCTTAGCCGTGAGATGAGCACCATGGTGACCACACGTGGGTCCCTCATGACAAGCTCTAAGGATGTTAGAAGCTTCGGTGACAAGTACACAACGTCGGATGATTTGATCCGCACAAGTTCGAAACAAGTAAGGGTCGTTCCAAAAGTAGAACTTGACGTCACGAAAGAATTTTCGTTTTTCTTGAGTCGTCATACCCTTAATGATGAAGTTACCCGCATGGTAATTTGCAAAGTCCACAAACCATGGGGTGGAAGGATCAAGTTTATAATTCACTACACCAAGTGTCTCGAGCGGAAATGTTTCGGTGATTTCCTTGGGCTCGTAAACACTTGGTGAGGATCTTCCAAATGAGAAAGATGATCGGCCGCTAGATTCTCGGCTCCTTTTTTGTCAACGATGGTGTGATCAAATTCTTGAAGGAGGAGAATCCAACGAAGTAATCAAGGCTTAGCATCTTGCTTTGCCATGAGATACTTGATAGCCGAATGGTCCGTATACACTATGCATTTAGCTAAGACGAGGTAAGGTCGGAACTTCTCAAATGCATACATCACGGCAAGGAACTCCTTTTCCATTGTAGTGTATTTTAGTTGAGCCTCGGTCATCGTCTTGCTAGCATAGTGAATAGGCAAGAAGTGCTTATCATGACGTTGCCCCAAAACGGCCCCAATAGCGTAATCACTAGCATCACACATGAGCTCAAAGGGGAGGTTCCAATTGGGAGCAACAAGAATGGGAGCTTCGGTAAGTTTCCTCTTAAGGATTTCAAAGGCTCGTACATAATCTTCGTCAAAGACAAAACGTGCCTCTTTTCCAAGAAGATGTGTAATGGGTCGAGAAATCTTTGAAAAATCCTTGATGAATCGACGATAAAAGCCCGCGTGGCCTAGGAAACTCCTAACTCCCTTAACGGTTTTGGGATGAGGTAATTTGGCGATGACGTCTACCTTAGCTTGATCTACCTCAATCCCCGCTTTCGAGACCTTGTGCCCTAAGACGATTCCACTCTTAACCATAAAATGACATTTTTCCCAATTGAGCACAAGGTTGGTTTCCTCATAACATTTTAACATTCTCTCAAGGTTCGAAAAACACGAAGTGAACGAATTACCAAACACGGAAAAGTCATCCATGAAGACTTCCATCGTCTTCTCGATCATGTCATGAAAAATAGCCATCATGCACTGGAAGGTTCCCGGTGCATTGCAAAGTCCGAATGGCATTCTACGATAGGCAAACGTTCCATATGGACACGTAAACGTAGTTTTTTTCTTGGTCATGAGGATCGATGGGAATTTGGAAGTAACCGGAAAAACCATCTAAAAAGCAATAGAAATCGTTTCCCGCAACACGCTCCAACATTTGGTCCGTGAAGGGCAAGGGAAAATGGTCTTTTCGAGTGGCTTCATTCAACTTACGATAGTCAATGCACACTCTCCATCCGGTCACGAGTCTAGTGGGAATCAACTCGTTGGCATCGTTTGGCACAACGGTCATCCCTCCCTTTTTAGGGACACAATGAATAGGACTCACCCAAGGGCTATCGGAAATAGGGTAAATCATTCCCGCGTCAAGGAGTTTAAGGATCTCCTTTTTGATGACGTCGTGAATTTTAGGGTTCACCCTCCTTTGACATTGGATTGCGGGCTTGTAATCCTCCTACATTAATATTTTGTGAGTACAAAACTTGGGATCGATTCCCTTAATGTCGGATAACTTCCACGCAATTGCCCCTTTGTGATCCTTTAGAACATTGACAAGTGCGGTTTTTTCATCATTCGAAAGTTCCTTCACAATAATAACCGGCAACTTTTCATCCTCCTCCAAATAGACATATTCGAGGTGAGGAGGTAAATCTTTCAACTCGAGGATAGGTGGTTCCTCAAGTGAAGATTTGGGCTCGATACTCATAACCTCTTCGGGTCGAGGAAATGGCAAATCGTTAAGAAAATCCTTGATAATCGAGAAGTCCTCATCGTTGTCGAGGTCTTCGTCACAAGTACGTGGAACATTGAATTCTTCCAACGTTAAACCACCGCCTTCAAATGGAGTGAAGGTTGGTGTCGAATTATCAAGAATTGGATCTAACATAATGGGATTGCCACTAGTTTCTTCATCACCAAATCCTAGAACTTCTTGTGAAAATTCCTCGCAAACCACGTCGATCATATCAACGAGGTTTATGGTAGCAACGGAATAAACATGAGAAAGTTGAGAATTTTGAGTTGCGTTTATAACAAGTTCCTCGTCGTTGAAACGTAAGGTGATCTTTCTAGCATGAACATCGATCAAAGCCATAGACGTGTCTAAAAACGAACGACCTAAAATGAGAGGAACTTGAGGATCCGTGGGGATATCGACAACGATAAAGTCTACGGGATAGTAGAACTTCCCCACTTTCACAAAAACGTCTTCCGCCAATCCACGTGCACGAATCGTGGAATGGTCGGCCAACTCGATAGACATTAGTGAAGGAGTAAGATTAGGAAGATTGAGCGACTCGAAGATTGCAAGTGGCATCAAGTTAATGCTAGCACCAAGATCGTCCAAGGCATAGCATTCTTCCATATCTTGGATTGCACAAGGGATCAAAAATTTACCGGGATCACCGACTTTTTGAGGTATGCGATTAAGATAAACCAACGAACAAATAGACAATTGGTGCAATTTCTCCTTGTTTTTCAACATACTCTTAAAGTAACGGCAAATCGAGGCATCATGACCAAAGCGTCGGCGAAACTCACAATAAGGTGTAAATCACGAAACATTTTCATAAAAAGCTCAAATTGATAATTGTCGCGCTCTTGACGTTTCTCCTTCCTAAGTCTCGATGGATAGGGCAAGGGTGGTGTGGGTTGGGGCATAGGCATAGCCTTTGGAATCTCGGGTTCCAATGTTGGTAATGGGTCAACCGTAGGTGTGGCATGAGCGGTACTTCATGGGATTGGGACATGCTCCTTTTGGACCACCACCTCGAGTTCTTCCTCAATTGCTTCCTCCGTAGGAGCAATTGGTTGAGGAGTCGGTTCCTTACGTGTCTTACCACTACGTGTGGTAATCACTTTCATCTCTCCTTTTGGGTTTACGATGGTATCACTAGGAAGACTACTCGAAGAAGAAGGTTTACACATGATAGCTTCAAACATTTTTCCCATTCGGTCTTCAAACTTAGATTGCCTAGCATCCGCTTTTAACAACTCTTGCTTAATCTCATGTTGACCTTGCTCCATTTTTTGTTGATTTTGTTGGAGTCGTTGAACATTTCCTTCTATTTTATTAGCATGAATTTTAAGTTCATTAGCAAGTTCGTTTTTAAGCTCGTTTTTCAACTCGGATCCTAAGCTAACCATTTCACGTTGCATATTGTCAAAGTTAGCATCGTTTGCCTTAGAATAATTCAAAAACTCTCCTTGAATATTTTTGGTGTGGTCATTTTGAAAACCTTGTGTGGTAGTTTGAAAATCACGGTTTTGGTTTTGGTTTGAAATTTGCCCATTTCCACTTTGATAATTACCCTTGTTGTAATTACGTTGATTGCCTTGATAATTACCACCTTGATTGTTGTTTCGATAGTTATTAGCATTTTTATTTGGTGGAGCTTGATTTTGGCGGGAACCTTGACCGTTTTGGTTATAAGTTCTCGTGGCTACATAAGCACTCAAAGTGTTACCATCCGCGGTAATGCACTCGGAAAGATCATGAGCTCCACCACACGACAAACAACTCTTAGAAACCGATTTAATCGAAGCGGAATTCGAAGCTTCTTGATTTTTACAATGAGACATAAGAGTCGAAAACCTATCAAAAAAAGATTTTCCTCATTAGCTTCATCTTGCAAAGCATTAATGCTACGAGACGATGATGACGAACCCAATTATCACCAAAGCTTCCTCAACCGTTTTACACAAAAAATTACCACCCGCGGCGGCATTTAAATAATCTCTTTCATGATCATTAAGTCCATTGTAAAACGTGTCAATTTGATGCAAGTCGGAAAAACCGTGATGAGGACATTCATGTAACATTTCCTTAAACCTATTCCAAGCTGTTGAAAAACTCTCATTACATTCTTGTGAAAACATTGAAATCACGTTTTTCAAATGCGTAGTCTTAGAGGGCGGAAAAAATTGGTTCACGAATTTAGACACGAGATCCTTCCACGTCAATATAGAATTGGGTGGCTCTTTCTCTAACCAAATTTTAGCGGGCCCCGTAAAGAAATACGGAAAAAGCATCATCTTAATCGAGTCATTCGAGACATCCTTAAATTTGCAAGTGGCGTTAAGACGATTGAATTGGTGGATATGGTTGTGTGGATTGTCCTTCTCATCACCACGGAATTTGTTGTTTTGGATCATCGACAACAAACCCGTCTTAACCTCAAAATTCTCCGCAAGGATAGCGGGAATCACAATAGCCTCTCCATAACCCTCGGTGGGTGCTTGAAGTAACTCCATCATAGTTCGATTCGCCATGGTTGGTGCTTCTCTTACAATGGGTTCGTCAATAGGAGACTCCTCACTAGAATGATTAGGAGTGGGAGTTTTGTTCTTTCGTTTATGTGCACGTCTTACTTGATTACGAGTTAGCATAAACGTCACGTACAACGAGGGGACGAGCAAAGAAGATTCTTTTTGGTGTTTTGTATTTTTCAATTTTTTTGTGGTTTTTGATTGTATTAACCTTTTTGGAATTTGTGGAATGTATTAAGTAGACACAAATCTACAAATCTCCTCCTTAATCAAATCTCTCGATTAAAGAAGCCTCAAGGAATGAAAAATATCACGTGAAGTGAACGCCTTCGATGACTTTAGAACGTTGGTGGAACACCAAAACGTTCAAGAGGGTTTTATCAAATGAAACCAAGAAAATATTTATGATATGTAATAATACTTTGGGCGGCAAAACCCTCGATTAGCTTTCAATCTCAAAATACGCACAAGCAAGCGGAGGAAACGAGGCGGCGCGAAGCACTTAAGAGCCTTTTTCCTTTAGGTCGTGAAATACAACCGCCTTATACCCACCTTATAGTTTGTATTTTTCAAAATCGAGCTTCACGAAAGTATTTATCTGTCTTTTCCTTTTTCTTTGGTTTGAGATTCGAATACAATGATTGGGTAATGACCTCCCAAGTCAAGGTTGTGATTTCTCACGTATTTGGAGTACTTGTGAATTTATTGTTCTACGTATACAATATAGTAATAGTATTCACACAAAAACCGAAAACCGATAATACGTATTAGTAGAGTGCTACTAATACAAATACTAATTATGGTTAGTATATAAAAACAACAATTGCAATCAAAACACAACACGCCTCCCCGGCAGCGGCGCCAAAATGATAGTTGTAAAATCACACTTGTTTAGGAAAACAAGGCAATTAGGGTAAGTATTAACAAGCGGTTTAGGAAAACCACAAGTTATGACCCAATAAGAATGAAGTTAGTTCATTCTCGATGAGGCTAGTGTGTTGTGTAATGAATTGATTTTGATTTGTTTGGGAATATATTGAGAAAAGGAAAAATATAAATAAGAAAGAAATGACGGTTACGAAGACGGATCGAGCTAAGACGAAAAGGTCGTTCACGTAAAACCGTAAAAAGCTACAAATTAAAAATTTTAAACCTAAAAATTAATTAAAAGCTAAAACTAAGTCTAGAATAATATAAATAAGAATAAAAATCCAATAAAAATATTTTAAAACCTTTTATTAATTAAATATTCAATTTTAAATGCTAATTAAAGCCCTAAAATTAAATATAATTAATCAAAATGTCCAAAATATGATTTTATTGAACTAATAACTTACTTATATTATTTAAAGACTAAAAAGTATTTTTCCTAAATTTTAAAAACTATTTTTCTATTTTTAAAACACTAAAACTATTTTTAAACTAAAATAATAATGCCAAAAATAATTTGACACTTTTAAAAATCCTAAATTACTCTAAAGAACAGTACAAAAATGAAAAAGTTTGAAAAATATAAAATTTTCCACTAAAAGACAAAACTGATTATAATAAAAACCCTAATTACACTAAATTAATTAAAGAAAATAAATAAAAAGTGAATAGTAAAAACCTTTTGAACTAAAAACCTTAAAATGTTTTTCTAAATAAAAGAAAAATTTTAAAACTGAAAAATAACAATTTTTTACACTAAATGCCAAAAACAGAAACTTAAAAAGTAATTAAAAATGCAATTTAATCTAAAAAAAATAGCAAATGAACAGTAATAAAAATTCTAATTAAACAGAAAAATCAGAAATAAAATAAGAAAAATTTTAAAACTGGTTTCAAGTCCTAATTCAAATTTTAACCCACAAAAGACGAAAAAACTAAAAACTTGATAGTGACATGTGCTTGTGATTTGTCTGCTAGTTTAGCAGTACTAACTTGAGTATTAGCAGGGGGAACCTTTTTTCCCACTGCTAGTGCAAATATTGGTCAGTTGACCTTTTAAAGCTTAGGAAAGCTTTTGTGAGCTTTTCTTTGGACAATGGGGGCACTCCCACAACCAGTTGGGTTGTGGGAAGTCAAATGAACAAGAAAAACAACAAGTTACTTCACAAAATCACCCACAAATTGCACAAAAAGCTTACTGATGAAGCTTAACTCCTTTCTGATGAACAGTAAGTAATTACATGCACAAATACGAATTTCACTTGCTCAAATCTTGTACACATGTCTACCAAATGACATACAAACCCTACTCAATCATAAACAAACCTAATATCTAGCAATGATCAAGATTTGATGGCTCAAATTCTCACAAAACAGGCATGAATGGTGAGTTACTGATTTTGCTAGTGAATACCATTTTTTAACATGCAAACTTGTAATTTGAACACACAAAAATAACAAGAACCTTACACTATAACCAAATAACCAAATAGAATGAGTGAGAGTGGTTATTAACAGGTTAATAAAGCTATATCCCTATTAAATCCCTAATCCCAAACACTCCTTTAACTTTCTGAAAATGATTTTAACAAAACAAAACTTAACAAAACTCAACAAAACTGATTTAAAACTAATCTAGCATGCCTCAACCATCAAAATAAGCAAGCACCAACAGAATCATGAGCATATAACAGCATTCTCACAAATATCACAAAATCACACAATTTTGAGAACTAAACAAGGAACAAGGAAGTTACCTTGTGGGACCCACATCCAGGTCCCATAGTGACTGAAAAGTCACCTCCTTTCAGGCTGGAGCCTGAGCAGAACTTTGTTGAGCTGTTTGACAAAAAATAGGTTTAATAAAAAAAATGAAAATGGAGATGGTGAGACTGCTTGCCTTTCTTTTGTTCCTGCACAATCACAACAACCAAGGAGCAACTTCAAGTAGAAAGAGCTTCAAGCTACAAGCTTGAAGCTTTTGCTACAGTAAGTGGTTAATAAATAAACAAGGATAAAGATTTTGAGAAAATATTTAAAAACAGACTTTTTGAAAACTGATTTGTCCAATCTTGGAAACTTTGAACACGTTTTTTTTTAAACCAAACTAAACTCAAATTCAGAAATACAAGAGGTCAATTCCACTTCCACTTCCTTGAACACTTGCAATTTCTGAAAAGATAACAACCTTTTTGAAACTAACTGAAAACTGAAACTCAAAATATTTTTACCAAAATGATGATGGAACTCAAATTATCTCACATAAACAAACCAACTTTTAAATATAAAAAGGAATTACTCTTAACACAAAAACACCAACTTTTATAACTTAAAAAGGTATTACAATTTTAATGAGAAAAATCTGGAACAAAGAAAAAAAAATGAGACACATACGTCTCATTTATACAAGCTAGAAGAATAGTCTAGAATCTAAAACCCTAATACATGAACTTCCAGTCCTGCCCTTGGTCTCTTGGTCTTGATCTTGGTCAAAATGTGCTACATGTGATCTCTAAAAGATTCCAGTTGTAAGGAACTCATCTTGGACGTTGGTTTGGTATTAGGGACCAAGGAATCGATCATGGACGTTTATCTTGTCTGCTCATGGGGTTTGGGGGATAGGGACGTTGCAGGGGTGGTCCTACCCAACACATGGGTGTGTTGGGGTCATGGTTTTTGTGTGGGATGGGATGACAAAGACCCTAATCAGTGATCTGGAGATTGGTAACAAAAAACCCCTTGATTAGGAGTTAATTGGAGCTGGTAATTTCTAGGGTTTATGGGTGGATTAATGTGGGTTTAATCCAGTTTGGGGAAAAGGTTATTTAAAAAACGTGTTTAGTGGGAAATAATAAACTGATTATAAAAATCAGTTTAAAATTGTGAGTGGGGTGTGACGTGGGAGTGTAGTGTGAGGTGGAGTGATGTGATTGGCTGGTGGAGGTGACATGGATAGATGATTGGTGGGGATGAGTTTTGTTGTCTGGCAGAAATGGTCCCCAAACTCCTTTCCTTTCTTCACTTTGTAAATAACAGCATAAACTTTGAATCCCTTTGTATTTAAGTTTGCCAATTTGTCAATTTTGGCACAACTCATTTTAAAACTTTAGACAAGGGCTTCTTTTGTACTTTCTTCATTCTCCAAGGACTGAATATGCAAATACTTGATATTTTAGGGACCCACAAGTAATTTAGGGGTATAAAATGAAAAGCCTTCATTTCTTGTGGGACCAATCTTGTATTTCTTCAATTCTTCAAGGACCATTTTGGAAAATCATGATTCGGGTCCGGTTCATATTGCGGCTTCGTTTCCCGTGTTCGTTTTTGATTGATTCTTGTGATCTTTTTGTCATTTCCTCAATATCCGTACCTAAAATACACAAGCAACAAACACGAGCATATATTTGACAGTTTTAATGATATTTTATGCATTTTAAGCCCGATTTGGACGATGAGACTATGTATAAAAGCAGTCTCATCAGGGCGTCTGATCAAAAGCTCATGTCCTAAGAACATATGCGATGCTTAAGGCAAATGAGTTCACTCAATGCCCATGATCCTGCATTTTAATTAGAAAACATTAGAAAGTATTTTTGAGGTAAATCCGAAACATAATATATTGTATGCTTGTGGCAAGTTACCAATCATTATAAATTAGTGAGGGAGCACATAACTGGCCTTTCTTTATGATTAGTCAGCCACACCAATAAGTTTAAGCTGTCCACTGATCTAAACTCAAAGGTAACAGAAAAAATAATGAAGTAATCTAACAAAAATGGGGGGAAAAACGTGTTTACACATGGCCAATCATTTGTTTTCATAGTTAAAGAGAACATAATTAAGTGCTTTCTTGCATTTTATGTGAATTTACCTTGTAGGTGAAGTTTTTGCTGATATTTTGAAAGTTGAACTGCACTTTTTGTTGTCCTACAATTAAATAATAAATAAAATAAGTTCGAAAGCTGAAAGTAAATCTAAAAGAAACATCTTTTAACAAATTAATATCATGCACCTTTATCCAAATATAATGTCTGGCCAACTAATAGTAAAAACCTGTTTACAAATTGCTCTATCACGTTCGACTGTAGAGTTATGTGGTTCTGATGTGCAAATATACAACATATAAAAAGGTATCAAACCCCATGGCTGGAAATACAATTCTTATAGGGTTGGAGTGCCTAAATATGGCTCGAATACATCTACCATAGAGAAGCCAGATTATTTATTGTTCCAATTCACAGCATATTAAAAATGAGAATACCTGCTGATCTATCCGAGGTATGTAACTTCCCAACAAAGACTTATCTTATAATCTTGTTTATCTCTTGAGCATGCTCAGTTCACTATTTGGAGCCTACAAAGAAGAATTTGCCAATTACGTTTATTCAAGAATTGCTTGAATATTTTGAAAAATCCAAATCCATCCCACGAGAGTTGATCCCGAACCTTAAAAGAAGCTTCTTCAAGAGCTAACTTTTGCTCAGAAATAAACTCAGCATTAACAAAATACCTCTGCTCCAGCTCTAGGAAAGATGCTAACTCTATCTGAAATGCAACCAACTGTTCCAAATGCATCCATGATTTCTAAATTACATGACTTAATATGATAATGTGATTGCTTATTTAGTTCAGATTATGCTTCCGCTCATAAACAACAGCAAAGCAGGTAAGGATCATAAAAATAAGAATTGGGTTTGGATTTGCTTATTTAGTGATAATAGCTTCAGGGCATTAGCAAAGCTTAAAATGTGTTTCAAGGTTTTTTAGATTAGATGCGATGGTAAAGTAAATAATACTTTCATCTCGTATAAACACTTTGAAATATGGCATATGCATATTGGCTTATCTTAGCACTCGAAAGTGCTTCTTTAGAAAAGTTGCCCAAGTGCCCTGCTAATAAAATACCTATACACTTGCTTAGGTACATTAAGTGTAGCCGTTGAGGTGAGTCCTTGTTATAAGTGGCAGAATGGAAATTTAAAAGGCCGAGCGAGTTGGGAAGCAGGTTACCTTCGCTGATTAGGCGTAACTTTTGTCGAGTTTTTAAACTATCTTATGAATAATTAGTATGACTACAAAATTTATATAGTTTAATTGGAAATCAGAATAAAAGATGACTACTGACTTTCCAACCCCCTTTTGTTTTTTTAATCAGGTTCATATCAGAACTTCCGAATTAACGTACCTGAATTTACAGAAATTCTGATCAACAAAGGTAACCTTCAAGATAATATATGGGTTATTGACGGGTAAGCATAGTGGAAGGGCCATGAATCCTGAATTAGCAACGAAAATTGTGACCTGTAAGGATGGACGGGTAAGCAGGTTAAAGACGTCCAAAGTCTATACTATGCAGATATTATACAAATTTCTTTAAGGTAATCTATATTGTGTTACTGATGACAACTGTAAGTAGAACGAAATCACATATATAGATATAGATATACTTTTTTTAGGATCTTTTCTATCATCAGCGTTGTTCGTCAGTCTTCCCCACACTATACAGGCTAAATATCCCCTGTCGGCTCTTAGAGAACCTGTTATGAGCATCACAGATATTTCCAAACCAAGTCAGTTATAGTAGTCGTTACAAAAAAATTCAGAGCCAAATTAGTTGTAGTACTCGTCCTAAATATATTAGCTTGCGTAAAAAAGTTATAAGATCATTAATGGTTGCGTTATTCTAGGCTTCAAAACTGCCCTAATGAGATAGTAAATAAAACTGTCGATTATTTAATTCATGCCAACACTTGATAAAAGCTAAAGTGGAAACTAACCTAATGAGATAATGATCAATTTAGGAAAAATGCTAAATCATATATCGAAAGTTTTAGGTATGCATCCTTACTATGATCTTCAAGAACCAAGAGACATAAGAGTCTAGAAACTGAACTCTGGAGTTTCCTTTACACAAAACTATATTAATGACAATCACACGATAAATGATCACATAAAAATATAAAATACTTTTAGTTAGACATTGAGTAAAATAAAAACAAAAAACACAGCCTGTATTGACTAAGAAGTTGAACTGGTAGAACATAATTACCAGGTGGGTTGGTGAATTAATGTCAGCAGCTCGCAAGCTGCCAGCAATATCAAGTATGTGAGAAACATTAGACAAACACTTTAGCTCAATATAAAATTCCTTAATAATTAATCCGTAATATAGCTTTATCATCAATACAAAATTAGGCAAACACTTCTGTTAATCATCTAAACAAACATTATAATATAAATCGTTAATTGTCATAAAATTTAAAAAAAACAATTATTAACATATTACCTTACATATATATCATCATTCATGAAGTGGGGGGGGTGATATTCAATTTGTGGATTTGATCAATTTGGACGAATGAATAGCGCTCGATGTGCCGAGAGAGAAGGGGAGTAGGTTTTGTTTGAATTAGGGATCGAAGATACAATATTAATTTTGGAAGAGATTTTTAAAATTGAGAGAGATTCTGTTGATGGAATATTTTAGAGATATCTTAGGAAGAAACGGGTAATGTTTTATGTTACTATATCAGTTTTATATTTCAATTCAATATCAGAAGTTTTGGTTTGCTTCACTGGTTCACTGGCACATTTATCCGATATAATTCAGGGCCAAGTTCGAACCCTGCATATGTTGATTATTTTTTACAAATTATGAAAATTAAAAAAAAAGGGTGCTGACGTGGATTAATGAACTGCTTATGTGGCATATCCCTCCTCTTATATATAATGTAGATAGGGATGGGATCTAGAGAAAACCTTTTTTTCGTAGAAAACTTAGAAAACAAAGTTGTAATGTGGATTTAGAAACTTCTCAAACTTTAGGGTTAAATATGTAAATTGTTAAAAACAGTGGAACTTGCACATTTCATCAATTTATAATAAAAGGAAAAGTCACAGATCGTCGTTTTCACTCTCGATGAGTTTAATCGAAAAAAAAAACTCCATTACCATCTTAGATCAAAATCAGATCAAGAACTTCATTACGATCTCCGACTACAATCTCCGATTACCATCTTTGATTACTGATAGTTGTAAAATCACACTTGTTTAGGAAAACAAGGCAATAATAAAGGGCAAGCACGACAATTTAGGAAAACCGTGTGTAAATGACCGTAAGTGTGAGTTCGTTCTCGAGGAGGCACGTGTGTTGTGTAATGAATTGATTTTGATTGTGATTTTATTGTTATGAGAAGAAAAGAGAAATAGGAAAGAAAAGAAAGACGGTTACGAAGACGGATCGAGCTAAGACGAAAACGCGATAACGTAAAACCGTAAATAGTACAAAAATAAAAATTTTAACCTAAAAATTCCTAAAAATTACTAGAAATCCACAAAAATATTCTAAGAGTTTACAAAAAATCCAAACTTGCTAAAACCTTTTATTTAATTAGATAATGACTTTTTAATGCTAATTAAAGACCTAAAAATCACAATTAATTATTAAAAAGCCCCAAACAAGATCTTATAGTTTGTAAACCTCAAAAATGTCCTAATTAAGCTAAAAAGTATTTTTTAAAATTTTAAAACCAAATTAAACTATTTTTAAACACTTAAAAACTATTAAAATTTATTAAATCTTAAATTAATTCTAAAAAATAATTGGAAAGTCCTAAAAATATTTAGAAAGTTACAAAATTCCTAATTTAGTGTCTAAAATCTAAGAAAAATGAAAAAACTTAAAAAATTAAACTTTCAATTTTCAATAATAAAATAATAATAAAATAATCAAAAAATATTCAAAGTTCACTAAAAAATTCTAAAAAATTACCAAAAATCCTAAATAATGTAACTAAAACAAAAATGTAATTAAAATTTTCTGAAACCTATTTAGTAATTTTATATTAAATTTTAAATTTGGATAAAACCCTAAAATCCTATAAAATAAAAAATAAGACTTTTTGAAAACTTTTTGTGATGTAAACCTCAAAAATATAATTCAAAACCTAAAAACTATTTTTTAGAGTTTTAAAATAACTTTACCTATTTTTAAATTACTTAACTAATAACGGTTAAATAAAAAATTATAAAAAATAAATAAAGAAAGGGAAAAATGCAAACTTTATGCTAAAAAATCCTAAACTTAATGACAAACAAAAGAAAAATGAAAACAAGCAAATAAGCTTAGCCAATAAGCCTGAATTGGCTTATTAAGCTACGACTTATTTAACAAAAGCCAAAACACAAACACTTTAAATAACTAATGGTTTGGGTCTTTATCAGTAAAAGACCCAAGGGCGCAATGGTAAGTGTGATGTGTTGTGAGGAGGATGGCGCAGGTTCGAGTCCTGGCCAGTCCTTTTTGCACTTTTTATTTTTTTTTCTTTTTAAAACTTTTTAAAACTCAAACCTGTACTCCTTTAATCTCAAAATCACAAACACAAATCCAATTAAACAAAGATTAAATAAAAAAGAATCAAAAACGGGCTCAGTTATGCTTTTTGAAAACTCAAAGATTTTGAGTTTCTTCACTTATGCAGATTCAAATCAAGAGGACTTGATTTATGATTTTGGTGGTGTTTTTGTTGGACAAAAGGCACCCTTATACTCTGTTGAGTATAAGGAGTCAAAGAACTCACAAAAACAGGCAAGCTATAGCACACAAATCACACAAATAGGCCAATGAAGGTCTCTGATATAGCAAAGGGGGTCTGGTGACAATTTGACTGGTTTAATGTGTAAAAAAGTGAGATTTAAAAGCCAATGACTTGCAAGTAAGCTAAACACAAAGCATTCCAGCTATCACAAACCCTATTAATCCCTAGAATCTAGCAGATTAGCAAACTTGGTGGTAAAATTTTCAACTAAAACAGTCAAAACAAAGAAGTTACTGATTTTAGCTATGTTTACACTTTTTTAGCATACAAAAGTGTTCAATATCCTACCAAACTAAAAACCAACCACACTTATCATGTACTGACCACCTAAGAAGTGCTTCTAACAGGTTTTATCCCAAAACTTGTTATAGAACCTAGCTAAACCTAAATCCAAACACCCATTTATATTAAAAAAATCAGTTTTTAACAAAGCAAATACATTCAAGTGACACCCAAACTGATTCAAGATTAATCTAACAAACATGTGAACATTACTCATGCATAAACAAACAATAACTACACATTTAAACACCTTTCACAAAATTCAAGCAAAATCAATACTTAACTAAAAAATGAAAAATGAAACAAGGATTCTACCTTAAGGGACCTACATCCAGGTCCCTTAGTGGCAGCTTAGCCACCTCCGAATAGGCTGGGGCCTATGCAGAACCTTGGACAACAAGCCTTCAAAAATTCCTGCCAAGAAAATGAAGAACACACAAATATCCAATAAACTGATTTCTCAAACCTTTTTAAAACTTTTCAAAAATTTTCCAAAAATTTTCCTTTCAAATACACTTTAAACATACAACTTACAAACCTGCTAACCAATACTTGACACAAGGATTTACCAAAATCCACCAATTTTCAGAAACTTTTCTGAAAATCTCAAACACAAAATGTTTGAGATAAAAATTTAAATGGAACTCAGATTGATTTCACAAATTAAATACCAACTTTCTAAATGAAAAAAAGGAATTACTATTTCAAAAATATACCAACTTTTATAATTTAAAAAAGGGATTACAATAAGTTTTGAAATCAAAAATCTGGAACAAGAATAAAGGGACACATGCGTCTCCTTTATATACTACATGATAGAAGGTCCTAGAAACTAAAAACCCCTAGTTCATGAATTGCCAAGTATGCCCTTTGAATGTTGACTTAAATTTTGGTCTTCTATGGCTTCATGTGATCTTTCTGCTATATCATGTGCTTCCAGCTGTTGTGAGGTGATCACAGACGTCCATTTTGAACTTGGGGACCAAGGACTACCATCCAGTCGTTGGTTTGTCGGGTATTGGGTTTGGGGACGAAAGTGATGGGCAGGGGAGGGTCCCACAACCACATGGGTGTGTTGTGGATGGAATCTGGGTTGTGGGTTTTGGTGAGGGAGAGTTAAATTTGGGATCTGGACAAAATCAGGGAAAACCCCTTTGAATTAAAGGTAATTGAAGCTGGGGAAAAGTAGGGTTTATGAGGTTGATTAGGGGTGGTTTAATCCAAAAGGGGTAAAAAGTTATTTAAATTAGGTGTTAGGAGGGAAAATGGGGTGGTTTGACCAGTTGACTGGTTTAATTAATAAACCTGGGTAGGTTTGAGTTGGGTATTGGACTGGGTAGGGTATGGGTAAATGGGTGGATGGGTGGGTCAAGCTGACGTGTAAGGTGGGGGTTGGATGGTTATGTTTGGCTGTCTTGGCAGAATTGACCCCCAAGCTTTCTTCTTTCTTCCATGTTGTATAAACAGCAACAAACTTGTAATTCCCTTTATAACAAGTTTGGTCATTTGGCAATTTTGGCACAAAAGTTTTATAAGCTTGAAACAAGGACTTCAAATGAAATTTTTTCTATTTCCAAGGGCTAAACTTGTAATGTCTTCAAATTTCAAGGACCATTCTTGCATAACTTGATTTCTTCAAGGTCTTAACTTGTCAAGTCTTCAAAAATTGAGGGACTAAAGTTGCCAATCTTCAAAACTTCAAGGGCATTTTTGTAAAATCCAAACTTGGGCCCGGTTCATTGTGCGGCTTCGTTTCCCGTGTTTGTTTTTGAATGATTCTTGTGATCTTTTGCCATTTCCTCAATATCCGTACCTAAAAATACACAAGTAACAAACACGAGCATATATTTGGCAGTTTTAATGATATTTTATGCATTTTAAGCCCGATTTGGACGATGAGACTATGTATAAAAGCAGTCTCATCACTCCCCCATACTAAACCATTGCCGTGCCCTCACGCAATGCTAGAATAAAGTATCATAGCAACTCCAAAATTTAATTTTATTCACTTTATTGAAATGATGAACTAGCTATACTACTACTATTACTACTACTTGCGTTTTAGACATAATGCATGATTTTCATCGCAAAATGGGACGTTTAGGTTCATAGAATAAGAACACGTGAATGCTTCGTTAGAAATAATTTCATCGTCCTCGATTTTCACCCTAATTCCATGCCAAGCGTGCAACGAGATCATCTTTGTTATAAGTTAGTAATGCTAACACTACTCATATGCCCTAATCACGTACTTATTCTCCCATTATTCCTAAGTTGTATCTCTTATATTTTATTTTGTCTTGAATGTTTCACGAGGATACATCTTTGACTTATGTGATAATAGAGATTTAGGTCTAAAAATAGAGTCCTAACGGTGTAACTAAGACCATCAAATCAATAACCCCTCCTAATAGACAACGATGTCAAAAAATTAAGTTGACAAGAAGAATCGATAAACACGGTTTTATAACGGTTTTGAACATGAGACTTATTACCAAGACTTTTATACGCCCCCTAACGGAAGGGCCTTATTATCTTTGGTTTACCTCCATCTTTTATTCAACTTCGCCATGAATCTTTTATTATGACTTCGGTCTTGCCTTGCCTTTTATTATCCGCCTCATCGGTGGTTTTATTATCCAAAGACGTATATCCTCACGCTAAAGCGAATTTTGGATCTTTAAAGCTTCGAAGATTAAGGCTTGATTCACTTTCAATTTTTGCATAGATTTTTCGGCCTTGTGAGCTTCAAATTTTTGCTAGATTTAGGTGAGCACTTGAAATCTTATTATTAGGTGAAGCTTTCGATTATTCGGGTGCCAATACTTCAAAACCGTGACACTGGCGATATCTTAATGTCTTCCCAATTTAATTACACGGAAGCTACTAGAAAAGACTAGAAACCCAACAATCCTAACTAAACCGCTAAGTCAATATTTATTAAGCAAAAAATATTTACAAGCGAAGGGAGAATAAGCAAACAACGAGAACACATGAGTTTTTGAAAGAATACGAGTACTCTACGTTTAGCATAGTAACTTATAATTAACTCTATCATTTCTCGTCCTCATTTAAGAGACTTAACCTAATGTGTAGTTAAGGAATCAAAGCTAAGTGCTCAACACGCACGGTCGAGTCAAAAATTACTCTTATTCTCGCCATCGGAAAATCTACATTCGTGTCTTCAAACACTTATAAAACATGAGAAAAATTTTAAAATTTGGCCATTTTTAGCCTTATTTTGCAACAAAATGATAAACAAAAAGATAAACTTTGGAAAGCATGAAGGTTTGGCAAGGCAAGTATCTATCACCCCCCCCCCCCCATACTAAAGTTAAACATTGTCCTCAATGTTTCGAGTCTAGGGGTGCAAACACCCCCATACTAGAGACGTAGTCGAATGCCTAATCTAGCATGGAAAGGGTGTAACCATTAAGTTAATAGCCGTTTATGAAGTGTGCTAAAAACCTAAGGTTAGAACATCAAAGGATATATCATTTGGATATTGAGAAATGTCTCCAAAGCAAACGATCGAGTGCTCCCATAAAACGAACACGAGAGGCTCCAATCGTGTAGATCATGATCTAAAATCCACAATGCACAAACAACCAAGGAACAAAGGTTGGAAGGGCACAAATCCCCTCACATTAAGTTAAATAAAAAGCAATAATATGTACATGGATAAGCATGGGTCTCCCCCACGAGGCACCTTGTTTTTGATAACCGAGTCAAAAGCTCGACTCGAATCCCCATAAATGTGATCATTTAGGGATAATCATGGTGTGGTCAATTTTTGGTGGGGCTTACATGATAAACAAGGCCCAAAAAACAACTGGTATAAAGGACTAAGTCCTTTGATGGTGCAAAATACCGGGATCGAAGATGGCATTCTCGTTTTCATTGGAAAAACAAATCAACGCCACTTCATCATGTGTCAACAAAAACTCAAAGAGTTTCAAGAAAAATAGGAGAGAAGAAATAGAAGGGTGGGACAATGGGTAAGTCATGAAAACATTGAGCTACTCGAGGTAGACTCTCACCAATCAAATAGAAAGATTTTCCATTTATTGCATCGGTGGAAGACCGAGATTTCCCTATATAAGCAATTCCAGGATCAAATATCTCGTCCTCGGTGGAGAAAGGGGAGGGAACATAAGGGATTTCCCCCACACTAAGTCCACACAAAGCATCATCAAAAGGAGAAGACGAGCTTGTAGTACTCAATACACGCGGTGATGACGGAGTTAGAATTGTAGAAAAATCTTTTAAATTCAATTCAAAATCTTTTCCTTTTTCATCTTTTAAACTCTCCTTGTGAAAACCCGATTTGATTATGTCAAAAATATTTGGTGTTTCTAAAGCAATGTTAGCCACACTAAAAATTCTCACATTTTGAAATCTTTTTGGCAAAGGTGGTGGTAAGTTTTCAAATCTTTTGTTGTAACACCCCCACAATTGTTATGCGCAGCGGAACTACAACAATGGGTGCTACACAGTATTCATTGCACACAAGAGATATCAAACGACGCTAAAAAGACGTCGACTTAAAAATTCAACATTTAAAATTGTTAGATGATACATGTCCACAGTTTTTCCAACCCCAAATAGTGCACAGAGTTTAGCGTTTCGGTCCCCATGAATCTCAACCCCAAAAACTTCAGTTTTACAACCACATGACATTAAACATAAAAAAATTGTTTAAGTAGAAAAGGAGGGAAAAACAAGCGGACACCAAGCCGATCACACAACATCCATCCCATGCATGCTCCATCCTACTGCTCAGCGGTTACCTGAAATACATGCCAAAAATTTGGTCAACGAAAACGTTGAGTGGAATTCATAGGTTTTTCAATCCATTTGAACGTATATATAATAAAAACCATTCGTGATCATTTATAGTCTTGTCGATCAAACAAACTATAATCAGGATACTGACAATTGTGTTTAAGCTCATGACACTAATCCGTTAACTCAATCACCCGCGTAAATATACCGGCATGATTCAGATGAAACCAGTGCCCCTTCTAAAGGCATCAGTTGCAATTATACCTTATTTCTCATACAAAATAATCTACCGCAGAACTTACTATAAGTACAGCTTCTCGGCTAGCATTGGGTCGTTAACCCCGTAGTACTACAAATTGCATAAGCGGCTATTTCCCCCTTCGCAAGGGCAAGACAATAGTTAATAGTTCATGAATTTAGGGACTTTTGCAACTTTGGTACTCAACACAATTTCTAAGGCAACTTTCGGGTCTAACAATCATTCATGATATACGTTCCTTTTAAAAACTAGCATGCATTTCCCTCGCGGGTAAAACAATTTGAAATAGTATAAGCGAGGCTATAAATTCACACCTTAGATATTAAGTAGTCGGTAGTTCGAGGAGTGATCACTGACGATGTTACGGATGCCCGGGTAAATCAACACCTATCACAAATAACGCGTAATGAGTAATCTCATTTAAATACTTACGGTACTGTATAAAATACATATATACAAGTCACTTAGGACAAATATAACTCACGCCAAAAACAAAAACAACAAGTATCATTCATTTTATACCATTCATTCTTATAACCTACGTTGTCCATTTTTACTCGTTCTCGCCGGTACTTGACTAAAGTACGGGCTGTTTTACCTTATTAAACCATGCTTATAAAATTTGATAAAATTTCCAAAAATCCTATATGACCTGTAGATAACATGTTTTTAAGCCCAACAAAAGTTTTCACTTTTACGACCCGTCACGCAACTCATTTCCACGACTACATTTTACGGGCTGAAATTGCGCTTCGACCAATTTTGACCACTTTGACCTATATGAAAAATACCTTTGACTTCCTTGACTCATAAGTCAACATATAGACTCATTTGTACAGGTTAGGGACCAAGTTTTGACCCTTGATCATTCACTAAATTATACTTGTGACCCTCGGGATTTGACTAAAACTTTGCACAAATCCGGATTGTGAAAGTCCTCGTCTCCCGGTACCCGATCTTTAAAATGTCATAACTTTTAGCTCGTTTTGAGTCACGGGCTCTACCTTATACCAAATTAAAGCTAGAAAAACCCTCTATCACTATATTTAGTTTTCAAGACCTGGAACAAAAATCATTTTTCCAAAATAGACCAAATGTTTCTGCCTAAAAATGACTATATCAAAAACATGCTTAGACTCGATTCCAAGACTTCTAACCAACACTAAACATCATCCTAAGCCTTCCCACACATATCCTAACATCAAACTTCCATCCTACCCCTATTGATCAACCAATCTCAATATCAAAAATCAAAGAAAATAGACATGCAAGTAATAAAACCTATATGAATCTTTCTAAAACAACAAACCAAACACAAATATAACATGCAAATTCAACAACCACCATGGCTCCCCAAACACCCCCTTTGCCGTGAGGTTTGGGTGACCAAATCACCACAACCAAATTAATTTTGGTGGGTTTTCATGGTGTTTATACTTCCATAACACTAAATATCAACATGCATTAGCTCAATTAGCCACAAAAACGAATTTGGATCATATGAAAAATCTTGAAAATTTTTTATCAATGCATGTTGGATTTGAGAACATGAATAGGTGGGTAATGACCAAACTGAGCGTGGTCTAACCTTAGATTTTTGAAAAATCAAGTAGAAAAGATTTTAGGTGGATTTTTGTTGGTGTTGGGTGTGCCGTGGGTTTGAGAGAGAAGAGAGGGAGTGATGTTTGATTTTTCTTTGTAAATTTTGTATGTGTTTAAGTGTTTGTTCACTTTGGCCCTTTTTGATAGTTAGGAGGGACCTTTGTGCAATATTGGGCTTCTTTTGTCCTTAAATAGAAAACGACCTCAAAACTTTGCGGGTTTGACTCATTTGTCAATTTTGAAAATTTTACGGGAGTCAGAAATCTTCCCGAACGCTCCAAAATATTTTTGGGATACTTTAAATGTACTTGGAAGGCTATAAAACTCACACGACTCAACTTAACACGAATCGTAAATAAAATTCTCGAAAAATTACATTATCGATAAATCGTCAAAAATTATATAAAATTGGGCATCCCTCGGGATCGTAATCGTCATCGTCCTTCTCAAAACGTCAAACGTAAAAATTATAACCTCGAACATCGGTTTTAACCAAAATACTTATAATTATAGAAATTAAAATTTATCAAAAATTTCAAAAATTAGCGTAATTTAGGGTATCGTTAATGACCTCGATTCTAGGGTGTCACATCCACCCCTCCTTAAAGAGAGCGACGTCCCGGCGCTCGCCTCTTCTTGTACTCACATTTCGTCTACTGGAACAAATGAGGATACCTTTCCTTGAAAAAGTCCTCACGTTCCCAGGTGTATTCCGGTCCACGCCTAGAATTCCATCGGACCTTCACAATGGGAATCCTACTACGCTTCAACCGCTTGACCTCCCGGTCCATGATTTCCACAGGTTCTTCCACAAAGTGCATTTTGTCGTCTAGTCGAATCTCGTCCAAAGGAATCACCAATTCCTTGTCCGCCAAACTCTTCTTCAGGTTCGATACGTGGAACGTGTCATGAATAGCACTAAGCTCGGTCGGCAATTCTAACTTGTACGCTACTGGTCCAATTCGTTCAACGATCTTAAACGGTCCAATATACCTCGGACTCAACTTTCCTTTCTTCCCAAAACGAATCACACCCTTCCATGGCGATACCTTGAGCATAACCATATCTCCAACTTCAAACTCCAACGGTTTCCTTCGGTTATCAGCATAACTTTTCTGTCGGCTTCTCGCAGCAAGTAGTCGGTTCTTGATCTGCACGATCTTCTCTGTCGTTTCTAACACCATTTCGGGTCCAGTCAATTGACTTTCCCCTACTTCACTCCAACACACGGGCGATCTACACTTCCTTCCATACAATGCTTCGAACGGTGCCGCTTTGATACTCGCGTGATAACTATTATTGTACGAAAATTCCACTAGAGGCAAGTGGCGTTCCCAACTTCCTCCAAAATCAATCACACACGCTCGGAGCATGTCCTCCATCGTTTGAATCGTTCGTTCACTCTGGCCGTCAGTTTCCGGGTGATAAGCCGTGCTTAAACTCAGTTCAGTGCCCATCGCACGTTGAAGCGATTTCCAAAATTCCGACGTAAATCTACTGTCACGATCCGAAATGATCGATAACGGCACTCCATGCCTACAGACGATCTCCTTCACGTACACGCTGGCGAGTTTTTCCATGCTGTCCGTCTTCTTCATAGGTAAGAAATGAGCAGATTTCGTCAACCTGTCCACAATTACCCATATCATATCGCATCCACCAGGAGTCCTAGGTAAACCCGTCACGAAATCCATTGCGATTTTCTCCCATTTCCATTCTGGGATTTCTGGTTGTACCAACAATCCAGATGGTTTCTTATGTTCTGCCTGAACCTTTGCGCAAGTCAAACACTTACTGACGTAACGAGCAATATCTGCCTTCATATTCGGCCACCAATAAACTTTCTTCAGGTCGTGGTACATCTTATCCGATCCAGGATGTATCGAATACTTCGACTTATGCGACTCATTCATAACCAATTCTCGAACTCCAGGCTTTCCTTCCTCAGATGGACACAGTGGTAACCAAATTCGATTCTCAAAATATCTTAGTCCGTCAGATCTAATCACAAAAAGAGGTTTCAACATTCGTCCCAAGTTTTCGGCTTCAACATTCCCTTTCATCAATCCTCTCTCCTGAGCCTTCAGTATGGTTTTGGTTAAGTCAACGCTCTCACTCATCACTAAAGCTCTAACCCTCAAAGGTTTCTCCCGTTCTTTCCTACTCAATGCATCTGCTACAACATTCGCCTTCCCAGGGTGATAGCGAATTTCGCAGTCATAATCACTCAATAGTTCAACCCATCGTCTTTGTCGCATATTCAACTCCTTTTGATCTAAAATGTGCTGCAAACTCTTGTGATCAGTGAATACAACACACTTTGTCCCATACAGATAGTGTCTCCACAGCTTCAACGCAAACACTACCGCTCCTAATTCCAAATCGTGCGTCGTGTAGTTCTCCTCGTTCTTCCTTAATTGCCTCGACGCGTAAGCTATCACCTTTTCACGTTGCATTAATACCGCTCCATAACCTTTACGAGACGCATCACAATACACCACGAAATCTTCGGTTCCTTCAGGCAATGATAAAATCGGCGCGGAACATAACTTATCCTTGAGCGTTTCGAAAGCAAGCTCTTCCTCAATTCCCCATTCATACACCCTATTCTTCTCGGTAAGCCGCGTCAATGGTTTCGCAATCAACGAAAATCCTTCAATAAACCTTCGATAATACCCAGCTAAACCCAAAAACTGTCGAACTTCAGTCGGCGTCGTCGGTGCTGACCATTCCCTGATTGCTACGATCTTAGCAGGATCTACACGAACTCCTTCCTTATCAATCACATGACCTAGAAACTGCACTGATTCCAACCAAAACTCACACTTAGAGAATTTTGCATACAGCTTCTCCTTCCTTAACAACTCCAAAATCTTTCTCAGGTGCTTCTCGTGCTCCTCCTTACTCTTAGAGTAAATAAGTATGTCGTCGATGAAAACAATAACAAACTTATCTAGATACGGCTTGCACACGCGATTCATAAGATCCATGAATACAGCAGGCGCGTTTGTCAACCCAAACGGCATCACTCGAAATTCAAAGTGTCCATACCGCGTACGAAAGGCAGTTACAGGAATATCCTCCTCTCTTACACGCAGTTGATGATACCCTGATCTTAAATCGATCTTTGAGTATACACTGGAACCTTGTAATTGATCGAACAAATCATCAATCCTCGGTAATGGGTACCGATTCTTAACCGTCAGCTTATTGAGTTCTCTATAGTCGATACACATTCTAAACGAACCATCCTTCTTCTTTACGAACAACACTGGCGCTCCCCAAGGTGATGAGCTCGGCCTAATAAATCCTTTGTCCATCAACTCCTTCAATTGATCCGCTAACTCCTTTAACTCAGATGGTGCTAAACGATAAGGTGCACGTGCAACCGGTGCAGCTCCTGGCACTAAATCAATTCGAAACTCGACCTCACGATTAGGCGGTAAACCTGGCAACTCGTCTGGAAAAACGTCCGGATACTCGCAAATAATTGGTACCTCCTCAATCCTCGCCTCTACATCACCATCGCTCGAAACCTGTGCCAAAAACACATCGCATCCGCTCTCTACGTACTTCATCATCTTCAAACACGAAATCACCTTCAAACGAGAAGTGCATTCGTCTCCCTTAACCGTCAAAACCCTATTCCTCAGCGGAATCTGCACCAATCTCTCACCACAGACGATTGTAGCACTATGCGCCATTAGCCAATCCATTCCCACAATCACGTCAAACGATCCTAGCTCTATAGGCATCAAGTCGATTTTAAAAGCGTAGTTTCCTAACTTCAAGGTACACCCTTTCAGTATAGAATTCGTACTAACAATTTTTCCATCGGCCAATTCAACATTATAACTAGTCGTTAACAATACCGGTTCTCTATCGATATGACGACTAAATCTAACGTCTACAAAACTCTTGTCTGAGCCAGAATCAAATAAAATACTAGCATAACAAGCGTCTAGCAAAAACGTACCGGTAACCACATTGGGACCTTGTGGTTTATCAGCAGTTCCCACTTGATACACAGCTGCCGCATTATTTCCTCCCCGTCTGTTCCCTGCCTTCGGGCAATTTGCTTGCACATGCCCCCTTTCTCCACAGCTATAACATCCTCTCATCCTGATAGCATTAGCCCCAGTGGCTACTCCTCCCGTTCGACAACTAGCAGTCCTATGACCTGCCTTTCCACATTTGCCGCATGCCTGCGGGCAGTTTCCAACATGATACAAGTTGCACTTTCCACAATGGGGATTCACTTTCACACCTCTAGGTTTTGTCACGGCCCTCATCCCTTCGTTCCTTCTCTGATTAAACTGCTGATTACGGTTCGGCCCTTGGTTGTTTCGGTTTCCTCCTCGGTTCTGGCCTTGGGATTGATTGCCTTGTGCTGCCTCCCATTTTCTTTTGTTACCCTCAGCAATGTAGTTCTGCTTGTCCTGAAGCTTAACGTCCATCAAAGCGTGTGCCATTTGAACTGCTTCGTCAAACGTTCCAGGTTTCGACGAAGTTGTTTCACCCTTGATGTTGCTAGATAAACCCTTAATATACTGCTTCATTTTCTTGGCGTCATTGGCAAATATGTCCGGACACAAAAGACTTAACTCATTGAATCTCCTGGTGTAAGCAGCTATATCGTTGTTCCTTAAGGTCAAGTGTCTCAGTTCGTACTCCAATTGCCCCAATTCCTCCTCTGGGCAAAACTTCTTGGTCAACAAGGCTTTGGTTGCATTCCACGTTCTTGCATTTGCCACAGCCAATCCCACCGTAGCTACCTGGGTGTTCCACCAGCTTAACGCATCATCCAGAAATGTAGCTGCTGCAAACTTTACTTTATCCGCCTCTGCACAACCACTGATTTCAAACGTACTCTCAACTTTTTCCAACCATCGCCTAAGTTCTAGGGCTCCACCCGATCCACGGAACTGCGTAGGACCGCACTTCATAAAGCTTGAATAGGTACACACTCTTGGGGCTGGTTGTCTCCCCGCGTTCCTTCCTGGATCCTGATTTCTCCCAGCTCGGTCTGCTTGCAACGCATTAGCTATCGCTTCCTGAATCATGTTGTTAACACGATCGGCAGTCAACTTTGGAGGCATTGTTTTATCGAATATCTCTTTCTGCAAGACAAGAAAAATAGAAAAACAATGTAAGTATTCATATCAAGTTTCCCAGACATAAAATACATACAACGACACATCACTACGGAGTTACTAATATTCATCAATTCACACCACAACAGATCAAATTTAAGACATATCACAGATCATGAAAGGTAACATAGATTGTATTGATAGTTAACCAAAATCGTGACAAGTAATGCCACTACAATCGTTCACCACAAAACATCAAGTACTTGAGTTTCTCGTCATAATACTATCATACAAAGGTCTAAAATAGTTCTATTACAATGATCAAAGAAAATACAAAACAAGTAACTAGGCATGTGGTGATCCACACTGCCTCTTGGATGGCGGCTCGTCGTCGTCTTCCTCGGTTTCCTCATCACTCACGTCCTCGTCCACATCATCCACTTTCCCCTTTCCTTTCTCATCTGGCCCACATTCTGTTTCCTTTCTCGTCCCTGATGTGGATCCATGCTCAATCGCTCCTTGACTTCCCACCGAAATACAAGCACCTCCAGTAGGCGGCTGAACCATGAAGTCATTCGCCTCCATCTCCACATCGTCCACGAATCTCCAATCCGGGGGCAATGAATCCCTCACACGATGCTCCCAACTCTGCATCCTCGACAACCTCATCTGATCTTCCCTCACACGATCAAGACTAGCACTTAAATTCGCAACCATTGATTTCAAACTGTTGATGGCACTTGCGTTCATCATCCCATCATACGCAATCCTTGAAGTCCTTTCCAACAATCTTTGATGCTCCCTTTCAGTCTTATCAAACTTCTTAATCACCCTAGTCTCAACTACAAACCGCTCATACATTAACCTTTCCATCCTCCCCAAACGACCTGCGGGATCCCAGTAGTGACTCGGTCTCGGAAAATAGACCCTTGCAATATTCTCATGAATCGATGGCGACTTGGATGACTCTCCACTGCTCCCATTACTATTGTCCATCGGGCGATCAAAAGGTTGCTGCTCATAACGACCGGTCGGTGGTACCTCATAACCCTTCGGCGAACTCGGGGTTTGAAACAAGTCGGGTTCGGTCTGGCCTACGGCATCCTCGGGAATGCCATCATCCAATAGCTCCTCGGGCTCTTCTTCGGAATCCTCATTGTCGTCACTACTCATGCTGAAATTATCCACCTCACTTTCGCCATTGTCGTTTTCCGGCCCTATTTCGTCTTCTGGAGCGATCCATCCATTATTATTGTCCGGCGGGTTCGGAGGTAACGGTCCCCCTTCGTGACCTACAACGTAATCGTTCCCGTTATCGTTGGGCGGTACCTCGGCCATTCCTGCAATAACAGCGAATTTCGGAGGGTACATAAGTAATTATACAATAATTATAAATATATGCATGCAAATGCAATGCAAAGGTGGTACATATGCCCGAAATGTAATAATATGATGCTCATGCATGATAAATATGAAAATTACGATGTCGGATATTTCACGTAAAATTTAACGTCTACATATAGTAATTCCATACTTATATAATAATTACCCACTTATATACTTTACTCAAAAGTATACGTCAAATGCCATAAATACAACAATAAATCTTACCGGAGCCATGCAGGATAGTTGTGTGTGCTTGGACCCTTTCTTACGACACCAAAAGTTATAGTTTAGGATTTTCAAAAACGACCTAGTTCTCTATAACTCGTGGCTCTGATTACCAATCTGAAACACCCCCACAATTGTTATGCGCAGCGGAACTACAACAATGGGTGCTACACAGTATTCATTGCACACAAGAGATATCAAACGACGCTAAAAAGACGTCGACTTAAAAATTCAACATTTAAAATTGTTAGATGATACATGTCCACAGTTTTTCCAACCCCAAATAGTGCACAGAGTTTAGCGTTTCGGTCCCCATGAATCTCAACCCCAAAAACTTCAGTTTTACAACCACATGACATTAAACATAAAAAAATTGTTTAAGTAGAAAAGGAGGGAAAAACAAGCGGACACCAAGCCGATCACACAACATCCATCCCATGCATGCTCCATCCTACTGCTCAGCGGTTACCTGAAATACATGCCAAAAATTTGGTCAACGAAAACGTTGAGTGGAATTCATAGGTTTTTCAATCCATTTGAACGTATATATAATAAAAACCATTCGTGATCATTTATAGTCTTGTCGATCAAACAAACTATAATCAGGATACTGACAATTGTGTTTAAGCTCATGACACTAATCCGTTAACTCAATCACCCGCGTAAATATACCGGCATGATTCAGATGAAACCAGTGCCCCTTCTAAAGGCATCAGTTGCAATTATACCTTATTTCTCATACAAAATAATCTACCGCAGAACTTACTATAAGTACAGCTTCTCGGCTAGCATTGGGTCGTTAACCCCGTAGTACTACAAATTGCATAAGCGGCTATTTCCCCCTTCGCAAGGGCAAGACAATAGTTAATAGTTCATGAATTTAGGGACTTTTGCAACTTTGGTACTCAACACAATTTCTAAGGCAACTTTCGGGTCTAACAATCATTCATGATATACGTTCCTTTTAAAAACTAGCATGCATTTCCCTCGCGGGTAAAACAATTTGAAATAGTATAAGCGAGGCTATAAATTCACACCTTAGATATTAAGTAGTCGGTAGTTCGAGGAGTGATCACTGACGATGTTACGGATGCCCGGGTAAATCAACACCTATCACAAATAACGCGTAATGAGTAATCTCATTTAAATACTTACGGTACTGTATAAAATACATATATACAAGTCACTTAGGACAAATATAACTCACGCCAAAAACAAAAACAACAAGTATCATTCATTTTATACCATTCATTCTTATAACCTACGTTGTCCATTTTTACTCGTTCTCGCCGGTACTTGACTAAAGTACGGGCTGTTTTACCTTATTAAACCATGCTTATAAAATTTGATAAAATTTCCAAAAATCCTATATGACCTGTAGATAACATGTTTTTAAGCCCAACAAAAGTTTTCACTTTTACGACCCGTCACGCAACTCATTTCCACGACTACATTTTACGGGCTGAAATTGCGCTTCGACCAATTTTGACCACTTTGACCTATATGAAAAATACCTTTGACTTCCTTGACTCATAAGTCAACATATAGACTCATTTGTACAGGTTAGGGACCAAGTTTTGACCCTTGATCATTCACCAAATTATACTTGTGACCCTCGGGATTTGACTAAAACTTTGCACAAATCCGGATTGTGAAAGTCCTCGTCTCCCGGTACCCGATCTTTAAAATGTCATAACTTTTAGCTCGTTTTGAGTCACGGGCTCTACCTTATACCAAATTAAAGCTAGAAAAACCCTCTATCACTATATTTAGTTTTCAAGACCTGGAACAAAAATCATTTTTCCAAAATAGACCAAATGTTTCTGCCTAAAAATGACTATATCAAAAACATGCTTAGACTCGATTCCAAGACTTCTAACCAACACTAAACATCATCCTAAGCCTTCCCACACATATCCTAACATCAAACTTCCATCCTACCCCTATTGATCAACCAATCTCAATATCAAAAATCAAAGAAAATAGACATGCAAGTAATAAAACCTATATGAATCTTTCTAAAACAACAAACCAAACACAAATATAACATGCAAATTCAACAACCACCATGGCTCCCCAAACACCCCCTTTGCCGTGGGGTTTGGGTGACCAAATCACCACAACCAAATTAATTTTGGTGGGTTTTCATGGTGTTTATACTTCCATAACACTAAATATCAACATGCATTAGCTCAATTAGCCACAAAAACGAATTTGGATCATATGAAAAATCTTGAAAAATTTTTATCAATGCATGTTGGATTTGAGCACATGAATAGGTGGGTAATGACCAAACTAAGCGTGGTCTAACCTTAGATTTTTGAAAAATCAAGTAGAAAAGATTTTAGGTGGATTTTTGTTGGTGTTGGGTGTGCCGTGGGTTTGAGAGAGAAGAGAGGGAGTGATGTTTGATTTTTCTTTGTAAATTTTGTATGTGTTTAAGTGTTTGTTCACTTTGGCCCTTTTTGATAGTTAGGAGGGACCTTTGTGCAATATTGGGCTTCTTTTGTCCTTAAATAGAAAACGACCTCAAAACTTTGCGGGTTTGACTCATTTGTCAATTTTGAAAATTTTACGGGAGTCGGAAATCTTCCCGAACGCTCCAAAATATTTTTGGGATACTTTAAATGTACTTGGAAGGCTATAAAACTCACACGACTCAACTTAACACGAATCGTAAATAAAATTCTCGAAAAATTACATTATCGATAAATCGTCAAAAATTATATAAAATTGGGCATCCCTCGGGATCGTAATCGTCATCGTCCTTCTCAAAACGTCAAACGTAAAAATTATAACCTCGAACATCGGTTTTAACCAAAATACTTATAATTATAGAAATTAAAATTTATCAAAAATTTCAAAAATTAGCGTAATTTAGGGTATCGTTAATGACCTCGATTCTAGGGTGTCACATTTGTCAACAAAGAAAACTTCCCCATCGGGATCAACGTATTCATCATCCGAAGAATCATTCACAATTGGAACCGTAGGCTTAACACTCTTAACCTCCACCGGCGGAGGGGACGGAACTTCATTTTTATCAACAACTCCTAAAACTCTATTGGAAATCTTTTTGCAAATGCTTTTGATGGGATTGACATTGTACAAAGACATGATAGAATACACATGAGAAAGAGTGGAGTTTTGGGTTGCATTAATGACGAGTTCTTCCTCATTGAAACGAAGAGTGATTTTTCTTGCATGCACATCGATAAGGGCTCTCGAGGTATCCAAAAAAGATCGACCTAAAATTAACGGAACTTTAGGATCGATGGGAATGTCAACAACAATAAAGTCTAAAGGATAGTGGAACTTTCCAACTTTCACAAAGACGTCCTCGGGTACTCCACAAGCTAGAATCATAGAATGATCGGTCATTTCGATTGACATTCTTGAAGGAGTGAGATTGGGAAGATTGAGAGATTTAAAAATCTCAAGAGGCATCAAATTAATACTAGCACCAAGATCGGCCAGGCGTAGCATTCTTCCATGTCTTGTATAGCACATGGGATTAAAAACTTTCCAGGATCACCGACTTTTTGAGGTATGCGGCTTAGAAAAACCGATGAACAACTAGACGACTTTTGCAATTTTTCTTTGTTATTCAACATACTTTTGAAGTTCGCGGCAAATCGAGGCATCATGACTAAGGCGTCGGCAAAACTTATATTAAAATGCAAGTCACGAAACATTTTCATAAAAAGTTCAAATTGATAGTTATTTCGTTCTTGTGCCTTTTCCTTGTCTCGTCTTGAAGGGTAGGGTAAAGGTGGTGTGGGTTGGGGCATAGGCATAGGCATCGGCCTTGGAATCTCGGGTTCCATGATGGGTGTGGGTTCAACCGTAGGTGTGGTTTGAGCGGTACTTCGTGGGCTTGTAATGTGCTCCTTTTCAACCAACACCTCGGGTTCTTTCTCTTTTTCCTTCTCCATAGAAGTACTTGGACGAGAAATGGGTTCTTTGAAAGTTTTACCACTACGAGTAGTAATAACCTTCAATTCTCCTTTCGGGTTCACGATGGTATCACTAGGAAGACCACCCGAAGAAGAGGGCTTACACATGATAGCTTCAAACATTTTAGGCATACGGTCTTCAAATTTTGATTGCCTAGCATCCGCTTTTAACAACTCTTGCTTAATCACATGTTGACCTTGCTCCATTTTTTGTTGATTTTGTTGGAGACGTGTGACATTTCCTTCCATTTTATTAGCATGAGTTTAAGTTCACTAGCAAGTTCGTTTTTAAGCTCGTTTTTCAACTCGGATCTTAAGCTAACCATTTCACGTTGCATATTATCAAACTTAGCATCATTAGCCTTAGCATAATTCAAAAACTCTCCTTGAAGATTTTTGGTGTGATCGTTTTGAAAACCTTGAGTAGAAGTTTGAAAATCACGGTTTTGGTTTTGGTTTGAAATTTGCCCATTTCCACTTTGATAATTACCCTTGTTATAATTCCTTTGATTTCCTTGGTAATTTCCACCTTGGTTGTTGTTTCGATAATTATTAGCATTTTGATTTGGTGGAGCTTGATTTTGGCGGGAACCTTGACCGATTTGGTTATAAGTTCCCATGGCTACATAAGCACTCGAAGTGTTACCATCCGCGGTAATACACTCGGAAAGATCATGAGCTCCACCACACGACAAACAACTCTTAGAAACCGCTTTAACCAAAGCGGAATTCGAAGCTTCTTGAGCTTTCCAATGGGACATAAGGGTCGAAAACCTATCGAAAAACCGATTTTCCTCATTAGCTTCATCATGTAAGGCATTGATACTACGAGACGATGATGAACCCATTTTGGCAACACTCGGTGTGTTACGAGGGCTATAAACCTTAGACCTATTCTCAATTATGACAAAAGCTTCTTCGACCATTTTACACAAAAAATTACCACCCGCGGTGGCATTTATATAATCTCTTTCATGATCATTAAGTCCATTGTAAAACGTGTCTATTTGGTGCAAATCGGAAAAACCGTGATGAGGACATTCATGTAACATCTCCTTAAACCTATTCCAAGCCGTTGAAAAACTTTCATTTGATTCTTGTGAAAATTTAGAAATCTCGTTTTTCAAATGCGTAGTCTTAGAGGGCGGAAAAAATTGGTTCACGAACTTTGAAACGAGATCCTTCCACGTCAATATAGAATTGGGTGGCTCTTTCTCTAACCAAATTTTAGCGGGCCCCGCTAAGGAATACGGAAAAAGCATCATCTTAATCGAGTCATTCGAGACATCCTTGAACTTGCACATGGCGGTAAGACGATTAAATTGGCGGATATGGTTGTGGGGATTGTCCTTCTCATCACCACGGAATTTGTTGTTTTGGATCATCGACAACAAACCTGTTTTAACCTCAAAATTCTCCGCAAGGATATCGGGAATCACAATCGCTTCTCCATAACCCTCGGTGGGTGCTTGAAGTAACTCCATCATAGTTCGATTCGCCATGGTTGGTGCTTCTCGTACAATGGGTTCGCCAATAGGAGACTCCTCACTAGAATGAGTTGGAGTGGGAGTTTTGTTCTTTCGTCTACGTGCACGTTTTGCTTGATTACGAGTTAGCATAAACGTCACGTACAACGAGGAGACGAGCAAAGAAGATTATTTTTGGTGTTTTGTATTTTTCAATTTTTTTGGTTTTTGATGGTATTAACTTTTTGGAAATTGGTGAATGTATTAAGTAGACAAAAATCTACAAATCTCCTCCTTAATCAAATCTCTTGATTAAAGAAGCCTCAAGGAATGAAAACGATCACGTGGAGTGAACGCCTTCGATGACTTTAGAACGATGGTGGAACACCAAATCGTTCAAGAGGGTTTAATCAATAGAAACCAAGAAAATATAATTCAAAACCTAAAAACTATTTTTTAGATTTTTAAAATAACTTTACCTATTTTTAAATTACTTAACTAATAACGGGTAAATAAAAAATTATAAAAAATAAATAAAGAAAGGGAAAAATGCAAACTTTATGCTAAAAAATACTAAACTTAATGACAAACAAAAGAAAAATGAAAACAAGCAAATAAGCTTAGCCAATAAGCCTGAATTGGCTTATTAAGCTACGGCTTATTTAACAAAAGCCAAAACACAAACACTTTAAATGTCTAATGGTTTGGGTCTTTATCAGTAAAAGACCCAAGGGCGCAATGGTAAGTGTGATGTGTTGTGAGGAGGATGGCGCAGGTTCGAGTCCTGGCCAGTCCTTTTTGCACTTTTTATTTTTTTTTTCTTTTTAAAACTTTTTAAAACTCAAACCTGTACTCCTTTAATCTCAAAATCACAAACACAAATCCAATTAAACAAAGATTAAATCAAAAAGAATAAAAAACGGGCTCAGTTATGCTTTTTGAAAACTCAAAGATTTTGAGTTTCTTCACTTGTGCAGATTCAAATCAAGAGGACTTGATTTATGATTTTGGTGGTGTTTTTGTTGGACAAAAGGCACCCTTATACTATGTTGAGTATAAGGAGTCAAATAACTCACAAAACAGGCAAGCTATAGCACACAAATCACACAAATAGGCCAATGAAGGTCTCTGATATAGCAAAGGGGGTCTGGTGACAATTTGACTGGTTTAATGTGTACAAAAGTGAGATTTAAAAGCCAATGACTTGCAAGTAAGCTAAACACAAAGCATTCCAGCTATCACAAACCCTATTAATCCCTAGAATCTAGCAGATTAGCAAACTTGGTGGTAAAATTTTCAACTAAAACAGTCAAAACAAAGAAGTTACTGATTTTAGCTATGTTTACACTTTTTTAGCATACAAAAGTGTTCAATATCCTACCAAACTAAAAACCAACCACACTTATCATGTACTAACCACCTACGAAGTGCTTCTAACAGGTTTTATCCCAAAAATCTTGTTATAGAACCTAGCTAAACCTAAATCCAAACACCCCTTTATATTAAAAAAATCAGTTTTTAACAAAGCAAATACATTCAAGTGACACCCGAACTGATTCAAGATTAATCTAACAAACATGTGAACATTACTCATGCATAAACAAACAATAACTACACATTTAAACACCTTTCACAAAATTCAAGCAAAATCAATACTTAACTAAAAAATGAAAAATGAAACAAGGATTCTACCTTAAGGGACCTACATCCAGGTCCTTTAGTGGCAGCTTAGCCACCTCCAAATTGGCTGGGGCCTATGCAGAACCTTGGACAACAAGCCTTCAAAAATTCCTGCTTAAAAAATGAAGAACACACAAATATCCAATAAACTGATTTCTCAAACCTTTTTAAAACTTTTCAAAAATTTTCCAAATACTTTTCCTTTCAAATACACCTTAAACATACAACTTACAAACCTGCTAACCAATACTTGAAACAAGGATTTACCAAAATCCACCAATTTTCAGAAACTTTTCTGAAAATCTCAAACACAAAATGTTTGAGATAAAAATTTAAAAGGAACTCAGATTGATTTCACAAATTAAATACCAACTTTCTAAATGATAAAAAGGAATTACTATTTCAAAAATATACCAACTTTTATAACTTAAAAAAGGGATTACAATAAGTTTTGAAATCAAAAATCTGGAACAAGAATAAAGGGACACATGCGTCTCCTTTATATACTACATGATAGAAGGTCCTAGAAACTAAAAAACCCTAGTTCATGAATTGCCAAGTATGTCCTTTGAATGTTGACTTAAATTTTGGTCTTCTATGGCTTCATGTGATCTTTCTGCTATATCATGTGCTTCCAGCTGTTGTGAGGTGATCACAGACGTCCATTTTGAACTTGGGGACCAAGGACTACCATCCAGTCGTTGGTTTGGTCGGGTATTGGGTTTGGGGACGAAAGTGATGGGCAGGGGAGGGTCCCACAACCACATGGGTGTGTTGTGGATGGAATCTGGGTTGTGGGTTTTGGTGAGGGAGAGTTAAATTTGGGATCTGGACAAAATCAGGGAAAACCCCTTTGAATTAAAGGTAATTGAAGCTGGGGAAAAGTAGGGTTTATGGGGTTGATTAGGGGTGGTTTAATCCAAAAGGGGTAAAAAGTTATTTAAATTAGGTGTTAGGAGGGAAAGTGGGGTGGTTTGACCAGTTGACTGGTTTAATTAATAAACCTGGGTGGGTTTGAGTTGGGTATTGGACTGGGTAGGGTATGGGTAAATGGGTGGATGGGTGGGTCAAGCTGACGTGTAAGGTGGGGGTTGGATGGTTATGTTTGGCTGTCTTGGCAGAATTGACCCCCAAGCTTTCTTCTTTCTTCCATGTTGTATAAACAGCAACAAACTTGTAATTCCCTTTATAACAAGTTTGGTCATTTGGCAATTTTGGCACAAAAGTTTTATAAGCTTGAAACAAGGACTTCAAATGAAATTTCTTCTATTTCCAAGGGCTAAACTTGTAATGTCTTCAAAATTCAAGGACCATTCTTGCATAACTTGATTTCTTCAAGGTCTTAACTTGTCAAGTCTTCAAAAATTGAGGGACTAAAGTTGCCAATCTTCAAAACTTCAAGGGCATTTTTGTAAAATCCAAACTTGGGCCCGGTTCATTGTGCGGCTTCGTTTCCCATGTTCGTTTTTGAATGATTCATGTGATCTTTTGCCATTTCCTCAATATCCGTACCTAAAAATACACAAGTAACAAACACGAGCATATATTTGGCAATTTTAATGATATTTTATGCATTTTAAGCCCGATTTGGACGATGAGACTATGTATAAAAGCAGTCTCATCAATTACCATCTCCGATTAGCATCTCCGATTACCATCTTCGATTAGCATATCCGATTACCATCTTTGACTAAAATCAGATCAAGATCTTCGAAGAGCATAGCGATGGAGATCTTTGGGAATTTTTAGAACAGGCTCATCTAAAAGATGTCATCAAGAGGAATCCTTTAGTTTTAGAATCCGAGGTACACGTCCAATAACTTAATCACTTTTTCTTGCATCTGTTTCAAGACTATTTATAAAACTGTTCATTGATTTAGTTCCATTGAGTTGTTTTTGATTTTTTCTATTTGCTGCAATTCATAGGCTGGAAATTAGAGAACCCTTTAGTAAATTAGGTATTTGTTTATTGATACTTCTGATATATTCTCGAATATAAGTCCTGTTACAAAGTATTGGGGGGGACTGGAATTTTAAGAATTTGACTTTAGAATAGATGTCTATACTCTATATAGGTTAAAGATTTTCTAAAAGTTAAGAGCAGTATTAAGTCGAATGATGGTCGGTTAACTATTTTAGACGGAACTCGGGAACGTGTTTATCAATAAGTAAGATCCTTAAGTAAGATACTTCAATTTTACATACTCATAAATGCTAACTTGTTAGCATAAGAATTATACCCATTTCATGTTTGCTCGTAGATTAAGAAATAAAAAAGAAAATTAACTAATCTTAGTTTGGTGCTTTATGCACAGGTTACTACTTAGATGTCAATGTGTCTTGTTAAGATGTCTGGTGTACGTCAAAGAAAAATGGTTTGCTATAAGACAAGGGAAAAGTATACCATAAATACAAAAGATAGAGTGATTTTGTATGGTTTCTGTCTTAAATTACTCGCGCCTATTGTGTTTCCAAGAGTATGCGATTTTGCAATGGTGCATATCATTCTCAAGTGTGAGTTGTGTCATAAAGTTGGTTGTTTACTATAAGCACATGTTATGCCACGACTCTGAGGCTTTATATAATGTAAGTACATATACTTATCCTTCCCAAGTATAACAGTTCTTCCATTTCATTGGAAGCTACCTATAGTTTTAGCCACATGATAAAGTTGTTACAAATGATTAAGCTATAAATTAGTTCTTTCATGCAAACATTTACTGCTTATTTTTCTTTAAGTAGAAAACCAGCAAAGTATGTTAAATAGCCTAAAAGCTTTTTGAACGGACTTATTTAATTGCATCTGTTTGATAAAAAATTAGTGCATCTGCTTTATGGTACTTTACGGCATCCACTTTATGGTACTTTACGGCATCCGCTTTGAGATACTTTAGTGCATACCCTTTGAGGTACTTTCGTGCATCTGATTTTTGGTACTTGATTTCTAGTACTTCAGTGCATCAATTTGTATCAGAGTAGGGTATCCAAACTCATAAAATGTTACATAGAGGAGTAAGACATACCATCTAACAACATGACCACTTGGCAGCTGCCACTATAATATTTTAGAATTGTTTTGACAGGTCCAAAGTGACGTTGAGATTATTCTAAACTGACTCCAGCTAGATTTTACGGAAGCTGTTTATTCATGGGCAAAAGGATAAATAACGTTGCGTCTTCTTAGTATCAGTGGTATTCTTGAAGAAATATTATAGTCTTGTTACAACCACTTTTGTGCCTTTAGTCAGCCACTAAAGCAGGTAATGCTTTCTGCACTTTGTTTTCTTCTAGGAACATGTCATAGAAAGTGAAATAGATTTGTCCCCAGTGACGGAGCTAGGATTCAACTTTAAGGTGGGCCGGAAAAACGTTACACACAAATAAATGTAGAAAAAGATTTCAAAGATACTAAAACTTGAGAAAATTATGATAGATTTTATTCAAATGGCTAATTGTTAACATTGCTACTTTAAACTAATGATTTTGATTCACACAGAAAATGATTTCGATTAACACAAAAATATACATTTATGTATAAACTAATAGGCATCTTTCACTTATAAATTGTATAATAAGTTTCTTTCACCAAAAAGTATTAGGTGGGCCAAAGCTTATTACTTACAAACAAAAATAAATAACTTGTGACAAACCTCCCATATAATACTACTCTTGCAGAAGGTTTGGGGTGGGCCTTGGCCAACCCAACCACCAACATTCTTCCGTCCTTGTTTGTCCCGCCACTAGAATATGTAGTGAGCCTGTTAGAGTAACTTAAATAGGTTTGTCTCGCCATGTGAGTTTTGTATTACTGACTATAGACGCAAATGGAAACTGAAGTTGTGTCGAGTCTTTTTTCAATGTGAATATAGTACAACACCCAACATGGTATCATATGTCGATGCCGTAACCCTGAGGATGCTTTGACCACCAATCTGCAATTATTTACTAAACTAGAAACCCGGAAAAGATAATTTAGAATTAAATCAAGGCCTGTAATATTATTGTAGTTGCAACTCTCGACGTCTCATCGTTTATGTTAAGTAGTGTGTGGATCGGTCCAAGAACTTTTTCTAAAATTTAGACAATGTATGGCCAAAAAAGGGTTTCTAGGTATAACTAATCCCTATATAGGGGTGGGATCTAGAGTAAACAACCTTTTGCCGGAAAACATAGAAAACAAATATGTAAGATACCTTTTGCGAAATTAAAAAGCGGGGGGTGGGAAGTGAAAATTAGTAAAATCAGAGGTGCTAAATCTGACAATAAAACAAACTTAAAATTTTACAACCCTAAACAAATTATTCGATCAAAACAAACACACAGACTCATTTATCGACCTATCAGAACGTCGGCCACCACCACTACCGAAAGGACGGCCACTACCACCACCGAAACGATGGACACCACCGTTCCCCGTGCTCCCCAATTACCTTTGTTGAATTGCGACCAAATCCCCATCATCCCCAATCAGATGCGTTGCTTAACCATCCACCACTGTTCCCGTTATCCACCACCGCGGATACGATGGACACACCATTCTCATTAGGTATTGTCTAATCTTTCTATGAAACTTTTTTTTTCAAATTTAAATCAAAGATTTAAATGATTTTTAGGTCAAAGCTAATCATTTGTGTTGAATTTTATGGTATTACGTAGAATTATTTATTCATTTACAAACGTTATGTTGTTGGTCATATTTGATCATTTGTGTGGTATAGTGATTGATTGCACTAGTTGGTGCATCAACTTGACATAAGGCATATAGGTGTTGAACCGATCAGAATACATGTTACTAAAACAAGATACTAGGTTTGGGCGTTGGCTGAAACAATGCATATGTTTGTTGGTTGTTGAGTGTATATGTTTTAACAAGTTAGCGGTTTAAGTACGTTCCATTAACATACCGATATGGTACATAATGAATATTAAGTTTAGGGGTTTTGTTTTGTTTAATACATTTGTTTGTTAAAAAAATAAGACATCAGAACATTAGATTTATGGCATGTATTTGTTATAATCAATGCATCATTTTGAGTATATGAGTACTATTATATCAAGTAATATTGGGTCATATGTTTGTTTGATTAGGGAGTATGTTTCGGCATTTTGATATGGCATCATTATAAAAACATGGCAACACATCAGTTTAGTAACATTAGGGAATCAGTTTCAAGTTGTGTTAAGGTGAATACGTGGAATGAGTGGCAAGTTTGTTAACGATAATGCATATGTTTGTTAACGATAACACATCTACTTGCTAATGATAATGCATCTGTTTGATAAGATGTTGCATCTGTTTTATAAACTCGTAGGTTTGCTGAATTTCAGCAACCAAGACTATAACCCAATGAAACTGATATAAATGACGCCTTGGACTTGAAACTGGGTGGCATTGTCATATCAGATAGTATTCGAGAATGATAGAACTACATGCATATGTTTGGAATTTTGGTTAATATTACTTTGTCTTGTCCGCTAGTGGTAGATATAGATATAATGTTTATGCCATATATTTGAAGATAGTACCGGGAATGGCAGAACTACATGCATATGGTATGTCGCCATCGATTTAATTTTATGGATTATGTAATCATCATGCTTAATTTGTTCATATGTTAGTATGTGATATGCAGTAGGTTCTAAGTAGTGGAGTAAAGACCGAAAGTTTAATTGCTACTCTCAGATTTGATTGTAATTGGAAATCTATGGGGTAATTTTGAAATTCAAGTCTGGAAGAAACTCACTGTCACATATACATGTAGAATGTTAATTAGTAAGGGCATAGGTTTGCTGAATTAGTAAGGGCATCGTTTTGCTGAATTAGTAAGGGCATCGGTTTGCTGAATTAGTAAGGGCATCGGTTTGCTAGATTAGTAAGGGCATCGGTTTGCTAGATTAGTAAGGGCATCGGTTTGTTTAATTAGTAAGTGCACCAGTTCGTTTAATTAGTAAGGGCATTGGCTCGTTTAATAAGTAAGAGCATCAGCTTGATAACTAGTAAGGGCATCAGTTCGTTTTTAATAATAGCATGTTTGACTTATTTATATATATAACCCATATGATATAAGATTGGAGGCTGGTAATAGTGTCTAGAAGATTACTTGTATTATATTCTCGTAACATAGAAGTTGGTGGAATTGCAGGATGGACGAGTTAGTTACTGTGGTTACTTCTAAAAGATCGTTGAAAGGCATAGCAGCTTTAGTATCGACTAATCAGAACTAACACGTGTTTATAGAATAAGGAACCAGACATTTATGGGTAGTAAACAAGTGACAAAATTAAGGCACCTGTGTGTTAAATTTAGGGCATATGTTTGTTGAATTTATAGGAATGTTGATTTACGACATGTGTCATGTTGTATATGTGTAGGTCTCTTGGTTGAGCGAATTGAATAAGCTTGCCCGTGAAAGCAATGCAACAAATAAAATCATTTAGGCAGAGCGTGTGCACACTATATGAAGACTACAACAAGTGAAATCAGGTTGGCTTTTAAAATGAGAAAAGATAAGCTTCATATTACTCGTGAAGATGCCTCACTTATTGTGTCTGATCTATCAACTACGGTTGTTGAATTTACTTCTCTCTCTTGAATAATGGCACTATACCAGGTAAATTTGTATGCAATTTATTTTGGATCTTTCTAAAGGTGGAAAATGACGAGGTGATAACTGGTTATATTTTAGATATGGGGGTCAGGATGGGCAGACCACAAAAACACTTTTTGTCCAAGATTACTTTTTCTTTTTGCCACTTTGATCGGATAGAGCAAGTAATCACAACTTTCTGGTTTGCCCATCATATAAATGTCAGGACATGTTTTACTTCAAATTATAAAGTTTCATATTTTTGTTGTATTGAAGCATATGAAAAAATGAATGATTAGTAAATTTGGTTCTTCTGTAGGTGGAGGCCTATTCACAATTTATTTGCAGATCTTTTTCTGCCTAGCATTGGAATGCTTCTACATGCACAACTCTTGTAGACTCACATCAACTACTAATATAGTGCTTCTTTTTGTGTTTGTTTCTAACTGTAGAAATCAACAACACTCGATGTACCTGAAACAAGTCTAAAGGTATTTTCTTGCCATGTCATATGGGAACTGCTAGCTTGTGTTCTACAATTTGTCCATATTGTTATTTTGATGTGATCGATATTGAATCTAATATATTTAATTTCCTTTTGTTTTAAAACTAGGATACTCTTGATGTGAATGTTATGGAGCCTGTATCTCTTATATGATTACTGCTCCCTCACATGTTGAAGAAATGCACATGACACTTTGTTGTGGTACGTTAAAAAATTATGTTAAACCTCGTTTTATTTTGAGTGTATAGGAAGAAACATAATAATAGTACAGTTGAGATTTTACGCGAAGATTTTGAATTTTAGAAAACACGAGTGTCCTTGAGAAACTTTCGACTTCTATTGTCGGACTCGTTTCATTCTTTATTAGATGTGTTATAACAAAAAAGCATAACACGTTCTAAACTTCATTATAGTTTCTCGTGCAATAAGGTTTTAGAAATGACCAAACTTAATTATTTGTGCTATCACCATAATAATATATGTTTATTATGTTACGGGTTGGTAACATTACAAGTATCATAAAAATATTAGGCCATAATTATGTGTACATTTTACTGCATCTGTGTACATTTTAGCAATCCATGTATGTTAATTAACTATACTAGCTGCTCCTTCCCATCTGTGTATATTTTAGCAATCCATGTATGTTAATTAACTATACTAGCTGCTCCTTTCATAATAACAAAGCTCTTTTTTATATATGTTTAAGGACTCTCAAGCTCACCACTCCAAGCATTGGAGATTTGAACCTGTTGATATTTGTTTATGGACTCTCAATCTCACCACTCCAAGCTTTGGAGATCTTAACCACTTGATATCAGCTACTCCATGTTTGGTGTAACTTGTTGTATTCGGTTATCTTGTCAACTCAAGTCTGACATCAGGAAGCTACAATGTTTGTTCCATTTTCGCAGCTTCATTTCTTCATGGTTGTAGCTTGAGCAAATATTGATTTGAGAACACAAGTAGTTATGAAAGGGTGTTTGGATCTTTGGACGTTATATGTGGTTTTCTCTAATCAGAATCAGATAACAAAGCTATAAATTAACGAGTTGCAGGAGATTGTGCTTTGGATGTGATTTTGTTGTTTCAACTTATAATAAAAAATATTTTTTTTTGTTTTGTGATGAAAGATATACATCTCATAGATGGAGCGGAAGTTGTTCTAACTTACGTAATAATGGGTAGTTAGTTTGTTTATATGTTACTAGCATATATCATTTATATTGCAGCTTGTATGGAATTCATTATTAAAAACTCAGGTGAGCATAAATAAAATAATTATTATGCTCATACAGGACCCATAGTTGTAACATTTTTTTTGTTTTAATAGTGTGTCAAAAAATGTGTTACGGTCATATGTTATGCATCTGTTTCAGGAACTTTGGTGCATCCATTTGTATCATAAAAGAAAATAAATATACATACAATACTTTTAGATGTAAATTTTGAAACTAAATATATAACTGCAAACACGTACAACCAATATCTGCTATCCATAATTCTGAGTACGAATTTCATATGCAAAAAGATTGAACAAGCCGTCTTGAATGTTTGAACTATCATTGCTTGAGCGTTCCAGAATCCTTTGTGTGGTCTTTTGAAATCAGCATCCCTTACCTTTTTTTTACAATCTCCTCGTAGTCTGGATTCATTACACTACCTATAGGAATGGTTAGGTTCTACCATCAAGGGTGGTCAATTTGTTTATGTAACTCGTCAATGCTTCAGCCAATGTTATGCGCTTTGTAACCACCACGTTGTTGCCATCACGAGTGATGCGAGGTCTCTCATCTATGACAAAGATGAGATCTGATGGTGAAGCGTTTGACTACTCGATTCCTTTAATAGGGAAGGTAATCTTCATTTTTTCTTCCATCTGGACTTTATGTTCATGTTTAGGATCTGCTCCACTGTCATTGTCTTCCTGTAACTCATGAAACAATATTTACATCATACAATTACTAAACAAGTTAGATTACCAGAACTCTAAGACATGTCTTTTTACTTAAGATGCGGAGAAACACTTTCATTCAACCAGTCAAAATTGTACAGTATTAGTTCTTGTGCAAAGGTTTCATTCCCAAAAGCAAAATACTGAGATTATTTTTCCAGCAAAAGGACCCAACTTAGTACGCACGGTATTTGGATATATGTTTCAACTTTGGTACCAAACAACACCATTATGACCACGATAAGAAATAAAAAAACACAAACTATTAGGTTAAACCCTAAGATGTTAAATATGTATAAAAATCAGTATACCACAAAACTCATATGGTACATTACACATTTTTGCAAGCTTTGCAAGTATCTGACCAACCAACAATATTAAGTCCACCACCAGGCCATATATGTTTTGCGTTTTTTCATAATCTTCTATCGCAGCTCTGTTTCCTCAAGAACCAAATCGTCAACCTATGCACCAAAAAGAAGAGTTTATGATTCTATTAACATGGTACATATTATTAAAGCTAATATATGTTATGTTAATTATTATTGCAACCTATCTAAAGTAAACCGTGCAATTGAGGATCGGCATAATGGAAAATGTGAACTGATAAAAAAAGACTAGGGAGGATGTTTGGATGTATGTGTAATGTAATCACAGTTCCGTGACAAAAACTTTACATATAATTTCCTTTGTCTGAAAGCATGCATTGTCCGGAACTGTAACAAAAATCAGTTTTGTAAGGATGCACCAACATCACAAACGCACGACTAATTGCAAGGCTGCACCAACATATTAGAATATCAACCATCACAAAAATATTGAAACTTTAAACATTAGAGGGTGTCTAGAATTATATAGTGAATCGATTAAATCACTATCTTCTTCTACTCTTACAATAAGATCTTAAGGACGCTATTTCTTCTCTACATGCATTTTACATATCTTACAACCACCAATGCACTTATTGTATCAACATACATACAGTAAGTTCATCTAGTCTATAAACACACATATTCATCACTAATGCACTAACCTCTAAACTACGTTAGATAATTGAATCAATCGGTAAAGTTAATATTTAAATTCAAAAGAAGTGATCTAGCTTACATATTTTTTTACGACCACCATAACCATCATTTTCCTCACATCATCACAACTTACATAACTCGGATTCCTTTATTCCTCCTCCTCCCTTCTTCCACCATACTTCTCTTTACTCTCCTCAACCTGCCTCCTCCCATATCCAGATATATACCCCTGCTACTCCTCCTACCTTCTTCCATAACTTGATACATACTCTGGTTTTCGTTATTCCTCCTACTTATGCGTCTATCCATATCTCGATCCACACCTTAATCATCTACATTCAGTACCGCATCCTACATTAGCTTGATAACACTCAGTAATACTTTTTCACCACATCGACTTCCTACAGTTAATCTTTTACATGTTTTCCAACAATCATCACTGGCTGGTTTTGATCCTCCTGATAACACAACCATATAAATGACACATTTGATCAAACACATTGTGTGCTACCGTATTAAACATGATTTTATCATAGTTTGATAAACAAAAAGCAAAATAAAAAAACAAATATTCTAAATACAATCAACAATAACCGATGATAATACGTAATATTTTTTTCAAACTTACCTTCTAACCTAAATGATGAATCTGATTACTTACAAGAGTCAAAAATCACGATTTACTGTGGGATTGATGGTATAAAACGACATAAATCGTAGGATAGGACCTCCATCACTGTTTTTTAACTGGGATAATCTCCATCATCGTCACCAGTGGTGGTTGTGGTGGATTTGACTGTGGTGGGGGAAGAAACACGGTAATAAAGAAAGAAGAAAAAGAAAAAAATGAAATGAAGGGAATTTAGTGTCTGACGGGGGTGAAAGTTTGAAAACTTTAATATTTATCCATAAAGATTGAGAAATTACATTTCTACCCCTGTAGTTTTGGTGCGAAAGAAAGGAGGAGAATTTGTATTGTTTTCTAGGTTTTCTACCAAAATAAGGTTTTCTATTGATCCTATCTCATGTAGATATATATATATATATATATATATATATATATATATATATATATATATATATATATATATATATATATATATATATATATATATATATATATATATATATATATATATATATATATATATATATATATATATATATATATATATATATATATATATATATATATATATATATATATATATATATATATATATATATATATATATATATATATATATTTATATTTATATATATATATATATATATATATATATATATATATATATATATATATATATATATATATATATATACTAGTTGCAAAACCCGTCTGATAGACGGGTATAACGTCAAATTGTCGTTTGACTTGTTAATATTTGGTAAATATTCGTTTGTGAATACCATTTATGAAAACTTAAGTAAAGGGTAGTTTAAAAATTTATTTATTTGAATGCACTAACAGAGAAAAAATCTAAAATGTATTATCATTTTCTTTTATTCGTGGCATTTTTTTCTAGAAATAATTTGAGTAATATCTCGTCCACAAAGATGTAGTTTTGAGCATCGTTTTAAAGCCGAATCGAACAGAGTAAAGCCAAAATGTATCAAAACAGAATTTGAGGAAAACACGAACCAGGAACTAAACCGAAATTAACTGAGCTAAATCAAAACACAAACCAAAATCAACCGAACTGAATATATATTTTAAGCGTGTTTTCATGTGTTTAACCTGAAACCAAACCAAACCAAGCAAAACCAACATAAATATATAAAACCAAAAACCAAACAGAAAATGTCTGGTTGTATTTTAATAGGTTTGGTTCGGCTCGATTCATCATTTCTGTTCGGTTTGGTAGTTAATTTTCCTAATGTTTTAAAAACTGGTTTTCAAATTGACTCGATCGAGTCACCGGGTCTGGTCGACCTGGGTCAAACCCGGTTTTAATATTTTTTTTTCCATATTTCTAATAATTAACAAAAACGATATATATAAACCATGAAAACCTTCATATATTAAAGATATAAACTATTACCTCTTTCCCAAAATTATAGTCTATCTTCTTTTTTTAGTTGTCCCAAATTAATTGTCCACTTCTAAAAATAGTTAGGATTTTTACATCAAGATTATTACAATACCCTTAGTTGAAATTATAATTACAAACCTTAAAAAGGATTTAAATTAATTGGTTATGGGTAAAACTGTCTTAATACAAAAAGTAGGAGAGAGAAAGCTGTAAAAATACTACTTTTCTTAAACTGTGTATTTTTTGTCGATGAACAATAATTTTTGGACGGAGGGAGTATTTACCAACCATTATAATATGTAAAAATTAAATTCCCTCACAAATACATAAAATTTACGTATATTTTAAATAAAAATCTGAAAAAAACGAAACCCGACCGGGCTTGAAAACTGGGTTAACCCCCAAACCCGACGGATCTAACCGGTTTCAAAAATATAAAACCCGAGTCAATATGACCCTTTTATTGACGAAATCCGACAATGTTTTGAAACTCGGGTTTTGAATAGACTTGGTCGAGTCACCGGTTCAGCCGGTTGGACCGTAAGATCGACCCAGCTTTCCATAAAAAAATGTTATATATATTTGCAATATTGCAAAATATATATATATATATATATATATATATATATATATATATATATATATATATATATATATATATATATATATATATATATATATATATATATATATATATATATATATATATATATATATATATATATATATATATATATATATATATATCATAAATATCTTATATATTTGGCCTAAAAATCATTTACTAAAAATATAAAATGTAAAAACAAAGTTACATTGCAAATACATATAATTAAATCCCGAAAAAACATAAAAAAAATAAAAAAAACGTAAAAATCAAAACCTGACCGGCCCTCACGTACCTAGTCGACCCGGGTCGCTTCAAACCCGGCGGACCACACCAGGTTTCTAAAATATAAGACACTGGTCAATGTGACCTGTTTTTCGGCTGGAATCGGTTCAAACGGTTGAACGACCGGGTCGATCCGGGTATCAAAATATTGGTTGCCGGTACATCATAACAACGAACCATACAAGTTCGATCATTGAAACATAGTGGTAACATTCTATTTGTGTAAAAAGCCAATTTAATTGTTATATGTGTTGCTTAATAGGCAATTTACAGAAAGATTAAAGAACAAAACAAAACATACATATAATTTTCTTAACGATAATCTACACATGCTCGTACACCTAACCAAATAAATTGGCCACAACATTTATAATCAAAATCAAACTAACCAACCATACTCATTACTATAACAAATATGTTTATTATGTCTTGAATAGCTGTGATACCCAAAATGAGTGTGATACCCAAAATTCATTTCTTCTCTTCCCTTTTGAAAAATTTCATCAAAGATAACAAAAAGTTTATTCCATGATAACAAAAAGTTGAGAGCATGTTTTTGGAAATCTTAAGATAGCTAGATGCATAAAAAGCCGTATTAAGTTCTGATGATTTAAAATCAATTACAGCATTGATCTTGTTTCTACTTAAAATCAGAGCTGCAGCACTCTTACTTGCTCATTTGCTTAGTAATAGTGAATATCTTATGTTAGGTGACCTTAAATGAGTTGTTTAGATGTGATTGTCAATGAGTTATTCAGATTACGCCAAAATATGGAAGTATAAAAATGGATAACAATAAATGGGTTGATGTTTTTGCAATTCACATTAGTCAAGTAGTCTTGATGCGAGCCCAGATTATGGTAATTATCGTTTATAAATTTATACTGGTTGTTGATCATTTGCTTACTGGTTATGATTGGTAGACTTTTGGATCAGTTTAGGACCCTTCTATGTTAGTTGTGATTTATACTGGACCGTCAGACTGTGTATACGTATTTACAGATTAACTGCTTAAGCATAGATGCTTATGTTTACGTGCATATTTTATAGTCTATTATAAGCAGATAAAGGGTCTAACCAAACACTCAAAAGAGCTTATCTCCTTGTTAGAAGCAAATAATCTGCTTATGTTTACGTGCATACTATATAGTGCATTTGGATTTGCTTATCTAAACAGCTTAAATTCAAATTTATCATATAGAATAATGTGAATTATTTATTCAAAAGCACAAAAATTCCCACCTGTCTGAATTGTTGCAACAGCTTCTCATTATTGTAGTAATTAATACATAACTGGTGCTTGTTACCTCGAGTTCAACAAACTCCTACCTCAAAATCCTGTTCATTCCGTCCATACTGCAAGGACATGTCCAATAATCATGAACACCTGCAAGTTCAGCCAACCCAATGTTTTTCATAACCAGAATATTAGTTAACTAACAGAGTAAACCACCCGAGTTCCTGTTTAAAATACTAAACGACACATAAAAACTCCACAAAACCGGAGCTTAACTAAAAACACTTGTACCAGATTATTACAATGTAGTTGGGTGCGGCAGAGAAACATGTCAAGTGTTAAAAGTTCATCACTTAAACCTTATATATTATAATAGATGTATAAACTAAAAACTTAATTACCATGGTGGTCGATGTCCTCCTCCTCTCCGAACCACGTCTCATTACAGCAGAATTCGGACTTGAACTTGAAGAGGATGCACCAATAGTCCTCGCCAATCTCCTATTTGGCAAGGACCTCTGAAACAGGTTAGTGACCAGTAAACACATTAAGGATGAAAACATGTGACATTGGATAACTGAATGCATGAGAAAGCCAGGTTAGTGACCACATTAAGGATGACAACATGTGACATTGGATAACCTTATATATGATAATACATGTATATACTAAAGACTTAATTACCATGGTGGTCGATGTCCTCCTCCTCTCAGAACCACGTCTCAGTACAACACAACTCGGACTTGAATTTGAAGAGGATGCACCGATAGTCCTCGCCAATCTCCCATTTGGCAAGGACCTCTGAAACAAGTTAGTGACCACATTAAGGATGACAACATGTGACATTGGATAACCTTATATATGATAATACATGTATATACTAAAGACTTAATTACCATGGTGGTCGATGTCCTCCTCCTCTCAGAACCACGTCTCAGTACATCACAACTCGGACTTGAAGAGGATGCACCGATAGTACTCGCCAATCTCCCATTTGGCAAGGACCTCTGCAATAGGTTAGTGACCACATTAAGGATGACAACATGTGACATTGGATAACTGAATGGATGAGAAAGCCAATTGGACTCATTTCCGAGTCATATTTGAACACATGCAGTACATGCATTTCCAGTTTACAGTACAATTATATAAGTATAACCAATCAGTCTTCACCCCCGTTCAACTAATTTAGTAAATCACTGTAAGAATTATAAGCATGTATATGCTGGATTTGGTTTCCATCTCATATACTTAGTTAGGATAAGAACACATTACACACAGTCTGAAACATAGAAGGTCTGGTTTTTTATAGTTCAACTGGAAATCTTTCGATCTCATGATGCACCATATAGATTTCTAGCATTTTTATCACGTCCATTCGTAGCTTTGGCTTTCAAGGCACCCGAATTCGTACATATTGCTAAAAACTAAATATGTACCTGTGAATATCTTTTATCAACAAGAAATATGTTGCAAGTGGTTCATATACATGTTGATTAAAGAAGTTAACTGAAACTCATACATACCTTGCTTGACCTTTTAAGCGTAGACATACCCCCACCACCTGTCTAGCGAGCTAACATTATTCAGTCTATGTAATTACAGATTTTAATAGCTTATTGATAAACAATGTCTAACCCAGATAGTGAAGGTTAGGAATGATAATTTTAACACATGAACTAAAGCTTAACTGCTATGTTTTGGCCCTTTAATATGCTTATATATGATTTTAAAAAAGGCAACAGGGTGATTACGCATAAGGATAAAACACCAAGACATACCTGGTCGTGAGTCTAGTAGGATAACCTTGGTGTGGATCTCTTTACCTGGTGCATCTCTTTTATTTCTCATAGAAAAAACCTCAAACTTTCCACGACAAAAAATAATTATAGTGAAATATCAAAATTACAATAATAGCTAAATGCTAAAAATTAGAATCGTGAAGCAATAACCATATCTAGCATCTATCACGGATTTCAGATCTTTCAAATGACTTTTGCCATAAACAACAAAATATTTCCATATCTTGCAATAACCAATGGCAGGTCCAACCTGAGCTTGAGCATAAGCAGGTGCTTGTTGTCCACCATTCTGAACATACATAACTACATCACAATTCACCATCAAACCGTCATTGTGAGTAGGTTACACCAAACTATAGTGTATGACCGCCATTGTGGTAATGGTCAAGTATAGCTGACTTGGCTATGAGGAATAACCATGAGTCCGTTACCCAAATTTAGATCAACCTAACTATTCTGACCCAAAAATTAAGTATCTATTTAGACTTGAACCCACTACCCAACCTGCTCAATATGACATCTCTAAGTAATACTTAAAACATCGGATTCTCCAGCATATTGAAATTTAAAGTTCATTCAAACAGGTTAAAAATACATATGGAACATTGAGTAGAGTTCATTCTATAGATTACAAAATAGACAACATGTTGTAACACGAAAAGGAATAACCACCTTATTCCCAACACCTTGCACAAGCTCTGTAAAGACGTCTTCTTGGGTGGCATGATTATCAAACAACTTATCAAACTTAAGGCATGTTCTTTCCCTGTGCAGAGTTCAGCGATGCAATTACTTTCTAAAATTAATACATTCACAGTTTATAAACATTAAGATATCAGAATGATGAAAAGTGATACGCCTTTCAGTGACATTTATCCCACGTCCTGCTAACTCTAAGGAAGTGGGTTCATCAGGAATGACAGTGGCCTTACTCAGTGAATACATGTATGTTACCTTTCAGATCCTGCAACTAAGAAGAACATTAGATAAAATGAAACTTATTGTTTATCTAAAGTATTGAACAACAAATGAACATCTTACCAGAATTGTTTTGTGCATCTTTTTTCTCATATTTTCACCCTCGAGAAGTTGATTTTTCGGCTTACTGAGCCGGTCTTGTAATGATTTTTTCTCTTCATATAGAATCCTTATCTTTGACTGAGCCTCCTAATTTTTTTATAAAACACAACAATTTGTTAAAAACGAACATTGAATTATTATTATCTAATGTTTTGAAAAACATATGAAGATTTACCAAAAATAGTTTTATCCACCTTTTTTTATCATATTTTCACCCTCAGAAGTTCCACTTATGCCTTAATAATCCAATCTTGTGCTTTTTTCTCTTCATATTGAGTCTTTATCTTTGACTCAACCACCTGTTTTTTATATAATACAACAAACTTGTAAGCAGTTTGAAAATTTGAACAAAAATTAATTATTTAGTTTTAATAAAGTGTTAACAGAACTTTACCTAAAGTTTCTACTTAGCAGCAACCAACTAAACTTCCAATTAGACTGATTCTCGGTTATTTTGGGAGGAACAACTCTCTTTTAAAGTGTTTACTCACTAATAGTGCACCACATCTTATTTTCATTATATCCAGTTATATCATATTTTAACTCTTGCCCCACACCTTTCATGATACAAACTAAGATCGAGCAAATACATTTGTCGGTCTATGTAATAATGTGCTTCTCGAGCAAATGCACTGGCTGCATGTATCCCCTCTTTGTTTTCTAGCTGCACCATATCATAAAAAGCATATAGATTTAAATTATTGATCAGGTAACTAAGATCCTATTTTCCGATGTTTATTTGAGTTAGGGGTGTGATAATGACCAGATGCATAATCCAAACAACATGCCATCAAATTCGACTATACCAAGAAATCTGTCAATTTAGCTAGCATCTTCTGGTGCATCAAGATCCACAACAGGTGTACTTCGAAGTTTATTTTTGGATAGCTTCTGAACAGCTTCGCCAAGACTCACATCTAATCTGATCTCAATTACTGAAAAATGGATTTGTACACAAAATAAGAATTTTTAGTTTCAGTTTATCAACTTCTAACCATACGTGGTATCCATATTATGGATGCATATGTAAATTGTACGTATATGATATCTACACAAAACTTTAAGGTGCCAAAATGCTCGATGGGATAATAAGAAAATTCATAATCCATACAGTTAATTTCCAAGTGTATAATCCATACATCTAATGGTCCTGGTTCTATCAATTGTTTCTATTTCAACCTGAGCAACATAGAAAAAGCATATATACTATTTAGAAACAAATGAAAAATCAATAGACAGTCTCAAGTTGAAACTGAGAAAGGAATATTACCTCTTATCTTACGTCTCATAAGAGCGACTGCATCATTGGAGTGGGGCTCATCACAACTCGGAAATCTAACACCAGAAAATAACCGCCGCAAGATCGAAGCAAAAATCACGTGAATGATAAACATCAGAACAACACGATACCGATCGAGTAGCAATGATATGAGGGCTTTTGAAATTAGGTTCACGTACATGTACTGTACTACTTCTGAAACAATAATCTTTCTTCTTACTATTACAACGAACAACTTCAAAATAACTATGAAAAAAGATTAATTTGTAAATATAAAAGACGAATTCAGTTATATGCGTTTTATTCACATACGATGAATTTATGGTTTTAGGGTTTTTTATCTAGTGTTAGGCTTCTCTTGTAAAGATTATTCCTGTTGTATAACAATATCTTTACCAATATAGCCTATTACTTTATAGTAATATGTATAAATATAGATAATTATAATTTTTAGAAACTTATTAGTTTATAATAATTATCCAAACACAGAATTCTGGTCTAAAGTAACATTACGACAGCTCGTTAGTTTTTTTTTAAAAAAAAGAACTTTAATTGGCATTTATATATCATGTTTTGTAACTTTAAAACAAAAAGATTCAAGGGGTCTACTGGTTGTGTAGAGTACACAGTGTCACCAACCCATGTTTGGACCCATGTTCGAATCTTGCTAAAAAAAATTTTAAAACAAATTTAAAAAAAAATTCCAAACCAAAATTTTAACAAAAGAATAATACAACATAAATAAAAAAGGAAAATTCAGAAAAAACTAAAAGCTGAAAATTTAGAAAAAGGAGTAAATAAAAATATAAAAATAAATTAAATTAATCCTCCTGACACGTAGGATTAGTGCCCTGATAGATGACGTGGCAAATACCTCCTCTTATATATAATGTAAAGATATGTGTGTGTGTAAGGTTATTTTCAGAAACAAATAAATGTACAGAACTGCGAGAACCACCTTAATACTCATAACAATGCATATATATTTTCATTATTATGTTTAAATTAACATTTAATAGTTGTTTTATTGGTTATAAATCTAAGTATCATGAGTGATATGACGAGTGCACATGTGTTTTCTTATTATCTAACGAAAAGATAGTTATCATACATATAAAACAAATACATGTGCATGGTCCTAGGATACATGTTCTTAGTGACCTATGACAACGGAAATTTATGTATTTTTACCTAATGAACTAACCCGATAAATATATATGTGCATTTCAAGAGTAAAAATGTGGTTCTCGCAGTTCTATATATTTATTTGGTTCTGAAAATAACCTCACCTATATATATATATATATATATATATATATATATATATATATATATATATATATATATATATATATATATATATATATATATATATATATATATATATATATATATATATATATATATATATATATATATATATATATATATATATATATATATATATATATATATATATATATATATATATATATATATATATATATATATATATATATATATATATATATATATATATATATATATATATATATATATATATATATATATATATATATATATATATATATATATATATATATATATATATATATATATATATATATATATATATATATATATATATATATATATATATATATATATATATATATATATATATAGGGCGTTATTGTGAGTACCAGTTTTAAAATAAAAACAGTATGAACCATTCTCTACCGTTAGATGTATCATTAATAATATTAATTGATTTGATTAAATTATATGGCATTATTGTCATTAAGATGATATATAAGGTAACTTATAGAAGCGGCTTACCCTGACATGTTTTTTCCTCCTTTCTTTCATACGTTGTAATTATGAATCAATTTATTATTTAATTTATATTCATTTGTCAAATAGACCCTTTTTGACTTTTTGTTTAATGTAGTCATTTGACATTTTAATTTATTCAATGTGGTACATGACTTAATAGAACCCGAATGATACATGTCTATAAAGAATACACGACGAGCTAAAAAATAATTCTCAAATGCTACTTATTAAAAAAAATACACAACTAGCTATAAAAGATAAAAGTGACACATATTAAAAAAATCTCAACCAACTAAAAATACCCAAGTGATATGTATTCGTAAAAATACAAAACCAACTATAAAAGACCAGTGATATGTATCAAGAAAATACACAACCAATAATAATAGACCGAATGATCCGTATCCGAAAAGAATTAACGACCAACTAAATAAATTCATGTGATACGTATCCGTAAATACACAAAAAACTATAAAGACCAAAGTGACACGTATTCGAAAAATTCACAACCAACTAAAAAAATTCAAAGCCATATATATCTAACTAAATAATACAAGAACCTAAAAAGTTGCTTGATTGTAGTCCTTTTATGTATACTTTATTTTAGGAAAAACAAAGCAACACAAAATAGTGGAAAGTATTAAGTACGACGGTTTAGGAAAACCGTGCACAAATGACCCTTAATCAAATAAAATGAGAGAAAGTTCGTTTCCCAAGGAGGTATATGTGTGTGGATTAACTTGTAATTATTTGAGATTAATATTAAGAGAATGGGGATGAAAAGATGAAAAGACGGTTATGTTAAAATTAAACTACGACGAAAAAGACGTAAAAGTAAAGCCGTGAAAAACTACCCAAATTAAAAATTATATCAAGACCAAAAACAAAATCAAGAATTAAAAAGACTAAAAAGAAGTCTAAATAATATAAATAAAGATAAAAATCCAACAAAGATATTTTAAAACCTTTTATTAATTAAATATTTAATTTTAAATGCTAATTAAAGCCCTAAAATTAAATATAACTAATTCAAATGTCTAAAATATGATTTTATTGAATAATTACTTAACTTATATTATTAGAAGACTAAAAAGTAACTTTCTAAAAATTAAAAGCTATTAAAACTATTTTAAAACTCTAAAAATGATTTAAAATGATTAAAAACTAATTAAACTTAAAATAATTATAAAAATAAATCTAAAAGCTATAAAAATATTCTAAAAATGGAAATAGTCCTAATTAATGATAAAGAACCTAAGAAAAATGAAAAAGAAAGAAAAATAAAACTTTGAATTTTTAATAATAAAATAATATTAAAATAATACTAAAAATAAAAAATTCTCAAATAAATTCTAAAAAATTCTCAAAAATCCTAAATATTCTAACTAAGAGAAAAACACAAATTAGAGCTCCTAAAACCTTTTTAATAATTTTATAAAAATGTTTAAAGTTTATAAAAAACCTTAAATTAATATAAAATTAAAAAATTAAAGTTTATAAAACCAAAACCTAATGTAAACCTCAAAATACTTATTTAAAAACTAAAAATTATTTTTCCTAAAAATTAAAACTCTTTTTTCTATTTTTTATTGATTTAATAAAATACGGCTATTAAATAAATGCTAGAAAATAAACAAATAATGGAAAAAAAATGAAACTAGGCTAGAAAAGTCTTAAATACTACCAAGATCCTAGGAAAAATCAAATAAGCCAAAAACGTTAAACCAATAAGCTCAAATGAGCTTATTTGCTCACGGCTTTTTATTTAAGCTAGAAATGAAAAACATGTTAAATATCACTTGAAATCACACTCTAACGTAAAAAGCTTATCTAGATCAACGGTAGGACACTTACTCCTCCTACGAGAGGTCTGGTGTTCGAGTCCTGTTGCGGGTAAGTTTTTTGCTTTTATTTTCTTTTTATTTTTTTTTTATTTTCAAATCCAACACTGATACTTGCAAGCTAGAAACACAATTCCAGTACACCTTTTTACACAAGATTAAACCAGATTAAAGATCAAAAATGTGTGCAGTTCTTAAGTTTCTGATGAACAATGGTGTTCACCACTTTGGCAGTTTGGAACCAAGAGGAACTTGGTTGTAAGCTTATTTGGTGAATGATTTTGGACAAAGGAGGCACCCTTGTGCTTATTGAAGCACAAGGAGTCAATGACTAGCAGCAAATAAGCACTTAGCACTCAAAAATGATCACAAACCAAGCACATAGGGCAATTTCAAGTTGCTGTAACAAAGAGATGAAGTCTGTGGACTTTTATGCAGATTTCTAGCACCCTATTGAGATTCAAGTGACCAAATCATGCATACAAACTCACAACTTAACATACAAACCAAATCAAACCCTGAATCAACCTATATCTCAACAGATTAAGAACTTTGATCACAAATTTTCAACCAAAATAAGTATAAAATTGATATGCAGATTCAAGCTAACTTGATTCACTTATTTCTCACAAATTTGTTTCCAAACCTTGCAAACTTACTTCCTTACTTACTTCCTTACTAGTAAACAACCTTTCTCAATCCTTTTTCAATACTTCTAACACCTAATCAAAACCTTATAATGATGTTGTGCCCTGCTTAAACCTGTTTCCAAACACCACTTTAACTTTGATTAAGCAACTTTTAACAAACCAAACCAGTTTAAAACCTACTCAATCTGACCCTATGATCTTCTAACATGCATAACATCCTTAAAAAACTCAAATCAAACAGCTTTATCACATTTCCAACACTAAATCAAACAAATCACATAATACTCAATTTTTCTGAACTTTTCAAAAGAATAAAAGGTGTTTACCTCAGGACCCTACATCCAGGGCCCTAGTGGATGTAAATCCACCTCCCACAAGGCTGGAGGCCTGTGCTAGAACAGTAATCAATCAACAAAGACCTGTTTAAGAAAAATCAAACAAGAACACAATAATATGCAATATATGTATTTTGTTTACCTTTTTCTTTCTTCTTAAAACCTATCCAAAAACTTTTTAAACCTTGAAAACACGTTTTTATAACACTATATCACCAATTAAAACTTACCTCTTAACCCCAAAAACCTGAAACAGATTACACCAAATAATCTCAATTTCAGAAACCTTTAACTAAATTTTGAAAAACAAAATTAGTTAACCAAATAAAATGGAACTCAGAATCAAGCTTTTACACAACACACAACTTTTTATAAACCTAAAAAGGAATTACACTTGATTTTCTCAAACACCAAACTTTTATTTCATAAAAAAGGAATTACAAGTGCAAAGCTTGAAAACTGGAACAAAGGGGATACCACAGGCTGGTCCTCCTTTTATACTACTCTAATGAACATTATAGGCTGCTTAAACACAAAACCCTAATCAAAGAGAATCTCAAAAATGCCCCTTGGGTCTTCTAGACGATTTTGAGGTATGAGTTGTCATATTTGATCTCATTCGTTCCTTTTTGCGTTGGGAGTAAGCTTAAGATCTCCACTGTTGATTTGGGACACGTCACAGTACTTGGGGATCAAGGTGTATTGTGATTGGTGGAAAGGGGAATTGGGGGTGGGGTCTACAGTGAGTGGGAGGAGAGTTTTGTGCGTGGGTTTTGTTTCTGCATGTGTGAATCACACATGTGCAAGGTGAATTGAAATTTTACCCAAGTTTAAGTGAGATAGAACCTGGGGGTGAAAAGTGAATAGTAACTTCTTTTTGATCCGTTTTTGGGGGAAAAGGTTTTGTTTGGCGCAATTTGAGTTTAAATCTTCCAAAGTGTGCACATTTGGCCCTTTTCTTTTGAGATTTTTGGCAAATCAAGTTTTCAGCCCTAGAAAACGTGTTTGCTTTGTTAATATCTTTCCCCTTTTATCACTTTTGGCACCAAACTTCACACAAAGGTTATCAAGGGTTGTTTTTGGCATTTTTGAATAATTCAAGGGCTGATCTTGAACATTGTTGATCTTCCAAGGTCTTCTTTGTATATTTGACTTCATGAGGGACCATAATTGACAAATTGATTTTGTTGAGGGACCAATCTTGTCATTTCTTCAAAGTTGAAGGGCCTTTTTGCAATTTTGACAAACTTAAGGGACCAAACTTGTAATTATTAATATACAAGGGTTTTAAGTGTCATTTCTTCATTCTTGGAGGATCAATCTTGTATGTCTTCAAGTCTTTAAGGGTATTTGATGAGAATTCCATGATTAGGGCCCGGTTCTTTGCACGGCTTCGTTTCTCGTGTCCGTTTTTCCTTGTATCTTGTGATCTTTTGTCTTTTTCACGATATCCATACCTAAAATACACAAGTAAACAAACACAAGCATATATATGGTATTTTATGACATTTTTATGCACTTAAAGCCCGAAAAGAACGATGAGATCATGTATAAATGCCATCTCATCACTCCCCCATACTAAGCCATTGCCGTGCCCTCACGCAATGCTAGAATAAAGTATCTAAGCATCACCAAAGTTCAATTTTATTAACCTTTATTGAAGAGTAAAAGACTTGCAACATACTACGATGATGTGTAAAGACATAATGTATGATTTTCATCACCAAAAGGTGACTTTTAGGGTCAAAGAATAGAAACAAGTTAATGTCCCTTAGAGTAAACTTCGTCATCCTTGATTGTCATACATTCCATGCTAAGTGCAAAAACAAGATCATTGTTGGTACAAGTCACAATGCTAACACTACTCATACGTCCAAATTGTGTAATACTTTTTCTCCCCGCAATCCTAGTTATTATAAAAGGAAATGGGTTACTAGCATTTTTTATCTATTTGTCATGGATCACAAGTGATTCATATTGACTTATTTGAGTAGTTATTAGTCCGAAAGCAAAGTAGCACGATTTGATCAATAGTTAGCCGAAGGACAAAATCTTTTAAAACGGCTTCTCGTGTATCTCCTTAAGTTCATATCTTGGCATAACTTGTTTCACGATTTGAGACCTTTCTCGGACCGATATTTGGCATGTACTTCATACTTCAAATCTTGGGAAGACGTTCTTGAAATTATGGTCTTCTCTTCATATTTTGGAATTTCTTCACTTGACGTTTTTGAGAGATTCTTCATATAGGACCACGACTTCATCATTTTTCTTCAATCTTTATCTTGGATTTTGATATACAACGATCCGCCTCCTTTTCGGACTTGGATATATTTATCCTCATACCTTGTTAGGGTCTTTTTGGATAGACTTTCTCCATTCTTTAGGGGAGTAATAGCTTCTCGTCGTGTGTCTCGATCCTTCATATTGATTTTGGAATAATGATACTTCACATCATCTTTGGATCTTTAGCAAAAATAGAGCTCCTCATGCCTTGTTAGGGCCTTTTTGGATGATCGCCAATCTTCACGTCCCGCTTCAATAAGTTATGCCTTGGCTATGAACTCTATTCAACCCCGAGCAACTTTTAAACGATCTTGCGCTAGAGGCTAAGTAACCTTTCAAATCGTACGACCTTACTTATTGCAATTATGATTTATTCCTAATGCATTGATCTTAAGGGCAGAAAAAGCCACAATTAAAAACATATGAGTTTTTGAAAGAACACTTTCATGTTCTACGTTTAGCATGATCACTTGTCTAACTCTATCATTTCTTGTTCTTCACTATATAAAGACCTCTAATTAAAGAGACTCATGAATACTTAGCCATGCAAGTCAAAATTAAGCCAAATTTGGATTAGCTTTCATTAAGACTATATCAAATCAAAGTTTTGGGTTTTCAAGCCACCTATAGGATCTTGCACTTTTTTGGACTTATTCAAGTTTAGAGAATGCGTTTTAAAGTTCCCTTGATAAGTGACTTTCTAGAATCAATTATAGGAACTTGCGAAAAGTTCTTGTTCTTAACTCGAATGAATTAAGACTTTCGCGTTTTAAAGCTCCCTATATAAAAGTCTAGCAAAACTTGAATTGAGCGGGTTAAGGAATGTAAATGGCTCCAAATGGCCATCAAGTCAAAAATTAACTCTTATTCTACCCAACGGAAAATATACATTCGTGTCTTAAAAACACTTTATGAAAACTTAGAAAAATTTTAAAATTTGGCCATTTTTAGCCTTATTAGCAAAACAAAATATTGAAAGTTGGAAAACGTGAGGGCGTAGCAAAGCAAGTATCTATTCACCCCCCCATACTAAAAGTAAACATTGTCCTCAATGTTTCGAGTCTAAAGGTGGAGCACCCCCATACTAGAGACGAAGAGTCGAATGCTTAGGATCTAGCATGGAAAGGGTGATCAACAATATATCTAAAGCCGTTTATTAATTATGCTAAAAGATAATTGTTAGAACGATAAAGGATATGTCATGGAATCGTGAAAAACTTCTTCAAACGAACGATGGAGGCTCACGTAAACGAACACGAGAGTCTTCAATCGTAGATGATGATAATGATCTAGATAACACAATCACAGACAACCACGAGACAACGAGTTGGAAGGGTACAAGTCCCCTTATTAGTGAATATAAAAGATAAGCATGGGATTTCCCCCACGAGGCACCTCGTTTTTGATTACCGAGTCATGAGCTCGACTCGATCCCCTCAAAATGTGAACATTTAGGGAAATCATGGTGTGGTCAATTTTTGATGGGGCTTACATGATAAACAAGGCCCATAAAGCAACCGGTATAAAGGACTAAGTCCTTAGGTGATACAAAATACCGGGGTCGAAGATGGCGTTTTCGTTTCCTTTGGAAAAACAATTTAACACCACTCCAACATGTGCCATAAACTCAAAGAGTTTGAAGAAAAGAGATGAGAAATAGAAGGGTGAGACAATTGGTAAGACAAACGTTTGAGCTACTCGAGGTAGACTCGCACCAAGCAAATAGATATAGTTTCCATTTATTGCATCGGTGGAAGACCGAGATTTCCCTTTACATGAAATTCCGGGATCGAATATCTCGTCCTCGGTGGACAAGGATGAGGGAACACAAGGGGCTTCCCCCATACTAGAACCACACAAAACATCGTCAAAAGGAGTAGACGAGTTTGTAGCACTCAAAACACGTGGTGATGACGGAGTTAGATTTGTAGAAAAATCAATTAAATCACATTTAAGATTTTTTCCTTTTTTATCTTTTGAACTCTCCTTATGAAAACCCTTTTTGATTATGTCGAAAATATTCGGTGTTTCTAAGACGATGTTAGTCACACTAAAAATTCTCACATTTTCAAACCGTTTTGGTTTTAGTGGTGGCAAGTTCTCAAAACGTTTATCGACGAAGAAAACCTCCCCATCGGGGTCTACATATTCATCATCCGAAAGATCTTTCGTAGAAACCGGCAACTTATCAACACTTTTCAAGAATGAATGTTCGAGGTGAGGCGAAGGATTTTTTGATTCAAGTATTGATGGTTTCTTCTTTGTAGGCTTTACACTCATAACCTCCACCGGCGGAGGAAATGGTAAATTGTTTTTGGCGACATTCCCTAAAACTCTTGGTGAAAATTCTTTGCAAATGACATTGGTCGAGTCACCATGGTTTAAAGTTGCAATAGAATAGACATGAGAAAGATTGGAGTTTTGTGTTGCATTGATGACAAGTTCTTCTTCATTGAAACGAAGGGTGATTTTTCGAGCATGAACATCGATAAGAGCTCTTGATGTATCCAAAAATGAACGACCCAAAATGAGAGGAACTTTTCGATTGATGGGAATGTCTACAACGATAAAGTCAACGGGATAGTAAAACTTTCCGACTTTAACGAAAACGTCCTCGGCTACTCCACATGCCATGATCGTAGAATGATCGGCCATCTCGATAGACATGTTCGAAGGAGTAAGAGCCGGAAGCGAAAGCGATTTGAAAATCTCGAGAGGCATTAAATTAATACTAGCGCCAAGATCGGCCAAGGCGTAGCATTCCTCCATATCTTGAATTGCACACGGAATCAAAAATTTACCGGGATCACCGACTTTTTGTGGTATGCGGCTTAGAAAAACCGATGAACAACTAGACGATTGTTGTAACTTTTCTTTGTTGTTAAGCATACTTTTGAAGTTTGCGGCGAATCGAGGCATCATGATTAGAGCATCGGCAAAACTTATGTTAAAATGCAAATCACGAAACATTTTCATAAATAGCTCAAATTGATAATTGTTCCTTTCTTGTGCTTTCTCTTTGTTTCGTCTCGAAGGGTAAGGTAAAGGTGGTGTGGGTTGGTCATTAGGCAACGGCCTTGGAAACTCGGGTTCCACAATTGGTATTGGTTCAACCGTAGGTGTGGTTTGAGCGGTACTTCGTGGGATTGTAATATGCTCCTTTTCGACCATCCCCTCGGGTTCTTTCTCGATTTCCTTCTCCGTAGAAGTACTTGGAAGAGAGATTGGTTCCTTGAAAGTTTTACCACTTCGTGTAGCAACAACCTTCAATTCTCCCCTCGGGTTGTTAATGGTATCACTAGGAAGACCACCCGAAGAAGAGGGCTTACACATGATTGCTTCAAACATCTTAGCCATTCGGTCCTCAAATTTTGATTGCCTAGCATCCGCTTTCAATAACTCTTGCTTAATCTCATGTTGTCCTAATTCCATCTTTTGTTGGTTTTGTTGAAGACGTTGGACATTTCCTTCCATTTTGTTTGCATGAGTTTTAAGTTCATTAGCAAGTTCATTTTTAAGCTCGTTTTTCAACTCGGATCTTAAGCTAATCATCTCACGTTGCATATTATCAAATTTAGCATCATTTGCTTTTGCATAATCCAAAAATTCTCCTTGCAAATTTTTCGTGTGAGCATTTTGAAAACCTTGTGTAGTGTTTTGAAAATCACGGTTTTGGTTTTGATTAGAGATTTGTCCATTCCCACTTTGATAATTCCCTTTGTTGTAATTGCGTGTGTTGCCTTGGTAATTACCTTGGTTGTTGTTTCGATAATTATTAACATTTTGATTGGGTGGAGCTTGATTTTGGCGGGAACCTTGGCCGTTTTGGTTGTAAGTTCCCGTTGCTACATAAGCACTCGAAGTGTTACCATCCGCGGTAATGCACTCGGAAAGATCATGAGCTCCCCCACAAGATAAACAACTCTTAGCAACCGCTTTAACCGAAGCGGAATTGGAAGCTTCTTGAGCCTTCCAATGGGACATTAGATTAGCAAATCTATCAAAAAACCGATTTTCCTCATTAGCTTCATCATGTAAGGCGTTAATACTACGAGACGATTGTGACGAAGATGACGAACCCATATTGGCAACACTCGGTGTGTTACGAGGGCTATAAACCTTAGATCGATTTTCAATGATTTGTAAAGCCTCATTTGTCGTCTTGCACAAAAAATTACCACCCGCGGCGGCATTCAAATAATCTCGTTCATGATCATTAAGCCCATTATAAAAGGTATCAGTTTGATGCAATTCCGAAAAATCATGGTGAGGACATTCATGTAACATCTCTTTAAATCGTTCCCATGCCATTGAAAAACTTTCATTATTACGTTGCACAAATCGTGAAATCTCATTTTTTAAGTGTGTTGTTTTAGATGGTGGAAAAAACTTGTTCACAAACTTAGAAACGAGATCGGCCCATGTCAAAATCGAATTTGGCGGTTCTTTCTCGAGCCAAATTTTTGCGGGTCCATCCAACGAATATGGAAACAACATCATCTTAATGGCGTCAGGTGGAACATCTTTGAATTTGCTAGTGGCGGTGAGACGGTTGAAATTCCTAATGTGGTAATGCGGGTTGTCTTTCTCGTGACCTCTAAACTTGTTTGCTTGCAACATAGACATTAAACCCGTCTTAATCTCGAAATTCTCCGCAAGGATGGCGGGAATCACAATAGCCTCTCCAAAACCCTCGGTGGGTGCTTGTAGCAACTCCATCATAGTACGATTAGCCATGACGACTTCTTGTTCTACAATAGGTTCAACAATTGGAGGTTCTTCAACAATCAACGATCCTTGATTTGCTTGCTTTTGAAGACGTTTACGTGCTCGTTTTGCTTGATTACGAGTGATCATAAACTTCACGAAGAATGGGAGGTGAGCAAAGAAGATTCTTTTTGGTTGTTTTGTGAATTTTCAATTTTTTTTTTTTGTGTTTTTGATGATATTTAATTTTTTGGATTTTGGTGTATCTTCGTAGACAACAATCTACAAAATCTCTCCTCGAATCAAACTCTTGATTAAAGAAGCCTCAAAGGAATGAAAACGATCACGTGGAGTGAACGCCTTCGAATGACTTTAGAACTTTTGGTGAAAACCAAATTGTTCAAGAGGGTTTAATCACAAAGAAACCAAGCAAATATAGTATACGTATTAATACTTTGGGCGGCAAAACCCTCGATTAGCCTTCAATCTTAAAATACTCACAAGCAAGCGGGGAAACGAGGCGGCGCGAAGCACTTAAGAGCCTTTTTCCTTAGGGTATATTTTATAATACCCGCCTTATACCCACCTTATAGTTTGTATTTTTCAAAATCGAGCTTCACGAAAGTATTTATCTATTTTTGCCTTTTCTTTTTGTTTGAGATTCGAATACAATAATTAGGAGATCAAATCCCAATTAAGGTTGTGTTTTCACACTTTTGGAGATATTGTATATTGATTGTGATACTTAATACAATATAGTAATATTTTTACAAGAAAAACGAAGAAAACCGATAATACGTGTTAAGGGAGTTCCACTTAACACAAATACTTATTATGGATAATATCAAAAACAAAAACTTCCAAATTAAAGCACAACACACCTCCCCGGCAGCGGCGCCAAAATGATTGTAGTCCTTTTATGTATACTTTATTTTAGGAAAAACAAAGCAACACAAAATAGTGGAAAGTATTAAGTACGACGGTTTAGGAAAACCGTGCACAAATGACCCTTAATCAAATAAAATGAGAGAAAGTTCGTTTCCCAAGGAGGTATATGTGTGTGGATTAACTTGTAATTATTTGAGATTAATATTAAGAGAATGGGGATGAAAAGATGAAAAGACGGTTATTTTAAAATTAAACTACGACGAAAAAGACGTAAAAGTAAAGCCGTGAAAAACTACCCAAATTAAAAATTATATCAAGACCAAAAACAAAATCAAGAATTAAAAAGACTAAAAAGAAGTCTAAAATAATATAAATAAAGATAAAAATCCAACAAAGATATTTTAAAACCTTTTATTAATTAAATATTTAATTTTAAATGCTAATTAAAGCCCTAAAATTAAATATAACTAATTCAAATGTCTAAAATATGATTTTATTGAATAATTACTTAAATTATATTATTAGAAGACTAAAAAGTAATTTTCTAAAAATTAAAAGCTATTAAAACTATTTTAAAACTCTAAAAATGATTTAAAATGATTAAAAACTAATTAAACTTAAAATAATTATAAAAATAAATCTAAAAGCTATAAAAATATTCTAAAAATGGAAATAGTCCTAATTAATGATAAAGAACCTAAGAAAAATGAAAAAGAAAGAAAAATAAAACTTTGAATTTTTAATAATAAAATAATATTAAAATAATACTAAAAATAAAAAGTTCTCAAATAAATTCTAAAAAATTCTCAAAAATCCTAAATAATCTAACTAAGAGAAAAACACAAATTAGAGCTCCTAAAACCTTTTTAATAATTTTATAAAAATGTTTAAAGTTTATAAAAAACCTTAAATTAATATAAAATTAAAAATTAAAGTTTATAAAACCAAAACCTAATGTAAACCTCAAAATACTTATTTAAAAACTAAAAATTATTTTTCCTAAAAAGTAAAACTCTTTTTTCTATTTTTTATTGATTTAATAAAATACGGCTATTAAATAAATGCTAGAAAATAAACAAATAATGGAAAAAAAATGAAACTAGGCTAGAAAAGTCTTAAATACTACCAAGATCCTAGGAAAAATCAAATAAGCCAAAAACGTTAAACCAATAAGCTCAAATGAGCTTATTTGCTCACGGCTTTTTATTTAAGCTAGAAATGAAAAACGTGTTAAATATCACTTGAAATCACACTCTAACGTAAAAAGCTTATCTAGATCAACGGTAGGACACTTACTCCTCCTACGAGAGGTCTGGTGTTCGAGTCCTGTTGCGGGTAAGTTTTTTGCTTTTATTTTCTTTTTATTTTTTTTTATTTTCAAATCCAACACTGATACTTGCAAGCTAGAAACACAATTCCAGTACACCTTTTTACACAAGATTAAACCAGATTAAAGATCAAAAATGTGTGCAGTTCTTAAAGTTTCTGATGAACAATGGTGTTCACCACTTTGGCAGTTTGGAACCAAGAGGAACTTGGTTGTAATCTTATTTGGTGAATGATTTTGGACAAAGGAGGCACCCTTGTGCTTATTGAAGCACAAGGAGTCAATGACTAGCAGCAAATAAGCACTTAGCACTCAAAAATGATCACAAACCAAGCACATAGGGCAATTTCAAGTTGCTGTAACAAAGAGATGAAGTCTGTGGACTTTTATGCAGATTTCTAGCACCCTATTGAGATTCAAGTGACCAAATCATGCATACAAACTCACAACTTAACATACAAACCAAATCAAACCCTGAATCAACCTATATCTCAACAAATTAAGAACTTTGATCACAAATTTTCAACCAAAATAAGTATAAAATTGATATGCAGATTCAAGCTAACTTGATTCACTTATTTCTCACAAATTTGTTTCCAAACCTTGCAAACTTACTTCCTTACTAGTAAACAACCTTTCTCAATCCTTTTTCAATACTTCTAACACCTAATCAAAACCTTATAATGATGTTGTGCCCTGCTTAAACCTGTTTCCAAACACCACTTTAACTTTGATTAAGCAACTTTTAACAAACCAAACCAGTTTAAAACCTACTCAATCTGACCCTATGATCTTCTAACATGCATAACATCCTTAAAAAACTCAAATCAAACAGCTTTATCACATTTCCAACACTAAATCAAACAAATCACATAATACTCAATTTTTCTGAACTTTTCAAAAGAGTAAAAGGTGTTTACCTCAGGACCCTACATCCAGGGCCCTAGTGGATGTAAATCCACCTCCCACAAGGCTGGAGGCCTGTGCTAGAACAGTAATCAATCAACAAAGACCTGTTTAAGAAAAATCAAACAAGAACACAATAATATGCAATATATGTATTTTGTTTACCTTTTTCTTTCTTCTTAAAACCTATCCAAAAACTTTTTAAACCTTGAAAACACGTTTTTATAACACTATATCACCAATTAAAACTTACCTCTTAACCCCAAAAACCTGAAACAGATTACACCAAATAATCTCAATTTCAGAAACCTTTAACTAAATTTTGAAAAACAAAATTAGTTAACCAAATAAAATGGAACTCAGAATCAAGCTTTTACACAACACACAACTTTTTATAAACCTAAAAAGGAATTACACTTGATTTTCTCAAACACCAAACTTTTATTTCATAAAAAAGGAATTACAAGTGCAAAGCTTGAAAACTGGAACAAAGGGGATACCACAGGCTGGTCCTCCTTTTATACTACTCTAATGAACATTCTAGGCTGCTTAAACACAAAACCCTAATCAAAGAGAATCTCAAAAATGCCCCTTGGGTCTTCTAGACGATTTTGAGGTATGAGTTGTCATATTTGATCTCATTCGTTCCTTTTTGCGTTGGGAGTAAGCTTAAGATCTCCACTGTTGATTTGGGACACGTCACAGTACTTGGGGATCAAGGTGTATTGTGATTGGTGGAAAGGGGAATTGGGGGTGGGGTCTACAGTGAGTGGGAGGAGAGTTTTGTGCGTGGGTTTTGTTTCTGCATGTGTGAATCACACATGTGCAAGGTGAATTGAAATTTTACCCAAGTTTAAGTGAGATAGAACCTGGGGGTGAAAAGTGAATAGTAACTTCTTTTTGATTCGTTTTTGGGGGAAAAGGTTTTGTTTGGCGCAATTTGAGTTTAAATCTTCCAAAGTGTGCACATTTGGCCCTTTTCTTTTAAGATTTTTGGCAAATCAAGTTTTCAGCCCTAGAAAACGTGTTTGCTTTGTTAATATCTTTCCCCTTTTGTCACTTTTGGCACCAAACTTCACACAAAGGTTATCAAGGGTTGTTTTTGGCATTTTTGAATAATTCAAAGGCTGATCTTGAACATTGTTGATCTTCCAAGGTCTTCTTTGTATATTTGACTTCATGAGGGACCATAATTGACAAATTGATTTTGTTGAGGGACCAATCTTGTCATTTCTTCAAAGTTGAAGGGCCTTTTTTCAATTTTGACAAACTTAAGGGACCAAACTTGTAATTATTAATATACAAGGGTTTTAAGTGTCATTTCTTCATTCTTGGAGGATCAATCTTGTATGTCTTCAAGTCTTCAAGGGTATTTGATGAGAATTCCATGATTAGGGCCCGGTTCTTTGCACGGCTTCGTTTCTCGTGTCCGTTTTTCCTTGTATCTTGTGATCTTTTGTCTTTTTCACGATATCCATACCTAAAATACACAAGTAAACAAACACAAGCATATATATGGTATTTTATGACATTTTTATGCACTTAAAGCCCGAAAAGAACGATGAGATCATGTATAAATGCCATCTCATCATTGCTTAAATGGCACGTATAAAAAATACATAGCTCATAAAAAATACCATACACAATTTGCATCTTTCAAATATTCAAAGTAAAAAGTTTAAGCATCTTTAGTGTGTGTTTTTATTAACAAAAAGTGTTTGACTACTATTACATGTTCATTCATATAATGGGTCCAATAAGAAAATCATTCTACTACACATTTGTCTTACAATTTCACACTTCAGATTTATACTAACCGACACCCCAAAACTACTACTGGCACACAATCTTTTAGGAAGCTCATCTATCAAATTCAATAGGTGATACAAAGTGATGTATAGATTTTGTGATACACATGTTTAATTAATAAAGTGATACAAATATACAAAACTAAAAATGTATACACGACAAATAACGAAAAAATTCAAATGATACGTATAAAAAAAATACAATCAAGTAAAAAAGAGTCAAATGATACTTAACCAAAAAATACATAGCAAAATAAAAAAACTCAAGTGATACGTTTCCTAATAAATACACTACCAACAAAAAACCATGTGACACGTATATAAAAAATACACACCCACAAAAAAAGTCTTAAATGATACGTAATCAAAAAATATACAACTACAAAAGAAAAAGCCACAAGTGATGCATATTTGAAAAAATACATAAGCAACTAAAGAACACAAGTGATATGTATCAGGAACCAACTAAAAAGACCAAGTAATACATATACGAAAAATGACACAACTAACTAGACAAACTCACGTGATACCGTGATACGAATTAAAAAATATACACACCAATTAAAAAGACAAAAGTGATGGATATCCTAAAAATGCAAACCAACTAAAAATGACTCAAGTGATACGTATCCTAAAAAATATCCAACCATCTAAAAATAGGCTAAGTGTGACGTATTAAAAAAAAATGCAAAACAAACTAAATAAAAAGAGCCTAATGACATGTATCCAAAAACTACACAACCAACTACACTATTTCACGTGATACGTATCCGAAAAAATAAACAACATACTAAAAATAACCCCAAGTGATACATATGCTTAAAAACACTGCAAAATAAACAAAGATTCAAGTGATACACATCCCAAAAACAGCACAACCATATAAAAAAACTCTAATGGTACGCACCAAAAGAAAATACACGATAGACAAAAATAACCCAAGTGATACATATCCGAAAACATAAATAATAAAATAAAAACCCAATGGCACATATTCAAAAAATGTATAACTTTTTGGGCTTACTAATACATTAAAAAAACAATGGCATGTATGCAAAAAACGCATAAATTTTGCTTAGAAAATACATTAAAAATATAATGGTCAATATGTACCAACTTGCAAAATATGCGTTCGTTGAGAATTTAACCAAAATGACCCGTAACCTCTTGTCCTTATAAAGTTGATAACCATACTATAGGTTGTATGATTCTTTTTTAAGTCGTACTTTTTTCCAGATTACGTCATATACTTGTATACAATATGACAACATTTTCAATTTGGAAAAAGGTTAATATATTTGGTAAGTTTTCTTTATGCCTATAGATTTTATTATATTAATTAGTTACACAACCATAATCGCATCATCTTCTTATAAACGAATCTCATTCTATTGATACAAAACCAGAAACAGTAGGATACAAATAAATGCTTAATTAATACACATAGGAGAATCAGAATTGTTGTACATAATCTCTTTTTAAACCTATACAAGGAACACTTTACCCTTACCAACAAACTTCAATTTATGAACCACGAACCACTATATAAACTACTGTGACTAAACACTATTCGAACAACCAAAAACCACCATCGAACCCCCCCCCCCCCCCCCCACTACCTGATCCACGAAGACCGACAACTAAACAAGCAATAGTCACAAGTCTGAATGCGATATAAACCACCGATATATGAACCATATGAGTTACATACACGAACTAAAGTCATATGCGATGAGTGTTGCTGGAAAAAAAAGATACCCCGACTCGAGTTTCGACGCTCTTTTGGCGGCTAAACTATTCGATGTGCCACGAACCCAAACAAATCAACAACGGATGGTTAATAACTTTCATAGGCGGACAAGACTTCAAAAATCAAAACGGAAAACAAGCAGATAGCGATTGTTTGCACATGATCGCCAGATCTGAAATCGGACCGTGATTTGGGAAGCGAGTGGATTGCAATTTTTCCGTCTATTTTACTGTTTCATGTTGGTACATTGAAATGTGGAAAATAAATTTTCAAAAGAATATATAAATGGAAGAGAGAATGACGGGATATAGAAATAAGTAGGATACATTAAATGTCAAGTATAGCCCTTTTATTAATTTATTAATTTATAATTTTCTTTTAATGAAAGAGACACTTGGCAAAATCTAACTGGTTCTTATTGTTTTTATTTTAAGCTTGGTACTTCAAATAGTCACATGAAGGGTATGTTCGTGTGACCTTTTATGACATGTAGTCACACAAATTATGCTAATGGCTCTAAGTTTGTCACATACAATTAACAAAAGAGTTACCAATAGTAGTAATAAGTGTGACTATATGCTTTGTAAAGTCAAGCCAATTGTATTTTGTGTAACTATATGCATCCAATAGTCACATGAATTGTATGTTTGTGTGACCTTTTATGACATGTAGTCACACATTGGAATGTGACTAACAATAATAATAAGTGTGACTATGTTTCATCTTCTAGTAACCTTTCATAATTCAATAAAAACAAAAAACAAAATTCTGGAAATCAAATTTCAATTGCATTAATATATAAAATTGAATGTACATAAGCAAATTAACAACTGTAATGTCGTATTATTTACAAGTTACATACTTTTCACAAAGAACCACACTTGTTTGAATCACCGTATTGTAAAGTCTTTTGAGCCTTGTTATTCCTAGCATACTTCTTCATATGAGGAATAGTAGTAAATGTACTACCTGTTGGAACGTTCATCGAGCGCTTAGTTCCTATCTTTGGTGCACTTTCAACAATAGCTTTTATGGTATTTGGTGGTGTTGTTTCCTGTAGGGAACAAAAGCCGTGTATTAAACATTAAACTAAATATGAAAAGCTATGTATATGTAGGATGATAAATCAAGTGTATGTACCTCTTGAAAAAATAACCTTTTCCTTTGGCCATGCCATGAAACTACCTTTTACATCCTTAACAGTTTTTAAATCATTATTTCTGTCATCAGGTATGAATGCTGCATCCACTAGGGATTCATCAACAAAAACTTTGTAGCAATTTTTTGGTAGTGGTTGGTTATGAATCATTACATTGTCTCCATCCTTAGACTTGTATACCGTACCGTTACCAATGATAATTATCCTAGAGATGTTCCACAGTTTGCACTTAAATTTCTGAATAAAATATGTTTACCATGCTTTAATGAGAAATAAATTAAACAAGTAATTATATGAATAATGATGAAATACTTACATCTGGTAGTGATGGTGGAGACTAATTTAATTTCGATTTAGAAGGTGTACGCTTATTTTGCAATTGATGAGACTACTTTTATACATAATCTCATCGTCCAAAACGGGCTTAAAATGCATTAAATATCATCAGAAATGCCAAATATATGCTTGTGTTTGTTACATGTGTATTTTAGGTACGGATATTGAGGAAATCACAAAAGATCACAAGAATCAAAGAAAAACGAACACGGGAAAAGAAGCCGCACAATGAACCGGACCCAAGTGATGATTTTCCAAGAATTAACCTTGAAGATTTGAAGATTATACAAGAAGGGTCTTCCAATACTAAAGAATTGACTCTTTAAACCCTTGTATATTCATAACTACAAGATTAGTCCTTAAAGTTTGTCGAATTTAAAAAAGGGCCCTCTACTTTAAAGAATTTGCAAGTTTAGTCCCTCAACAAAACTAAATTGTCAATATTGGTCCTCCTCAAAGTCAAACATACCATAAAGACCTTCAAGTTCAAAAATGTGCAAGATCAGTCCTTCAAATACCAAAGAAATACAAAACAAGTCCTTTGATAAACTTTTGGGATGTTTTTGTGGCCAATGTGTGAAAAATGAAACTTCAAATACAAAGGGAATGAGTTTAAACAGCAAATGAAACAAATTGAAAAGGTGAGGGACTATCTGGCCGACACAACAACTTACCTAGACAAACCATGGGTTGACACCTCACCCCACTCACAAAACCCACCAATCATATCCCTCCCTGACTCCACCTCACCATCCACTAACTGATTAATATTTATTAATCATGTTTAAACCAAAATTGGCGCCTAACACGTTTTATTAAACCCAAAACGGATCAAAAAATGTGTTCTTCATGTTCTTAATCCAAATTGGGTACTTTTGATTAAGCCAAAATTAATCCATCATACTGTCCAGATTTAAGATTAGGATGGTTCTCATCATAACCCAACTCTTAAGTCTGCCACATTATCAACCAAGAAGTCACATGAAGCCTCCCATGAACACTTTTTTGGGAAAATGACAAAGTGATGCAGAAAATCAACCACCTACAATGAAGCTTCAATCCTAAGCTTGTTTTGAGCCCTTTGATCATTTTTTCACCACTAGCACCTCTACAAACGTCCAAGGAACTTAACATGTCAACAAAATATTCAAAAACCTGAAATTCTAGAAGTTTACCACTACGGTTTTCACTTTATTTTCAGTATCTTAGGACTTCATGTAGCCTATATAAGGCATTAGCATTACAACATTTAGCTTTGTTCTCAGTTTTTCATTTGTCAAACCTTGTAAAGCCCTTTTCTGAATTTATGAAATTGTGGTGTTAGTTATGATTAAAAACTGAGTTCCATTGTTTGTTATTGTGTTGAGTTGTTAATTTTCACATTTTTGTACTTAAACAAAAGCTTGAACAAGTCCAAGAGTTCCTATAAGCCTGTGAGTCCCTTTGTTCTTGCTGAAGTCAAGAATTTGGCTTGTGCTTGGTGAGGATTGTTCTTGGAGGTGTTTCTTTAAGTGACATAAGTCACAATTCACTAGCTTAAGCAATATTGGAAGTTGGTATACGTTTTTATAACAAAAAACAGTCAAGTGGTTTGCTAAGTGCTTGTGGTTCAACAACTTGCTTATTTGAGCTTAAGGGTGATCATAGCCTCCTAATCTTGGTTGATTAAGGGGTGGTGAGGCCTTAAGGGAAGATTCAAGCCATGTGGGAACCTAAGTCTTGCATAGACTTGATCATTTGTCACCTTATTTTACCCTATTTGTGCTAACCTAGGCTCAAGCCTTTGGCTGAGCTTGTTTGTTGTTCTTATTAGTGGGAAGCTGGTGCTTGTTCTTGCTAGCACCTCAGCTCATTGATTCCAAAGTGTGGATGTACATTTTGGAGGTTTGAATTCTCAAATTTTCATCTTTTTGATTAAGTATTTGGTTTTAAGTGATTTGTGATTCTGCTGGTGTATATGTGTTTTTATGCCTACAAAGTGGTTCTTGATTCATATGTTGTGTGTCATGATACTTATTTGGGCTTAAATCAATCTTAAGAATACTTTTACTTTGTTAAAATTGGTTTTGAAAAGTGAAAAGGGTGTTTGGGATTGACTGTTGGTTCAATTTTGTTTGATTTTGAGTTGGTATTGTGGTATTGTTTGAGTGTGTATCTGATATTGAGGTGATTCTGTTCTGATATATGCAACTTTTGTGCCTTGAATCACTTAATCAAACAATTGGCTATAAAATCTTGAATACTTGTTGTTTTGCTTTGAAATCTTGTGCACACCTAGTTGGCATGTTAACCTAGGACTAATAAGTGTTAAATCATTGTTATTGCAACCTGTGCAATAGATCTGAGCCCTTGAATTTGGATTTGGTGTCAAGTAGATAAGCAAATATTGTTCTTGTGTTCATCATTGTTCATCAGTAACTACTTTTGCCTAGATCTTGTTCATAAGTTGGATTCATTGCATGATATGAGTTAATCTGTGTTTATTTAAGTTCTTTTAAGCTTGTGTGTTCATTTGGTGGTTTGTGGTTGGCTTTTACTAGCTTAAAAGTAGCTTATTGTCACCAGATCTGCTTATTACAAATCTGTGCCATGTCTGTGGACTAATTGAATTAACTGTATCATTTGGCTTATTGGAATTGTATTTTCTTTCTTGATTTTGACTCCATACAACTCACTGGTTGTAAGGGTGCCTTGATTGTCCAACAAAACCAAGTGAAACTCTCTAAAATTCAAAGTCACAAAGTCAAGGCAGTGGGAACTCCTTTCCCCTGCTTCTAGCCACTGCTAGTTATAATTGGTCAACAGCTTATTACTTGGTCATTCTAGCCCATTCCAATGTGCAACAACTTATTTTCTGTAACAGGTCTTAATATTTTGAGCTTATAAGTCATTCTGGAAGTTTACAGCTTTTGGTTTTAGGTTTTGACTAGAAAACGACTATTTTGTCTTTTTCAAAATCTGCTTTTTGCTTATTTCAGCTTATTGAGTGTGCTTATTGGAAAACTTTTTGTTGATTAAGCTTAGTTAAGCTATTTGTGACCTATTGTAACTTGAATCAGCTCTTGAAATAGTCGAGAACTCAAAAACGACTATTTTGTCGTTTTGTGAAGAGAGCTTTGGCTTATTTCAGGCTTATTCCTTGAGCTTATTTCAAGTTTCTTTTTGAAAATAGCTTAATTAGGTCAAGAGAAGGACGTGGGTAAATTTTTAGCTTATGGCATCAGCTTATAGCTTAATGGGCCAAAAAGCCCATTAATAATAAGTTTTTTGAAATATGCTAGCTTAAGCTCATTTTCAGCTTTTGAGCCTTAGGAAAATTGTGTTTAAAATCAAATTTCAAGCTTGACTGGAGATTTTGGGTCATTTCTGAGAACTTTTTCTTATTGGGCCCAATTCTAAGCCCATTAAGGGACTGTTTGGGTATTTGGCCCATTTGAAGGCCCAATAGGGGTATTTTTGTATTTCAAGTTCATTTTCTGTTTAACTAGGTTAAAATAAACTAATTTGCAAGTTTTTAGAATTTTTTATAGTTTTTGTATTTTTAATATTATTTTAATATTATTTTATTCTTAAATTTCAATTTTCATATTTTTGCACTTTTTCTATTTTTCTTAGGTTAAATACATTAAAATAGGAATTTTGAAATTTTTAGAATAATTTTATTATCATTAGATTAATTTTTGGAATTATTTTAAGTTTTAATAGTTTTAAATTGTTTTTAAATAGTTTTTATTAATTTTAAAATTTTCAAAAATAGTTATAAATTTAGTTAAGTCATTTTAGAGGTTTACAAGTTAAAAAATCTCATTTTAGGCATTTTATTAATTAATTTGATTTTTTGGGCTTTAATTAGCATTAAAAAATTATTATTTAATTAAATAAAAGGTTTGAGTGATTTTTGATTTTTTGTAAACTCTAATTACATTTTTTAGGATTTATTGCATTTTTAAGGAATTTTTAGGGTAAAATTTTAATTTGGTCATTTTTTACGGTTTTACGTGCACGACTATTCACCTTAGTTTAATTCATAATCGTAACCGTCATTCTCTTCTAATCTCTTTTCTTCTTTTTCTTTTCTCATAAATTATAATCACACCATTAATCATCTCTTAACACAACACACTTGCCTCCTTGGGAAACGAACTTGAACTTAATTGGTCATTAGTGCTTGGTTTTCCTAAGCCGACACTTAATACTTGCCCTATTTACCTCATTTTCCTAAAGGTGTGTAAAACCACTACATCATTTCTGGCGCCGCTGCCGGGGAGGCGTGTTGTGTTTTGATTTGAACAATTGTTGTTTATATATAGCCATAATAGCTAATTGTATTAGTAGCACTCTACTAATACGTATTATCGGTTTTCGTTTTTTTGTGAATATTATTACTATATTGTATACGTAGAACAATAAATTCACAAGTACTCCAAAAGTGTGAAAACACAACCTTGATTGGGAGGTCATTACTCAATCATTGTATTCGAATCTCAAACAAGAAAGAAAAGGAAAAATAGATAAATACTTTCGTGAAGCTTAATTTTGAAAAACACAAACTATAAGGTGGGTATAAGGCGGGTATTATAAAATATACCCTAAGGAAAAAGGCTATTAAGTGCTTCGCGCAGCCTCGTTTCCCCGCTTTCTTGTGCGCGTTTAGATAAAAAGGGCTAATCGAGGGTTTGCCAACCAAAGTATTATCTATGTATCATATATATTTTCTTGGTTTCATTTGATTAAACCCTCTTGAACGTTTTGGTGTTCCACCAACGTTCTAAAGTCATCAAAGGCGTTCACTTCACGTGATCGTTTTCATTCCTTGAGGCTTCTTTAATCAAGATATTTGATTAAGGAGGAGATTTGTAGATATTTGTCTACCTATTACAATCACAAAATCCAAAAAAGTAAAAACAATCAAAAACCACAAAAAAATTTGAAAAAGTTGAAAACACCAAAAAGAATCTTGTTTGCTCATCCCCACGTTTTACGTGACGTTTATGCTTACTCGTAATCAAGCAAGACGTGCATGTAAACGTCGTATTCGAAAGAAACCACACCAACACCTTCTAGTGAAGAGACTCCAAGTGAGGAACCCCTTATAGAAAAAGAAGCTATCATGGCTAATCGTACTATGATGGAGTTGCTTCAAGCACCCACCGAGGGTTTTGGAGAGGCCATTGTGATTGCTGCCATCCTTGCGGAGAACTTCGAGATCAAGACGGGTTTAATGTCTATGCTTCAAGCCAACAAGTTTCGCGGACACGAAAAAGACAACCCATATTATCACGTTAGGCAATTCAATCGTCTCACCACGACAAGCAAGTTTAAGGATGTACCCCATGATGCCATTAAGATGATGTTGTTTCCATACTCGTTAGATGGACCCGCCAAGATATGGCTTGAGAAAGAACCCCCAAATTCAATTTTGACATGGGGTGATCTCGTTTCTAAGTTTGTGAATCAATTTTTTCCACCATCTAAAACAACACATTTGAAAAACGAGATTTCACGATTTACTCAAAGATCTAATGAGAGTTTTGCAATCGCTTGGGAAAGGTTTAAAGAAATGTTACATGAATGTCCACACCATGATTTTTCTAAATTGCATCAAATTGACACTTTTTATAATGGGCTTAATGATCATGAACGAGATTACTTAAATGCCGCCGCGAGTGGTAATTTATTGTACAAAACGTCCGATGAGGCTTTAAAAATCATTGAGAATAGGTCTAAGGTTTACAACCCTCGTAACACACCGAGTGTTGCCACTATGGGTTCGTCATCGTCGTCTCGTTACATGAGTGCAGATGAAGCAAATGAGGAGAATCGGTTTTTCGATAGGTTTTCGACTCTTATGACTCATTGGAAAGCACAAGATGCTTTGAATTCCGCATCGGTTAATGCGGTTGCCAAGAGTTGTATTTCGTGTGGTGGAGTTCATGATTTTTCCGAGTGCATTACCGCGGACGGTAACACTTCGAATGCTTATGTAGCCACGGGAACTTATAACCAAAACGGTCAAGGTTCCCGCCAAAATCAAGCTCCACAAAATCAAAATGCTAACAACTATCGAAACAACAATCAAAATGGTGCTTACCAAGGAAATTCACGTAACTACAACAAGGGAAATTACCAAAGTGGAAATGGGCAAATTTCAAACCAAAACCAAAACCGTGATTTTAAACTACCACACAAGGTTTTCAAAATTCTCACACTAAAAATCTTAATGGAGAATTTTTGGATTATGCAAAGTCAAACGATGATAAGTTTGATAACATGCAACGTGAGATGATTAGCTTAAGATCCGAGTTGAAAAACGAGCTTAAAAAAGAACTTGCTAATGAATTGAAAAATCATGCTAATAAAATGGAAGGAAATGTTCAGAGTCTCCAACAAAATCAACAAAAAATGGAGCAAGGTCAACATGAGATGAAGCAAGAATTGTTAAAAGCGGATGCTAGGCAATCTAAGTTTGAAGATCGAATGGTAAAAATGTTTGAAGCTAACATGTGTAAACCCTCTTCTTCGGGTGGTCTTCCTAGTGATACCATCGTAAACCCGAAAGGAGAATTAAAGTTTATTACTACTCGTAGTGGTAAAACTTTCAATGAACCCATTTCTCGTCCAAGTACTTCTACGGAGAAGGAAATAGAGAAAGAACCCGAGGTGGTGGTAGAAAAGGAGCAAGTTCCAATCCCACAAAGTACCGCTCAAACCACACCTACGGTTGAACCAATACCAATAGTGGAACCCGATATTCCAAGGCCATTGCCTATGCCCCAAACCACAACACCCTTACCTTACCCTTCAAGACGAAACAAGGAAAAGGCACAAGAACATAACAATTATCAATTTGAACTATTTATGAAAATGTTTCATGACTTGCATGTTAATATAAGTTTTGCCGACACCTTGGTCATGATGCCTCGATTTGCCGCAAATTTCAAAAGTATGTTGAATAACAAAGAGAAATTGCAAAAGTCGTCTAGTTGTTCTTCGGTTTTTCTTAGCCGCATACCTCAAAAAGTTGGTGATCCTGGTGAATTTTTAATCCCATGTGCAATACAAGATATGGAGGAATGCTACGCCTTGGCCGATCTTGGTGCTAGTATAAATTTGATGCCTCTTGAGATTTTTAAGTCGCTCAATCTTCCTAATCTCACTCCTTCAAGAATGTCAATCGAGATGGCCGATCACTCTACGATTCTAGCTTGTGGAGTAGCCGATGACGTCTTCGTGAAAGTTGGAAAGTTTTACTATCCCGTGGAATTTATCATTGTTGACATTCCCATCGATCCTAAAGTTCCTCTAATTTTAGGAAGATCATTTTTGGATACCTCGAGAGCACTTATGGATGTACATGCTAGGAAAATCACTCTACGTTTCAATGAGGAAGAACTCGTCATAAATGCAACTCAAAACTCTACGCTTTCTCATGTGTATTCTATCACGTCTTTGAACAATGTTAATCCCATCAAAAACATTTGCAAAAGAATTTCAAAAAGAGTATTAGGAGTTGTTGATGAAAACGATTTTCCATCCCCTCCGCCGGCGGAGGTTAAGAGTGTTAAGCCTACGTCTCCAATCACGAAAGTTTCTTCGGATGGTGAATATGTTGACCCTGATGGGGCGGTGTTCTTTGTTGACAAACGTTTTGAGAACTTGCCACCACCAAAACGATTTTCAAATGTGAGAAGTTTTACTGTGCCTAACATCATTTTAGAAACACCAATTATTTTTGACATAATCAAATAGGGTTTTCATAAGGAGTTATCAAAAGATGAAAAAGGAAAAAATTTTGAATTAGATTTAAAAGATTTTTCTACAATTCTAACTCCGTCATCACCTCGTGTTTTCAGTGTTATAAGCTTGTCTTCTCCTTTTGACGATGATTTGTGTGGACTTAGTGTGGGGGAATCCCCTTATGTTCCCTCCCCTTTCTCCACCGAGGACGAGATATTTGATCCCAAAATTGCTTATAAAGGGAAATCTCGGTCTTCCACCGATGCAATAAATGGAAATTCTTTCTATTTGATTGGTGCGAGTCTACCTCGAGTAGCTCCTGGTTTTTGTGACTTACCCATTGTCCCACCCTTCTAATTCTTCTCATCTATTTTCTTTAAACCCTTTGGGTTTGTGTTAACACATGTTGAAGTTGTTTTGATTTGTTTATCCAATGAAAACGAGAACGCCATCTTCAATCCCGGTATTTTGCATCATCAAAGGACTTATTCCTTAATACCGGTTGTTTTTGGGCCTTGTTTATCATGTAAGCCCCACCAAAAATTGACCATACCATGATTATTCATAAAATGATAACATTTATAGGAGATTCGAGTCGAGCTTTTGACTCGGTTATCAAAAACAAGGTGCCTCGTGGGGGAAACCCATGCTTATCAATGTACATATTATCGCTTTCAAATTAGTTTAACGTGAGGGGATTTGTGCCCTTACAACCTTTGTTTCGTGGTTGTTTGTGAATTGTGGATTTTAGATGATCATTATCTTCACGATTGGAGCCTCTCGTGTTCGTTTTATGGGAGCACTCGATCGTTTTCTTTGAAGAATTTCTCAATATCCATGATATATCCATTGATGTTCTAACCTTAGGTTTATAACACACTTCATAAACGACTTTAAATTTAACGGTTACACCCTTTCCATGCTAGATTAAGCATTCGACTACGTCTCTAGTATGGGGGTTTTCCAACCCTTAGACTCGAAACATTGAGGACAATGTTTAACTTTTGTATGGGGGGGTGAATAGATACTTGCCTTGCTACGCCTTCACGCTTTCCAACTTTCATCTTTTTGTTTATCATTTTGTTGTAAAATAAGGCTAAAAATGGCGAAATTTTAAAAATTTTCTCATGTTTTATAAGTGTTTGAAGACACGAATGTAGGTTTTCCAATGGCGAGAATAAGAGTAATTTTTGACTCGACCGTGCGTGTTGAGCACTTAGCTTTGATTCCTTAACTTTATATTAGGCTAAGTCTCTTAAATGAGGACGAGAAATGATAGAGTTAATTATAAGTTACTATGCTAAACGTAGAGTACTCGTATTCTTTCAAAAACTCATGTGTTCTCGTTGTTTGCTTATTCTCCCTTCGTTTGTAAATATTTCTTGCTTAATAAATATTGGCTTAGCGGTTTAGACTTAATTGTTGGTTTCTAGTCTTTTCTAGTAGATTCCATGTAATTAAATTGGGAAGACATTAAGGTATCGCCAACGTCACGATTTTGAAGTATTGGCAACCCGAATAATCGAAAGCTTCACCCAATAATAAGATTTCAAGTGCTCACCTAAATCAAGCAAACAATTTGAAGCTCACAAGGCCAAAAAATCTATGCAAAATTTAAAGTGAATCAAGCCTTAATCTTTGAAGCTTTAAAGATCCAAAATTCGCATTTAGCATGAGGATATACGTCTTTGGCCATAATAAAACCACCGATGAGGAGGATAATAAAAGGCAAGGCAAGACCGAAGTCATAATAAAAGTTTTATGGCGAAGTTGAATAAAAGATGGAGGTAAACCTATGATAATAAGGCCCATCCGGTAGGGGGCGTATACAAGTCTTGGTAATAAGTCTCATGTTGACTTAATTTTTTGACATCGTTGTCTATTAGAAGGGGCTATTATATAGATGGTCTTGGTTACACCGTTAGGACTCTATTTTTAGACCTAATTCTCTATCATCGCATAAGTCAAACAATGTATCCTCGTGAAACATTTAAGACAAAATAAAATATAAGAGATACAACTTAGGAAAATGGGAGGATAAGTACGTGATTAGGGCATATGAGTAGTGTTAGCATTACAAACTTATAAGGGCAATGATCTCGTTACACGCTTAGCATGGAATTGGGGTGAAAATCGAGGACGATGAAATTATTTCTAACGAAGCATTCACGTGTTCTTATTCTATGAACCTAAACGTCCCATTTTGCGATGAAAATCATACATTATGTCTAAAACGCAAGTAGAAGTAATAGTATTAGTGTAGCTAGTTTATCGTTCAATAAAAGAGAATAAAAATAAATTTTGGAGGTGCTACGATACTTTATTCTAGCATTGCGTGAGGGCACGGAAATGGTTTAGTATGGGGGAGTGATGAGACTACTTTTATACATAGTCTCATCGTACAAAACGGGCTTAAAATGCATTAAATATTATCAAAAATGCCAAATATATGCTTGTGTTTGTTACATGTGTATTTTAGGTACAGATATTGAGGAAATCACAAAAGATCACAAGAATCAAAGAAAAACGAACACGGGAAAAGAAGCCGCACAATGAACCGGACCCAAGTGATGATTTTCCAAGAATAAACCTTGAAGATTTGAAGATTATACAAGAAGGGTCCTCCAATATTGAAGAATTGACACTTTAAACCCTTGATATTCATAACTACAAGATTGGTCCTTAAAGTTTGTCAAATTTACAAAAGGGCCCTCCACTTTGAAGAATTGGCAAGTTTAGTCCCTCAACCAAACTAAATTGTCAATATCGGTCCTCCTTAAAGTCAAACATACCATGAATACCTTAAAAGTTCAAAAATGTGCAAGATCAGTCCTTCAAATATCAAAGAAATACAAAACAAGTCCTTTGATAAACTTTTTGGACGTTTTTGTGGCCAATGTGTGAAAAATGAAACTTCAAATACAAAGGGAATGTGCTTAAACAGCAAATGAAACCAAGTGAAAAGGTGAGGGACTATATTTGGCCGACACAACAACTTACCTAGACCAACCATGGGTTGACACCTCACCCCACTCACAAAACCCACCAATCATATCCCTCCCTGCCTCCACCTCACCATCCACTAACTGATTAATATTTATTAATCATGTTTAAATCAAAATTGGCGCCTAACACATTTTATTAAACCCAAAACGGATCAAAACATGTGTTCTTTATGTTCTTAATTCAAATTGGGTACTTATGATTAAGCCAAAATTAATCAATCATCAACCAAGAAGTCACATGAAGCCTCCCATGCACACGTTTTTGGGAAAATGACAAAGTGATGCAGAAAATCAACCACCCACAATGAAGCTTCAATCTTAAGCTTGTTTTGAGCCCTTTGATCATTCTTTCAACACTGGCACCTCTACAAACGTCCAAGGAACTTCACATGTCAACAAAATATTCAAAAACCTCAAGGGAAATTCTGGAAATTTACAACTATGGTTTTCACTTTATTTTCAGTATCTTAGGACTTCATGTAGCCTATATAAGGCATTAGCATTATAACATTTAGCTTTGTTCTCAGTTTTTCATTTGTCAAACCTTGTAAAGCCCTTTTCTGAATTTATGAAATTGTGGTGTTGTGTTATGATTTAAAACTGAGTTCCATTGTTTGTTATTGTGTTGAGCAGTTAATTGTCACATTTTTGTACTTAAACAAAACCTTGAACAAGTCCAAGAGTTCCTATAAACCTGTGAGTCCCTTTGTTCTTGCTGAAGTCAAGAATTTGGCTTGTGCTTGGTGAGGATTGTTCATTAAGGTGTTTCTTTAAGTGACATAAGTCACAATTCACTAGCTTAAGCAATATTGGAAGTTGGTATACATTTTTATAACAAAAATCAATCAAGTGGTTTGCTAAGTGCTTGTGGTTCAACAGCTTGCTTATTTGAGCTTAAGGGTGATCATAGCCTCCTAATTTTGGTTGATTAAGGGGTGGTGAGGCCTTAAGGGAAGATTCAAGCCTTGTGGGAACCTAAGTCTTGCATAGACTTGACCATTTGTCACCTTATTTTACCCTATTTGTGATAACCTAGGCTCAAGCCTTTGGCTGAGCTTGTTTGTTGTTCTTAGCAGTGGGAAGCTGGTGCTTGTTCTTGCTAGCACCTCAGCTCATTGATTCCAAAATGTGGATGTACCTTTTGGAGGTTTGAATTCTCAAATTTTCATTTTTCTGATTAAGTATTTGGTTTTAAGTGATTTTTTGATTCTGCTGGTGTATGTGTGTTTTTATGCCAGCAAATTGGTTCTTGATTCATATGTTGTGTGTTATGATACTTATTTGGGCTTAAATCAATCTTGAGAATACTTTTACTTTGTTAAAATTGGTTTTGAAAAGTGAAAAGGGTGTTTGGGATTGACTGTTGGTTCAAATTTGTTTGATTTTGAGTTGGTATTGTGGTATTATTTGAGTGTGTATCTGATATTGAGGTGATTGTGTTCTGATATATGAAACTTTTGTGCCTTGAATCACTTAATCAAACATTTGGCTATAAAATCTTGAATACTTGTTTTGCTTTGAAATCTTGTGCACACCTAGTTTGCATGTTAACCTAGGGCTAACAAGTGTTAAATCATTGTTATTGCAACCTGTGTGATAGATCCGAGGCCTTGAATTTGGATTTGGTGTCAAGTAGATCAGCAAATATTGTTCTTCTGTTCATCATTGTTCATCAGTAACTGCTTTTGCCTAGATCTTGTTCATAAGTTGGATTCATTGCATGATATGAGTTAATCTGTGTTTATCTAAGTTGTTTTAAACTTGTGTGTTCATTTGGTGGTTTGTGGTTGGCTTTTACTAGCTTAAAAGTAGCTTATTGTCACCAGATCTGCTTATTACAAGTCTGTGCCATGTATGTGGACTAATTGAATTAACTGTATCATTTGGCTTATTGGAATTGTGTTTTCTTGCTTGATTGTGACTCCTTACAACTCATTGGTTGTAAGGGTGCCTTGATTGTCCAACAAAACCAAGTGAAACTCTCTAAAATTCAAAGTCCAAATGTCAAGGCAGTGGGAACTCCTTTCCCCTACTTCTAGCCACTGCCAGTTATAATTGGTCAACAACTTATTACTTGGTCATTCTAGCTTATTCCAATGTGCAAAAACTTATTTTTTGTAATAGGTCTTAATATTTTGAGCTTATAAGTCATTCTGGAAGTTTACAGCTTTTGGTTTTAGGTTTTGACTAGAAAACGACTATTTTGTCTTTTTCAAAATCATCTTTTTGCTTATTTCAGCTTATTGAGTGTGCTTATTGGAAAACTTTTTGTTGATTAAGCTTAGTTAAGCTATTTGTGACCTATTGCAACTTGAATCAGCTCTTGAAATAGTCTAGAACTCAAAAACGACTATTTTGTCGTTTTGTGAAGAGAGCTTTGGCTTATTTCAGGCTTATTCCTTGAGCTTATTTCAAGTTTCTTTTTGCAAATAGCTTAATTAGGTCAAGAGAAGGGCGTGGGTAATATTTTAGCTTATGGCATTAGCTTATAGCTTAATGGGCCAAAAAGCCCATTAAGAATAAGCTGTTTTGAAATAAGCTAGCTTAAGCTCATTTTCAGCTTTTGGGCCTTCAGAAAATTGTGTTTAAAATCAAATTTTAAGCTTGACTGGAGCTTTTGGGACATTTTTGAGAACTTTTTCTTATTGGGCCCAATTCTAAGCCCATTAAGGGACTGTTTGGGTATTTGTCCCATTTGAAGACCCAATAGGCGTATTTTTGGTATTTCAAGTTCATTTTCTGTTTAATTAGGTTAAAATAATCTAGTTTTCAAGTTTTTAGATTTTTTATAACTTTTGGATTTTTAATATTATTTTAATATTATTTTATTAATAAATTTCTATTTTCACATTTTTGCACTTTTTTATATTTTTCTTAGGTTAAATACATTAAAGTAGGAATTTTGAAATTTTTAGAATAATTTTATTGTCATTAGATTAATTTTTAGAATTATTTTAAGTTTTAATAGTTTTTAATTGTTTTTAAATAGTTTTTATGAATTTTTAAATTTTCAAAAATAGTTATAAATTTAGTTAAGTCATTTTAGAGGTTTACAAGTAAAAAAATCTCATTTTAGGCTTTTTATTAATTAATTTGATTTTTTGGGCTTTAATTAGCATTAAAAAATTAATATTTAATTAAATAAAAGGTTTGAGTAATTTTTGATTTTTTGTAAACTCTAATTACATTTTTTAGGATTTACTGCATTTTTAGGAATTTTTTGGGTAAATATTTAATTTGGTCACTTTTTACGGTTTTACGTGCACGACTATTCGCCTTAGTTTAATTCATAATCGTAACCGTCATTCTCTTCTAATCTCTTTTCTTCTTTTTCATTTTTCATAAATTATAATTGTAACACCCCCAAATTTACACAATTCAATACAGCGGAAGACTCGTTGGTGTTACGGGATAGCACATTACTCACATCATAGACAACGCTTAAAAATCGCGTCGTTTAATAATAAAGCATTTCCATTCATAAATAACAAATTTACATAGGTCCCAAGTCATGGTCATTTCATACAATTTTACAAAAGATTTGAATGGAAATTGTTATTTAAGTGCGGGCCATGAATTCTTGTTGTCTTCCCGAGAATTACCTTCAAGTACCTAAGATAAAACATGTTAAAAGAAAAGGTCAGCGATAACGCCGAGTGAATTCATAGAGTTTAATAAAATCCATCAATATAACATCGGTATAAAATTATTACCGAAAATCATTTTGTACAAATCATTATAATAGGCCATAAAATATCCAAAGTCATTTCATACAAATCCTTATCAAAATCATAATATAGGCTTTCGCCTTCAAAATCATTATACGAACCATTGTCGTTAAAAACATCATACAATACGTCTTATAACGTTATATAGATTAAATAAAACCTTATATGAATATGGTTATGAAAAACCAAAACACGAACATAATATCAATAGTAAGACCCCTTATTGCTAGTCAGGCAATATATCGTAATTTAATGCTTATAGCAGTATTTCGTTATTTATGGATTATTACAAGCCGCATGACATTGTTACCTTACTAAACCAAACAACAGGTAGCTAGCCCGAAACTCATTTGCCCATCTAAACTGGCGTGTCGTCACAATAATCACGCTTGTGTAAATCTTCTCATACATAAATTCGCTTACCAATCAATGTGGCACGACGGGGATCAACCGTCAAGGCGCGAACTGGGGTGATCGTCCCCAAATAGTACTCTTATATGCATAAGCGCCTACCAAATCCCGGTAGTTCACAATTCATGCTAATGGGACTTTTAGTGACATAACCTAACTTTAATAATCCATTTTATCTCATACATCGGGTCATATGATCATTCATCGGGTGATACAATCATTCGGGTCCAAATCAATAAACAAACAATCGGGACAACTGGTGTCCTATTTTATTAAAACTAACATCTTATCTCCCTCGCGGGTTTATAAAACATTTCATAAAAACATTTAAAAAAGTGCGAGGCTATGAACTCACGTTGATGTTGGAAGGCGGTTATCGGCGATTTGGATGTACGGTACGTGCTTCAATCACGGAAACCTAGACAAATAATACTCGGTCTTAGACTCTTGTCCAATGAATTCATCAAAATAACAATTATGTATATATATGATGACTTTATACATATGATGATGATCAAGTAGGTTTATATATTCTCATTCACTCATTTTTGTGTTATGTGTTGACAACTTTTATATTAGTTTACTAGTTTTACCTATTTACATGTTTTAGGTCCAATAAGCCTTTTATAAGTCCATTAACTTGTATTAATCCATTTTATACTTTTGTTATCATTATTATACTTTACATGTTGGGCCCAAGTGGGTTAAGCCCAATAAGTAAGTTTATAAGGGTTTTACTAACTAGTCGGGTTTATAGTCCAATATGGCTAACTTGGCCCGTTAATGTCCATATGTTATTTAGTTCAGGTTTTATCGGTTTTTACTTGTATTAAGTACTTATATATCAGTATATGACTTTTAAAAAGTTTACATTAGACGAGTCCGATCGTCTAAGTTTTAATTGACGAAAAGCGTTAATTTTACGGTACTAGCCGAAAAGACGTAAAAATCATATTTATAGTTTTTATAACTTATAAAACTTACCAAACTACCATTTTTATATAATTTCCATTTATTTATCCTTATTCATATTTATATAAATGAAATATATAAGTTAGTGGGTTTTAATTCACATTCTATACTATATTTATTTGAGTGCTTATATAATAATATTAAACTTTAATTTCACAAAATCAGTCTTAAATTTTAAGTTCACTAAAATGTCCATATCTAGAGTTTTATATGGAGATAGGACCTCAAATTTTTATCACAAAAGTTACATGATATGTGCTTCATTTTATTCCTTTATAGCTACTGATGAATCAATCTCTAAATATTTTAATAAATTCGTCTAAAACAGTGTAGGCAGATTTGCACTCTAAACTTGTTTTGATCATATCTCACTCATTTTTATGATTCTATTGCATGGCCAACTCTCACATGTGTATAACACCTAATACTTACTGTATATTGATTCAACTTTACCATTTTATCAGTTTAACATTTGGTTACCTACTGTTTTTATACAGCCATCTTATTAAGCAAGATTTAACCATTTTACATGTGGTTTTTCCATCTTTTTACCCATGTTTATCAAATCTATCAACACCAAATCCCCACATAATATTTTTTAATCATCATTCATCATCATATACATATACATAAATAAAGAAATACAAGATTACATAATCAAAATAACAAGAGGATGGGAAGAAACAATCTCTATACCACCATTAGTGATGAAAAGATGAGTTTTTGATGAACAAGGCTTGGATTTTGATGGCAAAACTTGTGATAAACCAATATCATCTTCAAGTCCACCAATCTTTATAATCTCCTTGTGGGAAATCAGCCCTAGGACACCAAGAAATCTCCTCTTTGGAAGTTAGAATCACCTGCAATCTCCATAACTTCAAAGGTTATTCAACTTCTGCAAGTTAAACACATGATTCATGGTTGAATTTTTGATCAAATGGGGTGTTTTGGGAGCATGGTGGACGTTCATAGGGAGCCAAGAGAGTTTGTGTGTGGTTTGCATGTTGTAAATGAGATAATGGTTTAGTTTTGGCTACTTTTGTGTTTCTAGTGGTTTGGTAAGAAACAAGGACAAGTGTCCTTGTTTACTTAAGTAAACATGACACATCAAGAGTGTGGTGTGTACTCTTGGATGCCACTTGTATAAGGGTGGGCAAGTGTAAACTTGTCCCATCCCTATTAATTTGCGGGTACTCCTCGATTCTAGTTTCCTCGATTTGTGTGTCCTCGGGTCGTTTTACGAAAAACGTTTTTATAAATTATGAATCAACGGCACAAAACGAATCTAATAAAAATTGTCTCATCAAAAACGGAGTTCGAAAACGTAAATACGTAATCCTAAGGTTTCTGGTTTAGTCGTAAAGGACGTTAAATTATAATCGTAAGTCCTAATCTCTTCTCGTAAATTTGTGAGTTTATGAACCAACACAAATTTAAAATTCCAAAATAATATTCACGGATAAATTTATTTTCTGAAATGTCGGACTGTCACCAAAACGGTGTATGTAAACGTAAGCACGTAACGTAGAATCCTCCGGTTTAGACGAAGTCGATGTTACTTCAAGACGTAAATCCAAATTTCTTCCCAAAAATAAGTGAGTTCATATTATAACATTAAAATAATGTTTTCAAATAACTATTGAGAATAAAATATAAACCATAAATTGATGGATTGTCACAGTATTTACCCCTAAACAGGATCTTTGTCCTCAAAGATCATCTTATCTTACTACTCGCTTCTTATAGAGTTAAAGTCATGTGGGTATTTCCTCCACACTCGGTCTTTTCTCACAAGTGTAATTCATTACAATACGCGAGTTCCATCAAACATAACTACGGGAATAAGATCAGGCTTAATGTTGACTTACTTTCTCTATCCATGATGTTCACGGGTTTTTGATGAATGCAACTTTTCGCCGATCTAAACTTTATCAAGAAGTGATCAGATTCTCACTTGATAGACATTTCATCAAGTTCGATATACGAAACATAATTCACGCAACTCTTGAAGTCCTAGGGTAGATCCAGCTTATATGCCTTTCAAACCAATCTTTTACATCATCTCAATGGTCCCATACAACGGGGACTTATATCCCATGATCTTTTAGATCATCCATTCATCTTTCCATGGTGAAAATTTTTGGCATAACTTCGCTACCCATCTGGCACTTCAAGATCTACACTTCATATTCACATAACCTCCTGCCCACTACCGGCAATCAATAATCAGATCCTAATTTCAACAATCATTTCAGGTATCGCGGGTCGGGTATTTTGTAGGGTTAGGTTTGTCATCATAGGAAACCTTAAACCTAAAAGACATGTCCAACTCACAATGGGTGTATGTCGGGTGTCTTCATCCCAACTCCTGCTTACAGATGCTCTAATATATATCCTCACAAGATTCGATTTTGATCCTAATACGATAATTATCAATGATAATCTCTCCAAAGGAAAACGATTATACGGTTTATTACCAAAGGTCAATCATTCAAACATAGAATAGCACTTATAGTATTTTGTATCGTCACTTTACCTCGTCCCTTCGTTTGGGGTGGTACACAGTACTCTCATCAAGATTCGTTCTCGATGACTTCTGAGCAAATCTCTAGAAATTCGATGCGAAGCGAGGATCTTGATAGAGATGATCGATACAGGCACACCATGTTTACACAACTCCTTTAAATACAAAGGAGTCAATTTCTTCATCAAGAATATATCATTAACAGGAATGATATTAGCAGATTTGGTCAGTCTGTCGACGATGACCCAAATCGAATCAAATTCAGATGATGACCTTTGCAATAGCTAGACGTTTACTAATGTATGAGGCGATGTCTGCCTTCATAAATTGCATTAGTACAACTTCTTTAGATAGAGATACATTTAATCCGAAATGGCATGAATAGAATACTTAATCTTATGAGATTCCAATATGACTAAATCTATAAATCTCCATATTTAGGCAACCACAAACGGCCTTTAAAACATTTAACGCCATCGGCTTCTCAATTCTAACGGTTTACATTAGCCGCGAACCCCTTTTTTTTATCTATATTATCCTTTTTACAAACATCTTTTATTTTTATATTGTTCGGCAATTTATTTTGCACAATCATTACTAAGGAACACATCCTAATTAATTATTTATCCTTTCTATATTATGTGTCAGTAATTATATTCACCTTCCCTGATGAAATAAATATCATGACCGTATTCATTCAAAAATTCTTTCTTCATATTTTTTAAGTTTTAGTTCTATCTCAACTATTGTTTTTACCAGTTTTGATCAACCCGACGTTTAAAGCGTCGATAATTACTACAAGTAGTTAAATAATAAATATTTAATTTTTATGAAAAGTAAACGCAAAAAGTTTTTAAATTTTCTCAGTTTGTCCACTTATAAAAAAATGTTCAAAATAAATTTGAATTTAATTAACAAAATTTTTGTTGATTTATTAGAAATAATTAGTAAGATCCGTAAATGTTCGAAAAACCTTCGTTTATTCTTTGGTAAAAATTTTCTTAGTTGAAAAGCAAAAATTGTCGTTTCAAATTTTAAGTCATGGTTTAACGGTTTCCTCAATCCCTCTTAGGTTGTCTTGAGGTATACACAAACATTTACCCCTAAACATGAGTTTAGTTAAATGATTTGTGTATAAGGGAATAATCCCTTAAAAAGTCCTTTGTTAAAACATTTGTCAAAACATATTTCCATTTCTTTTTGGTAAAACCCAAAGCCTTAATGGTTCCAATTTTTGAAGAGTCAATATATTCCATTTTCTATTAATCACACGGTCAAATAATGTAAAGGATTAAGTCTTAAATCACATGTTAAATATTCAAGGTACAGGTTTTCATTTCTCAGCCAATTCAGGGCAGTTTATAAATTATTATTAACTCATTCTTATTCTTATAAACAAACAGATGGTTCTTAATGATCACAAGCATGAATTTATCAAATTACAGCCTACACACGTGATTCACCAAATTTATGAAAGCTACATGTGTATTAGTCAATCCAAACGACATAACATGAAACTCATAATGGTCATTACAAGTTTTGGATGTAGTGATTGGAATAGATAATCTTCTTTGCAGACGCGAAGTTGATGATAACCATGCCATGGATAAATCTTTAGAACATACGCTAGAACCTTGTAAATGATCGAACAAATCTATCATCTTGGGTAGTGGATATAGATTTTAATCGTCAATTTACTTAGTTCACGATAATTCAACAAATAAATATAAGGATTGATAACACCATAGCTCTTCATGATGACGAGCTTGGTAGAATAAAAGCTTTCTCCGACAACTCTCTCAGTTGTACGGTAATTCTTTTAATTCAGATGGTGTTGATGTACAGTGCACATGCCACAGGTGCAACACCGAGAATATAATCAACACCAAATTCAACTTGCCTTAATGGGGAAAGTCTAGGTAATTCACCAGCAAATACCTCCTAAAAGTTCAAATAACATGAACATCTTTTAATAATTTCATATTAGGTTCTTCTAGATTACAATATCTATGACTAGTTCACAACCATTCATGGTATAATTTCAAGTCTAAATGCAGGATATGGTCATCCACCAAGAATTATTTAGATCACTTTTGATAATCAACATCTTATCATTTAGGGGAATTCTATTCGAGTTCCCATCAATTAAGACAATGTCGTCATGTTATAATCAATCAATCCATTCTACTGGCACTATCAACTTTTCAGTTTTATTGCCGTCGATAAGATGTGAACTTCTCAAAAGACTAATAATAACTCATAATCCTTCACAATTCAAGGTTATCTGGAGACTTAACTAACCTTAAAAGAGTAAGGTCAAGGCATAATTTACGCGAGAGAATTTCAATTCAGATAAAGACGAAAACATTTAACGAATATGAATATATCCCATGTTTTCATAATTTGAGTACGCATTCGAAAGCTCCTCGGATCGTTACCCAGGTCATTCAAATGAAATCTAATCAAAAGAAATGATAGGAACGTCGATACATCCAGTCGGGTATCAACACTCGGTAATCAGATACTTTTCCTAAGAATCTCACTACCGGAGAATTGGACAAGAAAGAATTGTCAAATGTCAAATAAGACAATTTCCACAGATGAGTAAATTCGACTCAGAAGAATAGATGCTACAGGCACATATGTAGGTGTCCCTAACACTATGTCCCTATTTTTCACTTCTTGCAGATCTCATAAAATTTAATCTTTCACAATCTTCAAAGAAAATGGTGACTACTAATCAGCCTTGCATGGTCCCTTCCAAATTATATGTAGGCGCGCAACTATATACAATTTCAAGATTAACGATGCAATACTCAGTTCGTCAAAATTTTATCATCATGTTTATAATATAAACACTTTCATGCTTAATTCTTAAATAAGAATCAAAAATAAATTTACAAAGATTTTCTTTGTTATGAAAACAATTAAGTTTTCCAAGGTGTTTTATAAACAACTTAATTTCGATAACGATCACTTATAAATCTCACTTTGAATAATCCTTATAGTGATGAAAATTCAATTTTCTCAAAGGATACTGTTTTATCTTATAAAAACAATGAGTGATTGTGACATTCGTCAAATTTCCATCATTTATTTATTCATGTAGTACGAGTATTTTAACTGTTTACCGACTAGTTCTCGTCATGAACGTGTTAATTGTTTTGCTTTGCGGACAAAGCCCTTTTTAGGGAGAGCATATGTAACATCTCAATGTTTCGCGATTACTAAGTTGAATGCAATACACAAGTTGTGAGCATCTTATGTTTTGCCGTGCGTTTATTTGTTATAGTTATTAAGTTTTCGTGACGTCTCGCACAATTGTTTTTGTTTTGGGATCGTATACTAAACGGTTTTGGTGTCGGGATTTCCCAGTCGCGTCTAAACTTAACCATTGTGAACCGAGTCGAGTGTATAAGCTATCACAGCATGTGTACATATACTGAATATAAAACCTTCATTTATATTACCAAACTTTTCATACAAGGGTCTCAAAAATCAGTCACATGTCTAAACCTACACATAAACTTTATAGTTTATTTGCCCCACTAAAGGACAACACATTTGCCTAGTTTACCCCTTTTGGGTATATCACAAGTTAACATTTCCAGATTTACACTAACCCTAGACTAACTATACAAGTTTATATACAAACCCAAGGTATTATCCAATGTCCAAATACAAATTATCTCAGTCCAAAATACAAACATCAAAAATCTGCACAAGTCTTCACAATACAACTCCTGGGTAGAAGATTTGGTCCAGCCAACCCACACGTCCCGTCCGAACCTGCACAACCAAGAGTCTTCATCCCGTCCGAACCTGCAAAACCGAACGTAGCATCCCCATTGTGAGTCTTTTGTCTGTTTCGTCTTTTCGTTATGAAGTCTAGATGTGCTTGTTTTGTACGAACCTGCGAATAAACGAGAAAATGGTTAGTCATTGTAATGAACTTATACTTTTATACTAAAAACTGGAAAATTGTTAAACTTATTAAATGCAAACATGTTTATGTTACTGCTTTTCTGTCAACCAAACCGAGACCCAATTTAGACCAAACCGAGACCCGATTGAGACCAAACCGAGACCCGACTTAGAACCAAACCGAGACCATGTCCAACCAAATCAAGACCTCAACCAAGAACCAAACCGAGACCCATGTTCAATCAAACCGAGACCCAATCAAGGACCAAACCGAGAATCAAAGCAAACCAACCAAAGTTCTACTTTCTGCCAAATTATTAACCATTCTTACCAACCAATCCAAATGTCTTAATCAAGTTTTATTTTACAGAAAACATTAATCATGTCGCGGGTATAGAAACCCCCAACTCAAATCAAAACCCTAATTATTTTTAAAACCTTTTAAACATCTAATTAACATTGCCACATTCCAGAAACATCATATAAACATGAGTAACATCCGAATATATAAAAACCCCCAATTTTTATAAAACCCTAGATTTACTTTTTATTAATTAAAATGCTAATTAAACCTAATCTAAACCCAAACCCCTTAATTAATTTAATTAAAAACGTGATATGCAAAAACCCCCAAATTAACCGAAACCCTAATTTTTATAAATCGACTTTATATTAAAATTAGTTTGATTTTATAAATGAAAACATCAATTAATTATGTTTAAACCCGATTTTAATGAAAACCCCCAAATATTTCAAAACCCTAAATCTATTTATTTTTAATCCGAGAATCATATGATTCACAACGAGTTTATACGAATCAATTGAACCCACTGATATATATTAAATCGAAAATCAATTAAAGCTTTTAAAAGGAATAAAGGGAAATAAACTTATCTTTGATTTTGGTATTTGATTCACGAAACCGCAAGGGAGAACACATCATAAAACCAGTCGGTTTGATGTGGGGATTAAACCCCACATCTCACACGATCTAAACATCTCAGACCACCACACATGATTGTTATATCCCCAAATGATTAGATGATAGCCATAGAAAGGGTTTGAACCGATCTAGGTTAAGAGAGAGAGAGAGTTTTGGGAAGGTGGAGGTAATATCGAGAGAGGAGAGAGAGTAAACTCTCAGATATGGGAAGTTGTGTGTGATAAACACACGTATGTACTCCCTCCGTTCTTGTTTATTCCGCCAAGTGGGCCGGGCCGGGTCAATGACCCTTGGGCCGGTTGTTGTGTAAATGTTTTGGACTCCCATTTTGGGCCTTATGTGTTTAAATTAGTTTGGTTAAAGCCCAAACGAAAATTGGTAAATTTAAGATATAATTTGACCCGTAAAACCCGACCATTTAATAAACCGATTTTATTTATCGTACTTTTCCGTAAATCGTATTTTTTCATAAACGTATGGTTTCGTCAAGCACAACTAGGGTGTCGAGTCATTTAATAATACAATTATTCGTATCGTAACTCGATTCTCATAATTAATTAGGTCGCGGCTAGCGTAACCGTACTCTCGAGCTATTTTATCTTCGTTCTCTTTGCTGAATTAACGAGGTGAGTTTATAGCCCCATACTTTACTATTTTCACTGCTTTTTGGGGTGAGACATTGCTTGATTTTAACGTTTGAACACAAGTGCATTTACTGATTTATATATTAGTCTAAGTCCGACTAAAAACCCAGTTGCTTTGGCCCGTGAATCGTGAACCGTTAATTACTTTGTGTAAGCGCGAATGTAATGGATAGATCTATCGGGATTGACGTCCCTGTCTGTCTTGTCCAACAAGGGGACAAGCGGGCACAGTTTCATTTGAATCTGATATAGGATGTCGTGGGTTTAGGCATCTAGTTTGGGCTACATTTATATGATTATACTGCCGGTGTTGTTAACGCTTCGGTGTCACGAGCTTAGACTGTAATAAATACTTTTGGGATGACTTTGTATCTGTTATATTGTCATCACATTTGGGAAAATCTTGTGGTTCATTAAACATTTCAAACTAACTAAACCTATGAACTCACCAACTTTATGTTGACACTTTAGCAATGTTTTTCTCAGGTATTAAGAAGGAAGATGCTAAATGAGGTCTCATGCATTGCCGTCATTTCTTTGAAACAACGATCATTTGTACCATTTAAGAAAACTATGTTTTGTAACCGTATTCAGTTTATGCTTCCGCACTTTGTTAAAACAACTTATTTTATTAATTACAAGTGATCTATTTTTCCGAACGTCTCATTTAGAGGTCGTTCTTTGTGACTATGTGTGTATGATAATCATGACGTCACCACTCCCTTGTCGCCATTATACTCTGATATTTTGGGAGTGTGACAGATTGGTATCAGAGCACTAGTTATAGAGAACTAGGTTGCATTTAGTAACTCTAGACTATAACTGCTCTATGTTTAATCGATTATCATACAGATTGTAAGTATTAAGTATATGTAGATACATAAGTAATAAATGGGATACATGTGAATCAACAATTACGAGGTATATTTACATGGGTTACATGTGCAACAACAAAATCTGAATTATGTTATATGGGATACATGTGGATTCAACAATGATTGCTATGTTATGTTAATGTCCTTTTTACGGACTAATTTTATGAGATATTTACACCCCTTTATTTTGTTTATGATTACAGCGATGTCTTCATCCGATGATTCCACGTCTACAGGAGCGTACTACAACCGTAGTTCACAGTCGACCATCAGTTCATCAGTAGGACTACCTAGAGGATCGCCGTCAGGATATCCGTGGTACCGGATGGTTTCAGATGACGATATAGAGAGAGAGGCTGAGGAGGTTCGTCATTCACCGATTCGTATTCCTGACGCATCAGCTGACGATGTGCTTAGCCTAGAAGGCGGGGGAGAGGATGACTTAGACACTGACGTGGTGCAGTCACCAGGTCAGACATCAGTGACTGGAGATGAGACGGTAGAGGAGACAGAGGATGATGGGATGGAGTTTACAGATGGGGAAGGAGAGCCTATGGAGGTCACAGACACTGAGAACCCTCCTACTGCATATGCCGCTACTCCTGAGGTTTCCCTAGCACACATCTCCTCATCTTCATCTGAAGACGAAGGAGAAAGGACTGCTATTCCTGCTCCAGCACCTGGTACTCTACCTTTCTACTATGTGAGACGACGTCTTCGGGGGAGAGCTGCTCGACCACCACTTTCACCTTACAGACCCCTCATACCTTTCACTGCCACTGACAGGCATGCAGCCCGCACACCTGCCAGTTCTGTCCCAGAGACACCATTACTGCTACCACCACCAGAGACTGTACCTGCAGTATACCAGGAGATGCTTACTGACGCTGGTATCTCTACAGGGCCGAGAGCTACGACTCCTCTTCCTAGGAGAGCTACGTCGACGGTGGTGATGCTTGGGGCGGCAGATGGATGTGTGACGACACGGTTGAACAGGTTGGAGGATGCTGTAGAGGCTTTAGGTGAAGAGTATAATGAAGTGCAGGATAAGTTAGAGGCACTGGCAAAGAAGAGTCCAGTCAGAGATGAGACAGTGTTGACAGTATGTGTGACCCGTCTACAAGGACAGCTTCTTACTGTTCTTGATCAGATGGAATCCATGCCGAACGCTCGTCTTGAGGAGATTGAGAGCCTGATGACCCGTTGGGGAATAGAGCCATTGGTGGAGACAGGCGGACTAGAGGCACCAGTGGATGACCCTGTTGCAGACTTGGATAAGAGGTTTAGAGCCGCTTGTCATGATACCGATGTTAGATTGAGAGATTCCCAGGCTCGTGAGTTAGTTGTTGAGAGGAGATTAGCAGAGTTGGAGAAGGAGCTTCATCAGCGCCGTGAGGGCACTAGTTAGATTTATCTTGTACCATCGACCTATCCCTGTATGACCACTAAGCTTTGAAGTTTGTCTTAGCTAGTTGGTATTTTATTTTCTCTATTCATGATATGACAAACTATGATGTATTATCAAACGATTCCATGAATGATATTATGAGTTGCAAAAATTGTGAGATCGTTATATATTGTGTATTATATATCTTGGAGCATTTCATAATTGTGTTGTGTGTGCCATGCATGGTATGTCTGGCAAAAAAAAACTTATTATCCTATTACCTTGTTAGATTATGGCGCCAGTTAGAAGATCCGAAACGCAGAATCCGCCAGCCGCTACCGGTGGAATTGACACCGCCCTGTTAAGCCAAATGATAGCCGAACGAGTGGCCGAGGCACTCGCGACCGCTGAAGCAAATCGTACAGCTAGCACACATGAAGAGACCAACCAAGGAGCTACTAATGCTATTGCACGTACTTGTACCTACAAGGAATTTCGTGCAGTTACGCAAGTAAGTTTCCGAGGTACTGAAGGAGCAGTAGGATTAACCAGATGGTTTGAGAAGCTAGAATCCCAATTTGGGATTAGCAATGTCGCTGAAGCCGACAAGGTGAAGTTTGCGTCAAGCACGTTAGTGGATGGTGCTTTGACTTGGTGGAACGTCTATGCTCGTGCAGTGACCATTGACGTTGCCCAAGCGACGCCCTGGAGTGAGTTTAAAGCTATGTTTGTGAGGAAATACTGTCCCCGAAATGAAGTCAAGCAGATGGAAGTTGATCTGTGGAACCTGAAGGTCAAGGGTACTGCTCTTACTGCTTACAATCAGCGCTTTCAGGAGCTGATTTTGTTATGTCCTGAAATGGTGCCCAACGATGACCGATTGTTGGAGCGCTACATTGAAGGACTACCTTTGAGCATCAAAGGGAATGTGACTTCATCCAAGCCGACTGATTTGCACGAGGCAATCGACATGGCTCAGAGTCTGATGTACCAAGTGGTACAGGAGTTGGGAGAAAATACTGGGGATAAAAGAAAGTGGTCTGGCAACCACTACAACAACAATACCAACAACAACAACAACCCAAGCAACTACAACCAGAACAAGCGACAAGAAGTAGCAAGAGTGTTCACTGCTGGACAAGGAAATACTGGGAACTACGCTGGAAGACTACCTTTCTGCGGAAAATGTGGTCGACACCACGAAGGAGCATGTCCCCCTACGTGCTACAATTGTGGGAAGGCGGGACATAAGGCAAAGGAATGCCGAGCACCACCTCGTGCTACTAATCAAAGAGGACCTGGAACGCAAGGTGGCCAAGGAGCAAATGTCACTTGCTTTGGATGTGGAGAGAAAGGTCACTACAAGAACAAATGTCCGAGCGGTGGGAACCAAGGTCGTAGTAACCAGATTCGAGGGAATCAAAATCAGAACCAAGGGAACCAGAAGCAGAATCAAGGGAACCGAGGAGGGAATAACCGAGCCACAACTAGTACTCCTGGAGGATTCACGGCACCTAGCAAAGTGTATCATCTCTGTGCTGAAGCTGCTGTGCAAGACAACAATGTTGTGACTGGTACGTTTCTAGTCAATAACAACTATGCTTCAGTACTATTTGATTCTGGTGCGGATAGGAGTTTTGTGTCGTCTATATTTAGTGAACGCCTAAATGTTACCCCTACTACGTTAGACGTTAAGTATAATGTAGAATTAGCCGATGGGAAGTCAGTAGCCACCGACGTCATTCTGAAAGGATGTAGTGTAAGGCTACAAGGTCGTTCGTTTAGTATCGACCTACTCCCTATAGAATTGGGAAGTTTTGACGTCATCATTGGAATGGATTGGATGTCGAAGCATCACGCGGAGATTGTATGTCATGAGAAGTGTGTCCGTGTTCCTTATGGAAACGACGTACTCATCATACAAGGCGAAAGAAGTGGTGTGAAGAATGGATCAAGATTGGAAGTCATCTCATGTATCAGGACCCAAAGATACATTGAGAAGGGATGTCCGGTATTCTTGGTTCAAGTAACACAAAAGGAAGGAGAAGAAGATCACGAGAAGAAGGTGGAAGATGTACCGATCGTTAGAGACTTTCCGGACGTATTCCCAGAGGATTTACCCGGACTACCACCAGCACGGCAAGTGGAGTTTCACATCGAGCTTACACCAGGAGCCGCGCCTGTTGCTAGAGCCCCATACTGTCTAGCACCGGCCGAGATGACAGAGTTAGCTGAACAGATAAAGGAACTTTCTGACAAAGGTTTCATTAGACCAAGTTCCTCACCTTGGGGAGCGCCGGTTTTATTTGTCAAAAAGAAGGATGGATCCTTTAGAATGTGTATCGATTACCGAGAATTGAATAAGCTAACGATAAAGAACCGCTACCCACTGCCGAGGATAGACGATCTTTTCGACCAATTGCAAGGATCTAGCATATACTCGAAGATCGACTTAAGGTCAGGATATCATCAACTAAGGGTTAGAGAGGAAGACGTTCATAAAACGGCTTTTAGAACCCGGTACGGACACTACGAGTTCCAAGTTATGCCTTTTGGTTTGACAAACGCACCTGCGGTATTCATGGATCTCATGAACCGAGTTTGCAAACCATACTTGGACAAGTTTGTGATTGTATTTATCGATGACATCCTTATCTATTCTCGTAATGAAGAAGAGCACAAGAAACATTTGAAGGCCATATTAGAGCTACTAAGGAAGGAGAAGTTATATGCAAAGTTTTCCAAATGTGAGTTTTGGATAAACACAGTGCAATTCCTTGGGCATGTGATCGACAGCAGTGGTATTCACGTTGATCCTGCTAAGATCGAGGCTGTAAAGGATTGGGCGACTCCAACAACACCCACGGAGATCCGTCAATTTTTAGGTCTTGCTGGTTACTATAGGAGATTCATTGAAGGTTTCTCCAAGATAGCTAAACCAATGACGGAATTGACTCAAAAGGATAAGAAGTTTGAGTGGAAGGAGGAGCAAGATTTGGCATTCCAGACGTTGAAGCAGATGTTGTGTGAAGCACCTATACTAGCCCTACCTGAGGGTAATGAAGACTTTGTGGTGTATTGTGATGCATCCATAAAAGGGTTAGGTGCAGTACTGATGCAAAGGACTAAAGTCATAGCTTACGCATCAAGACAACTAAAAGTGCACGAGAAGAACTACACAACTCATGACCTAGAGTTGGGAGCAGTGGTGTTTGCCTTGAAGATTTGGAGACACTACCTTTATGGTACTAAGTGTGTTGTATTCACTGACCATAAGAGTCTACAACATATTTTGAACCAAAAGGAACTCAACATGAGACAACGACGTTGGCTAGAGTTGCTCAGTGATTATGATTACGAGATCCGTTATCACCCAGGCAAGGCAAATATCGTGGCCGACGCTTTGAGTCGAAAGGAGAGAGTTCTTAGGGTGAAGGCTTTAGTGATGACCATTGACTTAGACCTTCCATCCTTAATTCTCAAGGCTCAGAAAGAAGCAGTCGAGGAAGAAATTCTTAAGACTGAAGATGTTGGAGGAATGATGAAGAAGTTGGAAGCACGTTCGGATGGAACGTTATGCCTTGATAATAGGAGTTGGTTACCATGCCATGGTGACCTACGATCCTTGATTATGCATGAGTCGCATAAGTCAAAGTACTCCATACATCCGGGATCTGATAAAATGTATCATGATCTCAAGATGTTGTATTGGTGGCCAAACATGAAGGCGGACATTGCTACATACGTTAGCAAGTGTTTGACTTGTGCCAAAGTCAAAGCCGAACATATGAAACCATCAGGATTATTGGTCCAACCCGAACTGCCAGAATGGAAGTGGGAAAGGATCACTATGGATTTCATTACCAAGCTACCAAAGACAGCAGCCGGATTCGACACGATTTGGGTAATCGTCGACCGACTCACCAAATCGGCTCATTTCCTACCCATCAAGGAGACTGATGGAATGGATAAGTTAGCAAGGACATACTTGGAGGAAGTAGTCACGAAGCATGGTGTGCCTGTGTCTATAATCTCCGACCGAGACAGCCGATTTACTTCACAGTTTTGGAAGTCACTGCAGAAGGCATTGGGAACGCAGTTGGATATGAGCACTGCGTATCATCCCCAGACTGACGGCCAAAGTGAACGGACCATTCAAACCTTAGAAGATATGCTGAGAGCCTGTGTGATTGACTTTGGAAATAGATGGGATAGACACCTACCTTTGGTGGAATTCTCATACAACAATAGTTATCACACTAGCATTAAGGCGGCGCCGTTCGAAGCACTGTATGGTAGGAAGTGTCGTTCACCCGTGTGTTGGGCAGAGGTCGGTGAAGCACAACTCACTGGACCTGAAATCATACACGAGACTACTGAGAAGATCTTCAAGATTAAGAGCCGTATGCAAGCCGCAAGAGATCGACAGAAGAGTTATGCTGATATGCGACGCAAACCTCTTGAGTTTGAAGTTGGTGACAAAGTCATGTTGAAGGTCTCACCGTGGAAAGGTGTGATTCGCTTTGGAAAGCGTGGGAAGTTAAATCCTCGTTACATTGGACCCTTCAAGATTATAGAGAGGATTGGCCCCGTAGCCTATCGTTTGGAATTACCACAAGAACTTAGCCGAGTGCATAATGTGTTCCACATTTGCAATCTGAAGAAATGCTTAGCCGACGAAGCACTCGTTATTCCTTTGGAGGAGATTCAACTCGACGACAAACTCAACTTCGTAGAAGAACCCGTAGAAGTCATGGACCGTCAAGTTAAACAACTCAAGCAAAGCCGTATACCGATTGTGAAAATCCGATGGAACGCGCGTAGATGTCCAGAATACACGTGGGAACGTGAAGATCAGTTCAAGAGCAAGTATCCTCATCTTTTCGTTAACCAACCTACTACAACAACGTCTTGATTTCGTGACGAAATCTCTAAAACATGGGAATACTGTGACATTCGTCAAATTTCCATCATTTATTTATTCATGTAGTACGAGTATTTTAACTGTTTACCGACTAGTTGTCGTCATGAACGTGTTAATTGTTTTGCTTTGCGGACAAAGCCCTTTTTAGGGAGAGCATATGTAACATCTCAATGTTTCGCGATTACTAAGTTGAATGCAATACACAAGTTGTGAGCGTCTTATGTTTTGCCGTGCGTTTATTTGTTATAGTTATTAAGTTTTCGTGACGTCTCGCACAATTGTTTTTGTTTTGGGATCGTATACTAAATGGTTTTGGTGTCGGGATTTCCCAGTCGCGTCTAAACTTAACCATTGTGAACCGAGTCGAGTGTATAAGCTATCACAGCATGTGTACATATACTGAATATAAAACCTTCATTTATATTACCAAACTTGTCATACAAGGGTCTCAAAAATCAGTCACATGTCTAAACCTACACATAAACTTTATAGTTTATTTGCCCCACTAAAGGACAGCACATTTGCCTAGTTTACCCCTTTTGGGTATATCACAAGTTAACATTTCCAGATTTACACTAACCCTAGACTAACTATACAAGTTTATATACAAACCCAAGGTATTATCCAATGTCCAAATACAAATTATCTCAGTCCAAAATACAAACATCAAAAATCTGCACAAGTCTTCACAATACAACTCCTGGGTAGAAGATTTGGTCCAGCCAACCCACACGTCCCGTCCGAACCTGCACAACCAAGAGTCTTCATCCCGTCCGAACCTGCAAAACCGAACGTAGCATCCCCATTGTGAGTCTTTTGTCTTTTTCGTCTTTTCGTTATGAAGTCTAGATGTGCTTGTTTTGTACGAACCTGCGAATAAACGAGAAAATGGTTAGTCATTGTAATGAACTTATACTTTTATACTAAAAACTGGAAAGTTGTTAAACTTATTAAATGCAAACATGTTTATGTTACTGCTTTTCTGTCAACCAAACCGAGACCCAATTTAGACCAAACCGAGACCCGATTGAGACCAAACCGAGACCCGACTTAGAACCAAACCGAGACCATGTCCAACCAAATCAAGACCTCAACCAAGAACCAAACCGAGACCCATGTTCAATCAAACCAAGACCCAATCAAGGACCAAACCGAGAATCAAAGCAAACCAACCAAAGTTCTACTTTCTGCCAAATTATTAACCATTCTTACCAACCAATCCAAATGTCTTAATCAAGTTTTATTTTACAGAAAACATTAATCATGCCGCGGGTATAGAAACCCCCAACTCAAATCAAAACCCTAATTATTTTTAAAACCTTTTAAACATCTAATTAACATTGCCACATTCCAGAAACATCATATAAACATGAGTAACATCCGAATATATAAAAACCCCCAATTTTTATAAAACCCTAGATTTACTTTTTATTAATTAAAATGCTAATTAAACCTAATCTAAACCCAAACCCCTTAATTAATTTAATTAAAAACGTGATATGCAAAAACCCCCAAATTAACCGAAACCCTAATTTTTATAAATCGACTTTATATTAAAATTAGTTTGATTTTATAAATGAAAACATCAATTAATTATGTTTAAACCCGATTTTAATGAAAACCCCCAAATATTTCAAAACCCTAAATTTATTTATTTTTAATCCGAGAATCATATGATTCACAACGAGTTTATACGAATCAATTGAACCCACTGATATACATTAAATCGAAAATCAATTAAAGCTTTTAAAAGGAATAAAGGGAAATAAACTTATCTTTGATTTTGGTATTTGATTCACGAAACCGCAAGGGAGAACACATCATAAAACCAGTCGGTTTGATGTGGGGATTAAACCCCACATCTCACACGATCTAAACATCTCAGACCACCACACATGATTGTTATATCCCCAAATGATTAGATGATAGCCATAGAAAGGGTTTGAACCGATCTAGGTTAAGAGAGAGAGAGTTTTGGGACGGTGGAGGTAATATCGAGAGAGGAGAGAGAGTAAACTCTCAGATATGGGAAGTTGTGTATGATAAACACACGTATGTACTCCCTCTGTTCTTGTTTATTCCGCCAAGTGGGACGGGCCGGGTCAATGACCCTTGGGCCGGTTGTTGTGTAAATGTTTTGGACTCCCATTTTGGGCCTTATGTGTTTAAATTATTTTGGTTAAAGCCCAAACGAAAATTGGTAAGTTTAAGATACAATTTGACCCGTAAAACCCGACCATTTAATAAACCGATTTTATTTATCGTACTTTTCCGTAAATCGTATTTTTTCATAAACGTATGGTTTCGTCAAGCACAACTAGGGTGTCGAGTCATTTAATAATACAATTATTCGTATCGTAACTCGATTCTCATAATTAATTAGGTCGCGGCTAGCGTAACCGTACTCTCGAGCTATTTTATCTTCGTTCTCTTTGCTGAATTAACGAGGTGAGTTTATAGCCCCATACTTTACTATTTTCACTGCTTTTTGGGGTGAGACATTGCTTGATTTTAACGTTTGAACACAAGTGCATTTACTGATTTATATATTAGTCTAAGTCCCACTAAAAACCCAGTTGCTTTGGCCCGTGAATCGTGAACCGTTAATTACTTTGTGTAAGCGCGAATGTAATGGATAGATCTATCGGGATTGACGTCCCTGTCTGTCTTGTCCAACAAGGGGACAAGCGGGCACAGTTTCATTTGAATCTGATATAGGATGTCGTGGGTTTAGGCATCTAGTTTGGGCTACATTTATATGATTATACTGCCGGTGTTGTTAACGCTTTGGTGTCACGAGCTTAGACTGTAATAAATACTTTTGGGATGACTTTGTATCTGTTATATTGTCATCACATTTGGGAAAATCTTGTGGTTCATTAAACATTTCAAACTAACTAAACCTATGAACTCACCAACTTTATGTTGACACTTTAGCAATGTTTTTCTCAGGTATTAAGAAGGAAGATGCTAAATGAGGTCTCATGCATTGCCGTCATTTCTTTGAAACAACGATCATTTGTACCATTTAAGAAAACTATGTTTTGTAACCGTATTCAGTTTATGCTTCCGCACTTTGTTAAAACAACTTATTTTATTAATTACAAGTGATCTATTTTTCCGAACGTCTCATTTAGAGGTCGTTCTTTGTGACTATGTGTGTATGATAATCATGACGTCACCACTCCTTTGTCGCCATTATAATCTGATATTTTGGGAGTGTGACAGTGATCTACAAAAGAGTGATGAAAACTTGTTCACCAAGAACTAAATACATAATGATAGGAAATGAGCTTAGCCAATTCATCATGAGGTTCATGACCTCGATGGCACTCAAAAAGAATAATCCACAACGTAACTCAATTCGAGATGAGCACTTGTTCAATGGTTGTATCACTAATGCGAACATTAGGAAGAAGCAAGAACAGATAGATAACATCGATACATGTAGGATTTAGCAATCAAAGGTAGTCTTTTCATTAATCTCAAACAAGTCAAAATTGTACCGTAACACATTATGTGTCACTATGTCATACAATTCCAAGAACCCATTCTACCAACTGATGTCTCAGTTAAGTTAGGGATTTTTAAAAGATACCACAATGAATACTAATCTACAAGAGTCATGGGGGTTCCACCTGTCCCGGAAGATCCATCGGTCCCTATTTAGAAGAAGATTTCTTCAATTTATTTCTTGGACACTCGGCATCCTTGTTAGTGGACAATGGCCAAGGAACAACCCTTAACACGAATCAACAATCATTTAAAACCTTATAATTCAATCACAAAAGTTAACGACTACTTCTTAACAATCTTATATTCCATACAAGTTAAATTTTACTTCATTCATGTTTTCAATCAACTTATACTCAATACGACATCCTACCTCATTCGCCAATACTTTCAATCCTTATTCTTAGACCTTAATAGGGCAATAAAAGCTCGATATGAACAACACTTAATTTCCAATCGTATAGCTCTTACAACAATAGTTATCAAATGAGTCACTAGTATGAAATGACTCACACATTCAATTACAATTCTCGGAAAGGTACTAGTGGCATGAGGCTTTTGGGTAATCGTTTCAATGACTGCCTCAAGCGCAACATTCACCCTTTCGATTTCATATTTAAGAATTGGATGACAACGAATCAGTTGACACCTTTCCAGGTGGTAACATTTTGTCAAACTCCACTCTGTAAGGAAAGATCGTCATGACATCGATATCAGTTTTAATCTCGCCAATTCTTCTTCAATATCACAATCAACTAATATCTACATTTCTACGAATATCAACCATTTTGTTGGGATCATAAATATCCAAAACTTGGTTTAGATCTGGAATAACTAGATTTCCTACAGGAATAGCTTAGATTAATTTACTAGGGGATTTAGGGTTCCTTGTGACAATCTACGTCGTATAAATACCTCGTATAAATATAGAAATAATCATCAAACAATCATGTAATCAAATTACATCATATATATATATATATATATATATATATATATATATATATATATATATATATATATATATATATATATATATATATATATATATATATATATATATATATATATATATATATATATATATATATATATATATATATATATATATATATATATATATATATATATATATATATATATATATATATATATATATATATATATATATATATATATATATATATATATATATATATATATTATATATGTATAATTATGAATTGAAACCACAGTTTCAATCCCAGTCATATCCCAGTCACATCTTTTAACCAATAGGATTTGAGTATTTGCTAAAAAATCTCACTTTTTTCCTTTTTTAACACATTTGGGCGGAACACAGTTTTTAAAAACGCGTTTTGTCTCAAAATCACGTTTTGAGACCACGGGTATAAATAATGGTATACTTTCTTTTTTTCCTTCATTTTCCCCACAGCCACGGGTGAAAAAACACACACAAACCCTAAAGCCGTCACCTCTCTACAGTCATATCTTTTTTTCCCAAATCAATCAACCCTAATTCATTATTCATTCATCATTCTTCATCATCATCATCATCCTAAATCCAAATCAATCAACCATTCTATCACTCTAGGATCGCGGTGGATCAAATGATTAACACATCATAGCAAATCCACACTTAATTGATTGATGTTATCTTTTGCTAATAGAGTAAATGTGTTGATAAAGAGTGCTCGTGCATGAATTTCGAAATCAAAAGCAAAATAATATGATAAAATTATATCAAATCGAAGATCAATTTAATATATGTAACTGATTTCGAATATAGGTTTGTATCAGATTCAAGAAATCTTCTCATCATAATTTCTCAAATCGAAAATCAAATTAAGGTATCTAACTGATTTCAATTATGAATTTTTGCTCATATTGAGCTAGGTTTTGTTTTTATGAAATTTGATTAGTTAATCATCATTTTGTTTATACATGTACCAATTTTTATAGTTTATTGACTTGATTCAATATATTGAAAAGTTAGTTGAAACGAAATTGAAAAATAAATACATGAGTAACATGTCTACAATATCCGCACACTAAATGTTTGATAAAATGTTTGAGTGGGATTTTTTTAACTACTATGCACTAATTTTACACTTTACAGCCCTAATATCTGTAAACAGATCTTAGATACATTGTGATGCACCGTTCAAGACATATAGGTCAGAACATGTAAGATCAGAAGTGCGTATAATTGATGCATGGGAAGGTTGTTTTGATGAGATTAGAATCAACAATTACAGTTAAGTCAATAAACTATAAAAATGAAAAAAAAGACTAAAATAATGTATATGCGACCTTTTCTTTGGTCATTTGAAAGGATAGTATTGTGAATCTGTTCTGCTGAAACATTTATTTCTTTTAGTATTACGTAGCATTATTTATATTTCTTTATAACCTACCTCTGAAGATATATGCGCACTAACCCTATTTACTATTCTCTTGATTTTTTTTTGCGTTATTATACAGGCGATATGATTGTGTTTCCACTGATGGTGTCATTTCGAATTTTAGGGACACAGGAAAACAAATTTCAGGCTCAGTTTGGTGAAATTACTGATGCTACAGATCCTGGAAGTTGGTATTGCAGTTGTTGAGGATGGGTGCGAAATGGACTGCCATGCTGTCACGCGATTGCATTATTATTGCAAAGTTTTGGTAGCAACCCATATGATTTTTTTACACACATTGTCTTGCTGAAACTTATCAGTGTGCTTATGCTAATTCGATTAACCCTGTACTGGATCTTAAACGCAACTGTTTGTAGCAGGTTTTTCCTAAAGAGATACAAAAAATTCAAAATGTGTTGACTCTGACTCCGTAACAATTGAAGTTAGGAGATTTTACAGACCCGAGGATCTCTCTTCAGACAAAGCGTACCGGTGTGACATTCAGTTGTGGTATATTACCCGCCTATAAACCTTTAGCGTTACCAATAGTTTTAGATTTGATAAAGAAAAGAAACAAACATTTTTCATTCTCAAAGATGGAATTCCTGACGCGTGCTATTCATATATTTTGGCAACGGGTAAAAATATTACACATTAGTGTCAAACAATGAGATTTGGATAATCAAGAAGCCAAACACTCTGTAACTGATGTTATAACAAATGGTTTACTATAACATCAAGTACAAGAACATCCAAACATTATCTATTATAATCCAATTAGTTATGACTGATTTCGTGACTATGATCCATTAACCGAGTTCACTGATTTCGTGAATTTTATTTTGATCATTTTTTTATTTACATTTTATCATAACCTGCTAAGTATCATTGTAAATTCTAGGTTGTTTTACCAATTCACCCGCAACTGACAGCATATGTACTAAACTTGCGTCTGCGACTGCTTCATTAACTCCAGCTATTGTGTCCTCATCAGTGACAAAAGCTCCAAATACAATACTCATACTCCTACATTTCCAAGCGAAGGGTAAATATATCTTTCTTTGATTATGATCTTAATTTTCATTACATGAAAACTAATGAATTCAGATTCTTAATGGTGAATGAACAGGGATCCCATGAATTACAAAAAGATTGGTATGGTTGTCTTGAGAAGAATTATGATGGGCAACCCAGCTAATAAATTCTATGTCAAATGTGATAGGTTACCATATTTCTTGTCTCAAGCTTTGATTGCTGGTTATTTGTAATATCCAATTGGGTCTTGTGCTTTTCGTGGATCGTGAAACCGATATATCAATCCTAAGTTTACATGCCATCTTTTCATCTTTGGGGGTATATTCATAACCGGCCTTTCATTTAACTACATAAAATAATGGACGGATGTAGTTTATGCAGAAATACATTATTGAATTACACTTTTGTTCTGTAGGTTATTATTTGCATTAGCGAGAGCCTATTAGTCTTAGTGGATTTTCTGTTTGGTGTGGTGTATTATTGATCTATATTATTATAATAACTCTACTTTCGTAATTTGTGGTTTTTTGTTGGATGCAGAAACTAATAATGTTATATAGTGTATAGAAAATGATGTCATTAATTTTGTTCAATTTTTTAATTAATAAAATCTTATGAACTTGTAGTTCAATGGAAGAATCGCTGCTTTCCTGTGAAATGGGGATGGATGACCATTTTGAATTAGACCCTGTAAGTATGTTTCTTTCGTTATCCGACCAGAGTTTACTATGAGTACTATTCATGATAAGTATATCTCATTATTCCCAATTTACATGTATATTCTTTGTTGGTTTGCAAAAGGTATGGTGGACCATACAAAGATCATCTTTTTCCTATTCTATAGACTGCATAGAACAAAAAACCTGAGTGATATAGACTAAAATGTTGTTTTTTCTTATCAACCTCGATGCTCCACAAATTCCAATTAGTAAAGGATTGCCTTGGTTTTGTTGGACCATTGCTTCTTAATATGCTTATCAAGTATCTTCAACAAGGTCAATTTCTATCTTTAATAATCCTATCAGACATTTTAGCGTTCATTGATTACTGATGATTGTACTTCACATGCCTGCAATATGAATTTTTGCTTTTAGCATCGTGTGAACTGCCCACATAAAAGTTGTATCTTTTTTGTAAAGGGGATCTCGGAATTTTGATGTGTTCTGTTTTTTGACATGTTTTTTCTTCCTTTTTCTCTCTCTCAGTAGGACGTGGAAACTTCACAGGTGGAAGGGGGTCTAGATTTAGGAACGATGTTGCGAGGGGACACAAAAACTTTGGTAATTGTGGAAGAGGCTTCAACCGCTATTTTTAAGGTAAAAATCAAGTTAGATGCAAAAGGTTAACCACAATCTGATATGTTCACTAATTAGTATATAGTCGTCTTCATAACAGGGGATTTATTCATCTAACCAATATTGGTTTTGATTTCGTGTCCTGATTCTTAATCAAAGAGTATTATGGCTTAGTTTCTTTATAAAGAGTACATGCTTTATAATGTGCTTTCTGTTTGCAAGAAAATAATGAATGTGAAAGTTATAAATATTTGTTCAAAAAAAAAAGAAAGTTATAAATAATATGTATCTGATTTTAATAATATGTATATGATTTAAGTGGGTAGATTGTTCATCCGATGCTAATAAATATCTACAACATATGCGGGCAAGCATAAATCACAGATACAACTCGAATTCTAGACGTCCAAACTCAACGACTTTAGGTTAAGGAGTCACATTAGGTATGGATTAAAACAAGTTTTTATTTTATATGTTTAGTATTTTCACAGATCTTATCAGCGTCTGCAAGTTTTAGTCATTCAATTATACATGGGTAGCTTTTACTTTTTTTTATCTTGGTAGGAAGTGCTAATGAGTGAATTAGGTTTATTAAGAAGTGCTAAAAGGAATGTGATTCAGCATGCTGTTATTTTTTGAAAATGAAATTGTTTGATCAGTTTTTTAATTTTGTTAGTTCACCATTCTGGCACTCTCGTTTTAAAAATCCATGCCTGATAATCGTGGTGGTGCTCGGGGTGATTAATTTTGTTTTTCTTCATCAGATCATGAGTTCAAAGGTTATAATGTGGACGTATTTGTTAAAATAATTAGATTTTAAATTTTGGTGATAAGACCGTCTTTAGGAGATTATAAATAACTAAATAAGAAAAAGCGGCTTTGAATTCAGATGATCCGAACTTCTTATCAACCTAAATATAAGCAGAATCAAGGAAGTTGGATGATCCAAACTATGTGAGTGTTTTAAAATACAGTTTATGTAAGTCTCTAAGAGGAGACTTAACTTGATAATGATCAAAGGCTTCTCAGTAATCTATGGCATCTCATTCTAATGCAGTGACTATAATGGCGTGTTTGACTCACATGTCAGTGCGTGGTAGATGTAACTACAGCCACTAGGGTGCTCCTCAAGTTTTGTAAGCTTTCTCTGCATACAGACATTTGCTGATCGGTTCTTATGGTTGTTTCTGTTAGCATACGGGTCTTAGTGTAGGAATATTTTTGTACGTGGATTCGTAAAGAAATTAAGTTGAGTGCAGATAAATCTGTCTTCATTTTTGTGGAGAACGTCCTTGCACCAGGAACTATACTCTAACACAACAATATGCATTCAAATGAACATTGACCAATTTTTTTCTAATAGGATATTGAGTACATATTGTTGTTTGGATATTTAGATTGTTATCAGAGGTCGTAATCATTATTGTTTGAAGTTTATAACGGTTTTGAATATCATATAGCGTATAGATGGTTTGTTATTCATAGTTCTGTAATGTGATAATCAATAGAAGTTTCACCCCACTTTAACTCAAGGTTCTCATAAAACATGTTTTAAAAGCTTTGGATTTCATCGATAAGGTGGTACTTATTTTTCTCATCGCGCTAACAGGTACTAAACCCAAACATTCTAATTTATTTTGCACAGTAAGTTTTTGTGATCATTGTGGGTTATCCTGACAGATTAGTTTTTCAACAAAAGTCAAGTAAAATTCAATCGGGTTATACCTTGAATAAGGTGTTACAAAAGCTTTAGATTTCATCGGTAAGGTGGTACTCTTTTTTCTCATTCCCAAATATTCTAAATTTTCACAGTAACTACAGTACTTCATTTGTTCCGCTGACCATCAACACTGTTTGATCATGGTGTAGGGCATGTGGACCCGGTTGCAGCCCTTGATCCATATATGACTTCTAATAGTTTCTCTAGCATCGACGGTGATGATATTATGAATTTTAAACTAACACGTAACTTATTTCCATGCTTTAAAGCAATATGATAAAAAAAGGTAAGACCTATATGCTACTATTTAAAATATGCTTTTTGCATATGTCATAGAGACCGCTATAATCGAGCTATTATGGTTGTGAATAGAAATAAAGATATAAACGTCTGTAGAATAGTGGTGAATACATAATTTGACTTCTAACAATAATGCTCATCTCTTTTAACATTATTGGTTAGCCGAAAAGACAACACATACATAATCCGGGGCCAAGTCTAGAAGAAGTGGTAAAAAAGTGGCTGGAACTGATATTAACATGCCTGATCTTCCGAAAATTGCTGATGATATTGCGTATGCGAAAGCCTGTTTTACGGGGCTGTAAGAACATTGTGAATATCAAGTGGTGTACAGTTATATTACATGAAATGATGATACTAAGAGCCATACCCTGGAACCAATGGGTATGTAGTGGAGTGAATTTCATTCCTATCTGATGGAGGTCAGTGTTGTCTACACCACAGTACAAGACCTTGAACAATATATCTTCTGAACCTATTTTCCTGCACATTTTGAATCCACTTGCAGTTAAATATAGGAAAATTTCATGACAAACTTTAGATGACTGCTGATCAAACTCTGTCTAGAATTTGTAGATACATTCATATTTTTATAAGAAGGATACCTGAGATGGTAAGAATAAGGAGAAAGAACACCAGTTGAGTCTCTTGCAGCCCAACCCGTAACTTTTCTTCCTTCCATCACCTTTAGCCTGTTGTTTGTCAGAAATAATGTTACTTTGTTGCTGATTGTGCGTGTTTGTGTTAAATTGATCTGATTCTTTCCCTAAATACATGACACTTTTAGAAAGCAGGTGGGGTTAGTGGTTGGGAATTTTTCATTGAGGAAGATCCAGGAGATGACTATCGAAGATCAGATGATTGCCTTCCATTCAATGGCTAGAAAACACTTCCATTTTACTGTTTGTTGATTCGTTAATATTGTTCTCTATTGCAGCAAGCCTTTTGCTGGACGTGTGTCGAGGGAACTTCATCATATCGAGTCTAAGGACATGGTATGTGCATTTTTTTAGTCTGGTAGCTCAATAAACACTGTCCATCTAGAGTAATGTGATTCCTCCAACTTCTGGCAGTAGCAGTACCACTCGCCTTCCCAACCTGTCAAGGGTACCATGTTTGTTTATTTTTTGCGAGTTGAAACTATTTTTATTATATGGTGTGAAAGCCAATTTTATTCAGAATAGTTATTGCATTTAATCATGTGTTTAGGTTTAGCTGATGCTTCGAAGGCAATATCTCTTCAGTTTGAGTCACCAGTCTTGGTGTTATGAACAAAGTGCAGGTATTTTCACGAGCTCTGTGCAAAATGAAATCTTTTGAATCATAATGATCTGGATACTAGAGATATGAATATGCCATGTAGAGACTAATTCGATCTATCCATTTATTTATATTCTGTTTTATTTATTTTTCTTCATATTGCCAGTGTCATCTAAGTCAGATGGACGTATATCGATTTATCTTGAAGAAAGGCTAAACATTGGTCTGAATCTTTTTCTTTCTTATGAGGTTAGTACTTCAATGGTCAATATCTCAGCGGACAAATAAATCATTATAGCGATCACGTTTAGGGGTGTTTGGACTGCTCATTGGGTTTTGTAGTGATTTATTAGTAGCAAATATACAAACCATATATAAGAGGTTCCTGAGGATTGTGTATTAAAACTACTTTATTTTTTACTGCATTTTGAAGTGATAGTTGTAGGTTGCTTATTCAATACATGTTATATTTCACCCGCATATAGTCAGATATGCATTGTAAATTAGAAACATCTTTTTAAATTTTTGGACAAAAATGCAATAAATAATATTTTAATAAGCAATGGCGTACAACACCCTAGCCCTTTAGTAGCTATTAGGGGAAGGATATGGAAGGGGATTTGATTTTCTCACTAATGGGACAGGATGAGATTATTGATTTTGGTAAACTTGAGCATCATGGATTTACAATGAAAAGATCATGGGTGATTCAGGTTTCGTCTTTGATTCAAACTCATATTAAAATCTATTCTTTTCTTTCCGTTTCGCTTTTGGCTACTGTATGTGTTTCATCCATTATGAAACGCGATTGCTTCAAAAATAGAAAACCTGCAAATGGAAATAGACCGGCGCATCCTGACACAGTTGATGACTTGTATAGCATGTGTTGTTGGGAATAAATTAAGGCCAGATCACTTGAGCGCTGACAAGAACAACTCAAGCGTTGACAAGAACAAAGTGAACGCTGACAGCTCAAGCGTTGACAAGTTAAAGTCAAGCGTTCACAAGATTGAAGACAAGCACTGATGGAAGATATAAGCTAGCACATTTATTATGTTCTAGAATACTTCTAGTAAGGATAGAAACGACAATGTATTTTCTATGTTTATCTTTACCTAGAATAGTTGATACGTAGCTTATTGTACAAGGCTTCTTAGTCTATAAAAGAAGGCCTTTAGGTTAATGTTTATTATTAAGTTTTCATAAGTTTTCATTCGTAAACATCTTTCATTGTAAGCAAGTTCGACATTCATAATCAAAGTGAAAGTTTTGTTTACATCTTGTGTTCTTGTTTAAGTGTTAAATTCCGCATAACACTTAGATTCACAAAGCATATAACAAAGGTTTCTCTACGTGTTATACTTGATCTAATCTCGTATACACAAAGCTAATCGATCTAAGTTTGGGATCAACAAGTGGTATCAAAGCTTGTTGAGGAACTTTTGATCTTTGAAGAACACCAGAACGATACACGAACACCAAAACCCTAATTTTCTCAAAACCCTAAAAACATCATGTCTGAAGCAATAACCTCCTCCTCTTCACCATTACCAAACATCAAGATTCCCATGCTTGATGCAACCAACTTTGACTTATGGAAGTTCAACTTTGAACAATATCTGGGGATCTTTGATTACACACTCTGGGAGATTATTGAATATGGAAACTCATTCAATAAGGCTCAAAAGATTCAGGATGCCATTACGGCAAGATCAGCTGTTGAAGAATGTCCTGATGAAGATAAGAAAGAAAAACCTGGAGATGGTAGAGTTGTAGGTGCTGAAGATATTGCAAAGAAAAGGGTTGACATGAAAGCCCTAAATATTCTGAAAGTCTCTTTGGGACAAGAAAATCAGCACAAATATAGAGGCTATGAATCTGCTAAGGATCTTTGGGAAGCAATTGAAGTTGCATATGGTGGTAATGCAGACACTAAGGAAGAAAAGAAAAAGCAACTTCTGCATGATTATGCTGTCTTCAAAGCTCAGCCCAATGAGAAACTGAGTAGTGTGAGAAGCAGATTGCTTGACATCACAAGCAAGTTGTCCTTCATGGGGACACAAGTTGGTGATGTTGACACCAATGCTACCTTTCTGAAAAGTCTTGGTGAGGCATGGAAGATTGAGGCAAGATCTATTCTTGCCAATAATACTTACAAGAGCTCCTCGTTTGATGACATCTACAACAAACTAAGACTGTTGGAAGATGAAACTCTTTCAGCACATGGAAGCAAAGCCAGCACCAGCAACATGGCCTTCTTCTCTCATAGTGAAGGTAAATTCAATCAGAAGGACTCTTTTATGCATCCAGTTACTGGATCATCATTTGTCAGCGCTGGAACAAGTCCTGTCAACGTCTCCTTTTCAGACGCTGACACATTCATGAATGACTGCCCAAGAGTTAAACCTGCTGGTTTAGATTTAGATACTGTGTGTGCTTACATTGCTTCTTTGCCCAATGGTTCAGTGATTACATATGAGGACCTTGAGCAGATAAGTGATGAACACTTGGAAGAGATGGACATCAAGTGGAACATGGCTCTTGCTAGTATAAGAGCAAATAGGTGGAATAGAAGGTTCAAGAAGAAGATGACCTTCAATGCTAAAGACACTGCTGGATTTGGTAAATCCAAAGTTGAGTGCTACAACTGTCATCGCATGGGGCACTTCATGAGGGAATGCAGATCTCCTAGAAGATCTGATGCTGGTAAACCCTCAAGTCAGGTTGTTAAAGCTCAAGACTCCAAAGCCATGGTTGCAGTTCAAGGAATTGATGGTACTGGATGGGATTGGAGCTATCTGGCTAAGGATGATGAAGAGGACAAAGCTTTGATTGCTGATATTGAAGAAGAAGAGCATGTTGAATATGCTCTCATGGCACACTCCTCCTCTTCATCTGATAATGAGGTATATGATGATGCTTTTTGTAGCAAAGGTTGTAGGTTAAACACTGATAGACTTAACAAAGAGGTGTTAAAACTAAAAGATGATATGAGCACTGAAAGGTGTAAATTGTTCAATTACCAACTAGCTCTTACTGAAACTGAGAAAACCGTTTCTGAATATAAGAAAATGGAATTTGATTTAAAAGATAAGATAAATATCTTAAAACATGAGCTAGAGGGTAGTATGGATATTAGAAATATCATGACAAAAGTCAATAGAGACCTACAGGCTAAGTTAGATGAGGCAATTAAGAATAAAGATAATGTTGACCTCAAGATTCAAAGATTTGATAGAGCCACCCAAACCCTAGGAGACTGTGTAGCTAAACAAAGGGATCCTAAGGACATGACTGGGATTGGGATGAATGATTACTCTCTGGTTCCACCACCAGCTGGTGACTTCTATGGTGTCCTTAGAAAGGATTTGTCTTGGACTGGTATACCAGAATGCCAAGAAGAGGAATTCTCTCCTCCACCAAGAGTTGTCACTCCAGTAGAAGAGTATCAACAAAAACTGACTGACCTAAATGAGTGGAAGAAAGCTAACCCTACTTTATTTGTTAAGGGAGGTTTGCTATGTGAAAGTCCCAATGAATCACCACCCATTAAGGTTACTCACCCAGTTACTGGTAAAGCTGTTGACCTAGGCTCCAACACTGTTAGAAGACCTACCATTAAATATGCAGAGATGTATAGAAATAATAGGTCACCCACGAGCCAAGTTAACAATCATGGAACAGGTTTCTTCGCTTCTAGACCTAAGAGTGTGTCTAAGAAAGCCTATTATACTTGTGGTAGCTTTTCACATTTGGCATACAAGTGTGTCAACGCTCCCAAAGCCAGCGCTGATAGGAACAATTTTAGCACTGATAGAAAGAAAGTCAACGTTGTTAGGAAGTCAAACGTTGTCAGACCCAGACCTTGTGTGCAGCAAAGTCCACAAGTGATTAGACCTGCCCCATTCTTCTCTAGAAGGTCTAACACTCATGGACAAAGACCTTTTCAAAAGACAAACACCTGGTCGAATAGGAAATGGGTTCCTGTAGCAAACCCTAGGTTCAACGCTGACAAGGGTAATTTCAGCGTTGACAGGACAAAATCCAACGCTGACAGAAACGTGACCAGACCTAAATATTTGCAGCCACAAGGTAAGGGGTCTAAAGCTTCTTCAAGCTTAACATGGAGACCCAAGAAATATCAAAACCCTAATAATAATGGAATTTCAATGACTTGCAATAGATTCAATTACATTTCAAAGGTCATTTCAAAACCAATTGGGGTTAACTGGGTTTTTCATCCAAAAAGGGATGAGAATGGGGTTGTTGTGAGAACTAAGTCTGTTCTTATTGAACAACCAGATGAATCCAAGTCTTCTGAGACTTGGGTTCCCAAAGAAAACTAATTTGTTTTCTTTATGTGCAGGGCATTCAGAGACAGATCAATGATTATGGATATTGGGATAGTGGATGCTCAAGGCACATGACAGGAAAGGAAGACTATCTGACGAACTTCTCTCCTATTAAAATGGTGATAAGGTATACTTTGGAGGGGGCTATGGCACCATTACAGGCAAAGGAACCCTTCTCACCAATAATCTACGTTTTAAAAACGTCTTCCTGGTAAAAGAACTGGATTATAATCTGTTTAGTGTATCACAAGTTTGTGATAACAAAAATAATGTTCTATTCACTGATACTGAGTGTTTGGTGTTAAGCAAGGATTTTAAGATCCCTGATGAGAAGTATATTGAGTATAGAACACCTAGGCATAAGGACATATACAATGTGAATTTAAATGGGATTAAAATGAATACAAATATGTCTTGTTTTTATGCTAAGGCCTCAGTAGATGAAAGTAATTTATGGCACAGGAGACTAGGGCACATAAATTTTAAAAATATAAATAGACTTGTGAGGCTTGGTTTAGTTGATGGTTTGCCTGAGAAGGCCTTCCACAATGACCACTCTTGTGTTGCATGTCTTAAAGGAAAGCATCACAAGGTCTCATTCAAGTCCAAGCAGGTGCATACTAATTCCAGACCTCTTCATATGCTTCACATGGACCTCTTTGGTCCAACTAATATAGAAAGTTTGAATGGCAAGTCATATTGTTTTGTTGTCACTGATGACTTTTCTAGGTTTACTTGGACATTCTTTCTAGCTATGAAGAGTGAAACAGCTGATGTTCTTATTGAATTTATCACTCAAATTAAGAAAAGTTCTGGCAATGAGGTTAAAATGCTTAGGAGTGATAATGGTGGAGAATTCAGGAACAAAAAGCTAGATGATTTTTGTGCCAGGAAGGGAATTACTAGGCAATTCTGTATTGCAAGAACCCCACAACAAAATGGGTTTGCTGAAAGGAAAAATAGAACCCTAATTGAAGCAGCCAGAACAATGTTGGCTGATGCTCACTTTCCCATAGCCTTTTGGGCTGAGGCTGTTAATACAGCATGCTATGTGAAAAATAGAGCATTGGTTAACAAAATTCAGAACAAAACACCTTATGAGTTACTTTGGGGAAGAAAACCTAATATTGGTTTTCTCAGACCTTTTGGATGTCATGTAGTAGTCCTAGACACTAGTGATGCCTTAGGGAAATTTAGTGCAAAAGGTGATGAAGGTTACTTCATGGGATATTCAGTGCAGAGCAAGGGTTATAGGTTTTATCTTAAGGAGGACAAACGTATTGTTGAGAGAGTACATGTTAGGTTCTTAGAGAATAAACCTAGTGATCCTGAAAGTGGTCCTAATTGGTTGTTTGATTTGGAACCCTTATCTAGAACTTTAAATTATATGCCTGTTACTAATCCAGACATTGTGAAGGTAACTTCAAATGTTGTAGAGGAACAAGGTGTTAATGTTTCAGGTACACAGGTTGATGAGAGGGTTGGATCACAAGCAGAAAAGGCATCTCCTACATTTGAATATGTCACAATTCCCATTTGGACTGATGCTTTTGCTGCTGCTGCTGGACAAGATAATGGTGGTTTCCAAATACCACCAGATACAAACATGCATGGTTTTTCAGGCGCTGACAAAGGCAAATCTAGCGTTGACAAGACCAATTCAGACGTTGACAACAACATTTCAGGCGCTGTCAGCCCTGACGCTGACAACCAAGATTCAAACGTTGACAACACTTATGGGCATCTTTTCTCTTCCAGTTTTGAACAAGGTGGACCTTCCAATATTCATGAAGAGATTCCTGTTGCTCAAAGAGAGTCTGCTGAAGAAGATATTGGCAACATGGAGCGTGAAGTTGAGGACACCAGACTTTTTGAAGGAGGAGTTCTCACTTCCACAATGAAGAATCACCCCCCATCTCAGATCATTGGTGATGTTATGACTCCAGATCAGACAAGAAGATCTCATCAAGGACTTGGTGGATTTATTGCCAATATACACAAGAAGGTTGATACCCCTCTTGTGCAAGCATGTTTGTTTGCATGTTTTCTGTCACAAGAAGAACCCAAGAAGATATTTGATGCTCTCAAAGAACCAAGTTGGGTGGAAGCAATGCAGGATGAGCTTCACCAATTTGCTATTCAGGATGTTTGGGAGCTGGTTGATTGTCCTAGATATGTCACACCTATAGGGACAAGATGGGTTCTCAGGAACAAAAGAGATGAAAGAGGTATTGTGGTCAGAAACAAGGCAAGGTTAGTGGATCAAGGTTATACACAAGAGGAGGGAATAGACTATGAAGAAGTCTTTGCACCAGTTGCAAGGATTGAAGCTATTAGGATTTTTCTAGCCTATGCATCTTGCATGGGCTTCACAGTCTATCAAATGGATGTCAAAAGTGCATTCTTGTATGGCACCATTGTTGAGGAAGTTTATGTCATGCAACCTCCTGGTTTTGAGGATCCTGAGCATCTAGATAAAGTGTATAGAGTCAAAAAGGCTATGTATGGCCTTCATCAAGCCCCTAGAGCATGGTATGGTACTTTGTCCACTTATTTGGTGGACAATGGATTCAAGAGGGGCACCATAGATCAGAAACTATTTACAAAGAAGAAAGGCAAAGATGTGTTGCTTGTGCAGGTCTATGTTGATGATATCATTTTTGGGTCTACTGATCCAAAGATGAGTGAGGATTTCTCCAAGCTTATGACAGACAAATTAAAGATGAGTGTTATGGGGGAGATGAACTTCTTTCTTGGTTTACAAGTTCAGCAGAAAGAAGATGGTATCTTCATCTCCCAGGACAAATATGTTACTGAGATCTTGAAGAAGTTTGGCTTTTCTCCACATGAAAAGAGGGCTTCTACTCCTATGGATAGAGAACACCCTTGGGGAAAGATTGGAGATGGGAAAGATGTTGATGTCAGGCATTATAGATCCATGATTGGATCCTTGATGTATCTTACTGCTTCCAGACCTGATATCATGTTTGCTGTATGTGCTTGTGCACGTCATCAAGTGACTCCCAAAGAATGTCACCTTTATGCTGTGAAGAGGATCTTTAGGTACCTAAGATGTTTCCCTAATCTTGGTTTGTGGTACCCAAAGGATTCACCATTGGAGCTGATTGCATATTCAGAAAGTGATTATGGAGGTGATAAGTTTGATAGGAAATCCACAACTGGTGGATGTCAGTTTCTTGGGAGCAGATTAATATCTTGGCAATGCAAGAAACAAACAGTGGTGGCTAACTCTACAACTGAAGCAGAGTATGTGGCTGCAGCAGCATGTTGTGGTCAAGTGTTGTGGATTCAGAACCAGCTGTTGGATTATGAGTATAATTTCATGCATACTAAGATATTTGTTGACAATAATAGTACTTTATGCATCATTAAGAATCCTGTGCATCATTCTAAAACTAAACACATAGAAATTAGACACCATTTTATAAGAGATTGCTTTGAGAAAGGTTTAATACAACCAGATAGGGTTGACACTGAGGAAAATGTGTCAGATTTATTAACTAAACCTTTTGATACTGGAAGATTTCAATACTTGGTAACAAGTATTAGAATGGTTAATCTCACTTAAATATGTGTTTTGGATTCTTTTTGTAAAAGTATGTACAAGATGATGCATTATTATTATTGGTCTTATTGATGATTTAGATTTTCCACTATATTTTTCTAACACTGACAAAGGTTGTTTGAACACTGATAAGTGCTTTTGCAACGTTGTCAGCAATATAATTGTCTAACGCTGACAAAGCTTCCTTCAACGCTGTTATGTGTTATCGGGGCGTTGTCAGCAACAATGTTAGTTTTGTGGTTTTCAATCTAAATGTGCAGATGGTGTTAGCAGTATACCATTGGATACAGAGTTGCTTATGGATCAAAGGAGAAGCATTTGAACAAGTTTTTGTTTATGGATGATGGTTGGAATGTTTCATTCCTATCTTGACATAAATTTTTTATGTTCATACATGATTTTAGCAATCTTTTTGTATCATAGTTTAAGGGGAGGTTTTAGGAACCTTTAGGATTTTTGGGTATCCATATGATACTCTTATCACAATTCTAGATTGTGTCCACAGGTGAGTATGGGTTAGTTTTACTAAACCATGAGGCACTGTAGCATGCATAGTATATCAACTTTGCATGCTGCCAAGACATTTTTGGCCTAGAATTGGTTGTGGTCTGTTGGGAGACTTGGGAATGATTTTGATATGGGATTTACCTGGGAGTAACAAGGATTTTATAAGGTAACTTGGTTGTTAAGAATTTTGGTTAGCAAGGGACACTAGAGGACTGTTATGTCTATCTTGCTTATGCAAGTGTGCATAACTGGACAGTGCTTGCCGCCCTATAATAATTATCAGCTTTTGGTTATTTTCTCTAGGATAAATTACTTGTTAAGGTCATTTTTCATTTTTCACTTTTCACTTTTTAAAACAATTTTATTTTATTTTATCATTTAAAACAACTTTGAAGGAACAAACAGGTTTTGATACGTCCTTAATCTCTCCAACCAATCTAAATTTATCATTTACAGCTATGTTGAGAGAGGTTACACAAGGCGCTGAGGGAAAATATTTGAGCGTTGACAAGACAAGTTTGGACGCTCATAGAAGTATTTTGGGCGCTGATAGAGGAAATTTGGGCGTTGACAGATCTGCACATGAAGGTGATGTATTCCAGTCATCATCTATCATCAAAGAAGTTTCTACTCAGGTATTACCATCTACCTTACCAACCATTGCACCATCAGATAAGGGTAAGGGTAAATTGGTAGAAGAAATTGTTCCAAAGGATGCAGCCCAAGTTGAATTTGATAGAAGACTGGCTGAGCAATTGATGGAACAAGGTGAAAAGGAAAAGTCACCATTTGTTGTGACTTCTGAAGAAGAAAGTGATTGAGCTAGCTCAGACTCAAGTGTGATGATTATAGAACCAGAAAGGCTTGAGTATGGTGATGAGCTTGCTAGGGAAAAGTTGAGAGATTTAAAATTGCAGGTTGATTTTGACATGCCAGAGGTGGTTCAGATGTACAATTCTTGGGAAGAAAGCTGTATGGATAATCCAGACTTGACCATTTCAGATCAAATATGGGGTTTGGAGCTTCTTCTTAGAGTTCAGAAAGATTGTAAGGTGATTTTGAAGCACAAGGCAAGCAATATTCTCTCTGAGTTGAAAAGGGATAGAAGGGAGCTCTATTTTATGTTGCTCAGATGTCATGGAGTTGGATGGACACATCAGAAGTTGAAGGCTTTGACATTTGATGAGTTGGAACATAGGGCTTATCCTATTTGGGTGAAAGTGCAGGAAGAGAACACTTACAGACTTCTTTCAGATGAAAGAAAGGAGCAACTTGCAGAAGAGATGGAAATCAAGAAAGCTATGATAGTTCCCAGACCAGTGAAGAAGGGATTTAAACTTGAGTTTCCAAAAGATATGAATTCACTATATCCAAGTGAAGTAGTTATTAGAAAGAGCCTCAAGCTCTCCCCATTAGAAGCTTCAGATATGGTGCAAGTGTTACCATTAGATTCCAGGAATCCAATTGTGAGTTATGATGAGGATGAATGTGGATTTTGGAAGATTGGAAGATTTGGCAAGGAGGTACACACTTTTACCACTCTCATATCTTTATTTGCAAGTTGTGATAGAGAAGACTTGGTGGACCTTTGGAGGTTGCTGGAGACCAAGTATGAGGCTGAAGCACCAACTTCAGCTAAAGGAATAAAACTTTGGACAACATTCAAAAGAATGTGTGGGACAAATGAGGAAGATCCTGAAATATGGAAGGATCTTGAAGATGACCTCAGTGGTCTTCAATGGAGGTTATATTCAGCTGCTGGTGTATACCATTTGAGTTCTACTAAGTTTGCTGAGTATCTACTTGTGGATGCTCAATATTTCATATCCAAGGCTGTTTTGGAAAAGATGAAGGACACTCAGCTGGAGATAGACTATACAAGTGACGTGGCAAAGAATTTGATCAGATTTATTTATTACCAATATGAGAAGGTTTGTCAGACTCCTCCGAGTTCTTAATGATTATTCAGAAACTTGATCATAAGAGTGGATATCAAGTTTAGGGAGGATTGTTGGGAATAAATTAAGGCCAGATCACTTGAGCATTGACAAGAACAACTCAAGCGTTGACAAGAACAAAGTGAACGCTGACAGCTCAAGCGTTGACAAGTTAAAGTCAAGCGTTGACAAGATTGAAGACAAGCACTGATGGAAGATATAAGCTAGCACGTTTATTATGTTGTAGAATACTTCTAGTAAGGATAGAAACGACAATGTATTTTCTATGTTTATCTTTACCTAGAATAGTTGATACGTAGCTTATTGTACAAGGCTTCTTAGTCTATAAAAGAAGGCCTTTAGGTTAATGTTTATTATTAAGTTTTCATAAGTTTTCATTCGTAAACATCTTTCATTGTAAGCAAGTTCGACATTCATAATCAAAGTGAAAGTTTTGTTTACATCTTGTGTTCTTGTTTAAGTGTTAAATTCCGCATAACACTTAGATTCACAAAGCATATAACAAAGGTTTCTCTACGTATTATTCTTGATCTAATCTCGTATACACAAAGCTAATCGATCTAAGTTTGGGATCAACATGTGTCTCACAGGGTTGCTGAACCAATCGGTACTTGAACTAACACAGACAATGTGGATGGCAAACCAGGACAAGTCTTGGTGATTGGTGCTACTAATTAGTAGACCTGATGCTCTTGACGTAACATTAAGAAGACCAGGGCGGTCTGACCATGAGATCACTATAGGCGTTCCAAATGAAAAGGTTAGAATTCATATTCTTGCTGCTCTTACACGAAGTTTAAAAGTTCAAGGTGCGTTTGATTTGGTCTAAATTTATAGGGAATGTCCAGGTTTTGTTGAAGTTGATTTATCAAAATTGGTGAACAAGGCAGACAACGTTGCGATCAATAGAACTGTTGATGAAAGAAAGTTGGAAATTTCTAAAGAAAATATAGACGCTAATGAAAACGAAGAGTTGTTGAGGAAGGCATGGCCTCCTGAAGAGATTAGCTTCACAATGTCTGATTTTGAGGTAATAAGAGACTTTGTAGTTTAATTGTGATTGTATATCTTTATTGCCGCCAAGTGACCAGAACTGTTGAACAAATATGTCGGTGATGGTGAATTGATAGTGCGGACGATATTAAGGTATGGAATGGCGGGTTCTCCATACATAGTTTTCTTTTATCAGATTTATTTTGCTTTAGTTTGCTTGGCTTATAAAAGTTCAGTTACTCGCATAAAAAAATTCAATGGCGTTTTGTTCATCATACCATAGCATATCCAACCAGATTGATATAACTACACTACACTTTGTATCCCACATTCCCACTTGACTTTCAATACAGAAAGTGAGAGTTGCGCAATTACAACCAAACAAACAAAGTTTAATGACATACAATCATACACTATATATTTATGTCCATTATCCACACCACACGACACACGTCCACACCATGCATTGTATCATAAGAACAAACTCCAGCCCATTACGTTTTACTTCGACATCTTTTTTAAAACAATCAAATTTTAAATTACAAATTACTTTGACCTATATAGTCCTATACTATTTAATAAGTTTAGTACGGAGTACCTTTTAAACAAAGTTTCAATAGTACAATCAACCTAATTATTTAAAACCAATTCAAGTCCTAATACAGACAATATGTTGGCAACAAGACCCGGGTCGACCCGGCCGGGTCAATCGATTGAACCGGTTCCGGCCGAAAAAACGGGTCATATTGACCAGGGTTTCATATTTTCGAAACCCGGCTAGATCCAGCGGGTTTGGGTGACCTGGGTCAACCCGGTTCTCAAGACCCGGCCGGGTTTCGAATTTTTCGGGTTTTTTATGAAAAAAATATGTAAATTTTACGTATTTGCGACTAAATTTTATTTTTACATATTATATTGGTTGGTAAACAATTTATATTTTCGATATACGTAAGTTTTTATGGTTTTTATAAGTATAATTTTGTTAATTATTGAAAATATAAAAAAAGTTTATTTTTTTTAAAACCAGGTTAACCTGAGTTGACTCGGACTCGGCGACTCGACCGGGTCGATCTAAAACCCGGGTTTTTAAAAATTTCTGGCAACCAATATAAAGGATCAATAAACATTGTGTAAACAAAGAACTCCGAACCAAACCCGCCCAAACTACGAATTGTTATGTCTTACTATGAGAGAGATAAAAGGAATATTACAACATTTTAAAAGTCACAACTGTTGCATTTGATATGCAAGTATAATAAAAGTCCAAATGTGTCAAAATTTGTTTATTTCCCTTTTCCAACACTAATGTAAAGAAACTGATTTGTTTTATTCGAGCTAAATCATAATAGCAACATGTAAAATCAAATGATACGTATTAGCTTATATATAATCTATTGTCTATTAAGAGGAATCAAAATAGCATTGGACAAAAAATTCATATGAGACGAAACACGTTTGTTGGTGAGCTAAGACCTAAAAATATTAATGATTAATTTTTCTTTATTTTATTTAAACAAAAACGGGTCTCATTACAAACAGATATAACTAATACAGATTCGTACTTTTAGGAAATATTAACAGAACGACCCCGCCCGTTGGGCGGGTTACGTCGCTAGTGTGTGTGTATATATATATATATATATATATATATATATATATATATATATATATATATATATATATATATATATATATATATATATATATAATCCAAGTTATATATATATTAAAATAACACTTCTCAGTCTGGCCTTGTTGGTAACTCGGGAATTCTTCGGCACCGTTATAGTCAAAAGATTTTTAGACATTTTGAGAAAAATGTTTATAGTTAAAATATTTTGAAATGTTTAATTCAAAACCTTGGTTTTAAAAATCTTTCGTTCTCTATAACGAGAGCTCTGATACCAAACTGTAACACCCCCAAATTTACAGAATTCAATACAGCGGAAGACTCGTTGGTGTTACGGGATAGCACATTACTCACATCATAGACAACGCTTAAAAATCGCGTCGTTTAATAATAAATCATTTCCATTCATAAATAACAAATTTACATAGGTCCCAAGTCATGGTCATTTCATACAATTTTACAAAATATTTGAATGGAAATTGTTATTTAAGTGCGGGCCATGAATTCTTGTTGTCTTCCCGAGAATTACCTTCAAGTACCTGAGATAAAACATGTTAAAAGAAAAGGTCAGCGATAACGCCGAGTGAATTCATAGAGTTTAATAAAATCCATCAATATAACATCGGTATAAAATTATTACCGAAAATCATTTTGTACAAATCATTGTAATAGGCCATAAAATATCCAAAGTCATTTCATACAAATCCTTATCAAAATCATAATATAGGCTTTCGCCTTCAAAATCATTATACGAACCATTGTCGTTAAAAACATCATACAATACGTCTTATAACGTTGTATAGATTAAATAAAACCTTATATGAATATGGTTATGAAAAACCAAAACACGAACATAATATCAATAGTAAGACCCCGTATTGCTAGTCAGGAAAAATATCGTAATTTAATGCTTATAGCAGTATTTCGTTATTTATGGATTATTACAAGCCGCATGACATTGTTACCTTACTAAACCAAACAACGGGTAGCTAGCCCGAAACTCATTTGCCCATCTAAATTAGCGTGTCGTCACAATAATCACGCTTGTGTAAATCTTCTCATACATAAATTCGCTTACCAATCAATGTGGCACGACGGGGATCAACCGTCAAGGCGCGAACTGGGGTGATCGTCCCAAATAGTACTATTATATGCATAAGCGTCTACCAAATCCCGGTAGTTCACAATTCATGCTAATGGGACTTTTAGTGACATAACCTAACTTTAATAATCCATTTTATCTCATACATCGGGTCATATGATCATTCATCGGGTCATACAATCAGGGTCCAAATCAATAAACAAACAATCGGGACAACTGGTGTCCTATTTTATTAAAACTAACATGTTATCTCCCTCGCGGGTTTATAAAACATTTCATAAAAACATTTAAAAAAGTGCGAGGCTATGAACTCACGTTGATGTGGGAAGGCGGTTATCGGCGATTTGGATGTACGGTACGTGCTTCAATCACGGAAACCTAGACAAATAATACTCGGTCTTAGACTCTTGTCCAATGAATTTATCAGAATAACAATTATGTATATATATGATGACTTTATACATATGATGATGATTAAGTAGGTTTATATATTCTCATTCACTCATTTTTGTGTTATGTGTTGACAACTTTTATATTAGTTTACTAGTTTTACCTATTTACATGTTTTAGGTCCAATAAGCCTTTTATAAGTCCATTAACTTGTATTAATCCATTTTATACTTTTGTTATCAGTATTATACTTTACATGTTGGGCTCAAGTGGGTTAAGCCCAATAAGTAAGTTTATAAGGGTTTTACTAACTAGTCGGGTTTATAGTCCAATATGGCTAACTTGGCCCGTTAATGTCCATATGTTATTTAGTTCAGGTTTTATCGGTTTTTACTTGTATTAAGTACTTATATATCAGTATATGACTTTTAAAAAGTTTACATTAGACGAGTCCGATCGTCTAAGTTTTAATTGACGAAAAACGTTAATTTTACGGTACTAGCCGAAAAGACGTAAAAATCATATTTATAGTTTTTATAACTTATAAAACTTACCAAACTACCATTTTTATATAATGTCCATTTATTTATCCTTATGCATATTTATATAAATGAAATATATAAGTTAGTGGGTTTTAATTCACATTTTATACTATATTTATTTGAGTGCTTATATAATAATATTAAACTTTAATTTCACAAAATCAGTCCTAAATTTTAAGTTCACTAAAATGTCCATATCTAGAGTTCTATATAGAGATAGGACCTCAAATTTTTATCACATAAGCTACATGATATGTGCTTCATTTTATTCCTGTATAGCTACTGATGAATCAATTTCTAAATATTTTAATAAATTCGTCCAAAACAGTGTAGGCAGATTTGCACTCTAAACTTGTTTTGATCATATCTCACTCATTTTTATGATTCTATTGCATGGACAACTCTCACATGTGTATAACACCTAATACTTACTGTATATTGATTCCACTTTACCATTTTATCAGTTTAACATTTGGTTACCTACTGTTTTTATACAGCCATCTTATTAAGCAAGATTTAACCATTTTACATGTGGTTTTTCCATCTTTTTACCCATGTTTATCAAATCTATCAACACCAAATACCCACATAATATTTTTAATAATCATTTATCATCATATACATATACATAAATAAAGAAAATACAAGATTACATAATCAAAATAACAAGAGGATAGGAAGAAACAATCTCTATACCACCATTAGTGATGAAAAGATGAGTTTTTGATTAACAAGGCTTGGATTTTGATGGCAAAACTTGTGATAAACCAATATCATCTTCAAGTACACCAATCTTTATAATCTCCTTGTGGGAAATCAGCCCTAGGACACCAAGAAATCTCCTCTTTGGATGTTAGAATCACCTCCAATCTTCATAACTTCAAAGGTTATTCAACTTGTGCAAGTTAAACACATGATTCATGGTTGAATTTTTGATCAAATGGGGTGTTTTGTGAGCATGGTGGACGTTCATAGGGAGCCAAGAGATTTTGTGTGTGGTTTGCATCTTGTAAATGATATAATGGTTTAGTCTTGGCTAGTTTTGTGTTTCTAGTGGTTTGGTAAGAAACAAGGACAAGTGTCCTTGTTTACTTAAGTGAACATGACACATCAAGAGTGTGTTGTTTACTCTTGGATGCCACTTACATAGGGGTGGGCAAGTGTAAACTTGTCCCATCCTTATTAATTTACGGGTACTCCTCGATTCTAGTTTCCTCGATTTGCGTGCCCTCGGGTCGTTTTACGAAAAACGTTTTTATAAATTATGAATCAACGGCACAAAACGAATCTAATAAAAATTGTCTCATCAAAAACGGAGTTCGAAAATATAAATACGTAATCCTAAGATTTCCGGTTTAGTCGTAAAGGACGTTAAATTATAATCGTAAGTCCTAATCTCTTCTCGTAAATTTGTGAGTTTATGAACCAACACAAATTTAAAATTCCAAAATAATATTCACGGATAAATTTATTTTCTAAAATGTCGGACTGTCACCAAAACGGTGTATGTAAACGTAAGCACGTAACATAGAATCCTCCGGTTTAGACGTAGTCGATGTTACTTCAAGACGTAAATCCAAATTTCTTCCCAAAAATAAGTGAGTTCATATTATAACATTAAAATAATGTTTTCAAATAAATATTGAGAATATAATATAAACCATAAATTGATGGATTGTCACAATAATCACACCATTGGGAAACGAAATTGACCTTAATTGGTCATTAGTGCTTGGTTTTCCTAAACCGACACTTAATACTTGCCCTATTTACCTCATTTTCCTAAAGGTGTGTAAAACCACTACATCAGTAATGATGAAATAGGTACATCTTGTTGTGTCGAGGGAGACAGATTTTGTTGTGATCCGGAAGCTGGAGGAATATCTTCTTGAGATTAGGAATTTTGAAGTCGAGACTTCTTTTCTAACGATCTAGTCTTATTTTTTGCTCCCCTAGTTCTAAGAGGTCCCTGCATATATACATAACACAGTAAATAAGTCATGTATAGTAAAATTTAGAAACCAAACATGGTTTTTTTATAACTTACCTTGTTCGCAGTTGCAGTTGTAGTGTCCATATCCTTGTTCGAAGTTGTAGTTGTCTTAGACATTGGAAATAACACACCCTTCTGAAGTCCACCACCACTGATTGACGTCCTTTGCTCTTCACTAGGTATTGTATTTAATGTATTATGTTCTAGTTGTTATACCTACAATATATAAGTATGTTAGTTGTTATTGGTATTACAGACTGAAAATCATCAAAAAAAATTAGAAAACTAGTCTTACAGTTGACTGACTTGGCGTTAACTCGGCTATGTTAACCCCATGTGCAGACATAACTTTAAACATTTTTTTAAGAGTTTCATGTGTTTGTGACATCTGAGTGGTTAATTCAATGATTGTAATCTCTTTATCTTTACGCGCTTATCTCTCCTTATCAAGTTCAGTTTCAAGCATCGCAATCCTTACATCAGTTCCTTGTTTCCTTCTAGGTAGATCAAAGAACTTCCTACACGTAACTCTGCCTCCCACTCCTCTTGCATACCCTCCCTTTTCCTTTCCTAATACATGTGATAATGAATCTATTCCACTATGAACCATCAAGGTTCCATCTTTGATCTGGTCCTCTGCTTCCAACTGCACACAAAAATTGGTAAATAATTTATTATATGAATATAAACATAATAAACAAAAATTTGCAATAACACTTACAATCTTAGTGTCAACTTTGATTGTTTCATCATCTGTCTCTTTTCCTTCTTTTCTTACCTTTCCATTAAACCACAATACACCACATGGGGGTTCTTGATCTGGTTTAATTTTTTGTTTTATGATCTTCTATACATCAAATACATACACATGAAAAGTTAAACCAACATGGACAATAGTGTTAGGATATTACACCATTATGACCTTACTATTTGTTCTTTTATATATACATAACCACTAATACAAAGATTTGCATAGGTTCGGATTTAAGTTCTCGGTATCTCCTCGAATTGATCTCGGCTCTAAGTGGAATGATTTGTTCTTGGATAATAAAAAGTTGTTGATTGTTTATCTATTTTAAACTAATGACAAATAAGTAAGTGTCGATGAGTAAAATTAAAGCTTTAAAAGATTAAACTAAAAAGACGAGTTTAAAAATAAATGCTTGGAAACTTAAAGATTATATTAGAAAAATAAATGAACACTCAATAAAAACTAACACTTTGGAAAACTTTGTAAAAATATGAACTTAGTCGGAAAGTACTAAAAGAAAGTAAGATCGGAATATATCAAAACAACTCAATCGGAATAAGGAAAATCAGGTGCAATCGGAATATGTTTCGATCAAATGATCAGAATGTTGAGAATGACTACTGATCGGAATATGGGAAAAATAGGTGCAATCGGAATACTTAGAAATAGACTCAATCGGAATAACTAATAAGGATCACAATCGGAATGTTTAATTTGGAACTAATCGGAATACATTAAAAATGAAGCAATCGGAATAAACATAAAGAGCTCAGATCGGAATATAGGGCAAGTAAACATCAAATCGGAAAATACCAAAACCCTTTTCCGATCTAAGTAATCGGAATAAAGGTGGTGAAGAGCTGGTCGGAATGACCCGATCGGAAAGGGGTTTATAACCCTTTCCGATGCCTATGTGATCCGAAAAATTAGCAATACCAATAAGCTATTTCAATAAGCTTATTACCAAAGCTAACTCGAATCTAATATGAAACGAATCAAATAAGCATAAATAACAACTTATCCAAATATAAAATAAACAAACTTTAAAATCAAATGATAAAAAGATGAACTTTTTAAGAAAACTTTAGAAAGTAAATAAGCTAAACCAACAAATAAGCCAATAAGCACAAAGATCTTAAAGCTTATTCTTGTAGAAACTTAAGGAAACATGAAAAGATTAACTTTTTAAGCACAAAACCATTGATGAACAACACGGATCATACGAGATTTGTACCAAAATCAATCAAAATCAAAGAAAGGGAGAACGAGATTAAAGATTAAAAGCTTGAAACTAAACTTGATTAATGAAAAATAATACAAAGGTTTGATCTTGAAAGAGAAAAAAGATGAAAACTAGTGAGAGAAAGTTTAGAACATTCTCTCTCTAAAACTAGAGAGAATGAAAAAAACTAAAAACTACCTAAAAGACTAAGTAAGTGTCTAATTTTTGTGAAGTAAGGTCCTATATATAGGCGTGTGGTATGGGCTTGTGAATGGGCTTTGGTATCGGGCTTCTTTTCTTCTTTCTTCTTTAGTCTTCACGCTTCTTTAAATAAACGTTTCCGACATTGGATTTTTAGAAGTGTCGGTGAATAATTCCAACTCGTCTTATAATCTTTTGTTTAATAGACTCGAGTTCTTCGACATATATGAATCTTCCATCTTTGGCTCTATTCTTCGATAAATCTTTAAATAGGCACAGTGACTTCAAATCTGTTGCATCTCTTGGACAATAGACTTCGTCTTGAGTCTTTTTCCTCGATAAAACCCGTGCAATCACATGTTTTCTTCGATATTCTCCCGGTTGACTCTGAAAACACAATAAACACAAAAACCACGCATAATTCCAAAAAAATGATATTAAATACGTGTTTTGGTCTAGTTTTAGCCAGAAATAAGTGGTAAAAGGATGGGTGTTTTCACACCTATGAAATCCCCTACACTTAACCATTGCCATGCCCTCATGCAATGCTTAGTGATAAAGCAATTTTACATTTTTCTCATGATCAATCAACCTTGGCCTTATTAACATACTACTAAACAAGAAGTTAAAGTACTAAGAGAAATTAAAACTTTAAAGTAAACAAAAGGATGCAAAAATAACTTGCAAAGAGATCAAGGACTTACATTAGGGCTTTGGTGCTGCGAAGATTTATCACCCTCAAGTTTTACGTTCCCCAAACTAAGCTTAAAAACAAGATCATTGTCATTATAAGTTAGCAAATCAAACACTTACTCACATGGCTTAATTATATGCTTAAACTCCCTTATTCCTAGGTGTATCTCTTATATTTTATTTTTGTCTTAGAATGATAATGAAGATGCATTTTTGGACTTATTTCGATAGTTTATTTAGGCTGAAAGCAAAGTAGGACGATTTGATCAATAGTTAGCTAAAGGACAAAATCTCTTAAAACTGTTTCTCGGGATATCAAAAAGTTCATATCTTGGCATAACTCAGTTCACGATTTGAGACCTTTCTCGGGCCGATATTTGGCATGTACTTCATACTTCATATCTTGAGAGACGTTCTTGAGATAATGGTCTTCTCTTCGTTATAGAGTTTCTTCACTTGGAGACTTTTGAGGGGTACTCCAACTTTGTTGACCACGACTTCATGATTATTTCTTCAATCTCTAATTGGGATTTTGAGATACAACGATCCGCCTCCTTTTCGGACTTGGATCTATTTATCCTCATACCTTGTTAGGGTCTTTTCGGATAGACGTCTCCATGATCTTTATGGGAGTTGATTGCTTTTCGTCGTGAATCTTGATCCTTCATATTGATTTTGGGAATAATGCTTTTCACATCACTTTGGATCTTCTGCAATAAAATTGAATCCTCATGCCTTGTTAGGGCCTGTTCGGACTCGCCAATCTTCGCGCCCCTCTTCATAAGTTATGCCTTGGCTATGAACTCTTATCATTATCGAGCAACTTTTAAACGATCTTGGGCTAGAAGCTAAGTAACTTTTCAAATCGTACGACCTTACTTATTGCAGATAAATTATTAGCAAGTGATGGGAGAATAGGCAAATAATTACACCAAGTGAGCTTGTGCAAGAATACCGACTTATAATTGACTCTATCATCTCTCGTTCTCCATAATTTAAAATCTCAAGTAATGAGACTCGTGGATGCTTAGCCTAATAAACCGATTAAGGTCTACATGGTTAAGGATAATAGCTAGAATAGACTTAGATAAGTCTATTCGGGTTGAGTCAAAATAATCGCAACGGGCCTAATATGTCAAAGACTTCTAAACTAGCTACACCAGTTTATTAATATTTTTGACTTCATTGCGGGATATATACATATGAAAGCAACGATAAAAATTTAAAAATTACGACTAAATGGCCAAAGTTAATTAAAAATTTGAAAAATGTTGAAAAAGATGATTTTCTGGTTAAATGAAGGCATTTTCATGGAAAAGTCCACTTAAAACTTCGATAGAAGTCCCCCCTACACTTAAGATAAAAATTGTCCTTAATGTTTAAGCATGTGGGAAAAGTCTCCCCTACACTTATGACATTGTGCACGTTGGTTAACTCAAGTTAAGGAAGAGACGACTAAAGTGATAAATTTCAAATGTGAGTATGAAGAAAATTGAATCACGATAGTTGAGAGATAGAACCGGATTTCGGATAACACGGGAGCACGGTTCTTCAAAGGTTCCATAAGTGCATTCATCCCTGTAATCACATCACCACACAAATACAAACACCTATATAGGTCCCCCTACACTTAGGAGGTTAAAACAGAAAAGGATAGAAACTCGGGTTGCCTCCCGAGGAGCGCTTGTTTTTGATAACCGAGTCACGAGCCTGACTCGACCCAAAATTAGTTCATGGGGAACGTGGTGAGGGACGGAATCATCTCCTGAGAAATGTCCTCACCAAAGTACAGCTTCAGACGCTGGCCATTCACCTTGAAATTGGGCCCATTTGGCTGAGAAAGCTCAATGGTCCCATATGGAAAGACTTTGGCGACGGTGAATGGACAAGACCACCGGCTCTTCAACTTGCCAGAGAAAATCTTCAACCGAGAGTTAAAAAGTAAGACTTGATCACCAACGTGGAACTCTCGGTTCTTGATTTTTGTGTCATGAATGATCTTCGTCTTCTCCTTGTAGATCAGCGAGTTCTCATAAGCTTCATTCCTCAGTTCGTTGAGCTCGTTGAGTTGAATCTTGCGATGATCACCGGCTTTGTTGATGTCGAGGTTAGCCCACTTCAAGGCCCAGTGCGCCTTATGTTCCAGCTCGATGGGAATGTGGCATGCTTTCCCGTACACGAGACGATATGGTGTACAACCAATCGGAGTCTTGTATGCGGTACGAAAAGCCCACAAAGCATCATCAAGTTCATGAGCCCATGAGGCGCGATGCTCTCCCACGGTTCTTTCGAGAATTCGCTTTAATCCTCGGTTGGATATTTCAGCCTGGCCATTCGTTTGCGGGTGGTAAGCGGTGGAAAGACGATGATTTACACCATACTTAGCCATGACTCTAGCAAATTGGTCGTTGCAAAAATGAGTCCCGCGGTCACTAATAATGGCACGAGGCACACCGAATCTAGCGAACAGCGATTTCAAAAAGTTACAAACCACCCTTGCATCATTAGTAGGTAAAGCTTTGGCTTCAAACCACTTTGAAACGTAGTCAACGGCAACAAGGATGTATTTGTTTCCTTTAGAAGAATGGAATGGCCCCATAAAGTCGATACCCAAAACATCAAAGATTTCACATTCTTGAATGAAATTCTGAGGCATCTCGTCTTTATGTGTGATCTTGCCTTGTTTTTGGCAAGCATCACAATGTTTAACCATCTCGTGAGCGTCACGATAGATGGTGGGCCAATAAAATCCCGATTCAAACACTTTTTTGGCGGTTTAGTTGGGACCAAAGTGACCACCGGTGGGTCCTTTGTGGCAAGCATCAAGGATTTCTAAAGCTGCCGGTCCATCAACACATCGGCGAATAATCAAGTCGGCACATTGTTTGAAAAGATACGGGTCATCCCAAAAGTAAGTCTTAATGTCGTTAAAGAACTTCTTTTTTTTCTGGGATGTTAACCCGTCAACGAGAATTCCACCCGCCAAGTAGTTTGCAATGTCCACAAACCACGGGGTTTCATCAGCAGTCGAGTTGATAGACATTAAGGTCTCCAAGGGAAAAGAATCATTGATTTCTTTGTTCGGATGATCCCCTTGGTAAGGATCCTCAAGTCTACTGAGATGATCCGCGGCTAGGTTTTCAGCTCCTTTTTTATCGCGAATTTCGATTTTAAATTCTTGGAGTAGCAAAACCCAGCGAAGAAGTCTTGGTTTGGAATCTTGCTTAGTCAACAAGTACTTCAACGCGGAATGATCGGTTTAAACGATTGTGGTGGAAAGGACAAGATAGGGGCGAAATTTTTCAAAGGCATAGACAACAGCTAAAAGCTCTTTTTCGGTTGTCGTGTAATGCAATTGAGCCCCCGTCATTGTCTTGCTAGCATAATAGATCGGTTGGAAGTGTTTGTTCACTCTTTGGCCCAAAACTGCTCCAATAGCAAAGTCGCTAGCATCACACATCAACTCGAAAGGCAGCTCCCAATTAGGGGTAACCAAGACGGGTGCCTTAGTTAGCTTATCCTTAAGCAAGTTGAAGGCTTCAATACACTCGTTGGAAAAGATAAAAGGAGTATCTTTTTCGAAGAGGTGGGTCATCGGGCAAGCGATTTTAGAAAAATCTTTGATGAATCGGCGGTAGAAGCCCGCATGACCAAGGAAAATTCTCACACCCTTCACTGTTGAAGGTGGAGGCAACTTAGCGATAACATCGACTTTAGCACGGTCTACTTCGAGACCGGCTTTGGAGATCTTGTGTCCAAGCACGACGCCCTCTTTTACCATGAAATGGCATTTTTCCCAATTAAGAACAAGGCGAGTGTCTTCACACCGCTTCAGCATATGTTCTAAATTGGCAAGGCAAGTAGAGAAAGAATCGCCATAAACCGAGAAATCATCCATGAATACTTCCATAGTGTCTTCCACCATGTCATGGAAGATAGCCATCATACCCCTTTGGAATGTCCCAGGAGCATTATGTAACACCCCCAAATTTATACAACTCAATACAGCGGAAGACTAGTTGGTGTTACGGGATAGCACATTACTCACATCATAGACAACGCATAAAAATCGCGTCGTTTATTTATAAAGCATTTCCATTCAATAATATCAAAGTTACATCGGTCCCAAGTCATTTTATGTATTACAGGTTTTACAAATATTTGAATGGAAATTATAATTTAAGTGCGGGCCATGAATTCTTGTCGTCTTCCCAAGAATTACCTTCAAGTACCTGAGATAAAACATGTTAAAAGAAAAGGTCAGCGATAACGCCGAGTGAATTCATAGAGTTTAATAAATTCCATCACTATAACTTTGGTATAAAATTATTACCAAAAATCATTTCGTACAAACCATTGTAATAGGCCATAGAATAGCCAAAATCATTTTATACAAATCTTTATCAAAATCATAATATAGGCATTTGCCTTAAAAATCATTATACGAACCAATGTCGTAAAAACGTCATACAATACGTCTTATAATGTTGTATGAAAATAAAAACCGTTATATGAATATGGTTATGGAAACCAAAACACAAACATAATATAAATAGTATGACCCTGTATTGCTAGTCAGACAATACGTCGTAATTCTGAGCGTCTAGTAGTATTTCGTTAGTCGGATTATTATAAGCCGCATGACATTGTTACCTTACTAAACCAACAGCGGGTAGCTAACCCGATACCAATTTTGCCCATCTAAAGTAGCGTGTCGTCACAAAGGTCACGCTATGGAAATCTTCTCATACATAAATTCGCTTACCAATCAATGTGGCACGACGGGGATCAACCGTCAAGGCGCGAACTGGGTGATCTTCCCCAAATAGTACTATTAAATGCATAAACGTCTACCAAATCCTGGTAGTTCACAATTCATGCTAATGGGACTTTTAGTGACATAACCTAACTTTAATAATCCATTTGATTTCATCTATCGGGTCCTTTAATCATTTATCAGGTCATACATTCGGGTCATACAATCATTCGGGTCCAAATCAATAAACAAACAATCGGGACAAATGGTGTCCTATTTTATAAAAACTAACATGTTATCTCCCTCGCGGGTTTTTAAAACATTTATAAAAACATTTAAAAGAGTGCGAGGCTATGAACTCACGTTGATATGGGAAGGCGGGTTATCGGCAATTCGGACGTACGGTACGTGCTTCAATCACGGAAACCTAGACAAATAATATTCGTCTTAGACTCATGTCCAATGACTTTATAAAAATAACAATTATGTATACATATGATGATTTTATATATATGATGATCAAGTGGGTTTACATATTCTCATTTTTGTGTTATGTGTCGATAACTTTTTACCTATTTATCTATTTTAAGTCCAATAAGCTTATTATAAGTTCTTTAACTTGTTTTAATCCATTCTATACTTATATTATCAGTATCTATACTTTCCATGTTGGGCCCAAATGGGTTAAGCCCAATAAGTTCTTTTTATAAGTGTTTATCTTATTTAGTCCAATTATTAGTCCAATATTCTTAATTAGCCCGTTAATGTCCGTATGTCCTATAGTTCGGGTTTTATCGGTTTTTACTTGTATTAGTTACTTATATATCAGTATATGAATTTTATAAACTTTATATTAGACGGGTTTGATCGTCTAAGTTTTATTTGGCGAAAAACGTTAATTTTACGGTAATAGCCCAAAAAGTCGTAAAAATCAAGTTTATAGTTTTTATTACTTATAAGTATTATTCCACTACCATTTATATAATTTTTCCATGTAATTAACCTTTTACATATTTATATAAATAAGTTTTATAAGTTAGTGGGTTTTTATTTTATATTTTATACAATAAAATGTGAGTGCTTATATAATAATAATAAACATTAATTCTTAAAATCTGATTTTTATCTTCATGTTCACCATTTTTACCATATCTAGAGTTCTATAATGAATTAGAAGCTCAAATTTTTATGACATAAACTACATGATATGTTACCCATTTAACTCTACTATAGCTACTGTTGAATCATCCTCTAAGTATTTTCTAAAAATCGTCCAAAATAGTGAACTCAGATTTGTACTTTAAACTTGTTTTGATCATATCTCACTCATTACAATGATCCATTGTATGGCCAACTCTCACATGTGTACAAGACCCATAGCTTACTGTAAATCCATTAATCTATGCTATTTTATCAGTTCATGACATGTTTCTTTACTGTTTTATACAGCCATCTAAATTAAGCAAGATTTTAACTTTGTTTCTTATAGTTTTTCATCTTTTTAAGCTTGTTTATCAACACCAAATCCCCACACAATACTTTTATCACCATATAATCATCATATACATATAGAATAGGAAATAAAATACATGATTACATAATCAAAATAACAAGAAGATGGGGGAGAACAATCTGTATACCACCATGATGATGTAGGTTGTGATCAAAACATGGATTTTGATGGAGAAACTTGTGGATAACCATGACCATCTTCAAGACCACCATTCTTCATGAACACCTTGTGGAAAATCAGCCCTAATACTCCATGGAAACTCCTCCTTGGATGTTAAAACTTGCACCAATCTTCATCTTTTTGAATGGAGATTAACATATGTTAATTATAACATATATTTGTGGTTAAAATTTATATGAATGGGGTGTTTTGATTGAGATGAGGGACGAAATAGATGAGTGAGAGAGAGAGAGAGTTGTGAGTTTTTGGTGGTTTGCATGTGGTAAAATGAGAGCTAATGGTATGTGAAAGTAGTCTTGTGGTTTTGAGTAGCTTCAATGTTAAGCTAAATGGACAAGTGTAAGACTTGTTAAGAAAATTTGACACATCACAAGTGTAAGTTGCTAGTTTTGGCCGTCCCATGCGGGGTTGGGGCAAAACTTGTTTTTGTCTCATCCCCAATTATTTACGGGTACTCCTCGATTCTAGTTTCCTCGATTTGCGTGCCCTCGGGTTGTTTTACGAAAAACGTTTTTATAAATTATGAATCAACGGCACAAAACGAATCTAATAAAAATTGTTTCATCAAAAACGGAGTTCGAAAACGTAAATACGTAATCCTAAGGTTTTCGGTTTAGTCGTAAAGGACGTTAAAATAAAATCGTAAGTCCTAATCTTTTATCGTAAATTTGTGAGTTTATGAACCAACACAAATTTAAAATCTCAAAATAATATTCACGGACAAATTTATTTTCTGAAATGTCGGACTGTCGCCAAAAACGGTGTATGTAAACGTAAGCACGTAACGTAGAATCCTCCGGTTTAGACGTAGTCGATGCTACTTCAAGACGTAACTCCAAATTACTTCCCAAAAATAAGTGAGTTCATAATGTAACATTAAAATAATATTTTTAAATAATATTTGTGAATAAAATATCAATCATAAATTGACGGATTGTCACAGCATTTACCCTTAAACAGGATCTTTCTCCTCAAAGATCATCTTACTACTCGCTTCTTATAGAGTTAAAGCCATGTGGGTATTTCCTCCACATTCGATCTTTTCTCACAAGTGTTCATTACAATACGCGAGTTTCATAAAACATAACTACGGGAATAAGATCAGGCTAAATGTTGACTTACTTTCTCTATCCATGATGTTCACGGGTTTCTGATGAATGCAACTTTTCTCCGATCTAAGATTTATTAAGAAGAATTTAGATTTTCACTTGATAGATATTCCATCAAGTTCGATATATGAAACATAATTCACGCAGTTCTTGAAGTCCTAGGGTAGATCCAGCTTATATGCCTTTCAAACCAATCTTTTACATCATCTCAATGGTCCCATACAACGGGGACTTATATCCCATGATTTGTCAGATCATGAATTCATTTTTCCAAGTTTAAAAATTGTGGCATGACTTCGCTACCCATTTGGTACTTCAATATCTACACTTCACATTCACATAACCTCTTGCCCACTACCGGCTGTCGATAATCAAATCCTAATTTCAACAATCATTTCAGATCGCGCGGGTCGGGTATTTTGTAAGGTTAGGTTCGCCATCATAGGAAACCTTAAACCTAAAAGACATGTCCAACTCAGAGTGGGTGTATGTCGGGTGTCTTTATCTCAACTCCTGCTTACAAATGCTCTAATATTTAGATCCTAGCAAGATTCGATCTCAATCCTAATACGATGATTATCAATGGTAATCCTTCCAAAGGAAAGCGATTATACGATTTATTACCAAAGGTCATTCATTCAAACATAAAACAACACTTATAGTATTTTGTATCGCTACTTTACCTCGTCCCTTCGATTTGGGGTGGTACATAGTACTCTCATCAAGGTTCGTTCTTAATGATTTCTGAGCAAATCTCTAGAAATTCGATGCGAAGCGAGGATCTTGATAAAGATGTTCGATACAGGCACACTATGTTTACATAACTCTTTTGCATTTATCATTAACGGGAATGATATTAGCAGATTTGGTCAGTCTGTCGACGATGACCCAAATCAAATCAAATTCAGATGATTACCTTTGCAATAGCTAGACGTTTACTAATGTATGAGGCGATGTCTGCCTTCATAATTGACATCAGTACAACTTCTTCTGATAATGATACATTAAATCAGAAATGACATAAATAAAATACTTATACTTACAAGATTCCAATATAACTACATCTCACAATCTCTATATTTAGGCAACCACAAGTGGCCTTTAAAACATTTAACGCTATCGGCTTCTCAATTCTAATGGTTCACATTAGCCGCGAATCCCCTTTTTATTATCTATATTATCCTTTTTACAAACATCGTTTATTTTAAATTGTTCAACAATTTATTTTACACAGTTATTACTAAGGAACGTGTCCTAATTGGTTCTTTATCCTTTTATACATAATGTGTCAGTATTTATATTCATTTTTTTTTTCTTGATGATATAATTATCATGTCCATATTTATTCACAAATTATTTCTTCACAATTTCTGAGCTTCAGATTAGTTTCAGCTATCATTTTTATCAGTTTCGCTTAATCCGACGTTTAAAGCGTCGATAATTATTACAACTAATTAAGTAATAAATATTCAATTTTTATAAAATGTAAACATAAAGATTTTAAATTTCTTAGTCCGTCCAATTATAAGAAAATGTACAAAATACTTTGAATTTAGTTAACAAGATTTTTGTTGATTTATCGAAAATATTTAATAAGATTCGTAAATGTTCGGAGAAAAAAAAACCTTTGTTTATACTTTGGTTAAAGTTTTCTTAGTTTGAAAAGCAAAAATTGTCGTTTCAAATTTTAAGTCATGGTTTAAATTGTTTCCTCAATCCTTCTTAGGTTGTTTTGAGGTATACACGAACATTTACCCCTAAACAGGAGTTTAGTTAAATGGTTTGTGTATAAGGGAATAATCCCTTAAAATCCTTTGTTAAAACATTTTTCAAAATATATTCGCACTTTCTTTTTAGTATAACTCAAGGTCTTAAATGACTTCTAAATTTTGAAGAGTCAATTTATATTCCATTATCTATTAAACACACTGTTAAATCCTGCAAAGTATTAAGTCTTAAGTCTTACGTTAAATATTCAAGGTACAGGTTTTTATTGTTCGGTCAATTCAGGACAATCTATAAATAATTATTAACTCATTCTTATTTTTATAAACAAACATATAGTCCTTAATGATCACGAGCATGAATTTATCAAATTACAGCCTACACACATGATTCACCAAATTTATGAATGCTACATGTGCATCGGTCAATCAAAACGACATCACGTGAAACTCATAATGTTCATCACAAGTTCTGGATGTAATGATTGGAATAGATAATCTTTTTCGCAGATGCGAAGTTGATGATAACCATGCCATGGATCAAACCTTTAAAACATACGCTAGAACCTTTTAAATGATCGAACAAATCTTCCATTTCGAGTTATGGATATCGTTTTCGATTGTCAATTTACTCAGTTCACAGTAATCTATAAATATAAGGAATGATAACACCATAGCTCTTCATGATGACAGGCTTGGTATAATAAAATCTTTCTCCGACAACTCTCAGTTGTACGGTAATTCCTTAAATTCAGATGGTGCTGACGTACAGTGCACAAGCCACAGGTGCATCACCGAGAATATAATCAAATACCAAATTCTACTTGCCTTAATGGCAAAAGTCTAGTTAATTCACCAACAATACTTCCTAAAGTTTCAGATAATGGAAACATCTTTTAATAAATTCATATTAGGTTCTTTCTAGATTATAATATCTAAGACTAATTCACAACCATTCACGGTATAATTCCAAGTCTAAATGCAGGATATGGTCATCCACCAAGAATTATTTAGATCATTTTTGTTAATCAACATCTTATCATTTAGGGAATTCTACTCGAGTTCCCATCAATTAAGACAATGTCGTCATGTCATAATCAATCAATCCATTCTACTGGCACTTATCAACCTTTCAGTTTTATTGTCGTCGATAAGATGTGAACTTCTCAAAAGACTAATAATAACTCATAATCCTTCACAAGTTCAAGGATATATGGAGACACAACTATCATTAAAAGAGTAAGGTCAACGCATAATCTATGCGAGAGAATTTCAAATCAGATACCGATGAAAACATTTAACGAATATGAATATATCCCATGTTTTCATAATTTGAGTACGCATTCGAAAGCTCCTCGGATCGTTACCCAGGTTATTCAAATGAAATCAATTCAAAAGAAATGATAGGAACGTCGATACATCCAGTCGGGTATCAACACTCGGTAATCATATACTTTTCCTAAAAACCTCACTACGAGAGAATTGGACAAGAAAGAATTGTCAGTTGTCAAATAAGACAATTTCCACAGATGAGTAAATTCGACTCAGAAGAATAGATGCTACAGGCACATATGTAGGTGTCCCTAACATTATGTCCTTATTTTTCACTTCTTGCAGATCTCATAAAATTTAATCTTTCACAACCATTAAAGAGAATGTAGTGTTTATTAATCAGTTTTATGGTGACTACTAATCAGCCTTGCATGGTCCATTCCAAATTGTATGTAGGCGCGCAACTATATACAATTTCAAGATTAACGATGCAATACTCAGTTCGTCAAAACTTTATCATCATGTTTATAATAAAAACATTTACATGCTTAATTCTTAAATAAGAATCAAGAATAAATTTACAAAGATTTTCTTTGTTATGGAAATAATTAAGTTTCCAAAGTGTTTCACAAACAACTTCATTTTGATATCAATCACTTATAAATCTCACTTTGAATAATCCTTATGGTGATGAAAACCCAATTTTTTTCAACGGATACTGTTTTATCTTATAAAAACAATTAGTGATCTGCAAAAGAGTGATGAAAAGTTGTTCACCAAGAACTAACTTCAATATGATAGGAAATGAGCGTATCCAAATAATCACGAGGTTCATGATCTCGATGGAACTCAAAAGAATAATCCACAACGTAACTCAAATCGAGATGAGTATTTGTTCAATGGTTGCATTACTAATGCAAACATTAGGATGAAGCAATAAGAGATAGATAACATCGATACATGTAGGATTTAGCAATCAAAGGTAGTCTTTTCATTAATCACAAACAAGTCAAAATTGTACCGTAACACATTACGTGTCACTATGTCATACAATTCTCAGAACTCATCCTACCAACTGATGTCACAGTTAAGTTAGGGATTATTTTTAAAAAATACCACAATGAATACTATTCTACAAGAGTCATTAGGTGTTCCACATGTCCCGGAAGATCCATCGGTCCCAATTCAGAAGAAGATTTCTTCAATTTATTTCTTGGACACTGGGCATCCTCATTAGTGGACAATGTCCTAGGAACAACCCTTAACACGAATCAATAATCAATTAAAACCTTATAATTCAATCAGAGAACTTAACGACTTCCTCTTAACAATTTCACATTCCATACAAGTTAAATTTTACTTTTATTCAAGTTTCAATCAACTTACACTCAATTCGATATCCTACTTCATTCTCCAATACATTCATCCTTATTCTTATACCTTCAAAGTGCAATAAAAGCTCGATATTATCAACACTTAATTTCCAATCCTATATCTCCTTTATCAGTAATTATCAAATGAGTCACTAGTATGAAATGACTTGATCATTCAACTAGACTTCTCGGAAAGGTACTTGTGGCATGAGGCTTTTGGGTAATGGTTCCATTGACAGCCTCAAGTGCAACATTCACCCTTTCGATTTCAATTTAAGAATTGGATGACAACGAATCAGATGACATCTTTCTAGGTGGTAACGTTTTGTCAAACTCCACTCTATAAGGAAAGATCGTCATGACATCGATATCAGATTTAATCTCGCCAATTCTTCTTCAATTTCACAATCAACTAATATCTACATTTTTACGAATATCAACCATTTGTTGGGATCATAGATATCCACAACTTGGTTTAGATCTAGGATAGCTAGAATTCCTACGAGAATAGCTTCGACTAATTTACTAGGGGATTTAGGGTTACTTGTGACAATCTACGACGTATAAATACCTCGTATATAAATCAAAATAACCATCAATCAATCATGTAATAAAATTACATCACATATATATATATATATATATATATATATATATATATATATATATATATATATATATATATATATATATATATATATATATATATATATATATATATATATATATATATATATATATATATATATATATATATATATATATAATCCAAGTTATATATATATTAAAATAACACTTCTCAGTCTGGCCTTGTCGGTAACTCGGGAATTCTTCGGCACCGTTATAGTCAAAAGATTTTTAGACATTTTTAGAAAAATGTTTATTGTTAAAAGATTTTGAAATGTTTTATTCAAAACCTTGTTTTAAAAATCTTTCGTTCTCTATAACGAGAGCTCTGGTACCAAACTGTAACACCCCCAAATTTATACAACTCAATAAAGTGGAAGACTAGTTGGTGTTACGGGATAGCACATTACTCACATCATAGACAACGCATAAAAATCACGTCGTTTATTTATAAAGCATTTCCATTCAATAATATCAAAGTTACATCGGTCCCAAGTCATTTTATGTATTACAGGTTTTACAAATATTTGAATGGAAATTATAATTTAAGTGCGGGCCATGAATTCTTGTCGTCTTCCCGAGAATTACCTTCAAGTACCTGAGATAAAACATGTTAAAAGAAAAGGTCAGCGATAACGCCGAGTGAATTCATAGAGTTTAATAAATTCCATCAATATAACTTTGGTATAAAATTATTACCAAAAATCATTTCGTACAAACCATTGTAATAGGCCATAGAATAGCCAAAATCATTTTATACAAATCTTTATCAAAATCATAATATAGGCATTTGCCTTAAAAATCATTATACGAACCAATGTCGTAAAAACGTCATACAATACGTCTTATAATGTTGTATGAAAATAAAAACCGTTATATGAATATGGTTATGGAAACCAAAACACAAACATAATATCAATAGTATGACCCTGTATTGCTATTCAGGCAATACGTCGTAATTCTGAGCGTCTAGTAGTATTTCGTTAGTCGGATTATTATAAGCCGCATGACATTGTTACCTTACTAAACCAACAACGGGTAGCTAACCCGATACCAATTTTGCCCATCTAAAGTAGCGTGTCGTCACAAAGGTCACGCTATGAAAATCTTCTCATACATAAATTCGCTTACCAATCAATGTGGCACGACGGGGATCAACCGTCAAGGCGCGAACTGGGGTGATCGTCCCCAAATAGTACTATTAAATGCATAAGCGTCTACCAAATCCCGGTAGTTCACAATTCATGCTAATGGGACTTTTAGTGACATAACCTAACTTTAATAATGTGACAATCCGTCAATTTATGGTTGATATTTTATTCTCAATGTTTATTTTAAAACATTATTTTAATGTTACATTATGAACTCACTTATTTTTGGGAAGTAATTTGGATTTACGTCTTGAAGTAGCATCGACTACGTCTAAACCGGAGGATTCAACGTTACGTGCTTACATTTACATACACCATCTTTGGTGACAGTCCGACATTTCAGAAAATAAATTTGTCCATGAATATTATTTTGGAGTTTTAAATTTGAGTTGGTTCATAAACTCACAAATTTACGAGAAGAGATTAGGACTTACGATTTTAATTTAACGTCCTTTACGACTAAACCGAAAACCTTAGGATTACGTATTTACGTTTTTGAACTCCGTTTTTGATGAGACAATTTTTAATGGATTCGTTTTGTGTCGTTGATTCATAATTTATAAAAACGTTTTTCGTGAAACGACCCGAGGGCACGCAAATCGAGGAAACTAGAATCGAGGAATACCCGTAAATTAGTGAGGTGGGACAAAATACATTATCCCACCCCACTAATACACATGGGATGGCACAACATGACACCACATCAAAGATGTGGCATCATGTTAACTTGTAGCTTACAAGTGTAAGCACTAGCTTAACACTTAAGCTAGTTTCTTCCACTCATCCCACAAAAACAACTAGCTACTCATAACCACCATTTTCACTCATGCAAACCACTCTCATCCTCCCATTTCTCTCTCAAAAATTCGTCCTACTCTCACCCTAAATAACCCATTTGATCTTGATTTAACCATGAAATCATATGTTATTCACACATATGATGAAAACCCATTGAAGTTATGAAGATTGGAGGTGATCTTAACATGTAAAAAGGAGTTTTCAAGGGAGTTTGGGGCTGATTTCTCAAGGAGTTTTCATGAAGAACAAGGGCTGATTTCTGTAGGAATCTACAAATACTTGGTGATCCTAGAAGTGGTGTTGATATCTCATAAGATTGGTTACCCAAAACCATGTCTTGTTCATCCAAAAGCTCATCATTTCATCATCATGGTGGTATAAAGATTGTTCTCCTCATCCTCTTGTTATTTTGATTATGTAATCATGTATTTTCTTTCCTATTGTATATGTATATGATGATTATATGATGATAAAAGTGTTGTGTGGGGATTTGTTGTTGATAAACATGCTTAAAAAGATGAAAGACTATAAGAAACAAGGCTAAAATCTTGTTTAAATTTGTTGGCTGTATAAAACAGTAAAGAATCAAATGACGAACTGATAAAAATGGCATAGATTAATGGATTTACAGTAAGCTATGGGTCTTGTACACATGTGAGAGTTGGTCATGCAATGGAATAATTGTAATGAGTGAGATATGATCAAAACAAGTTTAGAGTACCAATCTGAGTTTACTGTTTTGGACGATTTTTAGAAAATACTTAGAAGATGATTCAACAGTAGCTATAGAAGAGTTAAATGGAGCACATATCATGTAGTTTATGTGATAAAAATGTGAGCTTCTATCTCCATATAGAACTCTAGATATGGCAGTTTTGGTGAAGATGAAAATAAAAATCAGATTTTGAGAATTAATGTTTATTATTATTATATAAGCACTCAAAATTATATTGTATAAAATGTAAAATAAAAACCCACTAACTTATGGATTTTATTTATATAAGTATGTAAAAGGTTAAATAAGTGGACATTTTATAAAAATGGTAACTTGTTAAGTTTTATAAGTTAGAAAACTATAAACATGATTTTTACGACTTTTTCGGCTATTACAGTAAAATTAACGTTTTTGTTAAATAAAAGTTAGACGGTTGGACCCGTCTAATGTAAACTTTATAAAATTCATATACTGATATATAAACATATAGAACAAGTAAATACCGATAAGACCCTAACTATAGGACATACGGACGTTAACGGACTAAATTAACGTTATTGGACTAATAATACAACAAAAATGGACTAAATCACTTATAAACTTATTATTGGGATTAACCCATTTAGGCCCAACTTGTAAAGTATAGATACTGATAATATAAGTATAACATGGATTAATACAAGTTAAAGAACTTATAATAAGTTTATTGGACCTAAAACACGTAAATCGGTAAAACTAGTAAACTAGTATAAAAGTTATCGACACATAACACTAAAACGAGTAAATGAGAATATGTAAACCCACTTGATCATCATATATAAATAATCATCATATGTATACATAATTGTTATTTTTATAAATTCATTGCACAAACGTCTAAGACCGAGTATTATTTGTCTAGGTTTCCGTCATTGAAGCACGTACCGTACGTCCGAATTGCCGATAACCCGCCTTCCCACATCAACGTGAGTTCATAGCCTCGCACTCTTTTAAATGTTTTTATAAATGTTTTATAAACCCACGAGGGAGATAACATGTTAGTTTTTATAAAATAGGACACCATTTGTCCCGATTGTTTGTTTATTGATTTGGACCCGAATGATTGAATGACCCGAGTGTATGACCCGATAAATGATTAAAGGACCCGATAGATGAAATTAAATGGATTATTAAAGTTAGGTTATGTCACTAAAAGTACCATTAGCATGAATTGTGAACTACCGGGATTTGGTAGACGCTTATGCATTTAATAGTACTATTTGGGGACGATCACCCCAGTTCGCGCCTTGACGGTTGATCCCCGTCGTGCCACATTGATTGGTAAGCGAATTCATGTATGAGAAGATTTCCATAGCGTGACCTTTGTGACGACACGCTACTTTAGATGGGCAAATTGAGTATCGGGTTAGCTACCCGTTGTTGGTTTAGTAAGGTAACAATGTCATGCGGCTTATAATAATCCAAAATTAACGAAATACTAATAGACGCTCCGAATTACGATGTATTGCCTGACTAGCAATACAGGGTCATACTATTGATATTATGTTTGTGTTTTGGTTTTCATAACCATATTCATATAACGGTTTTTATTTTCATACAACGTCATAAGACGTATGGTATGGTGTTTTTAACGACAATGATTCGTATAATGGTTTTTAAGGCAAATGCCTATATTATGATTTTGAAGACGATTTGTATAAAATGACTTTGGCTATTTTATGGCCTATCAAAAGGATTTGTACAAAATGATTTTCAGTAATAATTTTATACTGATATTATATTGATGGATTTTATTAAACTCTATGAATTCACTCGGAGTTATCGCTGACCTTTTCGTTTAACATGTTTTATCTCAGGTACTTGAAGGTAATTCTCGGGAAGACGACAAGAATTCATGGCCCGCACTTAAACAATATTTTCCATTCAAATACTTTATAAAACTTGTATGAAATGTAATGACTTGGGACCGATGTAACTTTGATATTTATGAATGGAAATGCTTTATTAATAAACGACGCGATTTTTATGCGTTGTCTATGATGTGAGTAATGTGCTATCCCGTAACACCAACGAGTCTTCCGATGTATTAAGTTGTATAAATTTGGGGGTGTTACAAATAATCCATTTGATTTCATCTATCGGGTCCTTTAATCATTTATCGGGTCATACATTCGGGTCATACAATCATTCGGGTCCAAATCAATAAACAAACAATCGGGACAAATGGTGTCCTATTTTATAAAAACTAACATGTTATCTCCCTCGTGGGTTTATAAAACATTTATAAAAACTTTTAAAAGAGTGCGAGGCTATGAACTCACGTTGATATGGGAAGGCGGGTTATCGGCAATTCGGACGTACGGTACGTGCTTCAATCACGGAAACCTAGACAAATAATATTCATCTTAGACTCGTGTCTAATGACTTTATAAAAATAACAATTATGTATACATATGATTATTTTATATATATGATGATCAAGTGGGTTTACATATTTTCATTTTTGTGTTATGTGTCGATAACTTTTTACTAGTTTACTAGTTTTACCTATTTATCTATTTTAAGTCCAATAAGCTTATTATAAGTTCTTTAACTTGTTTTAATCCATTCTATACTTATATTATCAGTATCTATACTTTCCATGTTGGGCCCAAATGGGTTAAGCCCAATAAGTTCTTTTTATAAGTGTTTATCTTATTTAGTCCAATTATTAGTCCAATATGTTTAGTTAACCCGTTAATGTCCGTATGTCCTATAGTTCGGGTTTTATCGGTTTTTACTTGTATTAGTTACTTATATATCAGCATATTAATTTTATAAACTTTACATTAGACGGGTTTGATCGTCTAAGTTTTATTTGGCGAAAAACGTTAATTTTACGGTAATAGCCGAAAAAGTCGTAAAAATCAAGTTTATAGTTTTTATTACTTATAAGTATTATTCCACTACCATTTATATAATTTGTCCATGTCATTAACCTTTTACGTATTTATATAAATAAGTTTTATAAGTTAGTGGGTTTTTATTTTACATTTTATACAATAAAATGTGAGTGCTTATATAATAATAATAAACATTAATTCTTAAAATCTGATTTTTATCTCCATGTTCACCATTTTTACCATATCTAGAGTTCTATAATGAATTAGAAGCTCAAATTTTTATGACATAAACTACATGATATTTTCCCCATTTAACTCTTCTATAGCTACTGTTGAATCATCCTCTAAGTATTTTCTAAAAATCGTCCAAAATAGTGAACTCAGATTTGTACTTTAAACTTGTTTTGATCATATCTCACTGATTACAATGATTCCATTGTATGGCCTGTTGGAAATACGTTTTACGTATTAAGAAGGATCGGTCACTCCAACGACAGTCCATGTAATAGCTCGTAGTTTAGTTAACTTTCTTTAATTAACAAACAAGTCCAAGCCTAGCCTACAACTTGTGTAGGCCGGCCCATACGTGTAAACCCAAGCCCATTACAAGGCTTGGGTATATAAACCCTCTCCTTTGATGGAGAGGGTGTGGTTTCATAATTTACACATAGTTCACTTTAACTTTCTCTCTCTAAAAAGTGTGAAATCCACCATCTCTCTATCTCATTCTCTCTCTAAAAACATAAGCATAGATTTACAAATCTACAAATGGTATCAAGAGCTTGGGATGAAATATAGGTTTGTTTTTGTTTTCCAAACATTTCGTAGATTGTTGGTTTGTTTTTAGCCGAATCTTCAAAAATTTTTTTGTGTTGGATCGAAGTTTAAAGTAGTGTAACATAGGGATTCGTGCTTAAGAGTGTTCTTGGTATCTTGTTTTTCATTAAAACATCAGTTTTCTTGGATCAAAAGTGAAAAAAAGGTTGTGTTCTTCATTCCGAAATTCTAGCAGAAACATCCATCGGAAAGTACAAATTGTACTTGGGCTTCCATCGCAATAACCTTACCATCGGAAAGGGTTTGGTTCTACATTGCGATCGTGGGTTTTATTACTTATTCCGATCTGGACATTCCGATCGTGCTTTGCGATCTGGGATTCCGACGGGTATAAGGAAGTATTTTAAGTCGTTACTCTGCTTGAATTTTGTCAGCTACTTTGCGATCTGAACATTGCGATCTGAGTATTCCGATAGGTTTTGCGATCTGAGTATTACGATAGCTCTTTGCGATCTGAACATTTCGACCGCTCTGCATTGCGATCTAAGCATTCCGATACCATCATCATTCCGACAGGGTTACATTACGATCTGGTATTCCGATCTGGTATTCGCGTGTGTAATTTTGTCTTGGAATTTTTGGTTTATCGAGAACATATTTTAGGGGATTTTAACATTGTTTCTCGATTTTAACTCACAACAACACAAAAATACTTAACCTTATTTCATTGTTCGATCAACTTTGTAAATCTTAACTTATTGAAATGGAGTACACATCTCTTACGGATAAGTCCATCCTCTCGGGTACGGATAATCGTCCACCAATGTTGGTGAAGACTATGTATGAGGAATGGGCTTCCCGAATGGAACTTTATATGTTGAACAAGGAGAATGGACATCTAATTTGGGCATCGGTGCTCAATGGACCATTAGATTATGGTAATGTGACGGAAGGTACGACCACTCGTCCTCGTACAACGGGTGAGTTGACTGGAGATATGAAGATTCAAGATAAATGTGATAAGTATGCTACAAACATCATTCTCCAAGCTCTTCCTCCAGATGTCTACAAACTCGTCAGCAAACATAAAGTTGCCAAAGAGTTATGGGATAGAATTCGTGTTCTAATGCAAGGCACCTCGTTAACTAAACAAGAACGAGAGTGTAAGCTTTATGATACTTTTGATAAGTTTGCCTATGTGCCAGGGGAGACTCTCAATGATTACTATCTGAGATTTACCCTATTGTTGAATGAGCTAAATATCTATGGCATGGCAATTCCTACCTTTGAATTGAACACCAAGTATTTGAACACTCTTCCTCCAGAATGGAAAAAATACGTGACGGATGTTAAATTGGCTAAGGACTTGCATAACACCAATGTGGATCAACTTCAAGCTTTTCTTCAACAACACGAATGCCATGTGATCGAGGCTCGGTTGTCTACACCTCAAGTTCATGATCCACTTGCAATGTATGCTTCTCAACAAAACATGGCTTATACTTATCAACAACCATCATACTTGCAGCAGCCACCACCACACATCTATCAGCAACCACAACAACCATCTTATCAACCACCAATGATGCCACAGCAAGAATATCAACAAAGTGTTCATCAACAATCTTTTCAACAACAACCACCATATCAAACATCACCATCACAAGCCAACACTTCTCCATTGGGCTATACTCCTCAGCAAGGATATTTTCCAATAGAAGCACAACCAGCACAAGCTTTCTACTCTAATGAACTTCCACCAATCCAAGCACCAGTCTTTACACCAAATGATACGCCAGCTGATGTTCTAAACCATCTCACCGCCTACTTGTCAAAACTTGTTGCTACTAGAGGATTTTCACCAACAAACAATCAGCTCCGCACCTCATCAAATCCTCGACAACAAGCCACTGTTCAAGATGGTCAAGTGACGGTGCAACCTATTCAGGGAAGGCAAAATTCATATGGACCTCCTACAAGGACTGGGAACAATCAAGTTGTGAATGCTCAAGCTAGTGGAAATGGGAGTCCTATTGGTCCTAAGAAGGTTGTGACTTGCTACAATTGCCGAGGACAAGGTCATATGGCTAGGGAATGCACTCAGCCGAAAAGGAGAAGGGATGATGCATGGTTTCGTGAGAAGATGTATTTGGTTGATGCTCAGTCTAAGGGGAAGATTTTGGATTCAGAGGAGTTAGCATTTCTTGCAGACCCAGGGGCAACAGATACTGAAGGCATTGCAGTCGTTTCTACTTCTAATGCAGCTTATCAAGCAGACGATCTTGATGCATACGATTCGGATTGTGATGACATTCACTCTGCCCAAGCTGCTCTCGTTGCTAATCTCTCTCACTACGGTTCTGATGTCATCAGTGAGGTACCAACCACATCTAATAATATTGATGATAACCAACATCAAGTTGGGCATGAAAATGACAACCTCGAACAGCATTCGGGAACTAGTAACTCGAATGATGTGGTACCCAATCCGACACATTTGAGTGAACCTTAACCAAATGCTACGACGGGTATGGAATCTTATGCTCAACATGATTTGGTCATGGTGCCTAAACATATTATTGATCAAATGCATATGGCCCTCAGACAATCCGTAGATACGAATTCCACCCTAACTGCTGAGCTTGCGTTGCATAAAGAAAAGGTCAAAACTTTTGAAATGGTCCCTCAAGAAGAGAAAATAACATGTTCTGAATTTGACCAATTTCATTTTGAAAAGATTGAACACTTGAAAGAAATAGAATCATTAAAAGCCAATCTTTCCAATGAATTAAAAGAAAAAGAGTCGGTTGTCAATGATTTTCAGAAACTTAAAATGGATTTCGAAACTCTCGAGTCTAAAAAGGTTGAATCGGAAATTAATGCTACCAAACATCTTAAATTCAAAGAACAACATCTTTTAAAACAATACGCTTCCACAGAAAAGGTTCATCTTTTAACTAAATCATTTAAAGAATTCGAACTTAAGCGTCTTCAAGATTTACCACCAAATCCCGGTTATGCAAAACAAGCTCAGGAATATATTCCCGGTCTCTATGATATGACCATAATTGGCAAATCGAAAGAAGCACCTTTTGTTCGTAGTACTGAGGAGACACAATCACTTGGGGATGAAACTCATTCTAAAATGCTTTCAAAATTCCATACAATTGATTATGATCAACATAACAAAGATCAATTTTCGAAAAAGACACGCATTCGCTTACAAAAGGAATTAGCAGAATTAACAGTTCTTGTTCCCCAAAGTTTGTCAAATGAAAACCTTCCTAGTACGTCTCCTACACTCGTCAAAAAGGATTTAACGAAGTTAATTCCACCGGTAAGTAAGGCGTCCGTTAACTTAAATACGGTTCACCAACACTTAGCCGATTTTGACAAGGTCATTTTGGAACGTACGACGACCACGGCCATAACGGAAGGTGAATGGAACTTTGAGCACACTAGAGCTGCGTTTCGAGATGAAATTGTTCCGTTTGTAAACAATGTTAAAGCTTGTCTTCGTAATATTGATCAAGATTTGTTTTTGGAAATAGAAGAAGTTAGACGTGTTTTCAATGAAATGGAAGATGCTTATGAAAACAGTTTACTTGAAATAGAACGGGTTTCACACCATAATGATCTGCTTTTGAATCAAGTGATGTCTCATGATATAGTTTCTGTCTGTGTGAATACAAGTGTTGATAATGATTCTATTGTGCATAATGTTGAATCTTTGGATACTGTGGTAGATAGTACTTGTCACGAATCTGACGCTGAATTTTTAAAGCTTCAAGATTCATATTCTTCGCTTTCAAAACGTTTTGATGAGATTCAAACACATTGTATTTCGCTTGAATGCAAGCAACAATTTATTCAAGAAATCTTTGAAACGTCATTCGAAGGTGTTAATATCGATGATGCAAATTTTGAAAAGAATTTTCGATTGAATTTACAATCAAAACAGCGTCAGCCAAGTGACAAGGTTGCTCAATCTTTGCCGATAGACATAGAGAAATCTAAGGAGCTTAACTGTGTGAACGTACTTGAGGCCGCTGAGAATTTTAAACTTGATCTAGATAATCGAGTTTCCAAGATTTTGTCCAAAGTTGATAACTTAAAACAGAAAAATACACGACTCTTCGATTCAGTACAGCCCGCATGTGTTGATACCACTGCACATAATCAATCATTGATTGAACAATTGAATCGAAAGTCGATGGAAATATCTGATTTGAGAGAACAAATTTGTGATAAGAAACTGGTCTTGGCTGAGTTAAAGGAAACACTTCGTACTCTAAAAGGTAAGAATGTTGTGGATAACGCAGCCACTATCTCAGCATCGTCCTCTAGTGCAATCAAAAGAACCCTTATAGCCTTCACACCACTTAACAAGGGCCCTAGGACTAAACCATCTCAAACTTTGGTCACTAAAGATAAGGCGGAATCAAAAACAGCTTCTAATATTCCCATGTTGCCTTCTACAGGAGTAAGCACCACTACTAAGGCTCAAAGATCTAAGCTTAAGAGAAACGAGAAGAATGATAAGATCTTGCCCCCATCTAGTAGTCAAGTGAAGAAGAAAGTAGAAGCCCATCCTAGGAATGTTATTTCTGTTTTGAATAAAAAGAATCATGTAGCTAAACCTAAAGGCTCTGCGGTTGTGCAGCGTTCTAAGCCTACTGTGAATTCTAATTTGAAATGTTGGAATTGCAATGAATGTATGTTTTCTAGTCGTCATGATTCTTGCCTTATTGACCATGTGAATGAGATGCATGCCCGGAAAAATGGATTAGAATGGAAACCGACTGGGAAAGTGTTCACCCAAGTTGGTTGGTTGTGGCGCCCCACTGGTAGAACTTTCACTATAGTAGGAAAAACGTTCCCTTTGACTAGGATCACTCCCACTAAAGCGAAGAAAGAGTGCCCTTTAACTTGGAGTACCAAGGCTACCAAAACACAAGCGTGTCCTTTGACTAGGAACACCGACACTACTGTAGGAAACAAGTGCCCTTTAAATAGGTCTACTCCCACTGTAGTGCCTGCGAATAATCCAAAACCTAAGAAAGTTGGAACAGTAAAACCTGTTAGTGCTAAAACTCACATTAGAAAACGCAGGAAATCTAAGGGTCTCAAAAACGTTAGCAATTCTGATAATTCTATATCTGTATCTGCTAACACTCCGGAACCAATAGTTTCCAATGCATTGTCTACTGTTGTTATTGAAAACAGGTGGTCCAAATTGTTCTCTGGTATTTGGACTCTGGTTGCTCCAAGCATATGACCGGAGATCGGTCTCAGCTTAGAAATTTCGTCAGCAAGTTTCTTGGTACGGTTCAATTTGGAAATGATCATATTGCAAAGATAATGGGTTATGGTGAATATCATATTGGGAATGTTATAATTTCGAGAGTGTATTACGTGGAAGGTCTCGGTCACAACTTATTTTCTGTGGGACAATTTTGTGATGCAAACCTAGAAGTTGCTTTTCGAGAGCATACCTGCTTAATTCGTAACTTGGAAGGGGTTGATTTATTGAAAGGTACTCGAGGGAATAATTTGTATACTTTGTCTCTACAAGACATGATGGCCGCTTCTCCCGTATGTCTTCTCTCCAAAGCATCAAAGACTAAGTCATGGTTATGGCATCGACGGTTATCTCATCTTAACTTTGACGCTATTAATCACTTGGCGAAAAACGAACTTGTTCGTGGTCTTCCTAAACTATCATTTCACAAGGATCATTTGTGTTCCGCGTGTACAATGGGGAAAAGCACTAAGAAGTCTTACAAACCCAAGACTGAAGACACCAACCAAGAGAAACTTTATCTGTTGCATATGGATCTTTGTGGGCCAATGCGTGTTGAAAGTCTTAGTGGCAAAAAGTACATCCTCGTCATTGTCGATGATTACTCTCGGTTTACATGGGTGAAATTTCTTAAAGCAAAAAATGAGGCACCTAAATTCATCATCAGATTTCTCAAGATGATTCAAGTGCGTCTCAACACTACTATCCGACGCATTCGTACAGATAATGGAACCGAATTTGTGAATCAAATCTTGCGTGATTATTATGAAGAAGTTGGTATATCTCATGAAACATCCGTTGCACGCACTCCACAACAAAACGGTGTCATTGAAAGGCGAAATCGCACACTTATGGAAGCTGCTAGAACGATGTTAATTTACGCGAAGGCTCCATTTTTTTATGGGCAGAAGCAGTATCTACAGCAGTGTACACCCAAAACCGGTCACTAATTCGTAAACGCCATGGTAAAACACCTTATGAGCTTCTCCATGGAAAAGTACCAGATTTATCATATCTTCATGTATTTGGTTCTCTTTGCTATCCAAATAATGATGGTGACAATCTGGGAAAACTTCAACCAAAGGCTGATATTGGCATTTTCATTGGTTACACACCCGCAAAGAAGGCATACCGAATCTACAACCGTAACTCTCGCAAGATCCTCGAAACTATGAATGTTGATTTTGATGAGCTGACAGCAATGGCTTCTGAGCAAAGCAGCTCTGAACCCGCACTTCATGAAATGGGACCCAGTAATATTAGTTCTGGTCTTGTCCCAAACAACCCTACTTCATCATCATTTACACCACCTACTAGGAATGAATGGGATACGTTGTTTCAACCGTTCTTTGATGAATTCTATACTCCTCCCAGTATTGTTGCTCCAGAACCTGAGGTAATAGCTCCGGTAACCGAAGTTGTCGCTCCAGCAATCGTTGCACAATCAGACACATCTGCACCTACAATTGGTCAAGATATACCTGCAACGAGTAATCCTCAACCAACAAATGTAACAACTACCCACGTCATGCCTATTGATGATGAAGAGGATGATGATGATCATGATTTGGAATTCGCTCAAATGCGTGAACTTCCATTCTTTGGTGTACCTATTCCCGACCCTAATCAAGTCGGGTCGTCCACCTCAGAGGAAGCTCCTTCTACAGTTTACTCCAATCCACGGATTCGTGAACATGACAGCAAGTGGACAAAGGATCATCCTATAGATTCTATTATCGGTGACCCTAATCGTCCGGTATCCACACGAAGTCAGTTACAAGAAAGTGCATTGTTTTGTCACTTTGATGCTTTTCTCACTGAAGTTGAACCTAAGACATGGCAACAAGCTTTTACTCAATCATGTTGGATAGAAGCTATGCAAGAAGAACTTAATAAATTCATACGTCTTGAAGTTTGGGAACTTGTCCCATGCCCGGATCAAGTGCAGTTACTCACTTTGAAATGGGTTTACAAGGTGAAACTCGATGAGTTAGGCGGAATATTGAAGAACAAAGCTCGACTAGTAGCTCGTAGATACAAGCAATTATTGGGCGTCGACTTTATGGAATCCTTTGCACCTGTTGCCCGTTTGGAAGCTATTAGACTATTCCTCGCTTATGCAGCCCATATGAATATGATTGTCTATCAGATAGATGTGAAGACGGCATTTCTTAATGGTGAAATCAAGGAAGAAGTCTATGATCAACAGCCGGATGGTTTTGTGAATCCTAATTATCCTAATCATGTGTACAAGCTTAAGAAGGCTCTCTATGGGTTGAAGCAAGCTCCACGCGCATGGTATGATCTATTGTCACAATTCCTCATTACGCAAGGCTTCGCTAAAGGCAAGGTGGATCCCACGCTGTTCATTCAAAAACGAGGTAAAGATATGATTATGGTACAAATATATGTTGATGATATTATATTTGCAGCCTCGACCCAAACCTTATCGGACGAGTTTGGGACACTCATGTCTTCCAAGTTTAAGATGTCAATGATGGGCAAGGTATCATTCTTCTTAGGACTTCAGATATCTCAGAGTCCCAGAGGCATATTTATCAATCAATCTAAGTATGCCCTTGAATCGCTTAAGAAATATAAGATGGAATCTTGTGACCCCGTGGACACTCCAATGGTGGAGAAATCTAAGCTTGATGCAGATCCACATGGAGTTGCCGTTGATCCGACACTTTATCGTGGAATGATCGGTACTCTTCTGTATATCACAGCCAGTCGACCTGATCTTCAGTTTGCTATATGTATGTGTGCCAGGTATCAAACTAGGCCTACTGAGTTACACTTAGCTACTGTTAAAAGGATCTTTCGATATCTTAAAGGAACCATTAATCGGGGACTTTGGTATTCGAAGGACTCCTCTATTGCACTAATGGCATATGCAGATGCGGATCACGCGGGTTGTCAAGATACAAGGCGTAGCACGAGTGGAACTTTGTAACTACTAGGAGATCGACTAATCAGTTGGGCATCGAAAAGGCAGAAAAGTGCTGCAATTTCAAGTACGAAAGCAGAATACATAGCTATGTCCGGTTGCTGTGCTCAAATTTTTTGGATGAGATCGCAATTAACCGACTATGGTCTAGGTTTCAACAAGATTCCGATGTACTGCGACAACAAAAGTGCAATTGCCTTATGCTGCAACAATGTTCAATTCTCCAGGTCGAAGCATATTGACATTCGCTACCACTTCATCAAGGAGCAAGTAGAAAATGGAGTAATCGAGCTTTACTTTGTCCGATCTGAGTATCAATTGGCGGATATTTTCACGAAGGCTTTAGATCGCGCTCGAATTGAATTTTTGGCCGACAAGCTAGGAATGAGAACCTTCTCGCCTGAGACTCTAAAGGAACTAGCAGATGAAGCGAAATAATAGTCTTGGTAAAACTATTCTCCGTATCCTTGGTGATCATCTGTATATATTGTTTATATTTTTATCCACAAAAGCAAAATACAAAAATATAAAACTATATAAGAACAATAAAAATTGAAAAATTCATTAAAATCCAAAAATATTTTTACTTTATTTTTCAAAGGCAAGTCTTTTGGTACGATAATATTTACGGCCTTAGAAATGTTGATTAATATCGACACGGCGCCATAAATAGAGTTCGTACAAAAGTTGTAAATATTTCATAAAACATGCCCATATGGCTTGTAGTTATTTCAGACTGCAACCCGGTTTTCATATTAAAGTCAAGTATTTCTTATGAAAGCTTTGGCTCACAACGGGAATTAATTTTCTCGGGCAAGGTTTACTTTAAAACCTTGTAAGGGATCAAGTTTACTTTATAACTTGGTCTAACACAAATCTATGTACGTTTCAGTGCATTTATTTGTTAAAACAAGAGAAGTCTTGTTTTTATGAAGCTATCATCTCTACAACCATGCTATTCACAATTGGTATCTACATACTCGACGATGCAACTACTCAACCGACGACTACAGCTCTTTCGATAGAACACGGGTCAACAATTGAGGGGGAGCAATTGTCAAGCATTCAGAATCTTCGATGCCGAACGTGCCAAGTTCACAAGTTGGTGTCAAGACTACAATACCAATCGTACATGTGGTGTCAAGAGATGACTTCAGACGTGACGAGGCGACCAACATATGCTGGCAAGAACCATTTGATCTTAGCATATAATGTTCTCATCTATCAGGTCCAACCTTGTCAATTTTTTTTAATATGGTGAATATGTGATCATGCTACAATTCGATACCATATCTCATACGTTTGGTATCATGAAGATAAAATGGACTTACATTTTTCTTCCCAAAACCTTTGTTAAAACTTCATTAAATCAATTGATATTAAAAACATCGATTGGGTTAATATTTTTAATATGGGGGAGAAAATGTGATTTAATATGGGATATTATCACAAATGGTCTGACTTAAAGGGCTGGCTCTTCCCGACATGTGCGAAATGTTTTCGAATATCGTGGCATATGTTAAGGGGGAGCAAAATGGATTTGCTATATCAAAATGGATTTTCATGGTGACATATACTTACCCAAACCTCATTTAATTCACGACGATGAAGATTGTGGTGACATAAGGATGGTAGGATAGGTTAAGTCCAATGATTCTTCTAGAACCGGAGGAATCTTCCCAAGGACATTCCATAGCTAGAAATAGTAGTCCTTAGGAAAGATGGAGAAAGATTGTGAACGTAGCTGAATGCCGACCAAGTACTTAAGTTAGCACTGGAACAATCACAACAAGGCGCTAGTTATGACGTATTGGTAAGCATTGAAGGGGTTGAAGAATGAAAAAGAATTGTAAAGATAAAGGGTGTAAAGAAAGAAGCCCTCCTTACAACTTTAGGCAGAAACCGGGTCAACACATATGCTATTGAGATCATTTTAATGATTCTCGATATTGAAGACAGACATCATGGACCCAGTGATGCAATGCACAACCCATCCCAGCTAACTCAGATATCTCTCAAAAGGTATTTGTTTTAATCACACGGAGACAACACATTATCTATTGATTTATTCACTCCGAGTAAATTGATATTGAAAAGGTGGCACTCCTCTCCAGCCTTCGATCACTAAAATCCAAAGTGCACGATCGAGTCCAGAGCCATTTGAGATCATCAAATGTCTCATTAGGACACACTTCCATAATTCCTTGCTTCTTCACACACTGTGAAATGCAAGAAAGATTTTAAGAGTCCTACGCAAAATCTTCATGATCTTGCCTGAACATCCGAGGAATACAAAAGTATTTACAATGAAGATGGAAATCCTTCTTGAGCGAACATCAAAAAGCTCATGGTAGGTGACTTGTGAGATTCTTTATGAATCAAACTTGTGATAACTGGAAAGCAACAGCTGTTTAATTCTTAACTGAATTTAAACACGTTCCAGGCCTCTACGCAATATCTTAGTGATCTTGCCAGAACACTCAGAGTGATACCTTAGTGTTCACAGTGATGAGTGGAAATCCTTCTAGTGTTAACCTCAAACAGCACTTGGTAGGTAACTTGCAAGATTCTATACGAATCAAGCTCGTGACAACTGGAAAGCAACGATGGTGCGGTTCTTAATTGAATTTCACTTGTTCCAGGAACATGAATTGACGGCTTCAAATCATGCGGATATTATTATCCAAATGATTCACTCTTTATGTTCGCAGTCAGCTTTGGACGGTCGAATAAAGAGAACGGGTTTACCCACGAAATCCTGTCAGGAAGTTACTTAATTGAAACTATCCGTCACGGGTACGATATCTAATATCGTCCAACGGTCTTCACCGACTGGAGGTAAAATGCTACCGAATTAAAATGAAATGTTCAAAGCCATTTCGTTCGTGTCTACTTATGTTGCGGAGATTGATATCAAAGATCATATCAGCATGTTCACCAGAAAAGAAAAAGAAAAAGAAAGACGAAGACTACGAGCTCAAGACAAGCATAGTATGCTAGGTTTATTTTATTATTGTAACTTGGGTAACGCCCTTGTTTGGAGTGACCTCCCTTAGGGGGAGATTGTTGGAAATACGTTTTACGTATTAAGAAGGATCGGTCACTCCAACGATAGTCCATGTAATAGCTCGTAGTTTAGTTAACTTTCTTTAATTAACAAACAAGTCCAAGCCTAGCCTACAACTTGTGTAGGCCGGCCCATACGTGTAAACCCAAGCCCATTACAAGGCTTGGGTATATAAACCCTCTCCTTTGATGGAGAGGGTGTGGTTTCATAATTTACACATAGTTCACTTTAACTTTCTCTCTCTAAAAAGTGTGAAATCCACCATCTCTCTGTCTCATTCTCTCTCTAAAAACATAAGCATAGATTTACAAATCTACATGGCCAACTCTCACATGTGTACAAGACCCATAGCTTACTGTAAATCCATTAATATATGCTATTTTATCAGTTCATGACATGTTTCTTTACTGTTTTATACAGCCATCTAAATTAAGTAAGATTTTAACCTTGTTTCTTATAGTTTTTCATCTTTTTAAGCTTGTTTATCAACACCAAATCCCCACACAATACTTTTATCATCATATAATCATCATATACATATACAATAGGAAATAAAATACATGATTACATAATCAAAATAACAAGAAGATGGGGAGAACAATCTTTATGCCACCATGATGATGTAGGTTGTGATCAAAACATGGATTTTGATGGAGAAACTTGTGGATAACCATGACCATCTTCAAGACCACCATTCTTCATGAACACCTTGTGGAAAATCCGCCCTAATACTCCATGGAAACTCCTCCTTGGATGTTAAAACTTGCACCAATCTTCATCTTTTTGAATGGAGATTAACATATGTTAATTATAACATATGTTTGTGGTTAAAATTTATATGAATGGGGTGTTTTGATTGAGATGAGGGATGGCATAGATGAGTGAGAGAGAGAGAGTTGTGAGTTTTTGGTGGTTTGCATGTGGTAAAATGAGAGCTAATGGTATGTGAAAGTAGTTTTGTGGTTTTGAGTAGCTTCAATGTTAGCCTAAATGGGCAAGTGTAAGACTTGTTAAGAAAATTTGACACATCACAAGTGTAAGTTGCTAGTTTTGGCCGTCCCATGTGGGGGTGGGGCAAAACTTGTTTTTGTCTCATCCCCAATTATTTACGGGTACTCCTCGATTCTAGTTTCCTCGATTTGCGTACCCTCGGGTCGTTTTACGAAAAACGTTTTTATAAATTATGAATCAATGGCACAAAACGAATCTAATAAAATTGTTTCATCAAAAACGGAGTTCGAAAACGTAAATACGTAATCCTAAGGTTTCCGGTTTAGTCGTAAAGGACGTTAAAATAAAATCGTAAGTCCTAATCTCTTCTCGTAAATTTGTGAGTTTATGAACCAACACAAATTTAAAATCTCAAAATAATCTTTACGGACAAATTTATTTTCTTAAATGTCGGACTGTCACCAAAAACGGTGTATGTAAACGTAAGCACGTAACGTAGAATCCTCCGGTTTAGATGTAGTCGATGCTACTTCAAGACGTAATTCCAAATTACTTCCCAAAAATAAGTGAGTTCATAATGTAACATTAAAATAATATTTTTAAATAATATTTGTGAATAAAATATCAATCATAAATTGACGAATTGTCACAAATTACATAAATCAAAAGGCATGCGTTTGTAAGCAAATGTTCCATAGGGACAAGTGAATGTGGTCTTTTCTTGGTCCTTGGGATCGATGGGAATTTGAAAATACCCGGAGAAACCGTCTAAGAAGCAGTAATAGTCATTACCCGCAAGACGCTCAAGCATTTGATCCATGAAGGGAAGAGGAAAGTGGTCTTTTCTCGTGGCATCATTGAGCTTGCGATAATCAATACAAACTCTCCACCCAGTAACGAGACGAGTGGGAATCAACTCGTTGTGTTCATTGGAAACAACGGTTATTCCGCCCTTCTTGGGCACACAATGGACGGGACTTACCCACGGCGAATCCGAAATAGGGTAAATCAAGCCGGCATCAAGAAGTTTGATAACCTCTTGTTTGATGACGTCTTGAATTTTAGGATTAACCCTTCTTTGGCTCTGGATTGCGGGTTTAAAGTCATCTTCCTTGAGAATCTTGTGAGTACAAAAGTTCGGATCAATTCCGCGGATATCGGAAATTTTCCAAGCAATTGCCTTCTTATGATCTTTAAGCACAGCGATGAGGCGAGATTTTTCTTCTTCTTTCAAGTCCTTCGCGATGATGACAGGCGACTTCTTGTTTTCTTCAAGGAACACGTACTCGAGATGGGGCGACAACTACTTAAGTTCCAAATCTGGAGGATTTTCGATGGGAGGCGTTTTCAAAGTCGGAGCATCGATGGCAATAACCGTGGGAGATGGTGGAGAAAGATTATCTTCTTTGAGAAGGTTTTCAAAGAAATGCATGTCTTCATCCCAATCGGTGGGAGAATCGTCATTTGCTAAGTGAACATCTCCCATGGTGGCTTCAAGATCTTTCCAAAAGAAATCACTTTCTCCAAATAGAGACAGTGATGAATCAATAGAGGAAACGGTCTCAACATTGGGAAGAGAGGTAGGAATATTTTTACAAGCATCAATAAAGTGTTCTTCACAAGCCTCATCCAGAACGTCAATACAATTAACACTCTCGTATGAATAAGGTTGTTTAGACAACTTTCCCATGTTGAAAACGATTTTATCGTCACCCACTCTCATGATAAGCTCACCGGCTTCAACATCGATGAGAGTGAGACCGGTCCGCAAGAATGGACGACCAACAATCAATGGCACACGAGGGTCCATCTCGTAGTCAACAACGACGAAATCAGCAGGAAAAGTGAATTTGTCGACTCCTATAAAGACGTCTTCAGCTATCCCCACTGGATAAGCAACCGTACGGTTAGCTAATTCCAAAGTCATTTTGGTGGGGACTAGCTCAGGGAGAGATAATTGCTTCCAAACGCTTAGAGGCATTAAATTAATACTGGCACCTAGATCGGCTAGGGCCATGCAATTCTCTACTCCCGGGAAATTGCAAGGGATTAAGAAACGACCCGGATCACCAAGCTTGGTTGGCAATTTCCTTATGAGTACTGCAGAGCAATTCTCATTAAGTTGGGTGTTTGCGATATCAAGAAGCTTTTCCTTGTCACTCAGAAGATCTTTGAACATTTTTGCATACTTAGGCATGTGAGCGAGAGCCTCAGCAAAGGAGATGTTAAAATTCAATTGTTTGAACATTTTAAGAAAGTTCGAAACCTGAATATCATCCTTGCTTTTGAGCTTCTCTTTCCTCAACCTAGATGGATAAGGTATATTGGAAGAAGAGGAAGGCTTTGGGAGAATCAGATCACTCACATCCTTGGGTGGAGGAGGGGTAGAAGTAAGAGGTGTAAAAATTAGGGAAGGAGAAGGATGAGGAATCGGAGCAGGTAACTCGTTCTCCTTAGTCACAATCACCAGTGGAGGTATAGGAAGCTCGGGTTCTTTAGTACCTTTTCTACTGCGAGTGGTGATTGCTTTCATCTCCCCTCTTGGATTCGCAACGGTGTTACTCGGAAGAGTACCCGAAGAAGAGGATTGATTACCTTGGAAGAAACTAGCCATCATGTTTTTTAAGTCATTCGTTTGACTATCCAAAGTGTTTCTCATGTCAGCTCTCAGATCGTTCCCTTGTTTCACCAAGTCTTCTTTCAAGTTGGGCACTTCCTGTTGGAGATTGTCCACGATCACATCATTAGTCCTCACGTAGGTTCCAATGTCTTGGTGTAATACGGTGGGTTGGTTGGAAGGAGCATTGTATGCGGGTGGTTGATAAGCAGGTTGCTGGTAAACTTGGTTGTTCCTTTGAGGTGGATGTTGTTGTTTGTGAGGTGGTATGTATGGTCCACGAGATTGTTGTTGTTGTTGAGGAGGGCGGTTGAGGTTTTATTGTTGGTTTGGGTTGTTAGGAGTAGAACCGGGTGGTGAGAGATAGTTGTTGGAGCGGTAGCTAAGCAGGTTCCAGTCTCCTTGAGGATGAGCTTGATAAGCGGGTTGAGGATTGGTACCGTATGCTGCATTCACATTCTCAGAAGGGTAGTCTTGGGTGGCAGTACAAGTGGTGTAAGAGTGAGGAACCCCACATATCTCACATGGTTGGCTAACAGCATTGACTTGAGCGTCTTTAGCGTTTTTAGCGTTGATGCTGTTGGTGTTGTTGGCGGTTTGGGTAGCAAGCGATTCAAGAAGCGAAGTGATTTTGTCAATTCGCTTGTCGCTGTCACTGGTACTAGCACTAGCGACATTGGTCCGCACACTCTTGGTTTGCACACGAGACTTATTCTCAATGATATCCCAAGTAGCATTGGAAGTCTTAGCCAAAAGATTACCCCCCGAGGCACTGTTTAGTGAATCTTGGTCATTCATGCTTAAACCATTATAAAAAGTGTTAATTTGGTGCACTTTGGTAAAACCATGTTGTGGGCATTTTCTTAAAAGATCTTTGAAACGGTCCCAAGATTCACTAAACGACTCATCGTACTTTTGTTCAAAATTGATAATTTCATTCCGCAAAGCGGTAGTACGAGAGGGTGGGAAAAAGTAGTTGATAAACTTGGTCTCCAAATCCGTCCATGTAAGAATACTCTGTGGCGGTTCCTTAGCAAGCCAATGCCGGGCTTGTCCCTCTAAAGAAAATGGAAAAAGTTGTAAACGGATTACCTCTTGTGGAACACCATTGTATTTGACCGTATTCATGAGTTGTAGAAATCTCTTGATGTGGTCATGTGGATCATCAATGGTACGCCCCAAGAAAGGTTGAGCAGAGACCATCTGGATAAAGCCGGATTTGAGCTCAAAGTTGTTGGCTGCAAATGCAGGTATGACAATTGGATCATCGTTACCATCTACATGTGCTTGCAGAAGTTCAATCATCGGGCGATTATCCGGTAGAGGCTCATTGTTGTTGTTATTATTGTTGTTGAAAGGTGGGTTGTTATTGTTATTATTGTTTTGAGGTGGGTTATTGTTGTTGTTTTGTACACCGGCCATGTCTAAGTCTTCGAGAGGCTCGGGCTCTTGATAAGACGTTGATCGTGTACGCATGCACCTGCAAAAGAACTACCAAGGCAAAAACAAAGCAAAAATATTTTTGGTTTTTATGTTTTTTAATTTTTAGGATTTTTGAAAATTTTATATTTTTTTGTGTTTTTGAAAATTTTTATGAAAAAGTAACGTTCACGGGGAACGGATCCCAAAATCCAAGTTCTCACAAAAAACTGTTGATCTTAACGAGAAGAGCCGGCAGCGGCGCCATTTAATACAAAGATTTGTATAGGTTCGGATTTAAGTTCTCGGTATCTCCTCGAATTGATCTCGGCTCTAAGTGGAATGATTTGTTCTTGGTTAATAAAAATTTGTTGATTGTTTATCTATTTTAAACTAATGACAAATAAGTAAGTGTCGATGAGTAAAATTAAAGCTTTAAAAGATTAAACTAAAAAGACGAGTTTAAAAATAAATGCTTGGAAACTTAAAGATTATATTAGAAAAATAAATGAACACTCAATAAAAACTAACACTTTGGAAAACTTTGTAAAAATATGAACTTAGTCGGAAAGTACTAAAAGAAAGTAAGATCGGAATATATCAAAACAACTCAATCGGAATAAGGAAAATAAGGTGCAATCGGAATATGTTCTGATCAAATGATCGGAATGTTGAGAATGACTACTGATCGGAATATGGGAAAAATAGGTGCAATCGGAATACTTAGAAATAGACTCAATCGGAATAACTAATAAGGATCACAATCGGAATGTTTAATTTGGTACTAATCGGAATACATTAAAAATGAAGCAATTGGAATAAACATAAAGAGCTCAGATCGGAATATAGGGCAAGTAAACATCAAATCGGAAAATCCCAAAACCCTTTTCCGATCTAAGTGATCGGAATAAAGGTGGTGAAGAGCTGGTCGGAATGACCCGATCGGAAAGGGGTTTATAACCCTTTCCGATGCCTATGTGATCCGAAAAATAAGCAATACCAATAAGCTATTTCAATAAGCTTATTACCAAAGCTAGCTCGAATCTAATATGAAACGAATCAAATAAGCATAAATAACAACTTATCCAATTATAAAATAAACAAACTTTAAAATCAAATGATAAAAATATGAACTTTTTAAGAAAACTTTAGAAACTAAATAAGCTAAACCAACAAATAAGCCAATAAGCACAAAGATCTTAAAACTTATTCGTGTAGAAACTTAAGGAAACATGAAAAGATTAACTTTTTAAGCACAAAATCATTGATGAACAACACGGATCATACGAGATTTGTACCAAAATCAATAAAAATCAAAGAAAGGAAGAATGAGATTAAAGATTAAAAGCTTGAAACTAAACTTGATTAATGAAAAATAATACAAATGTTTGATCTTGAAAGAGAAAAAAGATGAAAACTAGTGAGAGAAAGTTTAGAACTTTCTCTCTCTAAAACTAGAGAGAATGAAAAAAACTAAAAACTACCTAAAAGACTAAGTAAGTGTCTAATTTTTGTGAAGTAAGGTCCTATATATAGGCGTGTGGTATGGGCTTGTGAATGGGCTTTGGTATCGGGCTTCTTTTCTTCTTTCTTCTTTAGTCTTCATGCTTCTTTAAATAAACGTTTCCGACTTTGGATTTTTAGAAGTGTCGGTGAATAATTCCAACTCGTCTTATAATCTTTTGTTTAATAGACTCGAGTTCTTCGACATATATGAATCTTCCATCTTTGGCTCTATTCTTCGATAAATCTTTAAATAGGCACAGTGACTTCAAATCTGTTGCATCTCTTGGACAATAGACTTCGTCTTGGGTCTTTTTCCTCGATAAAACCCGTTCAATCACATGTTTTCTTTGATATTCTCCCGGTTGACTCTGAAAACACAATAAACACAAAAACCACGCATAATTCCAAACAAATGATATTAAATACGTGTTTTGGTCTAGTTTTAGCCAGAAATAAGTGGTAAAGGATGGGTGTTTTCACACCTATCAACCACCACGTCCTATTGTATGCTGATAAAGAGACTTGGAACGCGCCAATTTATTTGCAGTTGATTTCACCTAACAAAAGAGATTACTGGATGAGAAGTTGCTAGTACGTAACAGAGTGTGTTTGTCATACGGAGTTTCCAAACAATGCATACATACGGTGTTTATAAAAGCAACCCACTGTTCGGCATTTACGATTGCTCTGTAATTCTTTGGAACTTCATTTAGTTTTCAGGTTTGTCTAGGTTGGGAACTATGTGCTTTGCTGCCAATTTACTTCTGAAATTTCTTAGCAGTTCACCTAGCTTATTCATAACAAACTTTTTGAAGGACACATCAAATTCAAAGTATTGATGCACATATTAACATAATGTTAAAGTAAATATAGGAATAAGACTAATAGTTGGGTAAAATTTTTTGTATGTGTACCGTGGTTTTAGTCCAAAGTTTTTCTCTTGCTTCCTCCATCACATCTTTCCACGAAAGAATCTTCAATCCTATCTGCTCCGGAACCGTGTCTCCTAAAAACTGATAAACAATGATTTGTTTGGCCCTGATATTCTATTCAGTGCATCAAAGTTTACATTTATCTTCATGACACCTGGTTTTCCATATTTTATCCGAAATTTGGATAACCTAGTTATACCCCTCCTATTAACAACGTTCTGTTTACTGATGTCTTCATCCTCATCTAATTGATCACCATAATCCTCTGATTCATAATCTCTTGATTATGGTGATTTACATCATGGTTATTAACCAAATAATCATCATCATTAACAATATAATCTTGATCATCGTTTATAGTGTTCATGATTATTGACCATAAATCGATGTGTACAAGAATAATAAGTGGAAATGGTATGAAACTAATGAAAAATTAATTGAGTTTTGTATATTTTGTGATTTTGGAGAATAATCAGGGTTTAAGATGGAGATGGAGTTAGAAAATTATGGTAACTGCATATGCATTAACTTAGCTGGACATTCAATATTTTTGTGAAAATTTTGGCTCCAAATACAAACACTAAACAACCAAATATTTTGAACTCAAATTTACTTCCAAATTAAACATTCAAACTAGGTAAACTTTCCATTTGAGTTTCTTGGTAAAAATAAAGTTTGAACAAATTATATACTATTTAACACATTTTAACATTCAACTAAAAACCTTTAGTTTACACTGCATAAAAACTTGAACTCATATATTATAAGAAAATGGATATAACATATAGTGAATTGTACATGGCCTTAAAATACTTATATTAACTAATTAACAAAATCATACTTTTGATTACAGATAACTGATAATTGTTTCATAATGATAGTTATGCATACAAATCTATTAAATTGTTGCGATGTGTAGGTTGAAAATGCAACAGGTGCCCAACAATAGCAGACCAACAAAACACAAAAAATTTGTTCATATTACACAGGGAGAACTGACATCATGCAACCTTCCAACCTTCATTTTGCCTTTGTTGTTGCTCCCCTCTGCAACATTTCTTGACTGAACCTTCTTACATTATGTATGCCTACAATAGGAGTTTGAAATAGTGGAGGGCGAATACATGGAGTACTTGAAGAACTTGTGGTCAAACTCCAAATCGGACTTCTATTGCTAGGGGTGGGAAAAATTTAGCACTTTCAGAAGTAGATGATGAAGTGTCTGATTCAATATGAATTACTTCTGCAAACATGTACATATTAATGTTAGTTATATGTCGACGAAGGGAGTGTTTGACAGTATGTGTAGCATGGTTATGGATGCCCTAACAACATTTGGATTTGGTTATGCATATGTTTGTATAGGGGACCATATCAAACTGATTTCAAAAAACCTAAAACAATATCATACCAAAAAACCTGTAACTATAATATACCATGGGGACACATTAACAAAACCCATAACCAAGATTGAATCATAGACCATATAAACACGTTAATTAAAAATGACATAGATTAAGAAGGGTTAATCCTATAAATCAAATCACGTTAATGAAAAATGACATAGGTCCACATACATGCATTAAAAATTAGTGTAAAACCTAATACCATAACAAACTTACACAATTCGTATGAACCCTAATATTTAAATTGAACAATACTGATTGTTGCATTACCTTTTTCCTGATGCTTCATGTTGTTAATGATTGTGTAGATTGGCGACTATCGTGTATGAGTGTTAGAACATCTGGAATAGATATTAATAAAAGGGTTTTGCTAGGTTAAAAAGGTAGCTTTTGCAAGATCTTTCTTTGTGTTGCCGTACCCAATTATATTTGTCGTTGTTTCTTTCTTGGTATCTTCTCGAATTGATCACGGTTCAAAGTGGAATTGTTGTTCTTGGTAACTAAAAGGGGGAGATTTTGATCTATTTCTACTTAAAAGGTAAATGAGTGAAGTGATAAAAATAAACTAAAAACAATTAATAAGAATAAAGCTAGATTTAAACTTAAACAGTACAATACCTTTACTTGGAAAAACAACTGATTCGGAATAATTGCTTGATCCGGAATATTTGGCTCGTTCGGAATAAATCAACTCATGCGGAATACTATCTTCATCTGGAATAAATCAACTCTTGGTAACTCATTCGGAATGTTTTGTTGGTTCGGAATACATTGCTCATGCGGAATACCTTGTTCGTTCGGAAAAGGCTTGATTCGGAAAATCTTGCTTATCCGGAATATTTTGATCCAGAATAATTAAAACAAAAGACTCATTCGGAAAAAAGGGCTCATTCGGAATAAATGTGTTGATCCGAAATATCCTTTATTCGGAATAAATGTGTTTATTCGGAATATCTAAAACAAAGGGGCTCATTCGGAATATCAACTGGTTCGGAATAAAATTAAAAAACCTTGGTTCGGAATGATGACTGATCCGGAATAAATCTGTTTATTCTGAATAATGTGTTTGTTCGGAATATTAGCTCATCCAGAATACTTGTTCATACTGAATAATGCTTCATCCGGAATAAACTTGAGAAACACTTCGTTCGGAATACTAAATGAAATCCTTGTTTCGGAATAAAAAGCTTCTTTCGGAATCTGGGAAATGTTACACTCCGAAGAACAGGGGAAATAAATTCAACTCGTCTTTTCAGCAGAGTTGACGTTTTGGATTCTGATTCGGGATTTGTCGATGAATAAATTCAACTCGTCTTTTAATTTCTTCGTTTAATAGACTTGAGTTCTTTGACATATAAAAATCTTCTATTTTTGGTCCTTTTCTTCGATAAATCTTCAAATAGGCCCATTGACTTCAAATCTTTTGCATCTCTTGGACTATAGACTTCTTCTTTTCGTCTTTTTCTTCGATAAAACCCGTGCAATCCCATGTTTTCTTCAATATTTATCTGGTTGGCTCTGAAAACACAACAAACACACAAACCACACATAATTCCAAACAAATGACATTAAATACGCGTTTCGGTCTCGTTTTAGCAAGCAATAAGTGGTAAAAGGATGGGTGTTTTCACACCTATCAAATCCCCTACACTTAACCATTGCCATGCCCTCATGCAATGCTTAGTTTTAAAGCACAGATTACATTTCTCATCATAAATAACCTACCTTGGCCTTTATTAGATACTAAACTCTAAGGAGACAAAAAGAACAAAACAAGTAAAGAATTCAAAGACTTACATTGGGGTTTTAGTTCTCATTGATGTTCATCACTCTCAAGTTTCACGTTCCCCATACCAAGCTTAAAAACGAGATCATTGTTATTATAAGTTAGCAAACTAACACGAACTCATGTGGCCTAATTATTCACTTAGACTCCCTTATTCCTAGGTGTATCTCTTATATTTTATTGTTGTCTTGAATGATCACGAGGATGCATTGTTTGACTTATTTCGACAGTTATTTAAGCTGAAAACAAAGTGGGACGATTTAATCAATAGTTAGCTAAAGGAAAAAATCTTTTAAAACATCTTCTCGGGACCTCATAAAGTTCATATCTTGGCATAACTCGCTTCACGATTTGAGACCTTTCTTGGACCGATATTTGGCACGACTTCATACTTCAAATCTTTGAGAGACGTTCTTGAAGTTATGGTCTTCTCTTCATAATAGTAATTTCTTCACTTGAAGTTTTGAGAGATTCTTCATATTTGGACCACGACTTCTTCATTTTTCTCCAATCTTTATTTTGGACTTTGATATACAACGATCCCCCTCCTTTTAGGACTTGGATCTATTTATCCTCATACCTTGCTAGGGTCTTTTCGGATAGACTTCTCCATGATCTTTTGGGGAGTACTTTCTTTTCGTCGTATGTCTCGATCCTTCATATTGATTCTCGATAAATGATTCTTCACATCACTTTTAAATCTTTAGCAACAAAATGTAGCCCTCATGCCTTGTCAGGGCCTTTTCGGACTCGCCAATCTTCGCATCCCGCTTCAATAAGTTATGCCTTGGCTATGAATTTTAATTAATACCGAGCAACTTTTAAACGATCTTGTGCTAGAAGCTAGGTAACTTTTCAAATCGTACAACCTTATTTATTGCAGATAAATGTATTAGCAAGCGATGGGAGAATAGGCTTATAATCAACTCACATAAATTCATGAAAGAATACCAAACTTATAATTGACTCTATCATCTCTCGTTCTCCACAGTTTAAAATCTCAAGGAATAAGACTCGTGGATGCTTAGCCAATTAAATCAAAGTTTTGGGTTTTCGAGTCATCTATAGGATCTTGCTAATTCTTAGACTTTTTCAAGTTTAGAATTCGCATTTTACAGTTCCCGTGATAAACGACTCTCTAGGATCAATTATAGGAACTTGCGAAAAGTTCTTGTTCTTAACCCGTGAGAGTTAAGACCTTCGCGTTTTAAAATTCCCTATATAAAAGCCTAGCAAAACTTGACTTAAACACGTTAAGGATACTAGCTAGAGTGAACTTAGATAAGTAAACTTGGGTTGAGTCAAAAGATTCACAACGTTTGAAAATTAAAACCACTTTATTAAAATTTATTCTAATAAAGAAAGAAAATAACTATAACAAGGGAAAAACTAATAGGACAAAATAGATTAAAAGTTTTGAAAAACGTCGAAAAAGATGATTTTCCGGTTAAATGAAGGTACTTTAATGGAAAAGTCCACTTAAAGCTTCGATAGAAGTCTCCCCTACACTTAATATAAACATTGTCCTCAATATTTAAGCATGTTGGAAAAGTCTTCCCTACACTTATGACATTGTGCACGTTGGTTAAATCAAGTTAAGGAGGAGACACTAAAGTGATCAATTTCAAATGTGAGTATGAAGAAAATTGAATCACAATAGTTGAGATATAGAACCGGATTTGCGGATAACATGGGAGAACGGTTCTTCAAAGATTCCAAAAGTGCACTTATCCCTATAATCACATCACCATACAAACACAAGCAACCTATATAGCTCCCCCTACACTTAGGATGAAAATGGGAAAAGGAGGGATAGATACTCGGGTTGCCTCCCGAGGAGCGCTTGTTTTTGTTAACCGAGTCACGAGCCTGACTCGGTCCCGAAACTAGTTCATGGGAAACGTGGTGAAGGATGGAATCATCTCATGAGAGATGTCCTCACCAAAGTACAACTTCAAACGCTGGCCATTCACCTTAAAATTGGGCCCATTTGGCTGAGAAAGCTCAATGGTGCCATAGGGAAAGACTTTGGCGATGGTGAATGGACCAGACCAGCGGCTCTTCAACTTGCTCGAGAAGATCTTCAACCGAGAGTTAAAAAGTAAGACTTGATCACCAACGTGGAACTCTCGGTTCTTAATTCTAGCATCGTGGATGATCTTAGTCTTCTCCTTGTAGATCAATGAGTTCTCGTAAGCTTCATTCCTCAGTTCATTTAGCTCGTTGAGTTGAATCTTGCGAAGATCACCGGCTTTGTTGATGTCGAAGTTAGCCCACTTCAAGGCCCAGTATGCCTTATGTTCCAGCTCGATAGGGAGGTGTCATGCTTTCCCGTACACAAGACGATAAGGTGTACAACCAATCGGGGTCTTGTAAGCAGTATGGAAAGCCCACAAAGCATCATCTAACTTATCGGCCCACGTGGCACGATGCTCTCCCACAGTACGTTCGAGAATTTGCTTCAATCCACGGTTGGAAATCTCGGCTTGACCGTTGGTTGAGGATGATAAGCGGTGGAAAGAAGGTGATTGACACCGTACTTAGCCATGACTCTTGCGATTTGGTCATTGCAAAAATGAGTCCCGCGGTCACTGATTATAGCACGAGGAACACCAAATCGAGCAAAAAGTTGCTTCAAAAAGTTCACAACCACCCTCGCATCGTTCATAGGGAGAGCCTTAGCTTCAACCCATTTAGTCAATGGCTACAAGGATGTACTTGTTTCCTTTAGAAGAAGGGAATGGCCCCATAAAGTCGATGCCGCATACATCAAAGATTTCACATTCTTGTATGAATTTTTGAGGCATCTCATCTTTATGTGTGATCTTGCCTTGTCTTTGGCAAGAATCACAATGTTTAACCATCTCGTGAGCATCACGATAAATGGTGGGCCAATAAAATCCCGAGTCAAACACTTTCTTCACGGTGAAGTTGGGACCAAAGTGACCACCGGTGGGTCCTTTGTGGCAAGCCTCGAGAATGTCTAAAGCTGCCAGTCCGTCAACACATCGGAGAATAATCAAGTCAGCGCATTGTTTGAAGAGAAAAGGGTCATCCCAAAAGTAAGTCTTAACATCGTTTAAGAACTTTTTCTTTTGTTGGGATGTTAACCCTTTGATGAGAACACCACCCGCTAAGTAGTTTGCAATGTCGGCAAACCACGGGGTGTCATCAAGATTGGAATTTATAGACATTAAGGTCTCAAGGGGAAAAGAGTCATTGATCTCTTGATTCGGAAGATCCCCTTGATAAGGATCCTCAAGTTTACTTAGATGATCCACGGCTAGGTTTTCGGCTCCCTTCTTTTCACGAATTTCAATTTTAAATTCTTGAAGGAGTAAAACCCAGCGAAGAAGTCTTGGCTTAGAGTCGTGCTTAGTCATCAAGTACTTCAACGCGGAATGGTCCGTGTATACAATGGTGGTGGATAACACAAGATAGGGGCGAAATTTTTCAAAAGCATAGACAACAGCTAAAAGCTCTTTTTCGGTTGTCGTATAATGCAATTGAGCCCCCGTCATTGTCTTGCTAGCATAATGGATTGGTTGGAAGTGTTTATTCGCTCTTTGGCCGTAAACCGCTCCAATAGCAAAGTCGCTAGCATCGTACATCAACTCAAAAGGTAGCTCCCAATTAGAGGTAACCAAGACCGGTGCCTTAGTTAGCTTATCCTTAAGAAGATAGAAGGCTTCAATACACTCTTTAGAAAAGATAAAAGGAGTATCTTTTTCCAAGAGGTGGGTCATCGGGCGAGCGATTTTAGAAAAATATTTGATAAAGCGACGATAGAAGCCCGCATGACCAAGAAAACTTCTCACACCCTTCACGGTTGAAGGTGGAGGTAATTTGGTTATGACATCCACTTTAGCACGGTCCACTTCAAGACCGGCTTTTGAGATTTTGTGTCCTAGCACAATGCCTTCTTTTACCATAAAATAGCATTTTTCCCAATTTAGAACAAGGCGAGTGTCTTCGCACCGCTTAAGCATACGTTCTAAATTGGCAAGGCAAGAAGAGAAAGAATCCCCAAAGACCGAGAAATCATCCATGAAGACTTCCATGGTTTGCTCAACCATGTCATGGAAAATAGCCAACATGCACCTTTGGAAGTCCCGGGGGCATTGCATAAGCCAAAAGGCATTCTTTTATAAGCAAATGTGCCATCGGGACAAGTGAATCTTGTCTTTTATTGACCTTGGGGATCGATGGGTATTTGGAAATAACCCGAGAAACCATCTAGAAAGCAGTAATATTCATTACCCGCTAAAAGTTCAAGCATTTGGTCCATAAAAGGAAGAGGAAAATGATCCTTTCTTGTGGCATCATTGAGTTTGCGATAGTCTATACAAACTCTCCACCCAGTAACGAGACGTGTAGGAATCAGCTCGTTGTTTTGATTGGGCACAACGGTGATTCCGCCTTTCTTAGGCACACAATGGACTGGACTAACCCATGGTGAATCAGAGATAGGGTAAATCATGCACGCATCAAGAAGTTTGATAACCTCTTTTTTGATAACGTCATGGATTTTAGGATTCACGCTTCGTTGGCTTTGAATGGTGGGCTGAAAGTCGTCCTCCATGAGAATTTTATGTGTGTAAAAGTGAGGATCAATTCCGCGAATATCGGAGATTTTCCAAGCGATACCTCTTTTATGTTTCTTGAGAACTTCCATGAGACGAGTTTTCTCATCGGCTTTTAAGTCCTTAGCAATGACAATGGGAAGTTGATCAATCCATTTTAAGAAAATATACTCGAGATGAGGAGGTAAGTCCTTAAGCTCAAGAGTGGGAGGATCCTCAATAGATGGTGTAACTAACGATGGATCATCATTAGTCACCTCTTTAGGAGAAGGAGGAGAGAAAGGGTCTTAATTGAGAAGTTTCTCAATTGTACGAATGTCTTCTTCCCAATCTGTGGGAGAATCATCATATTTAAGATCAAGTGGACCCAAGCTAGCTTCAAAATCATCCAAAAGAAAGTCACTTTCTCCAAAAGGAGTCAATGACGGAGCGATTGAGGAAACGGTCTCAACATTGGGTAGAGAAGAAAGATTACTTTGGCAAGCATCATTAAAGTGTTCTTCACAAGCCTCATCGAGAACATCAATAGAATTAACACTCTCATATGAATAAGGTTGTTTAGAAATCTTACCCATGTTGAAGAAAATTTTATCGTCACCAACTCTCATGATTATTTCGCCCGCGGCTACATCAATGAGAGTGCGACCGGTCCTCAAGAAGGGACGTCCAACGATTAATGGAACACGAGGATCCATCTCGTATTCAACGACAACAAAATCCACCGGGAAGGCTGTGACAATCCGTCAATTTATGGTTGATATTTTATTCTCAAATGTTATTTAAAAACATTATTTTAATGTTATATTATGAACTCACTTATTTTTTGGAAGAAATTTGAATTTATGTCTTGAAGTAGCATCGACTACGTCTAAACCGGAGGATTATACGTTACGTGCTTACGTTTACATACACCGTTTTTGGTGACAGTCCAACATTTCAGAAAATAAATTTATCCGTGAATATTATTTTGGAATTTTAAATTTTTGTTGGTTCATAAACTCACAAATTTACGAGAAGAGATTAGGACTTACGATTTTAATTTAACATCCTTTACGACTAAACCGGAAGCCTTAGGATTACGTATTTACGTTTTTGAACTCCGTTTTTGATGAGACAATTTTTATTAGATTCATTTTGTGCCGTTGATTCATAATTTATAAAAACGCTTTTCGTAAAACGACCCGATGGCACGCAAATCGAGGAAACTAGAATCGAGAAGTACCCGTAAATTAGTGGGATGGGACAAGTTTTACACTTGCCCACCCCACTACATGGGATGACCAAATGGGCTCCAACACATACCATGATGTGTCAAACATGTACCTTAAAATCTACACTTGTCTAACTTAACAAAGTTAGCTAACAAAACCATCCAACACTAAACCATTATCTCACAAAACACACATGCAATACCACTCTCATTTCTCTCCTCCCTCTCTCTAAAATTCGTCCCAAAACCATCATCAAACACCCATATTTGATCTATTTTAGCCATAAAATCATGTGTTATTCATACACATGATGATGCTCCTTTGAAGCCTTGAAGATTGGAGGTGATTCTGACATCAAAGGAGGTGATTTGGTGATGTCCAAGGGCTGATTTCTCAAGGAGTTTTCATGAATATCAAGGGCTGATTTCACAAGGAATCTACAAATACTTGGTGATCCTAGAAGTGTTGTTGATATCTCATAAGATTGGTTACCCAAAACCAAGTCTTGTTCATCATTAATCCCATCTTTTCATCACTAATGGTGGTATAGAGATTGTTCTTCCTATCCTCTTATTATTTTGATTATGTAATCTTGTATTTTCTTTATTTATGTATATGTATATGATGATTAATAATGATCAAAGATATTATGTGGGGATTTGGTGTTGATAGATTTGATAAACATGGTTAAAAAGATGGAAAACCATAGGTAAAAAGGTTAAATTCTTGCTTATAAAGTTGGCTGTATAAAAACAGTAACTAACCAAATGATAAACTGATAAAATGTCATGGTGGAACCAATTTACAGTAAGTATTAGATGTCATACACATGTGAGAGTTGGCCATGCAATGGAATCATCAAAATGAGTGAGATATGATCAAAACAAAATTAGTATGCCAATCTGAATAGTCTGTTTTGTAGGGACTGCTAAGGATACATAGACATGGATTGAGCAGTAGATATAACTAACCTAATTGTAGAACATATCATGTAGTTTATGGTGTCTAAAAATGAGCTTCTATCTCCTTGTAGAACTCAAGATATGGTAAAAATGGTGAATGTGAAACTAAAAATCAGATTTTGAAGAATTAATGTTTAATAGTATTATATAAGCACTCAAACTAATATAGTATAAAATGTGAATTAAAACCCACTAACTTATAAATTTCATTTATATAAATATGTATAAGGTTAAATAAATGGACACTTTATAAAAATGGTAGTTGAATAAGATTTATAAGTTATAAAAACTATAAACATGATTTTTACGACTTTTTCGGCTATTACCGTAAAATTAACGTTTTTCGCCAATTAAAACTTAGACGATCGGACCCGTCTAATGTAAACTTTTTACAAGACATATACTGATATATAAGTACTTAATACAAGTAAAAACCGATAAAACCCGAACTAAATAACATATGGACATTAACGGGCTAATTTAGCATTATTGGACTAATAATCCAACTAAATGGGCTAAACACTTATAAATTTACTTATTGGGCTTAACCCACTTGGGCCCAACATGTAAAGTATAATAATGATAATAAAAGTATAAAATGGTCTAATTTAAGGTAATGGACTTATAATAGGCTTATTGGACCTAAAACATGTAAATAGGTAAAACTAGTAAACTAGTATAAAAGTTACCAACACATAACACTAAAATGAGTAAATGAGAATGTATAAACCCACTTGATCATCATCATATATATAAAATCATCATATGTATACATAATTGTTATTTTTATAAAGTCATTGGACAAGAGTCTAAGACGAGTATTATTTGTCTAGGTTTCCGTGATTGAAGCACGTACCGTACATCCGAATCGCCGATAACCCGCTTTCCCACATCAACGTGAGTTCATAGCTTCGCACTCTTTTAAATGTTTTTATAAATGTTTTATAAACCCGCGAGGGAGATAACATGTTAGTTTTTATAAAATAGGACGCCATTTGTCCCGATTGCTTGTTTATTGATTTGGACCCGATTAATTGTATGACCCGATGAATGATTAAATGACCCGATAGATGAAATAAAATGGATTATTAAAGTTAGGTTATGTCACTAAAAGTCCCATTAGCATGAATTGTGAACTACCGGGATTTGGTAGACGCTTATGCATATAATAGTACTATTTGGGGACGATCACCCCAGTTCGCGCCTTGACGGTTGATCCCCGTCGTGCCACATCGACTGGTAAGCGAATTTATGTATGAGAAGATTTCCATAGCGTGACTGATAATTTGATTTTGTATGGGTTCTAATTTCTCTCGGAATCCTCTCGAATTGATCTCGGCCTTAAGTGGAATGATTGTTCTTGGTTACTAAATAAAAGGGTTTAAAAGGGTTTGGTTTCCTAATACACTAAATGTTAAAAGTACTTAAAATGAAAACTTAAATCAAAGACAATTACTTAAATGACCATTTATAAAAAACTTGAACTTAAAACTAAAATGAAAACTAAAATTAAAGTTAAAATAACAGTTAAAATATAAACAGTAAAACAGTAGAACAGTAACACTAAAGAAAAATTGATTCGGAACTTTTTAACCTTGATTCGGAACTTTCACTCGGAAGATTGGCGTCATTCGGAACTTAAAACTCATTCGGAACTATAGACTCATGCGGAACTTTGTTCATCCGGAACTTAGTGCTCATTCGGAAGTTTCTAATTCATTCGGAACTTAATGATTCATTCGGAAGTTTTTACTTCATTCGGAACTTTAGACTCATCCGGAACTTTGGTTCATTCGGAAGATTAGGTTCATCCGGAACTTTCAGTTCGTTCGGAACTTTATATTGATTCAGAACTTTTTTAAACAAAAACTCACTCGGAACTTTTTAAAACACATTCATCCGGAACTTACTGTTCATTCGGAAGATTGTAACTCATCCGGAACTTTGTGGTTCGTTCGGAAGTTTCTGACTCATTCAGAACTTTTCAGAAACAAAACTCATTCAGAACTTAGGTGTTCATCCGGAACATTTGGTGTTCATCCGGAACCTGGGAACACAGATACAGTAATATTACCCGAAGAACAAGGAAAACTAATTTTAATCCAAAAATCACCAAGTTTTTCACCAAATCTTAAATAAAACTTAACACAAAACATCTACTAACCATAAACTACAAATCCCATTAACAAAAACACAAATCCCAACAACTTTTGAAGATCAAACTCAATAAAATAAGAACTTAAGAACTTGAAGATAAAGATGATGATGAACAAGATGAAATGGAAAGATTAAACAAGACTTTGTATTGATGATTGATGTTTTAACAATAACAAAATAAAGATGAAAATTACAAGATTAAAATTAAAAGATCAAGATCACCAAACACCCTAGTGGTGTTGGTGATGGGACGAACTAAAAAGAGAGAAAAGTGGGGGAGAAGAAAACTAAAAACTGCCTAGCACTATGTGTAAGGGGTGGACTATTTATAGGTGTTTCCTTTGGTTGGTGAGTGGGCTTTCTCCCGTTCTTCGTGTCTTCTCGTCTTTTCAGAAAAGTTGACGATTTCGATTCTGATTCGGGATTTGTCGTTGATTAAATTCAACTCGTCTTTTTAATTTCTTCGTTTAATAGACTTGAGTTTCTTCGACATATATAAGTCTTCCATCTTTGGTCCTTTTCTTCGATAAATCTTCGAATCGGCCCAGTGACTTCAAATCTTTTGCATCTCTTGGACAATAGACTTTATCTTGAGTCCTTTTCTTCAGTAAAACCCGTGCAATCCCATGTTTTCTTCAATAATCATCCGGTTGGCTCTGAATACATAATAAACACAAAAACCACGCATAATTCCAAACAAATGATATTAAATACGCGTTTTGGTCTCGTTTTACTTAGAATTAAGTGGTAAAAGGATGGGTGTTTACACACCTATCAAATCTCCTACACTTAACCATTGTCATTCCCTCATGCAATGCTTAGTGAGAAAGCAATTTTACACTTTTCTCATAATTAATCAACCTTGGCCTTATTTAAATACTACTAAACAAAAATTAAAATACTAATAGAAATTAAAACTTTAAAGGAAACAAAAGAATGGAAATAACTTGCAAAGAGATCAATGACTTACATTAGGGCTTTGGTGTTGCGAAGATTTATCACCCTCAAGTTTCACGTTCCCCAAACTAAGCTTAAAAACGAGATCATTGTTATTATAAGTTAGCAATTCAAACACTTACACACATGGCTTAATTAAATGCTTAAACTCCCTTATTCCTAGGTGTATCTCTTATATTTTATTTTTGTCTTAGAATGATCATGAAGATGCATTTTTGGACTTATTTCGATAGTTATTTAGGCTGAAAGCAAAGTAGGACGATTTGATCAATAGTTAGCTAAAGGACAAAATCTCTTAAAACTGCTTCTCGGGATATCAAAAAGTTCATATCTTGGCATAACTCGGTTCACGATTTGAGACCTTTCTCGGGCCGATATTTGGCATGTACTTCATACTTCATATCTTGAGAGACGTGCTTGAGATAATGGTCTTCTCATCGTTCATAGAGTTTCTTCGCTTGGAGACTTTTGAGAGGTACTCCAACTTTGTTGACCACGACTTCATGATTATTTCTTCAATCTTTATTTGGGATTTTGAGATACAACGATCCGCCTCCTTTTCGGACTTGGATCTATTTATCCTCATACCTTGTTAGGGTCTTTTCGGATAGACTTCTCCATGATCTTTATGGGAGTTGATTGCTTTTCGTCGTGAGTCTTGATCCTTCATAATGACTTTGGGAATAATGCTTTTCACATCACCTTGGATCTTTAGCAATAAAATGGAATCCGCATGCCTTGTTAGGGCCTTTTCGGACTCGCCAATCTTCGCGCCCCGCTTCATAAGTTATGCCTTGGCTATGAACTCTTATCATTATCGAGCAACTTTTAAACGATCTTGGGCTAGAAGCTAAGTAACTTTTCAAATCGTACGACCTTACTTATTGCAGATAATTTATTAGCAAGTGATGGGAGAATAGGCAAATAATTACACCAAGTGAGCTTGTGCAAGAATACCGACTTATAATTGACTCTATCATCTCTCGTCCTCCACAATTTAAAATCTCAAGTAATGAGACTCGTGGACACTTAGCCTAATAAACCAATTAAGGTCTACATGGTTAAGGATACTAGCTAGAATAAACTTGGATAAGTCTATTCGGGTTGAGTCAAAATAAACGCAACGGGCCTAATATGTCAAAGATTTCTAAACTAGCTACACCGCTTTATTAATATTTTTGACTTTATTGCTGGATATATACATATGAAAGCAACGATAAAAATTTAAAAATTACGACTAAATGGCCAAAGTTAATAAAAAATTTGAAAAATGTTGAAAAATTGGATTTTCCGGTTAAATGAAGGCATTTTCATGGAAGAGTCCACTTAAAACTTCGATAGAAGTCCCCCCTACACTTAAGATAAACATTATCCTCAATGTTTAAGCATGTGGGAAAAGTCTCCCCTACACTTATGACATTGTGCACGTTGGTTAAATCAAGTTAAGGAAGAGACGACTAACGTGATCAATTTCAAATGTGAGTATGAAGAAATTTGAATCACGATAGTTGAGAGATAGAACCGGATTTCGGATAACACGGGAGCACGGTTCTTCAGAGATTTCAAGAGTGCACTTATCCCTGTAATCACATCAGCACACAAGTAGAAAAACACGTATAGAAGTCCCCCTACACTTAGGAGGTTAAAACATAAAGGATAGATACTCGGGCTGCCTCCCGAGGAGCGCTTGTTTTTGATAACCGAGTCACGAGCCTGACTCGACCCAAAATTAGTTCATGGGGAACGTGGTGAGGGATGGAATCACCTCCTGAGAGGTGTCCTCACCAAAGTACAACTTCACTCGTTGGCCATTCACCTTAAAATTAGGTCCATTAGGTTGAGCGAGCTCGAGACTACCATGTGGAAAAATTTGGGCAATGGTGAATGGGCCGGACCAACGAGATTTGAGCTTTCCCGAAAAGATTTTCAACCGAGAGTTAAAGAGTAAGACTTTGTCTCCAACATGGAACTCTCGGTTCTTAATCTTAGAATCGTGAATGAGCTTAGTCCTTTCCTTATAGATCAAAGAATTTTAATAAGCCTCATTACGGAGTTCATTGAGCTCATTGAGTTGGATCTTGCGTAGGTCACCGGCTTTGTTAATATCAAAATTAGCCCACTTCAAGGCCCAATAAGCCTTGTGCTCCAACTCAATGGGGAGGTGGCACACTTTCCCGTACACAAGACGATAAGGCGTACAGCCGATTGGGGTCTTGTAAGCAGTACGGAAAGCCCACAAAGAATCATCAAGTTTATCAGCCCATGAGGCACGATGCTCTCCCACGGTTCGTTCCAGAATTCGCTTAAGTCCTCGGTTGGATATTTCAGCCTGGCCATTAGTTTGTGGGTGGTAGGCTGTGGAAAGACGATGATTTACACCATACTTAGCCATGACTCGAGCAAATTGGTCATTGCAGAAATGAGTCCCACGATCACTAATAATGGCACGAGGCACACTGAATCTAGCGAAAAGAGCTTTCAAAAAGTTACAAACCACCCTTGCGTCATTAGTAGGTAAAGCTTTGGCTTCAACCCACTTGGAAACGTAGTCAACGGCTACAAGGATGTATTTGTTTCTTTTAGAAGAAGGGAATTGCCCCATAAAGTCGATACCCCAAACATCAAAGATTTCACATTCTTGAATGAAATTCTGAGGCATCTCGTCTTTATGTGTGATGTTGCCTTGTTTTTGGCAAACATCACATCGTTTAACCATATCGTGAGCGTCACGATATATGGAAGGCCAATAAAATCCCGAATCAAACACTTTTTTGGCGGTGTAGTTGGGACCAAAGTGACCACCGGTGGGTCCTTTGTGGCAATCATTAAGGATTTCCGAAGCTGCCGGTCCATCAACACATCGGCGAATAATCAGGTCGGCACATTGTTTGAATAGGTAAGGGTCGTCCCAAAAGTAAGTCTTGATGTCGGTGAAGAACTTTTTCTTTTGTTGGGACGTCAACCCTTCCTTGAGAATTCCACCCGCCAAGTAGTTTGCAAAGTCCGCAAACCACGGGGTTTCATTCGACTTCGAGTTTATAGACATTAAGGTCTCCAAGGGAAAAGAATCATTGATTTCTTTGTTCGGATGATGCCCTTGGTAAGGATCCTCAAGTCTGCTGAGATGATCCGCGGCTAAGTTTTCAGCTCCTTTTTTATCGCGAATTTCGATTTTAAATTCTTGGAGCAGCAAAACCCAGCGAAGAAGTCTTGGTTTGGAATCTTGCTTTGTCAACAAGTACTTCAGCGCGGAATGATCGGTATACACAATTGTTGTAGAAAGGACAAGATAGGGGCGGAATTTTTCAAAAGCATAGACAACAGCTAAAAGTTCTTTTTCGGTTGTCGTATAATGCAATTGTGCCCCCGTCATTGTCTTGCTAGCGTAATGGATTGGTTGGAAGTGTTTGTTCACTCTTTGTCCCAGAACCGCTCCAATAGCAAAATCACTAGCATCGCACATCAACTCAAAGGGAAGCTCCCAATTAGGGGTAACTAAGACGGGTGCCTTAGTTAGCTTATCCTTAAGCGAGTTGAAGGCTTCAAGACACTCTTTGGAAAAGATAAAAGGAGTATCTTTTTCCAAAAGGTGGGTCATCAGGCGAGCGATTTGAGAAAAATCTTTGATGAATCGACGGTAGAAGCCCGCATGACCCAGAAAACTTCTCACACCCTTCACGGTTGAAGGTGGAGGCAACTTGGCGATAACATCGACTTTAGCACGGTCTACTTCAAGACCGGCTTTGGAAATCTTGTGTCCCAGCACGATGCCTTCTTTTACCATAAAATGGCATTTTTCCCAATTCAGAACAAGGCGAGTGTCTTCGTACCGCTTCAGCATACGTTCCAAATTGGCAAGGCAAGAAGAGAAGGAATCCCCGAAGACCGAGAAATCATCCATGAAGACTTTCATGGTTTGTTCAACCATGTCATGGAAGATAGCTAACATACACCTTTGAAAAGTCCCGGGCGCATTACATAGGCCAAAAGGCATTCTTTTGTAAGCAAAAGTGCCATAGGGACAAGTGAATGTTGTCTTCTCTTGATCTTGGGGATCGATGGGTATTTGGAAATAACCTGAGAAACCATCAAGAAAGCAGTAATATTCATTACCTGCTAAACGTTCAAGCATTTGGTCCATAAAAGGTAGAGGGAAATGATCCTTTCTCGTGGCATCATTGAGTTTGCGGTAGTCAATACAAACTCTCCACCCAGTAACGAGACGAGTGGAAATCAACTCGTTGTGTTCATTGGGAACAACGGTTATTCCGTCCTTCTTGGGCACACAATGGATTGGACTAACCCATGGTGAATCCGAAATAGGGTAAATCATACCTGCATCAAGAAGTTTGATAACCTCTGTTTTGATGACTTCATGTATTTTTGGATTCACCCTTCGTTGGCTTTGAATTGGGGGCTTAAAGTCGTCCTCCATGAGAATTTTGTGTGTGCAGAAGTGAGGATCAATTCCACGAATATCAGAAATCTTCCAAGCAATAGCCTTCTTGTGATCTTTCAACACGTTGATAAGTCGGGCTTTTTCGTCTTCCTTCAGGTCCTTAGCAATGATGACTGGTGACTTCTTCTCTTCTTCAAGGAATACATACTCGAGATGGGGCGGCAACTCCTTAAGCTCTAAATCCGGAGGATTTTCGACGGGAGGCGTATTCGAAGTCGGAGTATCGATAGCAATGACCGTGGGAGATGGAGGAGAAGGATTGTCTTCGTTGAGAAGATTGTCAAAGAAATTCATGTCTTCATCCCCATCGATAGGAGAATCATTAGTAGCTAAATTCACATCTCCCATGGTGTCTTCAAGATTGTTCCAAAACAAATCAGTATCTCCAAATAGAGACAACGATGAATCAATAGAGGACACGGTCTCAACATTGGGAAGAGAGATAGGAATACTTTTGCAAGCATCATTAATGTGTTCTTCACAAGCCTCATCAATAACGTCAATACAATTAACACTCTCATATGAATAAGGCTGTTTAGACAACTTTCCCATGTTGAACACTACTTTATCGTCACCCACTCTCATGATAAGCTCACCGGCTTCAACATCAATGAGAGTGAGACTGGTCCTCAAGAATGGACGACCAACAATTAGTGGCACACGAGGGTCCATCTCGTAGTCGACGACAACAAAATCAGCAGGAAAGGTGAATTTGTCGACTCCTACAATGACGTCTTCGGCTATCCCCACTGGATAAGCAACCGTACGGTTGGCTAATTCCAAAGTCATTTTGGTGGGGACTAGCTCTGGGAGAGATAATTGCTCCCAAACGCTTAGAGGCATAAGGTTAATACTGGCACCTAGATCGGCTAGGGCCATGCAATTCTCTACTCCCGGGAAATTGCAAGGGATAAGAAAACGACCCGGATCACCAAGCTTAGTTGGCAATTTCCTTAAGAGCACTAGAGAGCAATTCTCATTAAGTTGGATGTTGGCAAGATCAAGGAGCTTTTCCTTATCGCTCAGAAGATCTTTAAACATTTTCGCATATTTAGGCATGTGAGCGAGAGCCTCAGCGAAGGAGATATTGAAATTGAGTTGTTTAAACATCTTAAGAAAGTTTGAAACCTGAATATCGTCCTTGCTCTTTTGCTTCTCTTTCCTCAACCTAGATGGATAAGGTATATTTGAAGAAGAGGAAGGCTTTGGAAGAATAGGATCACTCACATCTTGGGTGGAGGAGGGGTAGAAGGAAGAGGTGGAGAAATTGGGGAAGGAGAAGGATGAGGAATAGGAGCAGGTGACTCGTTCTCCTTAGTCACAATCACCGGTGGAGGTATAGGAAGATCGGGTTCCTTGGTACCTTTGCCACTTCGAGTGGTGATTGCTTTCATCTCCCCTCTTGGATTCGCAACGGTGTTACTCGGAAGAGTACCCGAAGAAGAGGGTTGATTACCTTGGAAGAAACTAGCCATCATGTTCCTCAAGTCAGTTGTTTGGCTATCCAACGTATTTTTCATGTCGGCTCTCAAATCGTTTCCTTGCTTGACCAAGTCTGCTTTCAAATTGATCACTTCACGCTGAATATTTTCCACGATCACATCGTTTGTCCTCATGTAGGTCTGCACTTCTTGGTGTAGAGCGGTGGATTGGTTGGGAGGAGCATTGTATGCGGGTGGTTGATAAGCAGGTTGTTGGTAAACTTGGTTGTTACGTTGAGGTGGTTGTTGCTGCTTGTGAGGAGGTATGTATGGTTGTCGAGGTTGTTGTTGTTGTTGAGGAGGGCGATTGAGGTTTGGTTGTTGGTTTGGGTTGTTTGGGGGAAAACCGGGTGGTGAGAGGTAGTTGTTGGAGCGGTAGCTAAGCAAATTACGGTCACCTTGAGGTCTAGCTTGATAAGCAGGTTGAGGATAGGTGCCATATGCCGCATTCACATTCTCAGCAGGGTAGTCTTGGGTGGCAGTACAAGTAGTGTAGGGGTGAGGACCACCGCATATCTCACAAGGTTGGCTGACAGCACTAACTTGAGCGTTTTTAGCGTTGTTGCTGTTGTTGTTGCTGACGGTGTGGGTGACAAGCGATTCAAGAAGCGTAGTGATTTTGTCCAGTCGCTTGTCGCTGTCACTAGTGCTAGCACTAGCGACATTGGTCCGAACACTCTTGGTTTGCACACGAGATTTATTCTCAATGATGTCCCATGCAGCATTGGAAGTCTTAGCCAATAGATTACCGCCCGAGGCACTGTTCAGTGAATCTTGGTCACTCATGCTTAAACCATTGTAAAAAGTATTAATTTGATGTACTTTGGTAAAACCATGTTGTGGGCATTTTCTTAAAAGATCTTTAAAGCGATCCCAAGATTCACTGAACGACTCATCGTACTTTTGTTCAAAATTTATGATTTCATTCTGCAAAGCGGTAGTACGAGAGGGTGGGAAAAAGTAATTGATAAACTTTGTTTCCAAATCCGTCCACGAGAGAATACTCTGTGGCGGTTCCTTAGCAAGCCAATGCCGGGCTTGTCCCTCTAAAGAAAAGGGAAAAAGTTGTAACCTTATAACCTCTTGTGGAACGCCATTGAATTTGACCGTGTTGGTGAGTTGCAAGAATCTCTTGATGTGGTCGTGTGGATCATCAATGGTACGTCCCAAGAATGGTTGAGCGGAGACCATCTGGATAAAGCCTGATTTTAGCTCGAAATTGTTGGCGTCAATTGGAGGTATGACAATTGGATCCGTGTTGCCATTGACATGAGCTTGCAGCAGTTCAATCATCGGGCGATTATCCGGAAGGTGCTCATTGTTGTTTTTATTGTTCATGTTGTTGAAAGGCGGGTTGTTGTTGTTATTATTATTGTTTGGAGGTGGTATGTTGTTGTTGTTGTGTACACCGGCCATGTCTAAGTTATCGAGAGGCTCGGGCTCTTGATAAGACGTGGATCGAGTGCGCATACACCTGCAAAAGAACGAACAAAGAAAAACAAAGCAAAATTTTTTTTTGTTTTTATGTTTTTTAATTTTTTTGTATTTTTGAAAATTTTATATTTTTTAGGATTTTTTGAAATTTTTTATGAAAAAGTAACGTTCACAGGGAACGGATCCCAAAATCCAAGTTCTCACAAAAAACTTTTGATCTTAACGAGAAGAGCCGGCAGCGGCGCCATTTGATACTTTGATTTTGTATGGGTTCTAATTTCTCTCGGAATCCTCTCGAATTGATCTCGGCCTTAAGTGGAATGATTGTTCTTGGTTACTAAATAAAAGGGTTTAAAAGGGTTTGGTTTCCTAATACACTAAATGTTAAAAGTACTTAAAATGAAAACTTAAATCAAAGACAATTACTTAAATGACCATTTATAAAAAACTTGAACTTAAAACTAAAATGAAAACTGAAATTAAAGTTAAAATAACAGTTAAAATATAAACAGTAAAACAGTAGAACAGTAACACTAAAGAAAAATTGATTCGGAACTTTTTAACCTTGATTCGGAACATTCACTCGGAAGATTGGCTTCATCCGGAACTTAAAACTCATTCGGAACTATAGGCTCATGCGGAACTTTGTTCATCCGGAACTTAGTGCTCATTCGGAAGTTTCTAAATCATTCGGAACTTATTGATTCATTCGGAAGTTTTTACTTCATTCGGAACTTTAGACTCATCCGGAACATTGGTTCATTCGGAAGATTAGGTTCATCCGGAACTTTCAGTTCGTTCGGAACTTTATACTGATTCGGAACTTTTTTAAACAAAAACTCACTCGGAACTTTTTAAAACACATTCATCCGGAACTTACTGTTCATTCGTAAGATTGTAACTCATCCGGAACTTTGTGGTTCGTTCGGAAGTTTCTGACTCATTCAGAACTTTTCAGAAACAAAACTCATTCGGAACATAGGTGTTCATCCGGAACATTTGGTGTTCATCCGGAACCTGGGAACACAGATACAGTAATATTACCCGAAGAACAAGGAAAACTAATTTTAATCCAAAAAACACCAAGTTTTTCACCAAATCTTAAATAAAACTTAACACAAAGCATCTACTAACCATAAACTACAAATCCCATTAACAAAAACACAAATCCCAACAACTTTTGAAGATCAAACTCAATAAATTAAGAACTTAAGAACTTGAAGATAAAGATGATGATGAACAAGATGAAATGGAAAGATTAAACAAGACTTTGTATTGATGATTGATGTTTTAACAATAACAAAATAAAGATGAAAATTACAAGATTAAAATTAAAAGATCAAGATCACCAAACACCCTAGTGGTGTTGGTGATGGGACGAACTAAAAAGAGAGAAAAGTAGGGGAGAAGAAAACTAAAAACTGCCTAGCACTATGTGTGAGGGGTGGACTATTTATAGGTGTTTCCTTTGGTTGGTGAGTGGGCTTTCTCCCATTCTTCGTGTCTTCTCGTCTTTTCAGAAAAGTTGACGATTTCGATTGTGATTCGAGATTTGTCGTCGATTAAATTCAACTCGTCTTTTAATTTCTTCGTTTAATAGACTTGAGTTTCTTCGACTTATATAAATCTTCCATCTTTGGTCCTTTTCTTCGATAAATCTTCGAATCGGCCCAGTGACTTCAAATCTTTTGCATCTCTTGGACAATAGACTTTATCTTGAGTCCTTTTCTTCAGTAAAACCCGTGCAATCCCATGTTTTCTTCAATAATCATCCGGTTGGCTCTGAATACACAATAAACACAAAAACCACACATAATTCCAAACAAATGATATTAAATACGCGTTTTGGTCTCGTTCTACTCAGAATTAAGTTGTAAAAGGATGGGGTTTCGGGCTAGCTACCCGTTGTTTGGTTTAGTAAGGTAACAATGTCATGCTGCTTGTAATAATCCAATTAACGAAATACTGCTTTAAGCATTAAATTACGATATATTGCCCGACTAGAAATACGGGGTATTACTATTGATATTATGTTCGTGTTTTGGTTTTCATAACCATAATCATATAACCGTTTTTATTTAACTCCATACAACGTTATAAAACGTATTGTATGATATTTTTACGACATTGGTTCGTATAATGATTTTGAAGGCGAGAGCCTATATTATCATTTTGATAAGGATTTGTATAAAATGACTTTGGCTATTTTATGGCCTATTACAAAGATTTGTACAAAATGATTTTTGGTAATAATTTTATACCGATATTATATTGATGGATTTTATTAAACTCTATGAATTCACTCGGCGTTATCGCTGACCTTTTCTTTTAACATGTTTTATCTCAGGTACTTGAAGGTCATTCTCGGGAAGACAACAAGAATTCATGGCCCGCACTTAAACAATAATTTCCATTCGAATCTTTTGTAAAAATTGTATGAAATGACTATGACTTGGGACCTATGTAAATTTGATGTTTATGAATGGAAATGCTTTATTATTAAACGACGTGATTTTTATGCGTTGTCTATGATGTGAGTAATGTGCTATCCCGTAACACCAACGAGTCTTCCGCTGTATTGAGTTGTATAAATTTGGTGGTGTTACAAAGGTGAATTTGTCAACGCCAACGAAGACGTCTTCGGCTATTCCCACTGGATAAGCAACCGTACGGTTAGCTAATTCCAAAGTCATTTTGGTGGGGACTAGCTCGGGGAGAGATAATTGCTTCCAAACACTTAAAGGCATTAAGTTTATACTAGCACCTAGATCGGCTAGGGCCATGCAATTCTCTACTCCCGGGAAGTTGCAAGGAATCAAGAAGCGACCCGGATCACCAAGTTTGGTGGGTAATTTCCTTAAGAGAACCGTAGAGCAATTCTCGTTAAGTTGGGTATTAGCAATATCAAGAAGCTTTTCCTTGTCACTAAGAAGATCTTTAAACATCTTCACATATTTAGGCATGTGAGCGAGAGCCTAGGCAAAGGAGATGTTAAAATTCAATTGTTTAAACATTTTAAGAAAGTTTGAAACTTGAATATCATCCTTGCTCTTTTGCTTCTGTTTCCTCAACCTTGAAGGATAAGGTATATCGGATGAAGAGGAAGGCTTTAGGGGAGTAGGATCACTCACAACCGCGGGTGGTGGGGGAATGAGGGTAGAAAGCAAAGGAGGTGAGGAAAGCCGCTCTTTTTCCTTGTTCACAATCACGGGTGGAGGTGTAGGAAGCTTGGTTTCCGTATAACCTTTTCCACTACGAGTGGTGATTTCTTTCATCTCCCCTCGTGGATTAGCAACGGTGTTACTCGGAAGAGTACCCGAAGAAGAGGGTTGATTACCTTGGAAAAGCGTACCGATCATATCACGTATATTATCCGCTTGAGTGCTGAAAGAGTCTCTCATGTCTGCGCGAATATCATTGCTTTGTTTTGCCATGTCATTCCTTAGTTCGGCTTGAATATCGCTCCCTTGTTTCGCGATGTCTCCCTTCAAGTTGATGAATTTACTCTGAAGATTCGTTACCATCTCTCTGTTCGTCCTCATGAACTTCTCGATGTCTTGATTCAACGCCGTTGGTTGATTGAGAGGTGGAGCTTGTTAAGCTTGAGAATTTCCTTGAGGTGGGTATGGGTTTCTTTGGGATTGATATTGATTGTTAGCACGAGGTTGAGTTTGGTTATTTCGGTTATAGCTTTGTTGTTGGTTTTGGTTTTAAGGAGTAAAACCGGGTGGTGAAAGATAGTTGTTTGAACGATAACTTAGCAAGTTACAGTCTCCTTGAGGACGAGCTTGATAGCCTCCTGTGGGATAGGTACCGTATGTCGCGTTAACGTTTTCACAAAAATTGCCTTGAGTAGGAGGAAAATCAATGTAAGAATGAGGACCACCACATTTTTCACAAGAATTAGCAACGGCTTTAGCTTGTTGAGTATGGTTAGTAGCCAAAATTTGCATATTTTTGCTCATTTCGATAATGGCTCGTTTCATGGCGGACATGTCGGTGGTGGAAGAAGTAGATGAAACATTGACTCTCGGATTAGATCTTGAGGATGCGGATGAATCCCAATTCTTGTGGTGAGTAGTCATGTTTTCAATCAACTCTCTACACTCCTCCGGTCTCCTTTTCATAAAAGTTCCACCGGCGGCGGCGTTGATCGTGTCACGATCACGAAAAGTGAGAACATTGTAGAAAGTATCAATGAGAGTGACGGGGAGCATGTTATGGTTCGGACAACGGTCGATAAAATCATTGTAGCTTTCCCAAGCATCAAAGAGCGATTCATCATTGTCTTGCATGAATCCACTAATTTGGTTACGAAGGCTCGTGACCATGGATGGTGGAAAGTAGCGCGACAAAAATCGTTGAGTCATGTCGTCCCAAGTATGAATAGAATTCTTTGGGAGACGGTCAAACCATTTTTCGGCATGGTGATAAAGCGTGTGGGGAAATAGTTGAAGGCGAAGTACATCCATAAAAACACCGGGCATCTTCATGCTTTGAGTAATGGTAATGAATTTGTCGAGGTGCTTGTTGGCATCATCATCCGGCAATCCGCGAAATGGATTAGTTTGCACTTGTTGGATCATGTGATGCTTCAACGAAAACTCCTGAGCCGTGATTTGCATCGGCGCAATCGGGCCTCCACGTCCATTCATCGTAGGTTGGCATAGCTCCTCCATGGTTCGTAGGTCGGGTTGTGGTAGATTATTCATGTTGGGGTGGGGTGGATTATTATTGTTGTTGTGTACACCGGCCATGTCTAAATCTCGAAGAGTCTCGGGCTCAGGATAAGACGTTGATCGAGTACGCATACACTAAAAAGAAAATGCAAGAGAAAATATTTTTTGTTTTTATAGGTTTTTTAAATTTTTTGTGTTTTTGAGAATTTTATATTTTTATGGGTTTTTGAAAAAAACTTGTACTTGAAAGTAACGTTCCCGAAAGAACGGATCCCAAAATCCAATTTTTCTCACAAGAAACCGTTGATCCTTACGAAAAGAGCAGGCAGCGGCGCCATTTAATAAAAGGGTTTTGCTAGGTTAAAAAGGTAGCTTTTGCAAGATCTTTCTTTGTGTTGGTCGTACCCAATTATATTTGTCGTTGTTTCGTTCTCGGTATCTTCTCGAATTGATCACGGTCCAAAGTGGAATTGTTGTTCTTGGTAACTAAAAGGGGGAGCTTTTGATCTATTTCTACTTAAAAGGTAAATGCGTGAAGTTATAAAAATAAACTAAAAACAATTAATAAGAATAAAGCTAGAATTAAACTTAAACAGTACAATACCTTTACTTGGAAAAACAACTGATTCGGAATAATTGCTTGATTCGGAATATTTAGCTCGTTCGGAATAAATCAACTCATGCGGAATACTATCTTCATCCTGAATAAATCAACTCTTGGTAACTCATTCGGAATGTTTTGTTGGTTCGGAATACATTGCTCAAGCGGAATACCTTGTTCGTTCGGAAAAGGCTTGATTCGGAAAAATCTTGCTTATCCGGAATATTTTGATCCAGAATAATTAAAACAAAAGACTCATACGGAAAAAAGGGCTCATTCGGAATAAATGTGGTGATCCGGAATATTCTTTATTCGGAATAAATGTGTTTATTCGGAATATCTAAAACAAAGGGGCTCATTCGGAATATCAACTGGTTCGGAATTAAATTAAAAGACCTTGGTTCGGAATGATGACTGATCCGGAATAAATCTGTTTATTCGGAATAATGTGTTTGTTTGGAATATTAGCTCATCCGGAATACTTTTTCATCCGGAATAATGCTTCATCTAGAATAAATTTGAAAAACACTTCGTTCGGAATACTAAATGAAATCCTTGGTTCGGAATAAAAAGCTTCGTTCGGAATCTGGGAAATGTTACTGTCCAAAGAACAGGGGAAACAAAACACCACGAATTTTAACCAAATTCAACCAAAATAAATCTAAGGGTTAAACCAAAATAGCCACTAATGATTAACTAACCATAACAATCATTCTAAACCAATAAAAACATAAAACCCACTTGTTTTTAAAGATCAAAATCAACAAAATAAAAAACTAAGAACTTTGAATCAACAAGAAAAGAAAGAACAAGATTAAATGGAAACTTGTATTAAGGATTAAAATTCAAACAAACAAATGGAAAGATTAAAACTTACAAGATCATGGATAGATTCAAAGAAAAATAAAAATCACCAAACTCCTTAATGGAGTTGGTTTCCTACGAAACAGGAAGAAAAAATAACAGAAAATGAAGACTAGTTTTAAAATGTGAAGGGAATGGTCTATTTATAGGCCTTGAGCTTGGTTGGTGAGTGGGCTTTTCTCCTCTCTTTTTGTCTTCTCGTCTTTTCAGTAGAGTTGACGTTTTTGATTCTTATTCGGGATTTGTCGATGAATAAATTCAACTCGTCTTTTAATTTCTTCGTTTAATAGACTTGAGTTCTTTGACATATGTAAATCTTCCATCTTTGGTCCTTTTCTTCGATAAATCTTCAAATAGGCCCATTGACTTCAAATCTTTTGCATCTCTTGGACTATAGACTTCTTCTTTTCGTTTTTTTCTTCGATAAAACCCGTGCAATCCCATGTTTTCTTCAATATTTATCTGGTTGGCTCTAAAAACACACCAAACACACAAACCACGCATAATTCCAAACAAATGACATTAAAGACGTGTTTTGGTCTCGTTTTAGCAAGCAATAAGTGGTAAAAGGATGGGTGTTTTCACACCTATCAGATATTTGTAATAGATAAGCTAGGAGGTATGTAGTTCCTCCTGGTCCTAATAGTAGTAGGAGCAATACGTGCTCCTGGTCTAGTAGAAAGTCAAACATTATTATTCTTAGTAGTTTGGTAGGATATGCATGAGATATGTTAGGAAAGGATATGCATATCAGAAGTTACACGTTTTGGTTTAATGTAGTATTAGGGTTTCCTTGTAGTCTAAAAGGAACCAATTGGCAGAAAGGTGACACACACCTTCATCATCATTATTCATTTCATATTAATAGTAGAAATCCTTAGTAAGGATCAAGTAATTTAGTTATTCTGTTTCTTCTTGTTCATAGTATTTGTATTCCTCACTTATTATGTGTGTTACATTAAAAGTCTCTTTGTGAATAGACTTGTGATTACAGAAGTCGTTCACCATCCTTAACAGGCTGCAAGATCCACATCTAGTGGACCCAACAAGTGGTATCAGATCCTGGGAGAGTCTCTACTCAAGAAGAATCAATTTTTCTTTTTACTAACATCATTGTTTAATCATGTCTGCTTCTAGTTCTACTGAAACAGGAGAAGCTAGCACCTCTAATACACAGCAAACACAACAAATCGTTGCTACTGTTTCTAATACTAATGGAAAATTCCCACTCTTGAAGAAGGAGGAGTATGATAGCTGGGCCATGAAGATGGAATGCTGGATCACCAATACTGATCTAGACCTATGGAAAATTGTCCAGAATGGCAACAGCAAGAAAATTACTGGTAGAGACAAGAATGGTAATATCACTAATCTCGATCCTAAAACTCATGAAGAAATCACTGCTGTTCAGAATGAAATCAAAGCAAAAACTATTTTGCTTCAGTCCCTTCCTAATGATCATATGGGTGATTTTTTTCACTTGAATGATGCTAGGGAGATTTGGAATGGAATTAAGGCAAGATTTGGAGGAAATGAGTAATTTAAGAAGATGCGCAGATCAATGCTGAGAGATGAATTCTCAGAATTCAAGATTTCTGAAACAAAAGGTCTTCATCAAGGGTATGACAGGTTTCAAAAGATTCTTAGCCAATTAAATCAACTCATGTCTAAACCTGAAAATGAAGACATTAATGCCAGGTTTCTTAGAGCCCTGCCGCATTCATGGAATTAGGTAGTCATCTCTTTAAAGGCAAAAGGAGGCCTTGACTATCTTTCTTTTGATGACTTGTTTTATAAACTCAAAACCTTTGAGTCTCATGTGAGAGGATACTCAAGTGATTCCTTTCCTACTCCTGTTAACTCTGCTTTTGTGAGTTCCATGCGATCTACTCCAATGTCTTATGCCAGTAGCCCAAGCTATACTTTGTCATCTCAACATACTTCTACTCCTGAATCAAAAGCCAAGTCTGGTAGTATGGTAGAGGCTGTTCTTCACTCTTTTGTTGCTGATGTTGATTAATACAAGGTTTTTAGCCAAGTATAAAATCTTATCATCCTATCTCTTCGAATTGATTATCGGCTAAGAGTGTGACTGAATTGTCTTTTGGAAAACAAGAGGATGGTTTGGTTTGTTTGATTATCTAAAAGCAAGTAATTGAAATTGTCGTTGATTAAAATGGAAGTCTTAAAATTAAACTACAAATAAAAGTGTGCAATTCTTTGGAAATTAAACGTAAATGATTGAAAACTTAGAAACTTGTTTTAAAAAAAACTAAGACAAAAGGCGGGAAAGAGTAAATTTGAAAGTCTAAGGAAAATAAAACAAAGCAGATCGCAACGCGATCGTTCCCAAAAAATAAGATGGATCGTGTCCACCGACCGCACTCAATGCGATCACAGCAAAGGAATCAGATCGTACTCACTAGTACGATGGGTAACGTGATCGTACTACCAGATCGCAACCACGATCGCAACAAGTGGATCGTGGTCCTTGATCGTGGTTTGTGATCGCAACACAATAGAATCTCAATCAATGCGATGGAAACAAGGCATCGTAACACACCATCGCACTCCCAGATCGTAATCAATGATCGTGGTGTGTGATCGTAACAGGGAAGAACAGATGGATCACACTCAATGCAATCGTACCCCAAGATCGTGACCAAGTAAAACCTTCTAAGATGGAAATGGCGTCCAACAAGTAAATAAGCTTAAACGAATAAGCAGTAACCAAAGAAACACTTAACAACTTGGAAAATAGTAAATAAACACAAATTCAAAACTTTTATGAATTCTACACTCGCGACTTAATAAACCGAACATGAAATGATGGAATTCTTTAAAAAGTCTAAAAGTAGATAAGCTAAGAATACAAATAAGCTAATAAGCATAAATAGCTTATAGCCTATACGTATATGAGCTTATGTAGGAACAAAAGAAATGAACTTTCTAACCACACAACATCAAACTCAATCACGGATCATGAATGATTCGGATCAAAAGTGAAGTTTCGGATTAAGGAATAAGCAAAATCAAGAAATGTAGAAGGAGATTAAAGAACACAAAGCTTAAACTTAAACTTTTTGATTAATAAAACTCAAATACCAAATATTAACTAAAGCTTAACTTAAAAGAAAAGATGAAGTTTTAGTGAGAGAAAGTTAAACACTTTCTCTCTCTAAAATGAAAAACTAAAAAACAAAGAAAATAAAACTAGCTAACCACCCTCCTAATGTGATTAGGAGGGTATTTATAGGCTATATGGGAAGTGCATGTATGGTGTGCTTCCTTCTTTCTTTTCTTCTCGACTCGATTTAATTCTTTATCTTTTCTCGATGTCGTCTCGGGATTTGAACTTGTCTTTATAATTTTCTTCTATAATTTAGACTTGAGTTCTTCGACTTCATTAAACTTCCGTCTCTAGAGTTTTTCTTCGATAAATCTTCAGAATAGGTATTGGACATCCGTTCTTTAAGCACTCTTGATCTCTTGACTTCGTCTTTTCTCGTTTTCTTCGATAAAAGCCCGTGTTTTCTTCCTTTTTCATCTTTTGGTCCTAAAACACAATAAAAACACAAACCATGCATAATTTCGACTTTTACGACATAAATTGCACGTTTTGGTCTTGTTATTATTGGAAATAAGCGGTAAAAGGATAAGTGTTTTCACACTTATTAAATCCCCTACACTTGACCATTGCAATGCCCTCATGCAATGCATTAATTTTAAAGCACGGTTTATATTCTCCATCATAAATAACCCACCTTGGCCTTTATTAAATACTAAACATTTAGGGAAAATAAAAAGATTAAAAAAAGTAAAGAAATCAAAGACTTACATTGGGTTTTGGCTGCCATGAATGTTTATCATACTCAAGTTTCACGTTCCCCATACCAAGCTTAAAAACGAGATCATTGTTATTATAAGTTAGCAAACAAACACGAATTCATGTGGGCCAATTATTCACTTAGACTCCCTTATTCCTAGGTATATCTCTTATATTTTATTTTTGTCTTGAATGATCACGAGGATGCATTGTTTGACTTATTTCGATAGTTATTTAGGCCGAAAATAAAGTGAACGATTTAATGAATAGTTAGCTAAAGGACAAAATCTTTTAAAACTGATTCTCGGGACCTCATAAAGTTCATATCTTGGCATAACTTGCTTCACGATTTGAGACCTTTCTCGGACCGATATTTGGCAGCGACTTCATACTTCGAATCTTGAGAGACGTTCATGAAATTATGGTCTTCTCTTCATATTAGGAATTTCTTCACTTGAACTTTTTGAGAGATTCTTCATGTTTGGACCACGACTTCTTCATTTTTCTCCAAGCTTTATTTTGGACTTTAATATATAACGATCCGCCTCCTTTTAGGATTTGGATCTATTAATCCTCATACCTTGTTAGGGCCTTTTTGGATAGACTTCTCCATGATCTTTTGGGGAGTTTTTACTTTTCGTCGTGTGTCTCGATCCTTCATATTGATTTTTGATAAATGATTATTCACATCACTTTTGGATCTTTAGCAACAAAATGTAGCCCTCATGCCTTGTTAGGGCCTTTTTCGAACTCGCCAATCCTCGCATCCCGCTTCAATAAGTTATGCCTTGGCTATGAACTCTAATTAGTACCGAGAAACTTTTAAACGATCTTGGGCTAGAAGCTAAGTAACTTTTAAAATCGTACAACCTTACTTATTGCAGATAAATTTATTAACAAGAGACGGGAGAATAGGCTCATAATTAACTCACATAAATTCATGAAAGAATACCAAACTTATAATTGACTATATCATATCTCGTCCTCCACAGTTTAAAATCTCAAGGAATGAGACTCGTGGATGCTTAGCCAATTAAATCAATGTTTTGGGTTTTCGAGTCATCTATAGGATCTTGCAAATTCTTAGACATTTTCAAGTTTAGAAATCGCATTTTAAAGTTCCCTTGGTAAACAACTCTCTAGGATCAATTATAGGAACTTGCGAAAAGTTCTTGTTCTTAACCCGTAAGAGTTAAGACTTTCGCGTTTTAAAGCTCCCTATATAAAAGTCTAGCAAAACTTGACTTAAACACGTTAAGGATACTAGCTAGAGTAAACTTAGATAAGTAAACTCGGGTTGAGTCAAAAGATTCATAATGTTGAAAATTAAAACCACTTTATTGAAAATTTATTCTAGCAAAGAAAGTAAATAACGATAGTAAAGGAAAACTACAAGGCTAAAATAGATTAAAAATTTTGAAAAATGTCGAAAAATCAAATTTTCCGGTTAAAATGAGGGAAAATTCATGGAAAAGACCACTTACTTCGATAGAAGTCCCCCTACACTTGATATAAACATTGTCCTCAATGTTTAAGCATGTGGGAATAAATTCCCCTACACTTAAGACATTGTGCACTTTGTTTAAGTCTTGCTAAGGAAAGGACAACTAAAGTGATTTCACTGTGAACATATAAGATATGAAGAATTGAATCACGACAGTTTAGGATAGAACCAGGTAGACGGGAACACGGAATCACGGTTCATCAAAAGTCATAGAGGTGCTCTTTGAAGTTTGAATCCCTGCACAAAGTAAGAAACAAGGAAACCATCACATACGGGGCTCCCCCTACACTTATTATGAAAGCGGTAAAGGATAGATCACGGGTTCCCTCCCGAGAAGCGCTTGTTTTTTATAACCGAGTCACGAGCCTGACTCGACCCAAAACTAGTTCATGGGAAACGTGGTGAGGGATGGAATCATCTCATGAGAGATGTCCTCACCAAAGTACAACTTCAAACGCCCGCAATTCACCTTAAAATTAGGCCCATTTGGCTGAGAAAGCTCAATGGTGCAATATGGAAAGACTTTGGTCATGGTGAATGGACCAGACCAGCGGCTCTTTAACTTGCCAGAGAAGATCTTCAACCGAGAGTTAAAGAGTAAAACTTGATCACCAACGTGGAACTCTCGGTTCTTAATTCTAGCATCATGGATGATCTTGGTCTTCTCCTTGTAGATCAATGAGTTCTCGTATGCTTCATTCCTCAGTTCATTTAGCTCGGTGAGTTGAATCTTCCGAAGATCACCGACTTTGTTGATGTCGAAGTGAGCCCACTTCAAGGCCCAGTATGCCTTATGTTCCAGCTTGATAGGGAGGTGGCATGATTTCCCGTACACAAGAATAAGGTGTACAACCAATCGGCGTCTTATAAGCGGTACGAAAAGCCCATAGAGCATCATCTAACTTATCAGCCCACGCAGTACGATGCTCTCCCACAGTACGTTCCAGAATTCGCTTCAATCCACGGTTGGAAATCTTGGCTTGCCCATTGGTTTGGGGATGATAGGCGGCGGAAAGACGGTGATTGACACCATACTTAGCCATGACTATAGCAAATTGATCATTGCAAAAATGAGTCCCGCGGTCACTGATTATAGCACGAGGAACACCGAATCGAGCAAACAGATGCTTCAAAAAGTTCACAACCACCCTCGCATCGTTCGTTGGAAGAGCCTTAGCTTCAACCCATTTAGAAACATAGTCAACGGCTACGAGGATGTACTTGTTCCCTTTGGATGATGGAAATGGCCCCATAAAGTCGATGCCCCATACATCAAAGATTTCACATTCTTGTATGAAATTTTGAGGCATCTCATCTTTATGTGTGATCTTGCCTTGGCGTTGGCAAGCATCACAATGCTTAACCATTTCGTGAGTGTCACGATAAATGGTGGGCCAATAGTATCCAGAGTCAAACACTTTCTTAGCGGTGTATTTGGGACCAAAGTGACCACCGGTGGGTCCTTTATGGCAAGCATCAAGGATTTGTAAATCTGTCGGTCCATCAACACATCGACTAATGATCAGATCAGCGCATTGTTTGAAGAGATAGGGGTCATCCCAGAAGTAAGTCTTAACAACTTTAAAGAACTTCTTCTTTTGTTGGGATGTTAACCCTTTGACGAGAACACCACCCGCTAAGTAGTTTGCAATGTCCGCAAACCACGGGGTGTCATCAAGATTGGAGTGAATAGACATTAAGGCCTCAAGGGGAAAAGAGTCATTGATCTCTTGGTTTAGATGATCCCCTTGATACGGATCCTCAAGTCTACTCAGATGATCCACTGCTAGGTTTTCGGCACCCTTCTTGTCACGAATTTCAATGTTAAATTCTTGAAGGAGTAAAACCCAACGAAGAAGTCTTGTCTTATAATCTTGTTTAGTTAACAAGTACTTTAACGCGGAATGGTCGGTATAGACAATTGTGGTGGAAAGGACAAGATAGGGGCGGAACTTCTCAAAAGCATACACTACAGATAAAAGCTCTTTTTCGGTAGTGATATAATGCAATTGAGCCCCCGTCATTGTCTTGCTAGCATAATGGATTTGTTGGAAGTGTTTGTTCACTCTTTGGCCCAAAACCGCTCCAATAGCAAAGTCGCTAGCATCGCACATCAATTAAAAAGGTAGCTCCCAATTAGGGGTGACTAAGACCGGTGCCTTAGTTAGCTTATCCTTGAGAAGATTGAAGGCTTCAATACACTCTTTGGAAAAGATGAAAAGAGTATCTTTCCCAAGAGGTGGGTCATCGGGCGAGCGATTTTAGAGAAATCCTGAATGAAACGACGATAGAAGCCCGCATGACCCAGAAAACTTCTCACACCCTTCACGGTTGAAGGTGGAGGTAATTTGGCTATGACATCCACTTTAGCACGGTCGACTTCAAGACCGGCTTTTGAGATTTTGTGTCCTAGAACAATGCCTTCTTTTACCATGAAATGGCATTTTTCCCAATTCAGAACAAGGCGAGTGTCTTCACACCGCTTAAGCATGCGTTCCAAATTGGCAAGGCAAGTAGAAAAGGAATCACCATAGACTGAGAAATCATCCATGAAGACTTCCATGGTTTCTTCAACCATGTCATGGAAGATTGCCATCATACACCGTTAGAAAGTCCCAGGAGAATTGCATAAGCCGAAAGGCATTCTTTTGTAAGCAAATGTTCCATAAGGACAAGTGAATGTGGTTTTCTCTTGGTTTTAGGGATCGATGGGTATTTGAAAATAACCCGAGAAACCGTCTAAGAAGCAGTAATAGTCATTACCCGCTAGACGTTCAAGCATTTGGTCCATGAAAGGAAGGGGAAAATGATCCTTTCTCGTAGCATCATTGAGTTTGCGGTAGTCTATACAAACTGTCCACCCTGTAACGAGACGAGTAGGAATCAACTTGTTGTTTTCATTGGTAACAACGGTGATTCCGCCTTTCTTAGGCACACAATGGACTGGACTAACCCATGGTGAATCCGAGATAGGGTAAATCATGCCCGCATCAAGAAGTTTGATAACCTCTTTTTTGATAACGTCATGGATCTTGCGATTCACCCTTCTTTGGCTTTGAATAGTGGGTTTAAATCGTCCTCCATGAGAATTTTATGTGTGCAAAAGTGAGGATCAATTCCACGAATATCAGAGATTTTCCAAGCAATCGCTTTCTTATGATTCTTCAGCACGGCTATAAGTCGGGATTTTTCTTCTTCTTTCAGGTCCTTTGCAATGATGACCTTGTTGTCTTCAAGGAAAACGTACTCGAGATGGGACGGAAGATCCTTAAGATCTAAATCCGGAGGATTTTCGATGGACGACGTAGTCAACTTCGGATCATCGGTAGAGATAGCCTTAGGAGACTGTGGAGAAATATGGTCCTAATTGAGAAGTTTCTCAATGGTACGAATGTCTTCATCCCAATTGGAGGGAGAATCGTCATATTGCAAATCCACATCTCCCAGAGTTGCTTCAAATTCTTTCAAGAGGAAATCACTTTCTCCAAATGGAGTTAATAACGGAGCGATTGAGGCAACGGTCTCAACATTGGGTAGAGAAGAAAGATTACTTTTTCAAGCATCATTAAAGTGTTCTTCACAAGCCTCATCGAGAACATCAATAGCATTAACACTCTCATATGAATAAGGTTGCTTAGAAATCTTACCCATGTTGAAGACAATTTTATCGTCACCAACTCTCATGATTATTTCGCCCGCGGCTACATCAATGAGAGTGCGACCGGTCCTCAAGAAGGGACGTCCAACGATTAATGGAACACGGGGATACATCTCGTAGTCGACGACAACAAAATCCGCCGGGAAGGTGAATTTGTCAACGCCAACGAAGACGTCTTCGGCTATCCCCACTGGATAAGCAACCGTACGGTTAGCTAATTCCAAATTCATTTTGGTGGGGACTAGCTCGGGGAGAGATAATTTCTTCCAAACACTTAAAGGCATTAAGTTTATACTAGCACCTATATCGGCTAGGGCCATGTAATTCTCTACTCCCGGGAAGTTGCAAGGAATCAAGAAGCGACCTGGATCACAAAGTTTGGTGGGCAATTTCCTTAAGAGAACCGCGGAGCAATTCTCATTAAGTTGGGTATTTGCAATATCAAGAAGCTTTTCCTTGTCACTAAGAAGATCTTTAAACATCTTCGTATATTTAGGCATGTGAGCGAGAGCCTCAGCAAAGGAGATGTTAAAAATCAAATGTTTAAATATTTTAAGAAAGTTTGAAACTTGAATATCATCCTTGCTCTTTTGCTTCTATTTCCTCAACCTTGAAGGATAAGGTATGTCGGATGAAGAGGAAGGCTTTAGGGGTGTAGGATCACTCACAACCGCGGGTGGTGGGGGAATGGGGTAAGAAGGTAAAGGAGGTGAAAAAAGTTGTTCTTTTTCCTTATTCACAATCACGGGTGGAGGTGTAGGAAGCTCGGATTCCGTATAACCTTTTCCACTACGAGTGGTGATTGCTTTCATTTCCCCTCGTGGATTAGCAACGATGTTACTCGGAAGAGTATGAAGAAGAGGGTTGATTACCTTGGAAAAGCGAACCGATCATATCACTTATATTATCCGCTTGAGTGCTGAAAGAGTCTCTCATGTCTGCGCGAATATCATTGCTTTGTTTCTCCATGTCATTCCTTAGCTCGACTCGAATATCACTCCCTTGTTTCGCCATGTCTCCCTTCAAGTTGATGAATTGACTCTGAAGATTCGTCTCCATCTCTCTATTAGTCCTCATTAACGTCTCGATGTCTTGATTCAACGCCGTTGGTTGATTGAGAGGTGGAGCTTGGTACGCTTGAGAATTTCCTTGAGGTGGATATGGGTTTCTTTGGGATTGATATTGATTGTTAGCACGAGGTTGGGTTTGGTTATTTCGGTTATCGCTTTGTTGTTGGTTTTGGTTTTGTGGAGTAAAACCGGGTGGTGAAAGATATTTGTTTGAACGATAACTTAGCAAGTTACGGTCTCCTTGAGGACGAGCTTGATAGCCTCCCGTGGGATAAGTACCGTATGCCGCGTTAACGTTTTAACAAAAATTGCCTTGAGTAGAAGGACAATCATTGTAAGAATGAGGACCACCACATGTGTCACAAGAAATAGCAACGACTTTAGCTTGTTGAGTGTCGTTATTAGCCAAAATTTGCATATTTTTGCTCATTTCGATAATGGCTCGTTCAATGGTGGACATGTCGGTGGTGGAAGAAGTAGATGAAACATTGACTCTCGGATTAGATCTTGAGGATGCGGATGAATCCCAATTCTTGTGGTGAGTAGTCATGTTTTCAATCAACTCTCTACACTCCTCCGGTCTCCTTTTCATAAAAGTACCACCGGCGGCAGCGTTGATCGTGTCACGATCACGAAAAGTGAGACCATTGTAGAAAGTATCAATAAGAGTGACGGGGAGCATGTTATGATTTGGACAAAGGTCGATCAAATCATTGTAATGTTCCCAAGCATCAAAGAGTGATTCATCATTGTCTTGCATGAATCCACTAATTTGGTTACGAAGGCTCGTGACCATGGACGGTGGAAAGTAGCGCGACAAAAATCGTTGAGTCATTTCGTCCCAAGTATGAATAGAATTCTTTGGGAGACGGTCAAACCATTTTTCGGCATGGTGATAAAGCGAGTGGGGAAATAGTTGAAGGCGAAGTACATCCATAGAAGCACCGGGCAACTTCATGCTTTGGGTGATGGTAATGAATTTGTCGAGGTGTTTGTTGGCATCATCATCCGGTATTCCGCGAAATGGATTTGTTTGCACTTGTTGGATCATGTGATGCTTCAACGAAAACTCTTGAGCCGTGATTTGCATTGGTGCAATTGGTCCTCCACGTCCATTCATCGTAGGTTTGCATAGCTCCTCCATGGTTCGTAGGTCGGGTTGGAGTAGATTATTCATGTTGGGGTGGGGTGGATTATTATTGTTGTTGTTGTGTACACCGGCCATGTCTAAATTATCGAGAGTCTCGGGCTCGGGATAAGACGTTGATCGAGTACGCATACACTAAAAAGAAAATGCAAGAGAAAATATTTTTGGTTTTATAGGTTTTTAATATTTTTTTTTGTATTTTTTTTGTATTGTTTTATGGGTTTTTTTGAACATTTTTGAGCAAGGAAAATAACGTTCTTAAAAGAACGAGTCCCAAAATTCAATGCGTCTCTCACTAAAAACCGTTAATCTTAACGAAAAGAGCCGGCAGCGGCGCCATTTAATACAAGGTTTTTAGCCAAGTATAAAATCTTATCGTCCGATCTCTTCGAATTGATTTCCGGCTAAGAGTGTGACTCAATTGTCTTTTGGAAAACAAGAGGATGGTTTGGTTTGTTTGATTATCTAAAAGCAAGTAATTGAAATTGTCTTTGAGTAAAATGGAAGTCTTAAAATTAAACTACAAATAAAAGTGTGCAATTCTTTGGAAATTAAACGTAAATGATTGAAAACTTAGAAACTTGTTTAAAAATAAACTAAGACAAAAGGCGGGAAAGAGTAAATTTGAAAGTCTAATGAAAATAAAACAAAGCAGATCGCCACGCGATCGTACCCAAACAATAAGATGGATCGTGTCCACCGATCGCACTCAATGCGATCACAACAAAGGAATCAGATCGTACTCACTAGTACGATGGGTAACGTGATCGTACTACCAGATCGCAACCACGATCGCAACAAGTGGATCGTGGTCCTTGATCGTGTTTTGTGATCGCAACACAATAGAATCGCAATCAATGCGATGGAAACAAGGCATCCTAACACACCATCGCACTCCCAGATCGTAATCAATGATCGTGGTGTGTGATCGTAACAGGGAAGAACATATGGATCACACTCAATGCAATCTTACCCCAAGATCGTGACCAAGTAAAACCTTCTAAGATGGAAATGGCGTCCAACAAGTAAATAAGCTTAAACGAATAAGTAGTAACCAAAGAAACACTTAACAACTTGGAAAATAGTAAATAAGCACAAATTCGAAACTTTTATGAATTACACTCGTGACTTAATAAACCGAACATGAAATGATGGTTTTCTTTAAAAAGTTTAAAAGTAGATAAGCTAAGAATACAAATAAGCTAATAAGCATAAAGAGCTTATAGCCTATACGTATATGAGCTTATGGAGGAACAAAAGAAATGAACTTTCTAACCACACAACATCAAACTCAATCACGGATCATGAATGATTCGGATCAAAAGTTAAGTTTCGGATTAAGGAATAAGCAAAATCAAGAAATGTAGAAGGAGATTAAAGAACACAAAGCTTAAACTTAAAATTTTTGATTAATAAAACTCAAATACAAAGATTAACTAAAGCTTAACTTAAAAGAAAAGATGAAGTTTTAGTGAGAGAAAGTTAAACACTTTCTCTCTCTAAAATGAAAAACTAAAAAACAAAGAAAATAAAACTAGCTAACCACCCTCCTAATGTGATTAGGAGGGTATTTATAGGCTAAGTTGGAAGTGCATGTATGGTGTGCTTCCTTCTTTATTTTCTTCTAGACTCGATTTAATTCTTTGTCTTTTCTCGATGTCGTCTCGGGATTTGAACTTGTCTAAATAATTTTCTTCTATAATATAGACTTGAGTTCTTCGACTTCATTAAACTTCCATCTCTAGACTTTTTCTTCGACAAATCTTCAGAATAGGTCTTGGACATCCGTTCTTTAAGCACTCTTGATCTCTTGACTTCGTCTTTTCTCGTTTTCTTCGATAAAAGCCCGTGAAAGCCCGTGTTTTCTTCCTTTTTCATCTTTTGGTCCTAAAACACAATAAAAACACAGACCACGCATAATTCCGACTTTTACGACATAAATTGCACGTTTTGGTCTTGTTATTATTGGAAATAAGAGGTAAAAGGATAAGTGTTTTCACACTTATTATTGATCCACAACAGCAGCTTGCTTTGGATGATTTCAAACAGGTTGATAAACTTGACTTGGATGAAATGGATCTAAAATGGCAGATGGTTATGCTCACTCTCCGGGTTCATAAGTTTGAAAAGAAAGCCGGTCGAAAATTCAACTACAACCCAACAGAGCCAGTCAGGTTTGATAGAAGCAAGGTCAAATACTATAATTGCCAACAGCAAGGACATTTTACAAGGGAATTTCCTAACAAAAATGACCAGGAGAAGAACAGGTATTCAGCCTTCAAGGTTCAAGAGCTCAAGGATGACAAGAAAGCTATGGTGTCCGTTGACTCCATGGTTAACTGACTGATCATCAGACTGCTACCTTGGAATCAGCTGAAGCTTCTACTAATGTATTTGCTATGATTGCTGGGCACCTATCTGATGTAGATGAAGTAGAGGAATTTGCTCTTATGGGAATCTCGCCTCAGGAATAAAATTGCCCTCTTGGTTGTCATGATAAATATTCAGAACTCTTGACTCAATACAATGAACTAAATGAACAAAATGACAAATATTTTTTAGAAGTTCAAGCGTATAAGAGTTCTCTATAAACTTTGGAACAACAAAAGAACTGGCTTCAAGACACTCAACGTGAATATGAGGATAAGATTAGAATTCTAAGCATTGATTTAGAAAACACCACTAACATGCTTACATATACTGAAAAACTTAACAATGAAAGTATTAAGGCTAAGCAAGACATACAAGAAAAATTAGATGCTAAACTTTTACGATTAGAAAAATGGCAAAAAGCACCCAAGAATCTTTCAAAGTTAATAGATAGTAGTATGTCTGGTAGGACTAAGAGAGGATTAGGCTTTGATAAATATATAGATTTAGAAGATGTATTTGATTTATCTTTTTCAAGTGTATTTGATCCTGACAAGGAGGGAGAGGGAAGACCTAGTTACAATAGGTTTAAACTATCTGTAGCAATGCATGCTGTTTCTCCACCTCTTATAGGAACTTTTATGCCCATATCTAGGCATTCTGACTTGGATGGATCACAGATGCATGAGTCTCCAAAAAGCTCTACTAATACTTATGACTTTGTCTCTTGTACTTTCAGTGACAAGGCCAGCGACTATGCATCCTGTGGTTCAAGTGAAGAGTCAAGACCTTCAGGTCCCAAGACAAATGACCCTGCTACTACTAATGCTAGGATGAGTGATGAGAGAATTGCTTCTGCTTCTACTATTGGATGAAGATTTTGGGCTTGTTCTTCCTGTGTGTGACTCTGAAGATGGTGGCGGTTATAAGATGGTTGCTGGATATTATTTGTGTTTAATGAAAATATAAATATTAAAATTACTTAATAATAAAGTTATAATTAACATTTAATTATTAAAAGTTAATAATAAATAAATAATAAGTAACTAAAAAACATATACGTTGTATTTTTATTAAAAACATATTTGTCAAAATTAACTAACTTTAAAAAGATTATAATTTTAAACATAAAAATAAAAATACTACCTTAACTTTAAACATAAAATTATAGTTAAATAACTTAAATATATAAGGTTATAATAATCACCTTGAATATCTATTGGTTTTTATGCAGTATGTGTGATTTAGTTGAGCTTTATATCAATCACCTAGAATAATCATCTCAAGCAACTTAATATGAATATGGTTGATTTTGAATGGTCAGTTTAATAAGGTTAGGGTGACAACATTATAGTTTAGTAATGGGTTAGGGTTTATGGTTTAGGGTTGGGGTTTGGGGTTTAGTTTTTAAGGTATAGGATTGAGGGTTAAGGTTTAGGATTCATGGTTTAGGGTTTATGGTTTAGGGTTAATAGTTTAATTTAAGATCATGTTTTAAGTTTAATTAATGATGTTTAAAGTTTATGATTTAGGGTTTATATAGGGTATTCTGCATTAGGTATTGGTTGTATGGTTTAGACTTTAGGTTTAGGTTCTATGGGTTAGACTTTAGGGTTATGGTTTAAGGTTTAGTATTTATGGTTTAATTAGCTAGTGTTTATGGTTTAAGGTTTAATTAGGTTTTATGGTTTAATTAGCTAGGGTTTGTGGTTTAAGGATTAATTATGATTAAAGGTTTATAGTTTAAGGTTAAATGGTTTAAGGTGTATGATATAGTGTTTAGGGTGCATTGGTTTAAGGTTTAGTTTTTAGGGTTTAAGGTTCATTGGTTTATAGTTTAAGGTTTAGGATTTATGGTTTAATTAGCTAGGGTTTGTGGTTTAAGGGTTAAATAGGATTTAAGTTTAAATGGTTACAGGTGTATGATATAGTGTTTAGGGTGCATTGGTTTAAGGTTTAGGGCTTAGGGTTCAGGGTTTAAGGTTCATTGGTTTATGGTTTAACTAGCTAGGGTTTGTGGTTTAAGGGTTAAATAGAATTTAAGGTTAAATGGTTTAAGGTGTATTATTTAGTGTTTAGGGTGCATTGGTTTAAGGTTTAGGGCTTAGGGTTTAGGGTTTAAGGTTCATTGGTTTATGGTTTAAGGTTTATGATTTATGGTTTAATTTGCTAGGGTTTGTGGTTTATGGGTTAAATAGGATTTAAGGTTTATAGGTTTAAGGTGTATGATTTATTGTTTAGGGTGCATTGGTTTAAGGTTTAGGGCTTAGGGTTTAAGGTTTACTGGTTTATGGTTTAAGGTTTATGATTTATGGTTTAATTAGCTAGGGTTTGTGGTTTAAGGGTTAAATAGGATTTAAGTTTATAGGTACCGGCTTATGATTTAGTGTTTAGGGTTCATTGGTTTAAGGTTTAGGGCTTAGGGTTTAGGGTTTATTGGTTTAAGGTTTAATTTTTAGGGTTTAAGGTTTAAGGTATAGGGTTTATTGAGGTTTAATGTTTAGGGTTTAATGTTTAAAGTTTAGGGTTTATGCTATGTAGGATTATGATTTATGGTTTATTTAGGGTTTATAGTTTAAGGGTTATATGGTTTAGGGTTAAATGGTTTAATGTTTAGGTTTTATAATAAGTCAGATAACACATTACTCGTCGTTTATGTTACGTTCAGACGTGGTCTTGGTGAAATAAGTCATAAAACCGTTTAAGCACCGAACTCTTAAAAGGGACATAAAACGTTTGCATATATTATTCATATATTACTTATTTAAAACATAATTAATGTATTTTCATTGAGATAATTTTTATCAAGTTTTATATACTTCGTCTTTCATAATAATTGTCCGTTGTTGACTTTTTTTTGTCTTAATTTTGATACTTTCACTTTTAACATATTTTTTTATGTTATATGATTACCTGATAATACGACTCCACCGCATTGGCCCGTTTAAACTAATAATTCCTTAAATATATTTCATGCATTATATTAATTTTTTAATAGATATAAACCACAAAATGTAAGCTTATGCCACATAAGCCCATCTCGACTTATGATTAATAAATCATAAATAACATATTTATGAAAGGTAAAAGTCATAAATACACAAATACTTATAATGGTCCATTGTACCCAAGTTGGACTTTTTTTAATGACTAGATGGGGTAACCGGTTATATTTCTTTTGGGGAAAAGAACACTTATAATGATCAACTGACCCACCAGAAATCATAATCATCTTTTCCCCTTCGCTAGTAAGAACAAGAACCTTAAAAAAATTAATTCCACTATCTAATTTATTGAACAGGTTTGTGCTTTTATACATGATGTTTGTATTATTCTTTATGATGTTATCTATAATCATCATTTGTTTTCCCTTTTTTTGGAATCAAAGAACCATAACATTATAGGGGGTTTAGACGTTAATTGGATAGACATAATTGAACACCATTTATATTGATTATGACTATTTATGTTATTTTCTGTATATTTTGACTACATTGGTTATGTTCATGGCGGTTTGATTTTATTTGGATCCCATTTGCATAGAATTACTCTGTTAAATCTGTTTAAAAATCATAAAATGGGTGTTTCGGATTGATATGGTTTTTTGGGGTTTGAGTGACAGCAAATCCCAAGACTGGACCCTGAACACTTGTTTTTTGGTGGTTATAAGTGTTTTCAAGTTTTAGTTTTAAAGTATTTAATTTAAGTCCCAATTTCTTTATGCAAGATTCACCAAAATTTGCCTGTTTTAGTTATTAGGTTCTAAACTCTTTGATTTTGTGTTTGAGTCCAGAATATTTTGTTATCAGTTAGTCCATTTGTTAGTTTAGGGTTGTGGTCTGTTTATTTGCATGATATGTTAGTCATAAAAATCACGAAAGCGCTATAAAAATCTACAAACCCTTGTTTTCTATGAAAATTGTTCAAACTCCTAACGCCACTTATCCATATCCCTTTACACTTTCAATCCCTAACGTCTATATCTCAGATATAACAAATGACAAAAAAAGGTTAAAGTGATTGAGTTGAGTGACTCTAGCTGCGAAGATGTGTTTTGTCCTAGTGGAGATGTTGGGTGGTTCGAAAAGGGGTGTGAAGGATCTTCAAAGCACCATGCACTTCCTCCCAATGGATCAGCCAAAAGCCCTAGGCCTGCTGTATCTGAAAGGTTTATGACTGGGAATATTCCAAAGGAGGTGCTGCAATCGTATGGCTATCTTGATTTAGCTGAGTATTATGCTGGTTCACAATACTGGGAGACTTGGGATGAAGATGAAGGTAGTCCATTTTGCTGATTCCTATTATGATGAGACAGATGAGGTTGATGAAGACAGCATTGACTCACTTGAGTTCTATGAAGACACCCTAAAAGTGAAAGCCAACACCCAAAAGAAAATAGGTCCAGATGTGAACTATGTTCCCAAAAACATTGTGAAAAGCCCTACCCCTATTTACATTGATGTTCTTGGTCTTGGTAACAAAACAACTTGGAAACAGAGTATGTAAAATATGGGGAAGAGGCTGACTGGTTCCAACGGGAAGGGGAAGGCAAAGGCCTGATGTTTTTTACATTTATAGTATTGTCTTATTTTCAACATTTTCCTATGATGTAATTTTTTTTGCAACAATCATATGATGTAATTGCTTGAAACAATGATTGACCACAGATGATGTAGTGGTCAACACTAGTATAAAAAATGGTATCCGTCACACTAAAAGTGACCGTAGGCATACAGTCACACGCGGTTTTTTTGTCTTTGTGCTCAAAGGTCCCGCGACCGTAGGTACACTACGGTCACGATCTGATCTTTGTGGCGATAACCAGCAAAAAAATGTGACCAATACTCGAAAATGTGTGACGAATTAGGTTCAATATTTGGTGTTTTAGTGAATATGTGTAACGGTAAACACTCTACAATTACACGAGTTTTGTTTAAGAGTGACTATTGTTTATAAATTTGTCACATGAATATACAATATGTGTGACATTTACTATGTGATTAGTGTATTTTGTGTGACTATATGCATCAAATAGTCACATGAAGGGTATGTTTGTGTGACATTTTATGACATGTAGTCACACAAATTATGCTAATGGCTCTGAGTTTGTCACATACAATTAACCAAAGAGTTACCAATAGTAGTAATAAGTGTGACTGTATGCTTTGTTAAGTCAAGCCAATTATATTTTGTGTGACTATATGCATCTAATAGTCACATGAATTGTATGTTTGTGTTACCTTTTATGATATGTTGTCACACAAATCATGCTAATGGTACTGAGTTTGTCACATACAATTAACCAAAGAGTTACCAATAGTAGTAATAAGTGTGACTCTATGCTTTGTCAAGTCAAGCCAATTGTATTTTGTGTGAATATATGCATCCAATAGTCACATGCATTGTATGTTTGTGTTACCTTTTATGACATGTAGTCACACAAATCATGCTAATGGTACTGAGTTTGTCACATACAATTAACCAAAGAGTTACCAATAGTAGAAATAAGTGTGACTGTATGCTTTGTCAAGTCAAGCAAATTGTATTTTGTGTGACTATATGCATCAAATACTCACATGAAGTGTAACACTCTCATTTTTCGTATCGGTAGAGCGGAAGGGTCTTTCAGAGTGTTACGGGATAGCACAATAATTCCAATCATAGACAACACATAAAAATGGTTGTTCAAGGTTTAACATACATTCATTCGATAAAAAGTTTTAAAGTGTACAACAGGTCCCAAATTATACAGGTCATTTAGTTTACAAAACATAGATCGAATGAACATTTTTAATATTATATGGGCCATCAGAGTCGATCTCCATCCGGATTACCTTCAAGCGCCTGAGATAAAAACATGCAAAAATCATATCAGCGAATGCCGAGTGAATTCATAGAGTTTAATGAAAACTGTTATATAAAAGAATCATTTAAAATTAGAACACAAGTTTAATATCAGAAGTAAGTCCTCATATTGCTAGTCAGGCAATATATAAATCAAGCATACATCTTAAACCGTCCATGAGACCGTAGTCTCTATATTACCATCATAGGTAATATATTCATCGTTAATAGCGTCGTTATCGTTTGATATTTACGTTTTATAGGATTATTATTAGCCGCATGACATTGTTACCTTACTATGAAAACAGCGGGCCGCGAACCCGACAAACAATTTGCCCATCTAAGTTAGTGTGTCGTCACAAAAATCACGCTATGGAATCTTCTCATACATAAATTCGCTTACCAATCAATGTGGTACGACAGGGATCAACTGTGACAACCCGTCAATTTCAGGTCGTTATTTTAATCTCGACTGTTACGTATTACGTGTTTACTTTAATGAGAATTTTAATTTATCGACTAACCGAGAAGGTTATGACTTGAAACTAGCGTAAGAATGTCGATTAGATGAAAACCGACAAGGAATATGTTAGGTATCGATATTATATTCTCAAATAATCATAAAAATGATTTTTATTATATTCAATCTTTATTTCTCGTATTTTACGTTTTAACGAATGACGATAACTATTAGTGATCGTGATACCGACGGATGCCCAAAAATTTACGTTTTATTATCGATTGTCTCGATATTGTATATTTTTGACGTTTTCGATTTAATAGCGTTTTAAGTCGTGTCAAAGCTTTGTTATTATATTTTGAAGCGTTTTAACTTTCGAAAAGTATTTTTACGAAACCCGAGCCCCGTAAATATTTTTAAAATTTACAATTTACATTTTCTACCTTGAAAACTATTTACTTACATTATTGGACCAAAAGAATGCACTTTTGACAAAATCTACCCTCACCCCACTATTTAAAGATTTTCCACTAACTAGTTTTCATTTAAAATTCATTTTAACAAAAAAAAATTGTCCACTCTCTCTCTTGTTCATACTTTGGCTGTCCACCCCCATGCTCCAATCCATCAAGATTTTTGATTTTCTACTTTGATTCATCCAAAACTAAAACAAGTCCCATCCTAGAAATTTCAAGAGCTTCAATTTGGTATAAAAATTTCCCACATGCATTCACTTATTTTTATTTTCAATTTTTGATGATGAACATCATGTTTGATCCATATTTATGTTTATATATGGTGTTAATATTATAATATTCATAGTGGGTTTTTGTTGCATGTAAGATTTTTAATTATTTAATTTTTGTGAGATCAAATTTGAGGGTGTTATGAGTTAGTTAGATGTGTTAGTATGATATTAGGATCATATTAGGACCATAGGAATTGTTGGAATGGGTTGAAAATGTGTTTTGGTATGATTTTTAGATGGTCTATTTTAGGCAGTAACTTTAAGGCCATTTTTGAAATTGTTACTGTGATAAACTTGGTAAACTAATAAGATAGGGTCGTAGAGAATTTCGTTAGCTTCGATTTGAGCTAAAGTAGAGCTTCTAACTCATTACGAGCGAAAAGTTATGCTACTTTTAGTATTTGTGTACCGGGAGACGGGTATCGGCACAATCCGAAAATTGTTGTCGATATTTGGAACGAATCTCGGGGACTATAAAATGAGTTTTAAAAATGTTCAAGGGCTGTTGTAAGTTGATAAACCTCAGGTCATGAGTCTATTTTCAAACCCGAGTGCCGGTTTTGCAAACGGAATTGTTTAGATAAGTCAAAATGGTTTTACAAGTCAAAGGCGTAAAACTGTCCGGTTTTTGTAACACGAAGGTGTATCGGGCAGAAGGTCTTAGAAGTAATATTTTTGAATGAAATTTAAACTGAGTCTTATTCATATTATGTGTGAGTTTGTCACCAAGTTTCGTCGAAATCGGACATGTCTAGATAGGTTAGATTGGTGTGTACATTTGGAGTGTATATGCTCAGTGTTATTTTGGACACGTAGTTCAATACTTGTGTGGCGTGAGTTGAGTATTCACTATTGGATATGGTGACTTACTCAAGTGTTAAGTCATTATATAAATGACTTATCTACTGGTCCGAGGGAAGTAAAATGATGGTTGGACTTGCATTGACTTGGCGTCTTATGACGGGTCAATGTCGAGGGTGTAAGTGTTTAAAAGAATAAGTGTTGGATAAAAGGGTATAGAAGTACACTTATATTTTTCTTAATTTTTCGGAATTTTCATGGTTATATGAAATTGAGTTTCATATTATTTAAGTATTAAATATACTTGAGTCGTTTATTAACGAACGCGCCTTAATTGGTAGGTTGCGGTCTTCGTGTTTAACGGGCATCACAAATCGTCGGCGATCGTCACGTCACTACTATCGTACCAAGGTGAGTCTATAGCCTCGCTTTAACATGTTTACTTGTTTTATAAAACCCGCGAGGGGGATAACATGCTTGTTTTATTAAAATAATAGGTGTACAACGAGAAGTTGTGGAAACCCTTATTATTGGAAAAACATTTAGTAACAAATGAAGGGTACAACGAGAAGTTGTGGTAAACCCTCTTTCTTTAAAATTGAACACAAAGGACCCGATTGTATGCTTAGATGAAAGTTGTTATACAAGTTTGTTTAGCCTTAAAAGACCCATGAATCGTGAATTGTTAATCGAAAGGAACGCTAATACTATGGATAGATCTATCGGGGTGACACCCAGTCCGGACGCGACTAGCTATCGCGTGGTGTTGTGATGCACCAGTAATGAAACATCAGATGCATTTGTATAAGAGAAATATACGCACTTGGCTAGGTGTGTTGGGCTGAAATAATATATGTTAACGTTCAATTTCACGAGACTTATGAAATAACAACGATAATTATGTCTGATCCACATGATTGTCAACCACGGAAGGTTTATTCAGAATACTTGTGTTCATTTATTTAATTTAAACTCTATAGATTCACTCAACATTTTTGTTGACTTTATAGCATGTTTTATCTCAGGTCCACGAAGAAGGCACTCCGGGAAGGCGGTTTCACGCAGCTTGCTTAACTAAAAATGTTTTGGGCCCGCTTTTCTAAACTATGTCCATTCTAAGAAACTTTTATTATTTGGTTGGTTGTGTAAACTTTAAACCTATTTGGGACCGTGTGCGAACTGTTTTATTTTTAAACAAATGAATGGATGTATGTTTTGTTAAAACGACTCATTTTGAGGCGTTTTCTATGATATTGAGGTTGAACCATGATAGTAACACCCAATGACCCTTCCGCTGCTATGACACGAAATTGGGGGTGTTACAGATTGGCATCAGAGCTCAAGTTATAGAGAACGAAAAGATTTTCCAAAAATATAATTTTGAAATCTTTTGACTATAACATCTGCAAGCGAAACCTCCGAGTTTCCAATGGACGAGAATAAGAAAAGTATATATGTTATACATATTTAATTATTATTTATGCTTAAAGCATAATGGATTACATTTATTTATAAATGTTTATTATTTGATTGTTATAATACTAATACGTGATTTACAAACGACGCTGATTGTCACAATAGAAATCCCTGTCTTTTGACTCATTCCCCGTGAATCTTCGTTCCTTGTCTAAATTCTATTCTTCGTTATATCATCCATTCTTGTTTCTTTTCATCTACCTATTCTTATTCTGTGTTATTCATGTTTTGTTATCACAAGCGTTGAATGAATACTCATTTTGATGTGAATTGTGTAACAGGATCATGCCGCCAAAACAGTTGACTGAGACTCAGTTGCGTGCTATAGTAGCTGATCAATTTCAGATATCTATGAATGCATTTATGGCAAATTTGAATAATGGAGCCGGTGGATCTGGTGGAGCTGGTGGATCTGGTGGAGCTGGTGGATCCGGTGGAGCTGGTGGATCTGGTGGAGCTGGCGATACTGGAGCTGGCAACACTGGAGCTGGCAATACTGGAGCTGGCAACACTGGAGCTGGAAATACTAGAGCTGGCGCTACTGGAGCCGATAATATTGGAGCTGGTAATACGGGAGCTAACAATGCTGGTGCTGGAACTGGTGATGCTGATAGACCAGTGATTCCTGAAAACAAGAAGTGCAATTATACCTCGTTCATGAAATGTAAACCTCCAACTTTTAAGGGTACTGAAGGTGCTGTTGGGTTAATGCAATGGTTTGAGAAATTGGAATCCGTGTTTCGATTTAGTGGAAGTGAGGAAGGAGATAAAGTGATGTTTGCCTCTGCTACTCTTCAAGGGCGAGCATTAACTTGGTGGAATGGAAGAATGGCATCATTGGGTATGGATGCTGCTTATGCTACACCTTGGGTTGAAGTAAGAAGATGGATGACTGAGGAATTTTTTCCAAGGAGTGTTATTCAGAGGTTAGAACAGGAACTATATCAGCTGAGACTGAAGGGTACTGACATCGATGGATACACCAACAGATTCCATGAGCTTGCTCTACTTTCTCCAAACAAAGTTAACCCAGAATACTTGAAGGTAGAGTAGTATATTCGAGGCTTACCTACCAACATCCGTGGGGATGTGACCTCATCTAAACCTGCCAATATTGATGAAGCTGTTCGTATGGCCTGCCAACTAATGGGTCAAATCATTCAAGACAGGGCTGATGGTGTTTCTGAAGGCAACAAAAGAAGAGCTGAAAATGACAGTGAGGATCGTGGTGATAACCGTCAATCTCACAACAGAAATCAAAACCGAAGGAGGGGTAACGCTAATGCGATGACTGAAGCTGCAACTGCTGATAAGGGAACCAGATGTCAACGCTGCAAGAAGTCTCATACTGGTGAGTGTGCTAAGTGTGGAAAGTGCAACAAGTTAGGTCACAAGACTGAAGACTGTTGGGGACCAGGAAAGAAGGGAGTGACGTGTTATAATTGCCAAGGTAAAGGTCACATGAGGAACCAATGCCCTCAACCTCCGAAGAATGCACGTGGTGGGGATAACCAGGGAAAAGCTTATCAATTGGGTGAAGCCGAAGCGAAGCAAAACCCGAAAGTTGTCACTGGTACGTTTTTACTGAACAACCGTTATGCTACAGCTTTATTTGATTCTGGTGCGTACAAAAGCTTTGTGTCTACAAGTTTAAGTACCTTAATTGATATCAAACCGGTCGAATTAGACGCAAGTTATGAGGTAGAACTAGCTGATGGTAAATTAGTGAGTACCAATCGTGCGCTCCTAGGATGTTCTCTTAATCTCTTGAACCGTATTTTTAAGATAGACTTGATGATTGTTGAATTTGGAAGTTTTGATATTATTATCGGAATGGATTGGCTATCCAAGTATAACGCGTGAATCTTGTGTGGAGAAAAGAAAGTTAGGATTCCCTTAGATGACAAGACCATGGTTATCGAAGGTGATCAACGTAATTCACGACTAAAAATCGTTTCGTGCATTAAGGCTCGTAAGTATATCGAAAGAGGCTGTGAGTTATTCATAGCTAAAGTAGTGGAGAAGGAATCGAAGGAGAAACGTGCTGAAGATGTACCTGTTATCCGTGACTTTCCTGAAGTGTTTCCAGAAGATTTTCCTGGACTTCCTCCTCCAAGGCAAGTAGAATTCCAAATTGACCTAATTCCTGGTGCTGCACCCGTGGCTCGTGCGCCATATCGTTTAGCCCCATCCGAGCTGAAGGAGTTATCTGTGTAATTGCAAGAGCTATCTGATAAGGGTTTTATACGACCGAGTTCGTCACCTTGGGGAGCTCCTGTCTTATTCGTTAAGAAGAAGGATGGTTCGTTTCGCATGTGTATTGATTACCGAGAGTTGAATAATCTAACGATCAAGAATCGTTATCTGCTTCCAAGAATTGATGATTTATTCGATCAACTTCAAGGTTCTCGTGTTTTCTCCAAGATTGATATTCGTTCTGGTTACCATCAACTTCGCATACGTGAGGAAGATATTCCTATTACGGCGTCTAGAACTCGTTATGGTCATTATGAGTTTCTGGTTATGCCTTTTGGTTTGACTAATGCACCTACTGTATTCATGGATTTAATGAATCGCATTTGTAAGCCGTATCTTGATAAATTCGTGATCGTTTTCATAGATGATATTCTAATCTACTCCAAGGGCAATAAAGAGCATGCCGAACACTTAAGGATTATCTTGAACTTGTTGAAGAACGAAAAGTTATACGCTAAGTTCTCAAAGTGTGATTTTTGGCTTAACTCTGTACAATTTCTCGGACACGTGATTAATAAAAGTGGAGTACATGTTGATCCTGCAAAGATCGAAGCCATCAAGAATTGGAGTGCTCCGACTACTCCAACTGAAGTGCGACAATTTCTAGGTCTGGCTGGTTATTACCGAAGGTTTATTGAAGGATTATCTTTGATATCGAAACCATTAACGAAGCTGACTCAGAAGAATAAACCGTATGTGTGGGGCGACGATGAAGAAGAAGCTTTCCAAACCCTGAAGATGAAACTCTGTAGTGCGCCGATTTTATCGTTACCTGAAGGAAGTGAAGACTTTGTTGTTTATTGCGATGCATCTCTTCGAGGATACGGTGCTGTTCTAATGCAACGCGAAAAGGTGATCGCATATGCCTCTAGACAATTAAGAAATAATGAGGAGAACTACACTATCCATGACTTGGAATTGGGCGCTGTGGTTTTTACTCTGCGACTTTGGAGACATTATCTGTATGGTACGAAGTGTACAATATTCACTGATCATACAAGCCTACAATACATATTGGATCAAAAGGAGCTGAATATGAGGCAACGTCGATGGGTTGAACTATTGAGTGATTACGACTGCGAAATTCGTTATCATCCGGGAAAGGCGAACGTGGTAGCTGACGCGTTAAGTCGAAAGGAAAGGGAGAAACCGATTCGATTGCGTGCTTTGGTGGTGACAGTTCATAATAACTTACCTGAGCAGATTCGGAACGCATAAGTCGAAGCATGCAAGAAGGAAAATATTGCTGCCGAAAAATTTAGAGGAGACGGTGAAACATTTGAGACGCGAGCCGATGGTATCAAATGTTTGAGAGGTCGAATCTGGTTACCATTATATGGTGGACTGAGAGACTTGATTATGTTAGAATCTCATAAGTCCAAGTATTCTATTCATCATGGATCGGACAAAATGTACCAAGACTTGAAAAAGTTATACTGGTGGCCGAATATGAAAGCTGATATTGCAACATACGTCGCGAAATGCTTAACATGTGCAAAAGTGAAAGCTGAATATCAGAAGCCGTCAGGATTACTTGTCCAACCTGAAATTCCAGTCGGGAAATGGGAGCGAATTACGATGGAATTCATCACAAAACTCCCAAGGACACCGTCTGGGTTCGATGCAATTTGGGTTATTGTCGATCGTTTAACTAAATCCGCTCATTTTATTCCAATCAACGAGAGGTTTGGTTTGGAGAAACTCGCCGATATTTATCTGAAGGAAATCGTGTGCAAGCATGGTGTTCCTATTTCAATCATTTCCGATAGAGATAGTCGTTTTGCTTCTGGATTTTGGAGATCACTTCAAAAGTCATTAGGAACCAATTTGGATATGAGCACAGCCTATCATCCACAAACTGATGGGCAAAGCGAAAGAACAATCCAAACTTTGGAGGATATGCTACGTGCTTGTGTGATAAACTTTGGAAGTAGCTGGGATAAGCACTTACATTTGGCCGAATTCTCGTACAATAATAGTTATCACGCGAGTATTAAAGTTGCACCTTTTGAAGCACTGTATGGGAGAAAATGTAGATCACCCGTGAGCTGGAGTGAGGTTGGTGATGCCCAACTCACTGGACCAAATTTGATTAGAGAGACGACAGATATGATTGTGCAAATCAAGAATAGGTTGTTGTCTGCTCGAAGCCGACAGAAGAGTTATGCGGATGTGAGAAGAAAACCATTGGAGTTTAACGTAGGAGATAAGGTTATGCTAAAGGTATCACCATGGAAAGGTGTTGTACGATTTGGAAAACGTGGGAAGTTAAGTCCTCGTTATATCGGACCATTCAAGATTACATCTAGAGTGGGACCCGTGGCATACCAACTTGAACTACCACAAGAACTGTATGGGATTCATAACACTTTTCACGTGTCGAATCTGAAGAAGTGTTTATCCGATGAAGAACTTGTTATATGTTAGACGAGGTTCAGGTTGATAAAAAGTTGCACTTTATTGAAGAACCAGTCGAGATCATGGATCGCGAGGTCAAGCAACTGAAGCAAAGCCGAATACCTATCGTCAAAGTTCGATGGAACTCTCGAAGAGGACCGGAGTTTACTTGGGAACGAGAAGACCAAATGTGGAAGAATTACCCTCATCTCTTTGATTTCAACAAGCGATCGGGCAAGAACGCAAGTTGATCTTCGAGGGCGAAGATCCTAATTTGGTGGGGATGATGTGACAACCCGTCAGATTCAGGTCGTTATTTTAATCTCGACTGTTACGTATTACGTGTTTACTTTAATGAGAATTTTAATTTATCGACTAACCGAGAAGGTTATGACTTGAAACTAGCGTAAGATTGTCGATTAGATGAAAACCGACAAGGAATATGTTAGGTATTGATATTATATTCTCAAATAATCATAAAAATGATTTTTATTATATTCAATCTTTATTTCTCGTATTTTACGTTTTAACGAATGACGATAACTATTAGTGATCGCGATACCGACGGATGCCCAAAAATTTACGTTTTATTATCGATTGTCTCGATATTGTGTATTTTTCGACGTTTTCGATTGAATAGTGTTTTAAGTTGTGTCGAAACTTTGTTATTATATTTTGAAGCGTTTTAACTTTCGAAAAGTATTTTTACGAAACCCGAGCCCCGTAAATATTTTTAAAATTTACAATTTACATTTTCTACCTTGAAAACTATTTACTTACATTATTGGACCAAAAGAATGCACTTTTGACAAAATCTACCCTCACCCCACTATTTAAAGATTTTCCACTAACTAGTTTTCATTTAAAATTCATTTTAACAAAAAAAAATTTTGTCCACTCTCTCTCTTGTTCATACTTTGGCCGTCCACCCCCATGCTCCAATCCATCAAGATTTTTGATTTTCTACATTGATTCATCCAAAACTAAAACAAGTCCCATCCTAGAAATTTCAAGAGCTTCAATTTGGTATAAAAATTTCCCACATGGATTCACTTATTTTTATTTTCAATTTTTGATGATGAACATCATGTTTGATCCATATTTATGTTTATATATGGTGTTAATATTATAATATTCATAGTGGATTTTTGTTGCATGTAAGATTTTTAATTATTTAATTTTTGTGAGATCAAATTTGAGGGTGTTATGAGTTAGTTAGATGTGTTAGTATGATATTATTATCATATTAGGACCATAGGAATTGTTGGAATGGGTTGAAAATGTGTTTTGGTATGATTTTTAGATGGTCTATTTTAGGCAGTAACTTTAAGGCCATTTTTGAAATTGTTACTGTGATAAACTTGGTAAACTAATTAGATAGGGTCGTAGAGAATTTCGTTAGCTTCGATTTGAGCTAAAGTAGAGCTTCTAACTCATTACGAGCGAAAAGTTATGCTACTTTTAGTATTTGTGTACCGGGAGACGGGTATCGGCACAATCCGAAAATTGTTGTCGATATTTGGAACGAATCTCGGGGACTATAAAATGAGTTTTAAAAATGTTCAAGGGCTGTTGTAAGTTGATAAAACTCAGGTCATGAGTCTATTTTCAAACCCGAGTGCCGGTTTTGCAAACGGAATTGTTTAGATAAGTCAAAATAGTTTTACAAGTCAAAGGCGTAAAACTGTCCGGTTTTTGTAACACGAAGGTGTGTCGGGCAGAAGGTCTTAGAAGTAATATTTTTGAATGAAATTTAAACTGAGTCTTATTCATATTATGTGTGAGTTTGTCACCAAGTTTTGTCGAAATCGGACATGTCTAGATAGGTTAGATTGGTGTGTACATTTGGAGTGTATATGCTGAGTGGTATTTTGGACACGTAGTTCAATACTTGTGTGGCGTGAGTTGAGTATTCACTATTGGATATGGTGACTTACTCAAGTGTTAAGTCATTATATAAATGACTTAGCTACTGGTCCGAGGGAAGTAAAATGATGGTTTGACTTTCGTTGACTTGGCGTCTTATGACGGGTCAATGTCGAGGGTGTAAGTGTTTAAAAGAATAAGTGTTGGATAAAAGGGTATAGAAGTACACTTATATTTTTCTTAATTTTTCGGAATTTTCATGGTTATATGAAATTGAGTTTCATATTATTTAAGTATTAAATATACTTGAGTCGTTTATTAACGAACGCGCCTTAAATGGTAGGTTGCGGTCTTCGTGTTTAACGGGCATCACAAATCGTCGGCGATCGTCACGTCACTACTATCGTACCAAGGTGAGTCTATAGTCTCGCTTTAATATGTTTACTTGTTTTATAAAACCCGCGAGGGGGATAACATGCTTGTTTTATTAAAATAATAGGTGTACAACGAGAAGTTGTGGAAACCCTTATTATTGGAAAAACATTTAGTAACAAATGAAGGGTACAACGAGAAGTTGTGGTAAACCCTCTTTCTTTAAAATTGAACACAAAGGACCCGATTGTATGCTTAGATGAAAGTTGTTATACAAGTTTGTTTAGCCTTAAAAGACCCATGAATCGTGAATTGTTAATCGAAAGGAACGCTAATACTATGGATAGATCTATCGGGGTGACACCCAGTCCGGTCGCGACTAGCTATCGCGTGGTGTTGTGATGCACCAGTAATGAAACATCGGATGCAATTGTATAAGAGATATATACGCACTTGGCTAGGTGTGTTGGGCTGAAATAATATATGCTAACGTTCAATTTCACGAGACTTATGAAATAACAACGATAATTATGTCTGATCCACATGATTGTCAACCACGGAAGGTTTATTCAGAATACTTGTGTTCATTTATTTAATTTAAACTCTATAGATTCACTCAACATTTTTGTTGACTTTATAGCATGTTTTATCTCAGGTCCATGAAGAAGGCACTCCGGGAAGGCGGTTTCACGCAGCTTGCTTAACAAAAAATGTTTTGGGCCCGCTTTTCTAAACTATGTCCATTCTAAGAAACTTTTATTATTTGTTTGGTTGTGTAAACTTTAAAACTATTTGGGACCGTCTGCAAACTGTTTTATTTTTAAACAAATGAATGGATGTATGTTTTGTTAAAACGACTCATTTTGAGGCGTTTTCTATGATATTGAGATTGAACCATGATAGTAACACCCAATGACCCTTCCGCTGCTATGACACGAAATTGGGGGTGTTACATCAACCGTCAAGGCGCGAACTGGGGTGATCGTCCCCAAATAGTACTATCAAATGCATAAGCGTCTACCAAATCCCGGTAGTTCACAATTCATGCTAATGGGAATTTAAGTGACATAACCTAACTACTAATAATCCTTTTAGTCTCGTTTATAGGGTCATAGCATCATTCGGGTCCATATCATTAAGCATACAATCGGGACTACTTGTGTTCTATTTTTATAAAATCTAGCATGTTATCTCCCTCGCGGGTTTATAAATCATTTTATAAAACATTTAAAAGAGTGCGAGGCTATGAACTCACGTTGATAATGAAGGCGGATTATCGGCTACGGGCGTGCTTCGGTCACGGAAACCTATATAAATAATAATCGGTCTAGGACTTTGTCCAATGACTTTTATCAAAATAACAATATACATATGATGATTTTGAACATATGATGATGATCAAGTGGGTTTATACATCCTTGTTTACTCATTTTAGTGTTTACGTTTTGGTGACGTTTTACTAGTTTGCTAGTTTTACCTATTTACCTATTTTAAGTCCATTAAGCTTAGTATAAGTTCTTTAACTTGTTTTAATCCATTTTATACCTATATTATCAGTATATATATACTTTCCATGTTGGGCCCAAATGGGTTAAGCCCAATAAGTTCTTTTTACAAGTATTTATCTTATTTAGTCCAATTGTTAGTCCATTATGCTTAGTTAGCTCGTTAATGTCCGTATTTCTTATAGTTAAGGTTTTATCGGTTTTTACTTATATTAGTTACTTATATATATCAGTATATGACTTTTATAAACTTTACATTAGACGGGTTTGGTCGTCTAAGTTTTATTTGGCGAAAAACGTTAATTTTACGGCGATAGCCGAAAAAGTCGTAAAAATCAAGTTTATAGTTTTTATTACTTATAAATATTATTTCACTACCATTTATATAATTTATCCATTTAATTAACCTTTTATATATTTATATAAATAAGTTTTATAAGTTAGTGGGTTTTTATTTTTACATTTTATACATTAAAATGTGAGTGCTTATATAATAATAATAAACATTAATTCTTAAAATCTGATTTTTATCTTCATGTTCACCATTTTTACCATATCTAGAGTTTTATAATGAATTAGAAGCTCATTTTTGGGTGACATGTTCTTCATATTATGTGCTACATTTAACTTAGTTATAGCTACTGCTCATTTTAAGTTCATCTCGCCTTAACAGTCCCTACAAAACTGCTTATTCAGATTAGAACACCTAACTTGTTTTGATCATATCTCACTCATTATATTGATTCCATTGCATGGCCAACTCTCACATGTGTATAAAATCTTATAATTACTGTAAATGGATCATACCATGCAATTTTATGAGTTCATGTTTTAGTTATATACTGTTTTATACAGCCAACTAAATAATCAAGATTTTAGCCTCATTTCTTATAGTTATTAACATTTTTAAGCATATCTATCAACACTTGATCCCCACACAACATTTTTATCATCATATATACATCATATACATATACAAAATGAAAGAAAATACATTTGTTCTTTACAAAATAACAAGAGAAAAATGGAGAGGATGATCTTCTTTACCAACCAAGTGGATTTCTTGTTTATGGAAGACAAGAACTTGATGAATACCACAAGTAACTCCAAGACCATCAAATACCAAGAACATATGCTGGGAAATCAGCCCTAGGACAAAAGCAAATCACCTCCAATGTTGTTAATATGGCCACCAAATGATCAAGGCTTCAAGATAACTCCTTAATAGAGCTAGTAAACATGTGTTTCATGGCTAGAAAAGATCAAAAGGTTTGTTTGTTGCCTTAAGTGGACGGCATAGGGAGGGTTTTGAGAGAGTTTTGATGTTGGTTTGCATGTAAGGAAAGATGGAAATGAAAACTAGTTGCTAGTTTTGAGATAGTGGAAGTGTAAGTAAGCTTAAAGAGTAAGCTATGCTTACACTTGTAAGCATTGAACTTAACATGATGCCACATCTAATGTGTGGTGTCATGTGTGCCGTCCAACATAGATAGTGGGGTGGGAAAATGTATTTTGTCCCATCTCACTAGTTTACGGGTATTTCTCGATTCTAGTTTTCTCGATTGGCGTGCCCTCGGGTCGTTTCACGAAAAACGTTTTTATAAATTATGAATCAACGTCACAAAACGAATCCAATAAAAATTGTCTCATCGAAAACGGAGTTCAAAAACGTAAATACGTAATCCTAAGGTTTCCGGTTTAGTCGTAAAAGACGCCAAATTATGCACGTAAGCCCAAATTTAAATCCGTAAATTGTGAGTTCGTCAACCAACTCAAAAATAAGTTTCAAAATATTATACGAGAAAATATTTCACTACCTGAAAATGTTAGATTGTCACAGCTTTTCCTCCTAAAAGGGATCAACGTCCTCGTGATCCATTTCACTTGGATGTCCGTTTCTTAATGAAATCGAAGAGGTGCGGATATTTCTTCCACATTTCATCCTCTCGTTCCCAAGTATACTCCGGTCCATGCTTTGAATTCCATCGGATCTTGACAATAGGTATCCGACTTTGTTTCAGTTGCTTTACCTCACGTTCCATAACCTCTACGGGTTCTTCGCTAAAATGCAACTTTCCATCTATTCGAACCTTATCCAACGAAATTTTCTCATCACTCACGGCTAGACATTTCTTCAGATTAGATACATGGAATGTGTTGTGAACACCATGAAGTTCTGGGGTAACTCTAGTTTGTAAGCCACCGGACCTACTCTAGATAAATCTTAAAGGGTCCAATATAACGGGGATTCAATTTCCCTCGTTTTCGAAATCTTATAACGCCTTTCCATGGTGATACCTTCAACATTACTCGGTCACCCACTTCAAACTCCATTGGCTTCCGCCACACATCCGCGTAACTTTTCTGTCTACTACGGGCAGTCAACAACCTATTCTTAATCTGAACTATCATCTCCGTAGTCTCCTGGATCAATTCCGGTCCCGTGAGCTGGGTATCCCCAACTTCACTCCAACATACAGGAGATCTACACTTCCTACCATACAAAGCTTCAAACGGTGCAGCCTTAATACTAGAATGGTAACTATTGTTATACGAAAACTCTGCTAACGACAAATGTTTATCCCAATTCTTACCAAAGTCTAACACACAAGCTCTCAACATATCTTCCAGTGTTTGTATCGTCCTTTCACTCTACCCATCAGTCTAGGGATGATAAGCCGTGCTCATGTCGAGATTCGCTCCCAAAGATCTTTGGAGGGATTTCCAAAAATTCGATGCGAATCTAGGATCTCGATCTGAAATGATCGATACAGGCACTCCATGCTTGCATACAACATTATCAAGGTATATACGATTCAGCTTCTCCAGTGAGAACTGCTCTTTAACCGGAATGAAGTGTGCTGATTTGGTCAGTCTGTCGACAATAACCTAAATCGAGTTGTTTCCAGATGATGTTCTAGGAAGCTTGGTGATAAAGTCCATCGTAATTCTCTAAGCTATCACTTTCTTTCACTCCCATCGGGTAATGATGTAAGACCCGTGAAAGTGCCGTAAGATGCTAAGTTATTGTCTCAAGAGCTGTTCAGTATGAGCATCTCCCTTAAGTTGTGGCTCACTTGTGGATGTAATATCCCGAGCCCAACGTTTTTTATTTAATCCTATTTTACGGATATTTTTGAAATTTTTAAGAAATTTCGTTTGCTATATATTTGACGGTTTAAGTTGAAACCAATGTTTAAAGTCGTAATTTTAAGATTTGACGATTTAAGAAGAACCGATGACGACTACGATACCGACGGATGCCCAAAATTTATCTTTTATTATCGATTGATCGATATTTAAGTTTTTCGAGATTTTATTTTTGTTACGTGTTAAGTCGAGTCGGAACCATATGAATATTCGTTTTGTGTGCGTTTGAACCATTTAAAAGTATTTTCGAGTGTTCGGGACGACCCCCGACTTCCGTAAAGTTTTTAACTCGACTAATAAGTCGTTTCCCGCAAATATTGGTGTCGTTTAAAAATGAGGCCAAAAGATTTACAAAATAGCAAAGGAGGTCCCTCAAACTTTACAAAATGGAGGAAACTAAAAACACACTTCACAAAAATCATTCAAATTTTTCACCCTCTCCCCCCTCTTCCTCCTAGCCGCCGGCCTCCATCACCATACCACCACCACCCTTCAATTTTTTTTGGGTTTTGCTAAAATCTAATCAAAGACCACCTCTCCTATCATCCTTGTAAGTAAATCCCACCTAAAATAACATACATGCATCCATTGATTTTTTTCCAAAAATTTGTGATTTTTCAAAAACGGATTTTGATCTAATTAAACCATACACATGTTTAATTCATGTGTATATAATGTTAATTCATCTATAAAACAAGATAGGGTTTATGATTTTTGTGTTCCACAGCCCCTAAAGCCACGAAATGTGGGGGGTGTTTGGTGTGTTCAAGGTGTTTGATGAAATGTGTTGTGGGGTTGTGTTTAAAATGGTGTTTTTAGTGTTTTTAAATTGTTTAAACATATTGCATGTATGATTTAGTGTTGGTTTTTGATTAAGATTTGATGTTCGTGATGATGTAGGCTGTTTAGAGTGTTTGGGAATGATTATAGGTAATGGGTATAGGCTTAGGTAATGATAGAATGGTTTGGAATCAAGTTTTGAAATGATTTTGGAAGGGTGAATCTAGAACAGATTGTTTAGGGCTATTTTCGTGGTTTTAATTTTTGGTCCTGGTTGTGATTGTAGGATGTAGTTGTAGTGGTCGTCGAGACGCTCGTTTCAGTATAAGATAGAGCTTTTAACTCCAAACGAGTCAAAAGTTATGATATTTTGAAAGTTCGTGTACCGGGAGATGAGAATCAATACAATCCGAATTTGTGTTTGGTTTTGGGTCAAATCCCGGGGACCATAGATAGAGTTTGGTAAATGTTTGAAAGTTGATTTTTGGTCTCAAACCTGTATTTGTGAGTCAATTTTTAGACTTAGGTGTCGGATTAGTCGATGGTGTATTTTAAACGGGTGAAACAAGTCTAACTTGGTCAATGTGCAAAATCAGTCCGAAAAACGTAGGTTTAGTAATGTGTTGAGTAACGGGTCGTAAAAGCGAAAACTTTTAATGGGATTAAAAATGGGTTTTCTACAGGTCTTAAGGTATTTTTGAGAATTTTTCCAAATTTTATAAAAGGGTATAAGTCTAGGAAAACAGCCCATACTTTTGGTAAGTATCGGCGAAACCGTAAAATGGATAGTAACTTTAATAACATTGATAAATGGTATAAGTCTAGTAACAACTACTTGTTTGGTTTTGGCGTGAGTTTTCATAAGCATTAAGTTTTTCGATTTGCGTGTGTTTAGTACAATTATGTACGTGGTGTATTGATTTGGTTTTCGTACTTTGACTTTTAGGTCAAGTGTTTGATTATCCCGGGCATCCACATCGTCGGTGACATTTCTTGTTACGTCTTCGCTAGAACCACTACTACTACGCAAGGTGAGTCTATAGCCTCGCTCTTTACTTATTTCAAATGTTTTTACCCGCGAGGGGGATACATGCTATTTAAATGAAAATGAACATAAGTCATGAATGGTTGTTGGACCCGAATGTTGCCTCGAAATTGTGTTGAGTACCTAGTTGCAAAAGGCCCTAATTTCATGAACTATTAACTATTGTCTTGCCCTTGCGAAGGGGGAAATAGCTGCTTATACAAAGTGATAGTACTATGGGGGTGACTACCCTATCCGAGACGAGGGCTAGTACGTTGATACCCCCTGCGGACGGATAATTTGTGATAAGAGATAAGGTATAATTGCAACTAATGCCTTTAGTAGGGGCACTGGTTTCATTTGAATCACACCGGTAATTATTACGCGGGTGATTGAGTTAACGGATTAGTGTCATGAGCTTAAACACAATTGTCATATCCTTGAATAATAGATTGTTTGCGCGACAATGCTATTGAATGATCATGATTGGTTTTTAATACTTATGTTCAACTTATGATTTGATAAACCTATAGGTTCGCTCAACCTTTGTGTTGACGGTTTTAAGCATGTGTTTCAGGTAACCAAGATTGATAGCAGCGGAGCATGCGAGGATGGAAGTTGTTGTGGCTTGGCGGTCTACTTTGTTTTTCTTCCCTTTTTAGCACTTAAATATTTTATATTATGTCATGTGAACGAAAATGTACTTTTGGGTTGAGATTCAGTGGGGACCAAAACGCAAACTCTGTTTTGTATCATCTTGGGAATTGGAAAACTGTAGACTTTGATGATTTAATCAATCTTTAATTTATGTTTAAACTTTTACGTCTCTTTGAGTCGTTTAATATACCTTATGTGTGATGATAACTACGTAGCACCCAAATGCTGTAGTTCCGCTGCGCATATCATTTGTGGGGGTGTTATAGATTGGTAATCAGAGCCATGAGTTATAGAGAACTAGTTCATTTTGAAAAATCCTAAACTATAACTTTTGGTGTCTTAAGAAATTGTCCAAGCACACAACTATCCTGCATGGCTCCGGTAAGATTTCTTTAGCATTGTTTTATATTTTAGATGTATCCCTCAAAATTGACGTGAATTCCCTAGTATTTATTAAGTAAATACTTTGATATATATTGAGATATATTATTGTGTACGTTGAGTACTTATTATCGTAATTTACAAATTCTCGTAAGATTATCTTATATGTTGCATGTATTTGGCATAACGGTCTACATTGCATTACATGGCAACACCGCGTTGTAATCCTACGCGTATGTAGGAATGGTTGTATGCATAAGTATGTATATACTATGGTATTTAAAGGCATTGCACGCGAAGCAATGGTCTGTGGGTAATTATCGTACATTAAAATGCGGTTTTGTTGAGAATTCGGCCTTACCGCTAATTATCAATCTTGATAATTAATTTATTATTCGGATAACCGAATATGAACCTCGTTTGATACCCTAGATACGTAAATAACGCTTCGTAACATATTGTATACTGACTAGATTGATCTCGTTTGTCGTTATCGCACCGTGATGTGTCATTTTGGACATTTTCTTTTGAAACGTAATTTACTTACGTATTACTTTATTTTCCTTTATTCCTTATGAGTTTGATATGTTAATTGCCGTACAATAATATAGACGAAGTAAAATCAACGATGCATACATCGTAGCGACGAATCACATGTGTATGTTATAAAACGTGGTTGAGGCGTCTTGCCATTTAATCGTTGTTTACTATTCTACTTGAATTTTAAAGATGTGTTTTAAAATAGACTAGCATTGTGATCAATCGCGATAACTTGGAATTTGGTTGGTTTTTGTGTTAATTTTGTGGTGTACGATTTCGAGACTCATCCGAGGCCGATAACAACACTTAGTTGACATACGTATTCTCGCTTCGTTTATTTCATTTTGTTTTGTTGTTTCATTATTTTGAATTCGATATTATACATGACGAGGGTCCGGCATTTGTGTGAGTTAAGTAAGCACTAAACTTTGCTGATTGAGTGGTTTAAACATAAAGTGTTTTACATATTTAATACTTGGCGGATAAAACTTTTGGATAAAAATCGACCTATGATGTGTCTTGAAACCAATAAAATATGTGTAGAGAATAAATGAATAATGTGAAATTATTTTCCTTCAACCTTGGTTGGTATATCATAACAAGTAATTTATATTACTCGTAAAATCCTTGTTTTTATATATTAATAATTTGATACTAGAAGCTTGTGATGGATTTGTCAAGAATTTGTTTAATATAATTTGAAAAAGGATTTTGTAATAAAATTTACGATATGACTGTTGAGTTTATGTAACTTTGGATTTAGTATGAATTAATTTTCGGGTCAATGTAGCAAACTTTTGGCGTATCTTGTAATATAAAACATGAGCAGAAGAATTGGTCATGTATTTTGGAGATAAAAACTTTGTAAAATTTGTTTTATTTTAAACATAAGGTTATGTTATGTATGCATTGGTATAAACTAGAACACGTTACTTTTTATAGCGAATAAACTGGGAAAAAAAAAGGGAAAAAAATCGGAATATACACCTTAAGTAAGAAATTATAATGCTTGAAATAAATTTTTAAACATTGATGGAACGTCATTGGAAATCATTTGTTTATTTAATTGTCGTTATAGAGAATCACTATGCCTAATTCGATGATGCTTGTTTAAAATCGTTTGAAAAAAAAATATTTTGTTTTATTCCGCTGCGAGATGTGTTAATTTTAAAATCACTTGATAATGGACTAATGATTAAAAGTTGAATTTTATATATCTTTGAATTATTGAAATAAGCATCTTAATTATTTATTATTTTATTATTATCATCGAGATTCAAGTATCGACAAAAATCAGTAAATTATCTGAGATAAAACTACGTGAAACCTTTTTATCATTTGAGTCGAAGTGCGCGAATGTGATTTAACAAACCAGTTTTAAGGAAGACTTATGTATAATAAAAAGTCAAAAGTTGATTTTAAGAGTTAATTGGACTAGTTTGAGTCATGTTGGATATGTGTATATATGTGATAATATAAGTCGTAATAATAAAAACGTAAAACTTGGAAAATTCTTACTGTATACGTTTTGGTACTTAAGATATGAACATTAACGAGATTTTGACACAAGTATGGAGATTTTAAAACCTAATGATCTGTCAATTATGATAACCGAGTCACCGCATCTACTAATGTTAATAATTTCCGAGAGATTGAAATTTTTCCAGAAATGAAAACGTTGTAAAGATTGGAAAATGAAAGGTATAAATTCTGTAATGGTGTAACAAAATTTAAAATGTGTAAATGTTCGGTTTTACAATGTACAAGGTAACACTAATTATTATACGCAACTGGATTATACAACACACGCCTACTTGTATATTATTTAATAAAGATGTATATATAATGTTTTGAGTCACGATGGTTCGATCGCCCGACATCCCTTCTTTGATTTTATGAGTCTGTATTTGAACTTGAGTCGTCATGTGACTGTTCATTTTAATATTTTCCATGATATGAAATCAGTATTATTATATTTATTTTAAAACTACTATTTCGCTAGGACTTGATGATGAGGGTATGTCACCCGGTATGTTTTGTCCTGTTCATGGACGTTGTGACTTTTCTTCTTACGGTTAATGGAACCTAAAATTTTGTATTTACTTGAATGATGCTATAAATCTTCATTAAATTGGTTATTTATTTATGTTGAACAAAAGCGAGGAGGCGAAGCCGCTTTACCAAATTGTAGAGGTGAAAGAACTCGATCTTCCTGGTGAAATTGTTTCTATTTAACCAAGTGATTATTCTTCTCTCCCCGTATACCCTTGGTGGAATGTGTGTGCAACTCGAGACGATGGGAATTATGAGCGTTGTTTTATTTTTTGACTCTTGTGTTGATAATCAATTTTTACTCCATGTATTCGTAGATCGCTGTTGTTATCCCGAGACTTTTGTCATATATTTGAAGTATTTCCATTTCTGATGTAGTTAATTTTAGCTGGCAATTATATTGCTCGTTTACCTCGTTCGATCCCATTGATTTTTGATTTTATTACTTGATGTGCTTGCAATGATCTTTAATCTTGAACCACCTTACCGTTATTTTGTGAATAGTCTATTTTGAAAATATGTATGAGTGTCTCAAATGGTTCGTTCAACCAAATGTAAATGGTGTCGATTTATTTACTTAATTATTTATTCATTTTTCTCATAAATAGGCAAAGTAATGTATGTTTCCAAAGCAGACGAAAAATGTTGGATGTGTTTTTTAAAACGATGGTAACAATATTTTCCCATTTCAAATTTCATTTCAAATGGTTTAATTATTTTGAAGATTAGGTCGAAAACTTTCGTAGTCATATTTGGTATGTAATAATAATGTTTGTGTCGTCACTCGATCCTCAATTATGCACAGCTTAGCTAACTTTGCATAACTCGGGAAGAGTCTTGTTTTGTTAATTGTCGTTTCTTGACCCTTAAGTATGCATGATCTAGCTAATTATGCATAGTTTAGGAAGGGCACTATCGTGTCAAACAAATTGGTCATCTTGAAACTTGTAGTGTTTTGATAAACGTTTGGATGAGAACGGTTCTTTTTTAAATGGTGGATCATTTTTTTGCAAGTAGTCGTAATTTCTTTGATTCTTAAAGATAATTTTTGAATTTTCTTGTGTTCTTTGAAATCTTTTCTTTTTGTTTGGCGTTGACTTAGTAAGTAACTGTGACCGAGTAATTTTGGAAAATGTTTTTATGTGTGTGTGTAACGTGCGAATTTCATCGGAATCACGAGGGTGTTGATGAAATACCAAAGGGACTCGTATCGACACTGAGAAGAGTTTTTAACAAAAATAGAAGACTGCCGAAGTAGAGGAACTCCGAGTTCGGATAACTCCGAGGGAAATAAAGAAGACTTCTCCTGCATCAAACGTATTGTACCTTATTTATTTATTTTTTCTCTTCTCGTTCTTTTGATATGTTTAACGACACGCGATAAACTGTTGAAGTTTACCAACTGTGCATCGAAAGTTGGAAGACAATTCCATTGCCGCCTTCGTTTATTTAAGTGAGGAATCCTCTTTTCTTGACTCAACCATCCTTGATTATCGATGGTTAAACGATAGATAGCCATAGCTGATGTTCTAGTGGTAAACCCTAGCCTTTTATGTGTTCCTGCGGTAAGTGATCTGGTCGAGTGATCGTAAGTTGTGAGAACTTGAGACGACATTGTCCAATGAAGTCCGATCAGGGAGAACACATGCCATGTAATATATTTTTTTTATTTTTTTTACTATGAACGATGATATATATTGGGATTTTTACCACGGTTGGGACGAAAGTGAGATGGTGTTCTTGTAATATCTTTTGTGTATAAATCTATGGGTGAGCGCCCTGCGATGACATATATATGTATTTTTCTTTCCTTATGGATATGCATCGATAGCTAGCAAGCTCGTGAACCTTCTTTAACTTGCAATTTTCTTTTAACTTGACTCATCCGAGAAATATGTCAAATATCCTTATTTTATCATGACATGGGTGATTAGCATGCATGCGTTAACTTGGTTGAACTTATTTACTTGTCATGGTTTGGCTATTTCGCAAACATGTCGTGATACGACTTTATGTGCTTCATAATGGCTTTTGTGTTTGATTGGTTTGTGATGTTTTGGAGAGAGTTATGTATACGTCGAATGATTAGCGTATCGATGAATTCGTTTTTGACGAACTAGGGTTGTATGTAAGTAATATTACGATAAGGTGATTTTGTACGACTAGTAATAATTACTTCGTCTTGTATATTCTGAACGTTTTCGATGGGGTTATGTGTGACCCGTGCGATTTTATTTTGTGAGTAGTTGTTTTTATGAGATGATGAACCAAGTGAAGGGACGATTCGAAAGTTGGAAGACATGCTCCGAACGTGTGTGATTGATTTTGATAGTTGTTGAGATCGATACTTGCCGTTGGTAGTATCTTTGTACAACGACATTTACCACGGTAGCATTGAAGCTGCAGCCTTTGAGGAATTATGATGATGAAAATGTGAATCGCCAGTTGGATAGAATGAAGTAAGAAAAAGTCAGTTGAATGGGCTCGAAATGATTCGAGAAGCTATGGAAGAGATGGTGTAGATTAAGAATCACTCGCTAACCGCGAGAAGCTTTGAAAAGAGACGTGTTGATAACCGTAGGAAGAATTTGGGAAATTGAAGTGGAGATCATGGATCGAGATGTTAAGAGATTTAAGCAAGGTATAACACTCATTGTGAAGATGTGATGGAACCCGAGACGTGAACCGAAGTCCATATTGGAACGTGAATACCTCTATAGTAAGAAGTACCCCCATCTTTCTAGTAGTACGAAATGCGAGTATAAGAACCGGAGAGCGCCGGGACGTCGCTCCTTTAAGGAGGGGAGGATGTAAAACCCGTGAAAGTGCCGTAAGATGCTAAGTTATTGTCTCAAGAGCTGTTCAGTGTGAGCATCTCCCTTAAGTTGTGGCTCACTTGTGGATGTGATATCCCGAGCCCAACGTTATTTATTTAATCCTATTTTACGGATATTTTTGAAATTTTTAAGAAATTTCGTTTGCTATATATTTGACGGTTTAAGTTGAAACCAACGTTTAAAGTCGTAATTTTAACATTTGACGATTTAAGAAGAACCGATGACGACTACGATACCGACGGATGCCCAAAATTTATCTTTTATTATCGATTGATCGATATTTGAGTTTTTCGAGATTTTATTTTTATTACGTGTTAAGTCGAGTCAGAACCATATGAATATTCATTTTGTGTGCGTTTGAACCATTTAAAAGTATTTTCGAGTGTTCGGGACGACCCCCGAATTCCGTAAAGTTTTTAAGTCGACTAATAAGTCGTTTCCCGCAAATATTGGTGTCGTTTAAAAATGAGGCCAAAAGATTTACAAAATAGCAAAGGAGGTCCCTCAAACTTTACAAAATGGAGGAAACTAAAAACACACTTCACAAAATTCATTCAAAATTTTCACCCTCTCTCCCCTCTTCCTCCTAGCCGCCGGCCTCCATCACCATACCACCACCACCCTTCAATTTTTTTTGGGTTTTGCTAAAATCTAATCAAAGACCACCTCTCCTATCATCCTTGTAAGTAAATCCCAATAACATACATGCATCCATTGATTTTTTCCAAAAATTTGTGATTTTTCAAAAACGGATTTTGATCTAATTAAACCATACACATGTTTAATTCATGTGTATATAATGTTAATTCATCTATAAAACAAGATGGGGTTTATGATTTTTGTGTTCCACAGCCCCTAAAGCCACGAAATGTGGGCGGTGTTTGGTGTGTTCAAGGTGTTTGATGAAATATGTTGTGGGGTTGTGTTTAAAATGGTGTTTTTAGTGTTTTTAAATTGTTTAAACATATTGCATGTATGATTTAGGATTGGGTTTTGATTAAGATTTGATGTTCTTGATGATGTAGGCTGTTTAGAGTGTTTGGGAATGATTATAGGTAATGGGTATAGGCTTAGGTAACGATAGAATGGTTTGGAATCAAGTTTTGAAATGATTTTGGAAGGGTGAATCAAGAATAGATTTTTTAGGGCTATTTTCGTGGTTTTAATTTTTGGTCCAGGTTGTGATTGTAGGATGTAGTTGTAGTGGTCGTCGAGACGCTCGTTTCGGTATAAGATAGAGCTTTTAACTCCAAACGAGTCAAAAGTTATGATATTTTGAAAGTTCGTGTACCGGGAGATGAGAATCAACACAATCCGAATTTGTGTTTGGTTTTGGGTCAAATCTCGGGGACCATAGATAGAGTTTGGTAAATGTTTGAAAGTTGATTTTTGGTCTCAAACCTGCATTTGTGACTCTATTTTTAGACTTAGGTGTCAGATTAGTCGATGGTGTATTTTAAACGGGTCAAACAAGTCTAACTTGGTCAATGTGCAAAATCAGTCCGAAAAACGTAGGTTTAGTAATGTGTTGAGTAACGGGTCGTAAAAGCGAAAACTTTTAATGGGATTAAAAATGGGTTTTCTACAGGTCTTAAGGTATTTTTTAGAATTTTCCCAAATTTTATAAAAGGGTATAAGTCTAGGAAAACAGCCCATAATTTTGGTAAGTATCGGCGAAACCGTAAAATGGATAGTAACTTTAATAACATTGATAAATTGTATAACTCTAGTAACAACTACTTGTTTGGTTTTGGCGTGAGTTTTCATAAGCATTAAGTGTTTCGATTTGCGTGTGTTTAGTACAATTATGTACACGGTGTATTGATTTGGTTTTCGTACTTTGACTTTTAGGTCAAGTGTTTGATTATCCCGGGCATCCACATCGTCGGTGACATTTCTCGTTACGTCTTCGCTAGAACCACTACTACTACGCAAGGTGAGTCTATAGCCTCGCTCTTTACTTATTTCAAATGTTTTTACCCGCGAGGGGGATACATGCTATTTAAATGAAAATGAACATAAGTCATGAATGGTTGTTGGACCCGAATGTTGCCTCGAAATTGTGTTGAGTACCTAGTTGCAAAAGGCCCTAATTTCATGAACTATTAACTATTGTCTTGCCCTTGCGAAGGTGGAAATTGCCGCTTATACAAAGTGATAGTACTATGGGGTTGACTACCCTATCCGAGACGAGGGCTAGTACGTTGATACCCCCTGCGGACGGATAATTTGTGATAAGAGATAAGGTATAATTGCAACTAATGCCTTTAGTAGGGGCACTGGTTTCATTTGAATCACGCCGGTAATTATTACGCGGGTGATTGAGTTAACGGATTAGTGTCATGAGCTTAAACACAATTGTCATATCCTTGAATAATAGATTGTTTGCGCGACAATGCTATTGAATGATCATGATTGGTTTTTAATACTTATGTTCAACTTATGATTTGATAAACCTATAGATTCGCTCAACCTTTGTGTTGACGGTTTTAAGCATGTGTTTCAGCTAACCATGATTGATAGCAGCGGAGCATGCGAGGATAGAAGTTGTTGTGGCTTGGCGGTCTACTTTGTTTTTCTTCCCTTTTTAGCACTTAAATATTTTATATTATGTCATGTGAACGAAAATGTACTTTTGGGTTGAGATTCAGTGGGGACCAAAACGCAAACTCTGTTTTGTATCATCTTGGGAATTGGAAAACTGTAGACTTTGATGATTTAATCAATCTTTAATTTATGTTTAAACTTTTACGTCTCTTTGAGTCGTTTAATATACCTTATGTGTGATGATAACTACGTAGCACCCAAATGCTGTAGTTCCGCTGCGCATAGCATTTGTGGGGGTGTTATAAATGATAAGATTGGCGCACTACATAATTTTTCCTTCAATGTCTGAAAAGCTCCATCTTCATCACTTCCCCAAACGAAAGGTTTATTCTTCTGGGTAAGCTTAGTCAAGGGTTTAGCTATCAAAGAAAATTCTTTAATGAATCGCCTATAATAGCCAGCCAATCCTAAGAACTGTCGCACTTCCGTTGGCGTTGTCGGTGCAGACCAATTCTTAATAGCTTCAACCTTTGCAGGATCAACATGAATTCCATCTTTGTTAATCACATGACCAAGAAATTGCACATAATCTAACCAGAAATCACATTTCGAAAACTTAGCATACAACCTTTCATCCTTCAACAATTTCAAAACAATCCTCAAATGTTCTCTATGTTCATCTTCATTCTTAGAATAGATTAGAATATCGTCAATGAACACAATCACAAATTTATCCAAGTAGGGCTTGCACACTCGATTCATTAAATCCATGAAAACCGCAGGTGCGTTAGTTAACCCAATTGGCATTACTTGAAATTCATAGTGTCCATAACGAGTTCTAAATGCAGTTATAGGAATATCTTCTTCACGGACGTGAAGTTGGTGATATCCTGACCGTAAATCGATCTTAGAATACACACTAGATCCTTGCAGTTGATCAAACAAATCATCAATCCTAGGTAAAGGATATCGATTATTAATTGTCAACTTGTTCAGTTCCCTATAATCAATGCACATACGGAAAGATCCATCCTTCTTCTTAACGAACAAGACTGGAGCTCCCCAAGGCGACGAGCTCGGTCGAATAAAACCTTTATCAGACAACTCCTTAAGTTGCTCAGGTAACTCCTTTAATTCAGAAGGGGCTAATCGGTAAGGCGCACGTGCCACCGGTGCAGCACCAGGAATTAAATCGATTCGAAACTCTACTTGCCTTATCAGTGGAAGTCCGGGTAAATCTTTAGGAAATACCTCAGGAAATTCACAAATAATAGGTACATCTTCCAATCGTTTCTCCCTAGACTCATTCCCGGTCACTTGAGCTAAGAATAACTCACAACCGTTCCTGATGTACTTTTGGACTTTAATACATGAAACGATTTTCAAACGGGATTCATCTCGACTACCATCAATTACTAACGTCCTATTCCTAAGAGGAATCTTAACCTTCTTCTCTCCACATAAAATAGTAGCATTATTCAATGACAACCAATCCATACCAATAATAATATCAAAACTACCTAATTCTATCAACATCAAATCAATCGGAAAGGAATGGTTCAAGAGATTTAGAGAGCATCCTTCTAATAGCTTATTAGTTTTCACTAATTTGCCATCAGCCAATTCCACCTCGTAACTTGTACTTATCTCAACAGGTTCAATGTCAATAAGGGCACTAAATTTAGTGGATACAAAGCTCCTATCAGCACCCGAATCGAATAAAGCAACATCATAATGATTGTTGAGTAAGAACGTACCGGTAACGTCATTCGGATCCTCTTTCTTCACCTCAATTGTTCCAAGTTGGTAGATACCACCATGGGGGTTTCTTCCAGGTACAATCGCTTTCAACTTGGGGCATTCCGATTTCCTATGACCTTCCTCATTACAGTTGAAGCAAATGGTTCCCTTCTTACACCTTTCAACCTTGTGTCCAAGCTTTCCGCAATTTCGGCACTTCCAGCAGTCGCCAGCATGCCTCTTGTTGCCACACTTAGGACATCTATCATCGTTGCGCGGTGCATTGTTGGTAAGAGCATTTGCATTCCCCTTTCTCTGGTTCTGACGGCGATTGAAATTCTTCCTATTATCACCTCTATCTACACGATCACCGTCTCCCTTTCTTTTCTCACCTACACGGGCTTCATCTTCCCTATCCTGAATTATCTGTCCAATGAGTTGGTAAGCCATTCGAACAACATCATCAATGGTCAGTGGTTTCGATGATGTCACGTCCCCCCGGATATTCCTGGTCAACCCTTTAACATATTGCTCAATTCGGATCTCTTCGGGTTCAACCAATCGAGGACATAGCAAGGCCAACTCATGGAATCAGTTTGTGTAACTATCAATGTCCACACCTTTCATTCTCAAATGAATCAACTCTTGTTCCAACCTAATGATCACACTACGAGGACAAAACTCCAAAATCATCCACTTCTTAATTTCGGCCCAAGGAGTAGCATTAGCAGCATTAAGACCCATGAAAGCAATTCTCCCGTTCCACCAAGTCAACGCACGACCTTTAAGAGTAGCCATAGCAAAAGTAGGATGTAGTTGTAGTGGTCTTAGAGACGCTCGTTTCGGTATAAGATAGAGCTTTTAACTCCAAACGAGTCAAAAGTTATGATATTTTGAAAGTTCGTGTACCGGGAGATGAGAATCAACACAATCCGAATTTGTGTTTGGTTTTGGGTCAAATCTCGGGGACCATAGATAGAGTTTGGTAAATGTTTGAAAGTTGATTTTTGGTCTCAAACCTGCATTTGTGACTCTATTTTTAGACTTAGGTGTCAGATTAGTCGATGGTGTATTTTAAACGGGTCAAACAAGTCTAACTTGGTCAATGTGCAAAATCAGTCCGAAAAACGTAGGTTTAGTAATGTGTTGAGTAACGGGTCGTAAAAGCGAAAACTTTTAATGGGATTAAAAATGGGTTTTCTACAGGTCTTAAGGTATTTTTTAGAATTTTCCCAAATTTTATAAAAGGGTATAAGTCTAGGAAAACAGCCCATAATTTTGGTAAGTATCGGCGAAACCGTAAAATGGATAGTAACTTTAATAACATTGATAAATGATATAAGTCTAGTAACAACTACTTGTTTGGTTTTGGCGTGAGTTTTCATAAGCATTAAGTGTTTCGATTTGCGTGTGTTTAGTACAATTATGTACACGTTGTATTGATTTGGTTTTCGTACTTTGACTTTTAGGTCAAGTGTTTGATTATCCCGAGCATCCACATCGTCGGTGACATTTCTCGTTACGTCTTCGCTAGAACCACTACTACTACGCAAGGTGAGTCTATAGCCTCGCTCTTTACTTATTTCAAATGTTTTTACCCGCGAGGGGGATACATGCTATTTAAATGAAAATGAACATAAGTCATGAATGGTTGTTGGACCCGAATGTTGCCTCGAAATTGTGTTGAGTACCTAGTTGCAAAAGGCCCTAATTTCATGAACTATTAACTATTGTCTTGCCCTTGCGAAGGTGGAAATAGCCGCTTATACAAAATGATAGTACTATGGGGTTGACTACCCTATCCGAGACGAGGGCTAGTACGTTGATACCCCCTGCGGACGGATAATTTGTGATAAGAGATAAGGTATAATTGCAACTAATGCCTTTAGTAGGGGCACTGGTTTCATTTGAATCACGCCGGTAATTATTACGCGGGTGATTGAGTTAACGGATTAGTGTCATGAGCTTAAACACAATTGTCATATCCTTGAATAATAGATTGTTTGCGCGACAATGCTATTGAATGATCATGATTGGTTTTTAATACTTATGTTCAACTTATGATTTGATAAACCTATAGATTCGCTCAACCTTTGTGTTGACGGTTTTAAGCATGTGTTTCAGCTAACCATGATTGATAGCAGCGGAGCATGCGAGGATAGAAGTTGTTGTGGCTTGGCGGTCTACTTTGTTTTTCTTCCCTTTTTAGCACTTAAATATTTTATATTATGTCATGTGAACGAAAATGTACTTTTGGGTTGAGATTCAGTGGGGACCAAAACGCAAACTCTGTTTTGTATCATCTTGGGAATTGGAAAACTGTAGACTTTGATGATTTAATCAATCTTTAATTTATGTTTAAACTTTTACGTCTCTTTGAGTCGTTTAATATACCTTATGTGTGATGATAACTACGTAGCACCCAAATGCTGTAGTTCCGCTGCGCATAGCATTTGTGGGGGTGTTATAAATGATAAGATTGGCGCACTACATAATTTTTCCTTCAATGTCTGAAATGCTCCATCTTCATCACTTCCCCAAACGAAAGGTTTATTCTTCTGGGTAAGCTTAGTCAAGGGTTTAGCTATCAAAGAAAATTCTTTAATGAATCGCCTATAATAGCCAGCCAATCCTAAGAACTGTCGCACTTCCGTTGGTGTTGTCGGTGCAGACCAATTCTTAATATCTTCAACCTTTGCAGGATCAACATGAATTCCATCTTTGTTAATCACATGACCAAGAAATTGCACAGAATCTAACCAGAAATCACATTTCAAAAACTTAGCATACAACCTTTCATCCTTCAACAATTTCAAAACAATCCTCAAATGTTCTCTATGTTCATCTTCATTCTTACAATAGATTAGAATATCGTCAATGAACACAATCACAAATTTATCCAAGTAGGGCTTGCACACTCGATTCATTAAATCCATGAAAACCGCAGGTGCGTTAGTTAACCCAATTGGCATTACTTGAAATTCATAGTGTCCATAACAAGTTCTAAATGCAGTTATAGGAATATCTTCTTCACGGACGCGAAGTTGGTGATATCCTGACCGTAAATCTATCTTAGAATACACACTAGATCCTTGCAGTTGATCAAACAAATCATCAATCCTAGGTAAAGGATATCGATTTTTAATTGTCAACTTGTTCAGTTCCCTATAATCAATGCACATACGGAAAGATCCATCCTTCTTCTTAACGAACAAGACTGGAGCTCCCCAAGGCGACGAGCTCGGTCGAATAAAACCTTTATCAAACAACTCCTTAAGTTGCTCAGATAACTCCTTTAATTCAAAAGGGGCTAATCGGTAAGGCGCACGTGCCACCGGTGCAGCACCAGGAATTAAATCGATTCGAAACTCTACTTGCCTTATCAGTGGAAGTCCGGGTAAATCTTTAGGAAATACCTCAGGAAATTCACAAATAATAGGTACATCTTCCAATCGTTTCTCCCTAGACTCATTCCCGGTCACTTGAGCTAAGAATAACTCACAACCGTTCCTGATGTACTTTTGGACTTTAATACATGAAACGATTTTCAAACGGGATTCACCTCGACTACCATCAATTACTAACGTCCTATTCCTAAGAGGAATCTTAACCTTCTTCTCTCCACATAAAATAGTAGCATTATTCAATGACAACCAATCCATACCAATAATAATATCAAAACTACCTAATTCTATCAACATCAAATCAATCGGAAAGGAATGGTTCAAGAGATTTAGAGAGCATCCTTCTAATAGCTTATTAGTTTTCACTAATTTGCCATCAGCCAATTCCACCTCGTAACTGGTACTTATCTCAACAGGTTCAATGTCAATAAGGGCACTAAAGTTAGTGGATACAAAGCTCCTATCAGCACCCGAATCGAATAAAGCAACATCATAATGATTGTTGAGTAAGAACGTACCGGTAACGTCATTCGGATCCTCTTTCTTCACCTCAATTGTTCCAAGTTGGTAGATACCACCCTGGGGGTTTCTTCCAGGTACAATCGCTTTCAACTTGGGGCATTCCGATTTCCTATGACCTTCCTCATTACAGTTGAAGCAAATGGTTCCCTTCTTACACCTTTCAACCTTGTGTCCAAGCTTTCCGCAATTTCGGCACTTCCAGCAGTCGCCAGCATGCCTCTTGTTGCCACACTTAGGACATCTATCATCGTTGTGCGGTGCATTGTTGGTAAGAGCATTTGCATTCCCCTTTCTCTGGTTCTAACGGCGATTGAAATTCTTCCTATTATCACCTCTATCTACACGATCACCGTCTCCCTTTCTTTTCTCACCTACACGGGCTTCATCTTCCCTATCCTGAATTATCTGTCCAATGAGCCATTCGAACAACATCATCAATGGTCAGTGGTTACGATGATGTCACGTCCCCCCGGATATTCCTGGTCAACCCTTTAACATATTGCTCAATTCGGATCTCTTCGGGTTCAACCAATCGAGGACATAGCAAGGCCAACTCATGGAATCAGTTTGTGTAACTATCAATGTCCACACCTTTAATTCTCAAATGAATCAACTCTTGTTCTAACCTAATGATCACACTACGAGGACAAAACTCCAAAGTCATCCACTTCTTAATTTCGGCCCAAGGAGTAGCATTAGCAGCATTAAGACCCATGAAAGAAATTCTCCCGTTCCACCAAGTCAACGCACGACCTTTAAGAGTAGCCATAGCAAAAGTCACCTTATCTTCCTCCTTACATGTAACACTCTCATTTTTCGTATCGGTACAGCGGAAGGGTCTTTCAGAGTGTTACGGGATAGCACAATAACTCCAATCATAGACAACACATAAAAATGGTTGTACAAGGTTTAACAAACATTCATTCGATAAAAAGTTTCAAAAGTGTACAACAGGTCCCAAATTATACAGGTCATTAAGTTTACAAAACAAAGATCGAATGAACATTTTTAATATTAAGTGTGGGCCATCAGAGTCGATCTCCATCCGGATTACCTTCAAGCACCTGAGATAGAAAACATGCAAAAATCATATCAGCGAATGCCGAGTGAATTCATAGAGCTTAATGAAAACTGTTATATAAAACAATCATTTACAATCATTTAAAATCAGAACACAAGTATAATATCGGAAGTAAGTCCACATATTGCTAGTCAGGCAATATATATCAAGCATACATCTGAAAACCGTCCATGAGACCGTAGTCTCTATATTACCATGATAGGTAATATATTCATCGTTAATAGCGTCGTATCATATCGTTTATTATTTATGTCTTATATTGTATTAGGATTATTATTAGCCGCATGACATTGTTACCTTACTGTGAAAACAGCGGGCCGCGAACCCGACAAACGATTTGCCCATCTAAGTTAGCGTGTCGTCACAAAAATCACGCTATGGAATCTTCTCATACATAAATTCGCTTACCAATCAATGTGGTACGACGGGGATCAACCGTCAAGGCGCGAACTGGGGTGATCGTCCCCAAATAGTATTATCAAATGCATAAGCGTCTACCAAATCCCGGTAGTTCACAATTCATGCTAATGGGACTTTAAGTGAAATAACCTAACTACTAATAATCCTTTTAGTCTCGAATATAGGGTCATAGCATCATTCGGGTCCATATCATTTAGCATACAATCGGGACTACTTGTGTTCTATTTTTATAAAAATCTAGCATGTTATCTCCCTCGCGGGTTTACAAATCATTTTATAAAACATTTAAAAGAGTGCGAGGCTATGAACTCACGTTGTTAATGAAAGGCGGATTATCGGCTACGGGCGTTCTTCGGTCACGGAAACCTATATAAATAATAATCGGTCTTAGACTCGGTCCAATGACTTTTATCAAAATAACAATATACATATATATGATTTTGTACATATGATGATGATCAAGTGGGTTTATAAATCCTCATTTACTCATTTTAGTGTTTACGTTTTAGTATCGTCTTACTAGTTCACTAGTTTTACCGATTTTACCTATTTTAAGTTCATTAAGTCTTTTATAAATTCTTTAACTTGTTTTTATCCATTTTATACCTATATGATCAGTATATATACTTTTCATGTTGGGCCCAAATGGGTTAAGCCCAAATAATTCTTTTTACAAGTATTTATCTTATTAAGTCTAATTATTAGTCCAATAGGTTTAGTTAGCTCGTAAATGTCCGTAATTCTTATAGTTCGGGTTTTATCGGTTTTTACTTTTCTTAGTTACTTATACATCAGTATACAACTTTGATAAACTTTACATTAGACGGGTTTGGTCGTCTAAGTTTTATTTGATGAAAAACGTTAATTTCACGGCAATAGCCGAAAAAGTCGTAAAAATCAAGTTTATAGTTTTTATTACTTATAAATATTATTTTTACCAACATTTATATAATTTACGCATTTAATTAACCTTTTATACATTTATATAATTAAGTTCTATAAGTTAGTGGGTTTATACTTTACATTTTATAAATTATAAAGTGAGTGCTTATATAATAATAATAAACATTATTTCCAAAATCTGATTTTTAACTTCATGTTTACCATTTTTATCATATCTAGAGTTCTACAATGACTTAGAAGCTCCTTTTTGGATGACAACTTCTTCATAATATGTGCTACATATAACTTAGTTATAGCTACTGCCCATTTGGAGTCTAAGTTGTCTTAACAGTCCTTACAAAACTGCTTATTCAGATTGTACCACCTAACTTGTTTTGATCATATCTCACTCATTATTTTGATTCCATTGCATGGCCAACTCTCACATGTGTATGACATCATCTACTTTACTGTAAATAGATCAAACGATGCATTTTTATCAGTTCATCATTTAGTTATCTACTGTTTTTATACAACCAACTAATTAGTCATGATTTTAGCTTTATTTCTTATGGTTATCATCATTTTTAAGCATGTTTATCAACACTTGATCCCCACACAACATTTTTATCATTATATATATACATCATATACATATACAAAATAAAAGAAAATACATTTGTTCTTTACAAAATAATAAGAGAAAAATGTAGAGGATGATCTTCTTTACCAATCCAAGTGGATTTCTTGTTTTAGGAAGGCAAGAACTTGATGAACACAACAAGTATCTCCAAGACCATCAAATATCAAGATCATATGTTGGAAAATCAGCCCTAGGACACAAGCAAATCACCTCCAAAGTTGGTTATATGGCCACCAAATGATCAAGGCTTCAAGGAAACACCTTAATAGGACTAGTAAACATGTGGTTTGTAGCTAGAAAAGATCAAGAATGGTGTTTGTTGTTTGATGTGGGACGGCACAAGGGTGGAAGTAGAGAGAGTTTTTGGGGTGTATTGCATGGATGAAATGGTAGAATGAAAACCATTTGTTAGTTTTGTTAAGTTGATGGAAGGGTTAGCTTAAAGTGTAAGCATAAGCTTACACTTGTGCAAGCTTAGCTAAACTTGTGCCACCTAAGTGTGGTGGTGTCTTCTTGCCGTCCCATATAAGCTAGTGGGATGGGGCAAAGTGTTTTGTCCCATCTCACTAGTTTACGGGTATTTCTCGATTCTAGTTTTCTCGATTTGCGTGCCCTCGCGTCGTTTTACGAAAAACGTTTTTATAAATTATGAATCACCGTCACAAAACGAATCCAATAAAAATTGTCTCATCAAAAACGGAGTTCAAAAACGTAAATACGTAATCCTAAGGTTTCCGGTTTAGTCGTAAAAGACGCCAAATTATGCACGTAACCCCAAATTTAAATCCGTAAATTGTGAGTTCGTCAACCAACACAAAAATAAGTTTCAAAATATTATACGAGAAAATATTTCACTACCTGAAATTGTAAGATTTGTCACAGCTTTTCCTCCTAAAAGGGATCAACGTCCTCGTGATCCATTTCATTTGGATGTCCGTTTCTTATTGAAATCGAAGAGGTGCGGATATTTCTTCCACATTTCATCCTCTCGTTCCTAAGTATACTCCGGTCCATGCTTTGAATTCCATCGGATCTTGACAATAGGTATCCGACTTTGTTTCAGTTGCTTTACCTCACGGTCCATAACTTCTACGGGCTCTTCGATAAAATGCAACTTCCTATCTATTCGAACCTTACCTAACGAAATTTTCTCATCACTCACTGCTAGACATTTCTTCAGATTAGATACATGGAATGTGTTGTGAACACCATGAAGTTCTGGGGGTAACTCTAGTTTGTAAGCCACCGGACCTACTCTAGATAAGATCTTAAAGGGTCCAATATAACGGGGATTCAACTTTCCTCGTTTTCCAAATCTTATAACGCCTTTCCATGGCGATACTTTCAACATTACTCGGTCACCCACTTCAAACTCCATTGGCTTCCGCCGCACATCCGCGTAACTTTTCTGTCTACTTCGGGCAGTCAACAACCTCTTCTTAATCTGAACTATCATCTCCGTAGTCTCCCGGATCAATTCCGGTCCCGTGAGCTGGGTATCCCCAACTTCACTCCAACATACAGGAGATCTACACTTCCTACCATACAAAGCTTCAAACGGCGCAGCCTTAATACTAGAATGGTAACTATTGTTATACGAAAACTCTGCTAACGACAAATGTTTATCCCAATTCTTACCAAAGTCTAACACACAAGCTCTCAACATATCTTCCAGTGATTGTATCGTCCTTTCGCTCTGCCCATCAGTCTGGGGGTGATAAGCAGTGCTCATATCGAGATTCGTTCCCAAAGATCTTTGGAGAGATTTCCAAAAATTCGATGCGAATCTAGGATCTCGATCTGAAATGATCGATATAGGCACTCCATGTTTGCATACAACATTATCAAGGTATATTCGAGTCAGCTTCTCCAGTGAGAACTGCTCCTTAACCGGAATGAAGTGTGCTGATTTGGTCAGTCTATCGACAATAACCGAAATCGAATTGTTTCCAGATGATGTTCTAGGAAGCTTGGTGATAAAGTCCATTGTAATTCGCTCCCACTTCCATTCAGGAATCTTTGGTTGTTGAAGTAGTCCTGATGGCTTTTGATGTTCTGCTTTAACTCTAGCACAAGTCAAGCATTGAAGAACATACATAGCTATGTCAGCTTTCATATTCGGCCACCAGTACAACTTCTTCAAATCATGGTACATCTTATAAGATCCCGGATGAATGGAATACTTAGATTTATGGGATTCTAACATAACCAAATCTCTTAAGCCTCCAAACTTAGGTATCCACATACGACCTCTTAAACATTTCACTCCATCAGCTCTAACCTCTAAAGGATCTTCTTCTCCTCGGAACCCTTCATTAACAAAATTTTCCTTCTTACAAGCTTCTATTTGCGCATTCCTAATTTGCTCAGGCAAATTATTGTGCACGGTCAAGACTAGAGAACGCACCCTGATAGGTTCTCTATCTTTCCTACTCAACGCATCAGCAACAACATTGGCTTTTCCTGGGTGATATTTTATATCACAATCATAGTCACTTAACAACTCTATCCATCTTCGTTGCCTCATGTTCAATTCCTTCTGGTCGAGAATATACTGTAGGCTTTTGTGATCGGTGAATACCGTACACTTGGTGCCATACATATAATGTCTCCATAACCTAAGAGCAAAGACCACATCTCCTAACTCAAGATCATGAGTAGTATAATTCAACTCATTCTTCCTTAATTGCCTAGAAGCATAAGCTATCACTTTCTCTCTCTGCATCAAAACAGCTCCATAACCTCTAAGAGATGCATCACAATACACTACAAAATCTTCACTCCCTTCGGGTAATGATAAGATTGGCGCACTACATAATTTTTTCTTCAATATCTGAAATGCTCCATCTTCATCACTTCCCCAAACGAAAGGTTTATTCTTCTGAGTAAGCTTAGTCAAGGGTTTAGCTATAAAAGAAAATTCTTTAATGAATCGCCTATAATAGCCAGCCAATCCTAAGAACTGCCGCACTTCCGTTGGCGTTGTCGGTGCAGACCAATTCTTAATAGCTTCAACCTTTACAGGATCAACATGAATTCCATCTCTGTTAATCACATGACCAAGAAATTGCACAGAATCCAACCAGAAATCAGACTTTGAAAACTTAGCATACAACCTTTCATCCTTCAACAACTTCAAAACAATCCTCAAATGTTCTCTATGATCATCTTCATTCTTAGAATAGATTAGAATATCGTCAATAAACACAATCACAAATTTATCCTAGTAGGGCTTGCACACTCGATTCATTAAATCCATGAAAACCGCAGGTGCGTTAGTTAACCCAAATGGCATTACTTGAAATTCATAGTGTCCATAACGAATTCTAAATGCAGTTATAGGAATATCTTCTTCACGGACGCAAAGTTGGTGATATCCTGACCGCAAATCTATCTTAGAATACACACTAGATCCTTGCAGTTGATCAAACAAATCATCAATACTAGGTAAAGGATATCGATTCTTAATTGTCAACTTATTCAGTTCCCTATAATTAATGCACATACGAAAAGATCCATCCTTCTTCTTAACGAACAAGACTGGAGCTCCCCAAGGCGACGAGCTCGGTCGAATAAAACCTTTATCAGACAACTCCTTAAGTTTCTCAGATAACTCCTTCAATTCAGAAGGGGCTAATCAGTAAGGCGCACGTGCCACCGGTGCAGCACCAGGAATTAAATCGATTCGAAACTCTACTTGCCTTATCGGTGGAAGTCCCGGTAAATCTTTAGGAAACACCTCAGGAAATTCACAAATAATAGGTACATCTTCCAATCGTTTCTCCCTAGACTCATTCCCGGTCACTTGAGCTAAGAATAACTCACAACCGTTCCTGATGTACTTTTGGACTTTAATACATGAAACGATTTTCAAACGGGATTCACCTCGACTACCATCAATTACTAACGTCCTATTCCTAAGAGGAATCTTAACCTTCTTCTCTCCACATAAAATAGTAGCATTATTCAACGACAACCAATCCATACCAATAATAATATCAAAACTACCTAATTCTATCATCATCAAATCAATCGGAAAGGAATGGTTCAAGAGATTTAGAGAGCATCCTTCTAATAGCTTATTAGTTTCACTAATTTACCATCAGCCAATTCCACCTCGTAACTGGTACTTATCTCAACAGGTTCAATATCAATAAGGGCACTAAATTTAGTGGATACAAAGCTCCTATCGGCACCCGAATCGAATAAAGCAACAGCATAATGATTGTTGAGTAAAAACGTACCGGTAACGACATTCGGATCCTCTTTCTTCACCTCAATTGTTCCAAGTTGGTAGATACCACCCTGGGGGTTTCTTCCAGGTACAATCACTTTCAACTTGGGGCATTCCGATTTCCTATGACCTTCTTCATTACAATTGAAGCAAATCGTTCCCTTCTTACACCTTTCAACCTTGTGTCCAAGCTTTCCGCAATTTCGGCACTTCCAGCAGTCGCCAGGATGCCTCTTGTTGCCACACTTAGGACATCTATCATCGTTGCGCGGTGCATTGTTGGTAATAGCATTTGCATTCCCCTTTCTCTTGTTGTGACGGCGATTGAAATTCTTCCTATTATCACCTCTATCTACACGATCACTGTCTCCCTTTCTCTTCTCACCTACACGGGCTTCATCTTCCTTATCCTGAATTATCTGTCTAATGAGTTGGTAAGCCATTCGAACAGCATCATCAATGGTCAGTGGTTTCGATGATGTCACGTCCCCCCGGATATTCCTGGTCAACCCTTTCACATATTGCTCAATTCGGATCTCTTCGGGTTCAACCAATCGAGGACATAGCAAGGCCAACTCATGGAATCGATTCGTGTAACTATCAATGTCCACACCTTTCATTCTCAGATGAATCAACTCTTGTTCTAACCTAATGATCACACTACGAGGACAAAACTCCAAAGTCATCCACTTCTTGATTTCAGCCCAAGGAGTAGCATTAGCAGCATCAAGACCCATGAAAGCAATTCTCCCGTTCCACCAAGTCAACGCACGACCTTTAAGAGTAGCCATAGCAAAAGTCACCTTATCTTTCTCTTTACACTTACTAATCCTAAACACCGATTCAATCTTCTCGATCCACTGGCTTAATCCTACAGCACCTCCAGTTCCATTAAAAGGTAGAGGTTCACACTTCATGAACGTCACATAAGTACAGCCACCAACTTCAGGTGCATTCGTTCCAAGTCCTCCTACATTTCCTCCAGCATTAGCATTCACATTATTAGCATTCACATTCACATTAGTACCGCCAATTCCACTACCGCCCGCTCCACTACCGCCAGCTCCACTACCACCAGCTCCACTACCGCCAGCTTCATTTCTAGCATTTTCCATAAATTCAGTCATAGATGCGGTAACTTGCTCCGTAATAATCCTACGTACATCATCCTCAGTCACAGCCTTCTTGGGCGGCATAGTTCTATAATTCCACAAATTCAAAGCATTAAGCATTCATCCAACAAAGGATTCATATAATATGGATCGAATTCATAATCAAGATACAAATAAGGCACAATATGGAATTCAAGACAAGATACATATTTCATTCGATCTGAAACAAAAGTATTGTCTTAGTACATCCATATCAAGGTTCTAACACTATATACACTCAAAATTCGTGCCAAGTCTACTACTAACAAGTCGGTTTAGTCAAAGCTACAAAAGCGCAAAAGATATAAAGGTCACTACTAAATACAGACTGGTCTACTGAGAACCGCCAGATGGTCCATCATCCATCGTCTTCTGGATCTTCGCCGGACGATCACTAGACACATCTTCAGCTGGGCGCTTACGGATTACTCCTCTTTCAACCATGTCGGCATAAAATCTACTGTTCCAACCCACTGATATATTCAACTCCTTTTCGGCTTTCTCATGCATCGCACGAGCCATACTCAACTGAATCTCCATAGAATTCATCTTTCTCTTCATAGCAACATACTCACGGCTTTCCAACACTGATAACCTCCTAAAAGCCTCATTCAAACCACGTTCTACATCACTCAAATCCAAACTAAGCAATTCTCGCTCTTTCTCGCCAACCTTAGTCTTCGACTCCAAATAAGCAACCTGAGTCTGAACAATACCTAATCCAACCTCTGTCATACAACACTTAACACGGGAAGCATCTAGATCACGTCTCAAGGCCCATGGTGCAAGACCATCAATATGAGTAGCCTCTCGAGCACTAGACGACTCTCCTATCTCACGTCTATGAGTATCAATACCATCAGTACCGTCAGGTGCATCGTCATCCTCATCCTCCTCTGATTCAGAATCAGATTCAGACGATTCAGACATCTCATCCCTAGGTAACTCATCCTCAGAATCAGACAAACAAACTGGTGGGGGCAAAGGCTCGCCCTCTAGAACATCATACGGATAAATAAGCTCAGCTTCCTCATCGTCATCAACCTCAACATCTATACCTACGTCCTCCTCGACATCCTCGTCGTCAATCTCGTCATCTAACTCATCTAACCCAATCTCATCCTCATTCTTAATATCAGCATTCTCAATATCCAAGTCCTCATTACCCACATTCTCAATATCCACATTCTCATTACCCACATTCTCAATATCCACATTCTCATTACCCACATTCTCAATATCCACATTCTCAATCTCATTCTCTACTAAGTCAACCTGAGGGGCAATCTGATCTCCTAGTCCTAACTCGGGCTCGGGATCCTCAAATGGTTCCTCCTCATCATCAATATCAAAATCTACTAAGTCTAAATAAGGATCATATTCTATATTAGGTTCGGGAATAGCATGGTTTTCTACAGGAATATTAGGGTCAGCCATGACAATCTGCATTTATATATATATCTCGTATTAGGATAACATACTAGTTAAACAATTACATAATGAAGTCACGATATATACATATATATAAATTAAATTATATATATCAAAATATATATCTTCTCAATAGGGCTTGTTGGTAACGTCGGAGATCTCTGGCACCGTTATAGTCAAAAGATTTTTCAAATATTTTCTCAAATGTTCATTGTCAAAAGATTTTGAAAAGTTTTGTTCAAAACCTTGGTTTTTAAAATCTTTTGTTCTCTACAACGAGAGCTCTGGTACCAAACTGTAACACTCTCATTTTTCGTATCGGTACAGCGGAAGGGTCTTTCAGAGTGTTACGGGATAGCACAATAACTCCAATCATAGACAACACATAAAAATGGTTGTACAAGGTTTAACAAACATTCATTCGATAAAAAGTTTCAAAAGTGTACAACAGGTCCCAAATTATACAGGTCATTAAGTTTACAAAACAAAGATCGAATGAACATTTTTAATATTAAGTGTGGGCCATCAGAGTCGATCTCCATCCGGATTACCTTCAAGCACCTGAGATAGAAAACATGCAAAAATCATATCAGCGAATGCCGAGTGAATTCATAGAGTTTAATGAAAACTGTTATATAAAACAATCATTTACAATCATTTAAAATCAGAACACAAGTATAATATCGGAAGTAAGTCCACATATTGCTAGTCAGGCAATATATATCAAGCATACATCTGAAAACCGTCCATGAGACCGTAGTCTCTATATTACCATGATAGGTAATATATTCATCGTTAATAGCGTCGTATCATATCGTTTATTATTTATGTCTTATATTGTATTAGGATTATTATTAGCCGCATGACATTGTTACCTTACTGTGAAAACAGCGGGCCGCGAACCCGACAAACGATTTGCCCATCTAAGTTAGCGTGTCGTCACAAAAATCACGCTATGGAATCTTCTCATACATAAATTCGCTTACCAATCAATGTGGTACGACGGGGATCAACCGTCAAGGCGCGAACTGGGGTTATCGTCCCCAAATAGTACTATCAAATGCATAAGCGTCTACCAAATCCCGGTAGTTCACAATTCATGCTAATGGGACTTTAAGTGACATAACCTAACTACTAATAATCCTTTTAGTCTCGAATATAGGGTCATAGCATCATTCGGGTCCATATCATTTAGCATACAATCGGGACTACTTGTGTTCTATTTTTATAAAAATCTAGCATGTTATCTCCCTCGCGGGTTTACAAATCATTTTATAAAACATTTAAAAGAGTGCGAGGCTATGAACTCACGTTGTTAATGAAAGGCGGATTATCGGCTACGGGCGTGCTTCGGTCACGGAAACCTATATAAATAATAATCGGTCTTAGACTCGGTCCAATGACTTTTATCAAAATAACAATATTCATATATATGATTTTGTACATATGATGATGATCAAGTGGGTTTATAAATCCTCATTTACTCATTTTAGTGTTTACGTTTTAGTATCGTCTTACTAGTTCACTAGTTTTACCGATTTGACCTATTTTAAGTTCATTAAGTCTTTTATAAATTCTTTAACTTGTTTTTATCCATTTTATGCCTATATGATCAGTATATATACTTTTCATGTTGGGCCCAAATGGGTTAAGCCCAAATAATTCTTTTTACAAGTATTTATCTTATTAAGTCTAATTATTAGTCCAATAGGTTTAGTTAGCTCGTAAATGTCCGTAATTCTTATAGTTCGGGTTTTATCGGTTTTTACTTGTCTTAGTTACTTATACATCAGTAAACAGCTTTGATAAACTTTACATTAGACGGGTTTGGTCGTCTAAGTTTTATTTGATGAAAAACGTTAATTTCACGGCAATAGCTGAAAAAGTCGTAAAAATCAAGTTTATAGTTTTTATTACTTATAAATATTATTTTTACCACCATTTATATAATTTACCCATTTAATTAACCTTTTATACATTTATATATTTAAGTTCTATAAGTTAGTGGGTTTATACTTTACATTTTATAAATTATAAAGTGAGTGCTTATATAATAATAATAAACATTATTTCCAAAATCTGATTTTTAACTTCATGTTTACCATTTTTATCATATCTAGAGTTCTACAATGACTTAGAAGCTCATTTTTGGATGACAACTTCTTCATAATATGTTCTACATATAACTTAGTTATAGCTACTGCCCATTTTGAGTCTAAGTTGTCTTAACAGTCCTTACAAAACTGCTTAATCAGATTGTACCACCTAACTTGTTTTGATCATATCTCACTCATTATTTTGATTCCATTGCATGGCCAACTCTCACATGTGTATGAAATCATCTACTTTACTGTAAATAGATCAAACCATGCATTTTTATCAGTTCATCATTTGGTTATCTACTGTTTTTATACAGCCAACTAATTAGTCATGATTTTAGCTTTATTTCTTATGGTTATCATCATTTTTAAGCATGTTTATCAACACTTGATCCCCACACAACATTTTTATCATCATATATACATCATATACATATACAAAATAAAAGAAAATACATTTTTTCTTTACAAAATAATAAGAGAAAAATGTAGAGGATGATCTTCTTTACCAATCCAAGTGGATTTCTTGTTTTAGGAAGGCAAGAACTTGATGAACACAACAAGTATCTCCAAGACCATCAAATATCAAGATCATATGTTGGAAAATCAGCCCTAGGACACAAGCAAATCACCTCCAAAGTTGGTTATATGGCCACCAAATGATCAAGGCTTCAAGGAAACACCTTAATAGGACTAGTAAACATGTGGTTTGTAGCTAGAAAAGATCAAGAATGGTGTTTGTTGTTTGATGTGGGACGGCACAAGGGTGGAAGTAGAGAGAGTTTTTGGGGTGGATTTCATGGATGAAATGGTATAATGAAAACCATTTGTTAGTTTTGTTAAGTTGGTGGAAGGGTTAGCTTAAAGTGTAAGCATAAGCTTACACTTGTGCAAGCTTAGCTAAACTTGTGCCACCTAAGTGTGGTGGTGTCTTCTTGCCGTCCCATATAAGCTAGTGGGATGGGGCAAAGTGTTTTGTCCCATCTCACTAGTTTACAGGTATTTCTCGATTCTAGTTTTCTCGATTTGCGTGCCCTCGGGTCGTTTTACGAAAAACGTTTTTATAAATTATGAATCACCGTCACAAAACGAATCCAATAAAAATTGTCTCATCAAAAACGGAGTTCAAAAACGTAAATACGTAATCCTAAGGTTTCCGGTTTAGTCGTAAAAGACGCCAAATTATGCACGTCACCCCAAATTTAAATCCGTAAATTGTGAGTTCGTCAACCAACACAAAAATAAGTTTCAAAATATTATACGAGAAAATATTTCACTACCTGAAATTGTTAGATTTGTCACATTACACTTACTAATCCGAAACACCGACTCAATCTTCTCAGTCCACTGGCTTAATCCTACAGCACCTTCAGTTCCATTAAAAGGTAGAGGTTCACACTTCATGAACGTCACATAAGTACAGCCACCAACTTCAGGTGCATTAGCTCCAAGTCCTCCTACATTTCCTCCAGCATTAGCATGCACATTATTAGCATTCACATTCACATTAGTACTGCCAATTCCACTACCGCCATCTCCACTACCGCCAGCTCCACTACCGCCAGCTCCACTACCGCCAACTCCACTACCGCCAGCTCCACTACCGCCAGCTCCACTACCGCCAGCTTCATTTCTAGCATTTTCCATAAATTCAGTCATAGATGCGGTAACTTGCTCCGTAATAATCCTACGTACATCATCCTCAGTCACAGCCTTCTTGGGCGGCATAGTTCTATAATTCCATAATTTCAAAGTATTAAGCATTCACCCAACAAAGGATTCATATAATATGGATTGAATTCATAATCAAGATACAAATAAGGCGCAATATGGAAATCAAGACAAGATACATATTTCATTCGATCTGAAACAAAAGTATTGTCTTAGTACATCCCATATCAAAGTTCTAGCACTATATACACTCAAAATTCGTGCCAAGTCTACTACTAACAAGTCGGTTCAGTCAAAGCTACAAAAGCACAAAAGATATAAATGTCACTACTAAATACAGACTGGTCTACTGAGAACCGCTAGATGGTCCATCATCCATCGTCTTCTGAATCTTCGTCGGACGATCACTAGACACATCTTCAGCTGGGCGCTTACGGATTACTCCTCTTTCAACCATGTCAGCATAAAATCTACTGTTCCAACCCACATATTTATTCAACTCCTTCTCAGCTTTCTTACGCATCGCACGAGCTACATTCAACTGAATCTCCATAGAATTCACCTTTTTCTTCATTTCAGCAAACTCACCACTCTCCAACACCGATAACCTCCTAAAAGCCTCATTCAAACCACGCTCAACATCAGTCAAATCCAAACTAAGAAATTCCCGCTCTTTCACACCAACCTTAGTCTTCGACTCCAAATAAGCAACCTGAGTCTGAACAACACCTAATCCAATCTCTGTCATACTACTCTTAACACGGGAAGCATCTAGATCACGTCTCAAGGCCCATGGTGCCAGACCATCAATATGAGTAGCCTCTCGAGCACTAGACGACTCTCCTATCACACGTATACGAGTAGCAATACCATCAGTACCATCAGGTGCATCATCATCCTCATCCTCCTCTGATTCGGAATCAGATTCAGACGATTCAGACATTTCATCCCTAGGTAACTCAACCTCAGAATCAGACAAATCAACTGGTGGGGGCAAAGGCTCGCCCTCAGGAACATCATACGGATAAATAAGCTCGGCTTCCTCATCGTCATCAACCTCAACATCTATACCTACATCCTCCTCGACATCCTCGTCGTCAATCTCATCATCTAAATTATCTAACCCAATCTCATCATCATTCTCTATATCAACATTCTCAATCTCATTCTCTACCAAGTCAACCTGAGGGGCAATTTGATCTCCTAGTCCTAACTCGGGCTCGGGATCCTCAAATGGTTCCTCCTCATCATCCATATCATAATCTACTAAGTCTAAATAAGGGTCATCATCTACATTAGGTTCGGGAATAGCATGGTTTTCTACAGGAATATTAGGGTCAGCCATCACAATCTGCATTTATATATATATCTCGTATTAGGATAACATACTAGTTAAACAATTACATAATGAAATCACGATATATACATATATATAAATTAAATTATATATATCAAAATATATATCTTCTCAATAGGGCTTGTTGGTAACGTCGGAGATCTCTGGCACCGTTATAGTCAAAAGATTTTTCAAATATTTTCTCAAATGTTCATTGTCAAAAGGTTTTGAAAAGTTTTGTTCAAAACCTTGGTTTTTAAAATCTTTTGTTCTCTATAACGAGAGCTCTGGTACCAAACTGTAACACTCTCATTTTTCGTATCGGTACAGCGGAAGGGTCTTTCAGTGTGTTACGGGATAGCACAATAACTCCAATCATAGACAACACATAAAAATGGTTGTTCAAGGTTTAACATACATTCACTCGATAAAAAGTTTTAAAGTGTACAACAGGTCCCAAATTATACAGGTCATTTAGTTTACAAAACATAGATCGAATGAACATTTTTAATATTATGTGGGCCATCAGAGTCGATCTCCATCCGGATTACCTTCAAGCACCTGAGATAAAAACATGAAAAAATCATATCAGCGAATGCCGAGTGAATTCATAGAGTTTAATGAAAACCGTTATATAAAACAATCATTTAAAATCAGAACACAAGTTTAATATCGGAAGTAAGTCCTCATATTGCTAGTCAGGCAATATATAAACCAAGCATACATCTTAAACCGTCCATGAGACCGTAGTCTCTATATTACCATGATAGGTAATATATTCATCGTTAATAGCGTCGTTATCGTTTGGTATTTAGGTTTTATAGGATTATTATTAGCCGCATGACATTGTTACCTTACTATGAAAACAGCGGGCCGCGAACCCGACAAACAGTTTGCCCATCTAAGTTAGCGTGTCGTCACAAAAATCACGCTATGGAATCTTCTCATACATAAATTCGCTTACCAATCAATGTGGTACGACAGGGATCAACCGTCAAGGTGCGAACTGGGGTGATCGTCCCCAAATAGTACTATCAAATGCATAAGCGTCTACCAAATCCCGGTAGTTCACAATTCATGCTAATGGGACTTTAAGTGACATAACCTAACTACTAATAATCCTTTTAGTCTCGTTTATAGGGTCATAGCATCATTCGGGTCCATATCATTAAGCATACAATCGGGACTACTTGTGTTCTATTTTTATAAAATCTAGCATGTTATCTCCCTCGCGGATTTACAAATCATTTTATAAAACATTTAAAAGAGTGCGAGGCTATGAACTCACGTTGATAATGAAAGGCGGATTATCGGCTACGGGCGTGCTTCGGTCACAGAAACCTATATAAATAGTAATCGGTCTTAGACTTTGTCCAATGACTTTTATCAAAATAACAATATAAATATGATGATTTTGTACATATGATGATGATCAAGTGGGTTTATACATCCTTGTTTACTCATTTTAGTGTTTACGTTTTGGTAACGTTTTACTAGTTTGCTAGTTTTACCTATTTACCTATTTTAAGTCCATTAAGCTTAGTATAAGTTCTTTAACTTGTTTTAATCTATTTTATACCTATATTATCAGTATATATATACTTTCCATGTTGGGCCCAAATGGGTTAAGCCCAATAAGTTCTTTTTACAAGTATTTATCTTATTTAGTCCAATTGTTAGTCCATTATGCTTAGTTAGCTCGTTAATGTCCGTATTTCTTATAGTTCGGGTCTTATCGGTTTTTACTTGTATTAGTTACTTATATATCAGTATATGACTTTTATAAACTTTACATTAGATGGGTTTGATCGTCTAAGTTTTATTTGGCGAAAAACGTTAATTTTACGGCGATAGCCGAAAAAGTCGTAAAAATCAAGTTTATAGTTTTTATTACTTATAAATATTATTTCACTACCATTTATATGATTTATCCATTTAATTAACCTTTTATATATTTATATAAATAAGTTTTATAAGTTAGTGGGTTTTTATTTTTATATTTTATACTTTAAAATGTGAGTGCTTATATAATAATAATAAACATTAATTCTTAAAATCTGATTTTTATCTTCATGTTCACCATTTTTACCATATCTAGAGTTCTATAATGAACTAGAAGCTCATTTTTGGGTGACATGTTCTTCATATTATGTGCTACATTTAACTTAGCTATAGATACTGCTCATTTTAAGTTAATCTTGCCTTAACAGTCCCTACAGAACTGCTTATTCAGATTAGAACACCTAACTTGTTTTGATCATATCTCACTCATTATATTGATTCCATTGCATGGCTAACTCTAACATGTGTATAACATCTTGTACTTACTGTAAATGGATCATACCATGCAATTTTATCAGTTCATGTTTTAGTTATATTCTTTTTTTATACAGCCAACTAAATAATCAAGATTTTAGCCTCATTTCTTATAGTTATTAACATTTTTAAGCATATCTATCAACACTTGATCCCCACACAACATTTTTATCATCATATATACATCATATACATATACAAAATGAAAGAAAATACATTTGTTCTTTATCAAATAACAAGAGAAAAATGGAGAGGATGATCTTCTTTACCAACCAAGTGGATATCTTGTTTTTGGAAGACAAGAACTTGATGAATACCACAAGTAACTCCAAGACCATCAAATACCAAGAACATATGTTGGGAAATCAGCCCTAGGACACAAGAAAATCACCTACAATGTTGTTAATATGGCCACCAAATGATCAAGGCTTCAAGATAACTCCTTAATAGAGCTAGTAAACATGTGTTTCATGGCTAGAAAAGATCAAAAGGGTTGTTTGTTGCCTTAAAGTGGACGGCATAGGGAGGGTTTTGAGAGAGTTTTGATGTTGGTTTGCATGTAAGGAAAGATGGAAATGAAAACTAGTTGCTGGTTTTGAGATAGTGGAAGTGTAAGTAAGCTTAAAGAGTAAGCTATGCTTACACTTGTAAGCATTGAACTTAACATGATGCCACATCTAATGTGTGGTGTCATGTGTGCCGTCCAACATAGATAGTGGGGTGGGAAAATGTATTTTGTCCCATCTCACTAGTTTACGGGTATTTCTCAATTCTAGTTTTCTCGATTTGCGTTCCCTCGGGTCGTTTCACGAAAAACGTTTTTATAAATTATGAATCAACGTCACAAAACGAATCCAATAAAAATTTTCTCATCGAAAACGGAGTTAAAAAACGTAAATACGTAATCCTAAGGTTTCCGGTATAGTCGTAAAAGACGCCAAATTATGCACGTAAGCCCAAATTTAAATCCGTAAATTGTGAGTTCGTCAACCAACACAAAAATAAGTTTCAAAATATTATACGAGAAAATATTTCACTACCTGAAAATGTTAGATTGTCACATGAAGGGTATGTTTGTGTGACCTTTTATGACATGTAGTCACACAAATTATGATAATGGCTCTGAGTTTGTCTCATACAGTTAACCAAAGAGTTACCAATAGTAGTAATAAGTGTGACTGTATGCTTTGTCAAGTCAAGCCAATTGTATTTTGTGTGACTATATGCATCTAATAGTCACATGAATTGTATGTTTGTGTTACCTTTTATGACATGTAGTCACACAAATCATGCTAATGGTACTGAGTTTGTCACATACAATTAACCAAAGAGTTACCAATAGTAGTAATAAGTGTGACTGTATGCTTTGTCAAGTCAAGCCAATTGTATTTTGTGTGACTATATGCATCCAATAGTCACAAGAATTGTATGTTTGTGTTACCTTTTATGACATGTAGTCACACAAATCATGCTAATGGTACTGAGTTTGTCACATACAATTAACCAAAGAGTTACCAATAGTAGAAATAAGTGTGACTATATGCTTTGTCAAGTCAAGCAAAATGTATTTTGTGTGACTATATACATCAAACACTCACATAAAGGGTATGTTTGTGTAATCTTTTATGACATGTAGTCACACAAATTATGATAATGGCTCTGAGTTTGTCACATACAATTAACCAAAGAGTTACCAATAGTAGTAATAAGTGTGACTGTATGCTTTGTCAAATCAAGCCAATTGTATTTTGTGTGACTATATGCATCTAATAGTCACATGAATTGTATGTTTGTGTTACCTTTTATGACATGTAGTCACACAAATCATGCTAATGGTACTGAGTTTGTCACATACAATTAACCAAAGAGTTACCAATAGTAGTAATAAGTGTGACTGTATGCTTTGTCAAGTCAAGCCAATTGTATTTTGTGTGACTATATGCATCCAATAGTCACATGAATTGTGTGTTTGTGTTACTTTTTATGACATGTAGTCACACAAATCATGCTAATGGTACTGTGTTTGTCAGATACAATTAACCAAAGAGTTACTAATAGTAGAAATAAGTGTGACTGTATGCTTTGTCAAGTCAAGCAAAATGTATTTTGTGTGACTATATACATCAAATACTCACATGAATGGTATGTTTGTGTGTCATATTTTATGACATGTAGTCACACAAATTATAATAATATCTCTGAGTTTGTCACATACAATTAACCAAAGAGTTATCAATAGTAGTAATAAGTGTGACTGTATGCTTTGTCAAGTAAAGCCAATTGTATTTTGTGTGACTATATGCATCTAATAGTCACATGAATTGTATGTTTGTGTTACCTTTTATGACATGTAGTCACACAAATCATGCTAATGGTACTGAGTTTGTCACATATAATTAACCAAATAGTTACCAATAGTAGTAATAAGTGTGACTGTATGCTTTGTCAGGTCAAGCCAATTGTTTTTTGTGTGACTATATGCATCCAATAGTCACATGATTTTTATGTTTGTGTTACCTTTTATGACATGTAGTCACACAAATCATGCTAATGGTACTGAGTTTCTCACATGCAATTAACCAAAGAGTTACCAATAGTAGAAATAAGTGTGATTGTATGCTTTGTCAAGTCAAGCAAATTGTATTTTGTGTGACTATATAAATCAAACACTCACATGAAGGGTATGTTTGTGTGACCTTTTATGACATGTAGTCACACTAATTATGATAATGGCCTTGAGTTTGTCACATATAATTAACCAAAGAGTTACCAATAGTAGTAATAAGTGTGATTGTATGCTTTGTCAAATCACGCCAATTGTATTTTATGTGACTATATGCATCCAATAGTCACATGAATTGTATGTTTGTGTTACCTTTTATGACATGTAGTTACACAAATCATGCTAATGGTACTGAGTTTGTCACATACAATTAACCAAAGAGTTACCAATAGTGGAAATAAGTGTGACTGTATGCTTTATCAAGTCAACCAAATTGTATTTTGTGTGACTATATGCATCGAATAGTCACATGAATTGTATGTTTGTGTGACCTTTTATGATATGTAGTCACACAAATCAGGCTAATGGCACTAAGTTTGTCACATACAATTAACGAGAGTTACCAATAGTAGTAATAAGTGTGAATGTATGCTTTGTCAAGTTAAGCAAATTGTATTTTGTGTGACTGTATGCATCCAATAGTCACATAGAATTGTATGTTTGTGTGACTTTTGATGATATGTAGTCACACACTGGAATGTGAATAAGTGTGACTATGTTTCTTCTTCTAGTAACCTTTCAGAATTCAATAAAAACAAATAACAAAATTCTAGAAATCAAATTTCAATTGCATTAATATATAAAAATGAATGTACATAATCAAATCAACAAATGTAATGTCGTATTATTCTCACGTAACATACTTTTCACATAGAATCACATTTGTAAAGACTTTGAATCACCGTATTGTAAAGTCTTTTGAGCCTTGTTATTCCTAGCTTGTTTCTGCATATGAGTAATAGTCGTAAATGTACTGCCTGCTAGAACATTCATCGAGCGCTTAGATCCAATCTTTGGTGCACTTTCATCAACAACTTTCATGGTATTTGGTGGTGTTGTTTCCTGTATGGAAATAAAAGTCGTGTATTAAACACTGAACTAAATATAAAAAGCTATGTATATGTAGGATGATAAATCAAGTGTATGTACCTCTTCCAATAAAATAACCTTTTCCTTTGGCCATGCCACGAAACTACCTTTTACATCCTTATAAGTTTTTAAACCATTATTTCCGTCATCAAGTATGAATGCTGCATCCACTATGGATTCATCAACTGAAACTTTGTAGCAATTTTTTGGTAGTGGTTGGTTATGAATCATTACATTGTCTCCATCCTTAGACTTGTATACCCTATCGTTACCAATGATAATTGTCCTAGATATGTTCCACAGTTTGCACTTAAATGTCTGAAGAAAAAATGTTTACATGCGTTAATGAGAAATAAATTAAACAAGTAATTATATGAAAAATGATGAAATACTTACATCTGGTAGTGATGGTGGAGACTGATTTACTTTCGATTTAGAAGGTGTACGCTTCTTTCGTAATGATGTAATAGGTACGTCTTGTTGTGTCGAGGGAGACAGATTTTGTTGTGATCCGGAAGCTGGATAAATATCTTCTTGAGATTGGGAATTTTGAAGTGGAGACTTCGTTTCCAACGATCTAGTCTTATTTTTTGCTAACCTAGTTCTAGTAGGTACATGCATATATACATAACACACTAAATAAGTCATGTATAGTACAATTTAGAAACCAAACATGGTTTTTTTATAACTTACCTTCTTCGCAGTTGCAGTTGCAGCTGCAGTTGCAGTGTCCAAATCCTTGTTCGAAGTTGCAGTTGTCTTAGACATTGGAAATAACACACCCTTTTGAAGTCCACCACCACTGATCGACGTTCTTTGCTCTTCACTAGGTATTTTTTTAATGTATTATGTTCTAGTTGTAATACCTGCAATATATAAGTATGTTAATTGTTATTGGTATTACAGACTGAAAATCATCAAATCAAAATTAGAAAACTAGTCTTACATTTGACTGATTTGGCATTAACTCGGCTATATTAACCCCTTGTGTAGACATAACTTTCAACATTTTTTCAATAGTTTCATGTGTTTGTGACATCTTGGTGTTTAATTCAGCGACTATATTCTCTTTATCTTTACGCGCCTGTCTCTCCTTCTGATGTAGTGGTTTTACTACTCTTTAGGAAAAGAGCGTAAAAGTGGCAAGTATTAAGTGTCAGTTTAGGAAAACCAATCACTAATGACCCAAATTAAGTGGGGATCATTCTCAAGGAGGCTAGTGTGTTGTGTAGAGAAATGATTAAGTGTTTGTGATTATATAGATGAGAAAAGAAAAATAGAAAAGAGATTAGAAAAGGATGACGGTTACGATTATGAATTACACTAAGACAAAGTCGTACACGTAAAACCGTAAAAAGTGACTAATTTTAAAAAATACCCTAAAAATTCTTAGAAAAATGCATATAACCCTAAATACTGTAACTAGAGTTTACAAAAAAATCAAAAATCACTCAAACCTTTCATTTAAATAAATATTAATTTTTTAATGCTAATTAAGGCCCAAAAAATCAATTTAATTAACAAAAAGCCCAAAATGAGATTTTTTAACTTGTAAACCTCTAAAATGACTTAACTAAATTAACTATTTTTGAATATTTTAAAATTAAACTATTTAAAAACAATTAAAAAGTATTAAAACTAAAAATAATTCTAAAAATTAATTAAATGACCCTAAAATAAATCTAAAATTTTTAAAATTCCTAACTTAATGTATTTAAACTAGGAAAAATGAAAAACTTGCAAAAATCTAAGATTTAATTTTTAATAATAAAATAATATTAAAATATTAATAAAAATCCAAAATTTATAAAAAATCTAAAAATTTGCAAACCTACTTAATTTAACCTAAATAATCAGAAAATGGACTTGAAATACCAAAAATACCCCTAATGGGCCTTCAAATGGGCCAAATACCTAAACAGTCCCTTAATGGGCTTGAAACTGGCCCAATAAGAAAAAGTCCACGAAAACGGCCCAAAAGCTCCAGTTAAGCTTAAAATATGATTTTAAACACAATTTTCCAAAGGCCCAAAAGCTGAAAATGAGCTTAAGATAGCTTATTTCAAAACAGCTTATCCTTAATGGGCTTTTTGGCCCATTAAGCTATAAGCTGATGCCATAAGCTAAAAATTTACCCACGTCCTTCTCTTGACTTAAACAAGCTATTTGCAAAAAGAAACTTGAAATAAGCCCAAGGAATAAGCCTGAAATAAGCAAAAGCTCTCTACACAAAACGACAAAATAGTCGTTTTCGAGTTCTAGGCTATTCCAAGAGCTGATTCAAGTTGCAATAAGTCACATATATCTTAAATAAGCTTAATAATCAAAAATATTTCAAAAAGCACCACTCAATAAGCTGGAATAAGCAATAAGCTATTTTGTAAAAGTCAACTAAGTTCGTTTTCTTGTCAAACCTAAAAGTCAAAGTCCACAAAGCTCCAGATCTCTTAAATGGGTAAAATAAGGAAGATTGATTACAAAAACAAAGTTGTTGCAAGTCTCAATAAGCTAGAATGGCTTATGAATAAGCTGTTTGAATTTTAACACTAGCAGTGGCTAGTTTTAGGGGTTCAGCAGTGGGAAAAGTTTCCACTGCTTGACCTTTTTGACTTTTTGTCTTTAGTGAATTTTTGTTAGATTCAAGTTATAAACAAGGCACCCTTGTAATCAATGGATCACAAGGAGTCAAAAACAACAAAGATATCACAATTACACCTAGCCAATTAGTACAGTTTAATCAAAAGATCACCAGACTTTGCACAATAAGTTGTTTTACTTGAAAAGTTGTTTTAGCTAGATTCAGCCAACCAAATTGCACCAATAGCATACACAAGCTATATTAGACTTAAATAAGCATAACTTAACTTGTTTCATACACTGGTTCAAAGGATTAAGCTAGTTTCATGCACAAGCAGGTTTCTGATATAAACTGGCGAACACAAGAACTATTTGTTGATATACTTGACCACAAATCCAAATTCCAAGCTTCAAATCTTCCTAACAGGTTATAATGGTTATGATTTAGCACTTGTTACCCTAAGTCTAGACCTAGAACTAGGTGTCCCCAAAATCACAGCTCAAAACAAAAAGAAATCAAGATTTTATAGGCCTTTGTTTGATTTAAGTGTTCAAGAACTCAAAGCATGCATATTATCACTCTCTTATGACTCTCAAACAAGAATAAGTACCATACACTAGCAAACACATAACAAATTTCACAAAAACTTCAAACATAAAGTAGACCCAAACAATCCTATATATTTTGGAAATCAAAATTTTCAAAACCAAAGTATGATTCAGGTTAGAACATGCATACATAAGCATCAAAACAACAACCTCAAGCATAAACAACAAGATTTGGAGCACAAGAACAACACATACACTAGCAGAACTCAATATCACACAAAACCTCCTTTTTGATAGATTTTTGGGATTAGAGTTCAAACCTCATGGATGTACTTCCAATATCCAGGCTACTAAGAACAACAAGGTTAGAGCACAATTTTTATCAAAACAGAAAAATGAAAAGGAAAAGTCTGATTAATGCAAACTTGTTCCCACTCTTTGAATATCCCCAAACTATATGCTCACAACACCTTGATAAGCTTCTTATCAAGGTGTATAGACCACTTATAATCCAAAGATTTCTAGGGTTTGAATCAAGGATTTAGCAAAATATCAAATTTTGAACTTTGAGCAATTTCTTGCACACGGTTTGAAAACAAGTTTTAAGACTTAACAACCACAATCATATATCATTAACAAATAACTAAAAAGGTTGGCACATGGAATTCGTCACATAATTCAAACATAATTCATTAATCATGAAAGAGGATTTACAGAATGTTGACCAATAAGAAAACCAAGAGCAGGGCTCAATGTTACAACCCTAATGCCTTTTATAGGCTACAAAGATTATCTAGAAAGCTGAAAAATACATAAACCCTAGTTGGTGAAGTCCCCAAAATGCCCTTGAGGTTTTTGAAAACCTTGACTGATCATGTGAGTTTCTTGGTGTTTTGTTGTTGAAAAGTTGGTGGAATTGCATCCAATGGCCCATGTGAAGCTTAGAAAGCAAGCAAATTTGTGAGGCGTTGGATCTCTTTGTCACTTTTTTCTTCTTCCTCACCTTTGTAGCAGGGGAGGTCACATGTAGCTTGTGTGATGATGTGGCAGGTATTTTGTGAGTTGGGTTATGATTAAGGAAGCCTTAATCATAATTCTGGAGAAGGTTATGGCTTAATTACAAGCAATTAAGGAAAACCCAATTTCGACAAGAACATGAAGAACAAGTTGTTCAATCCATTTTGGGTTTAAAAGTTGTGTTTAGCGCGTAATTAAACTAATTAATAAATTAGTTATAACTGACTGGTGAGTGGATTGGTGAGGTGGAGGATTGGTGGTATGTGATTGGCTGATTTGAGTGAGTGGGACATGTGGTGAGGTGTGAGTGGTCTAGGTAAGTATTCGTGTCTACCAGCTTTGGTCCCTCAATTCCTTTCTTTCTTTCATTTGCAGATTAGTAGAACAAAACTGAATTTCCTTTGTAAATCAAATTTCAGTTTTTATACTTTTGCCCCAAATACTTTTCCAAAGTATTTTTAGGGGTATTTCTTGCCAATTCATGATTCTTGAAGGCCTGTTTTGGCATTTTCTTCAAACATTATGGTCTTGACTTGTATTGTTGACTTTGTGGAGGACTAAAATGGACAAGTCTTCATTTTTGAGGGAGCATTCTTGCCAATTCTTCAAAGTAGAGGGCCCTTTTTGTAAATTTAACCAAACTTTAAAGACCAAACTTGTAATTATGAATAAACCAGGGTTTAAAGTGTCAATTCTTCAATACTGGAGGACCCTTCTTGTACAATCTTCATTTCTTCAAGGGTTATTCTTGGAAAATCACCATTAGGGCTTGGTTCATTGCGCGACTTCGTTTCCCGTGTTTGTTTTTGCTTATTTCTTGTGAACTTTTGTCATTTTCTCAACATCCGTACCTAAAATACACATGTAACAAACACAAGCATATATTTGGCATTTTTCATGATATTTAATACATTTTAAGCCCGTTTTGGACGATGAGACTATGTATAAAAGCAGTCTCATCACTCCCCCATACTAAACCATTGACGTGCCCTCACGCAATGCTAGAATAAAGTATCGTAGAATCTCCAAAATTCATTTTTATGCACTTTTATTGAACGATAAACTTGCTACACTACTACTATTACTACTACTTATGTTTTAGACATAATGTATGATTTTCATCGCAAAATGGGACGTTTAGGTTCATAGAACAAGAACACGTGAATGCTTCGTTAGAAATAATTTCATCGTCCTCGATTTTCACCCAATTCCATGGTAAGCGTGCAACGAGATCATTGTCATTATAAGTTAGTAATGCTAACACTACTCATATGCCCTAATCACGTACTTATCCTCCCATTTTCCTATGTGGTATCTGTTATATTTATTTTTGTCTTGAATGTTCCACGAGGATACATTTTTGACTTATGTGATGATAGAGATTTAGGTCTAAAAATAGAGTCATAATGGTGTAACCAAGACCATCGAATTAATAACCCCTCTAATAGACAACGATGTAAAAAAAATTAAGTCAACAAGAAGGATCGATAAACACGGTTTAATAACGGTTTTGAACATCAGACTTATTACCAAGACTTTTATACGCCCCCTAACGGATGGGCCTTATTATCATAGGTTTACCTCCATCTTTTATTCCACTTCGCCATGAAGCTTTTTTTATGACTTCGCTTTTGCTTTGCCTTTTATTACTCTCCTCATCGGTGGTTTTATTATGGCCAAATACGTATATCCTCACGCTAAAAGTGAATTTTGGATCTTTAAAGCTTCAAAGATTAAGTCTTGATTCACTTTAAATTTCACATAGATTTTTCGGCCTTGTGAGCTTCAAATTGTTTGCTTGATTTAGGTGAGAACTTGAAATCTTATTATTAGGTGAAGCTTTCGATTATTCGGGTTGCCAATACTTCAAAACCGTGACGCTGGCGATACCTTAATGTCTTCCCAATTTAATTACATGGAAGCTACTAGAAAAGACTAGAAACCAAAAATCAAGACTAAATCGCTAAGCCAATACTTATTAAGCAAAATTTATATACAAGCGGAGGGAGAATAAGCAAATAATGAGAACACATGAGTTTTTGAAAGAATACAAGTACTCTACGTTTAGCATAGTAACTTATAATTTACTCTATCATTTCTCGTCCTCATTTAAGAGACTTAGCCTAATATAAAGTTAAGGAATCAAAGCTAAGTGCTCAACACGCACGGTCGAGTAAAAAATTGCTCTTATTCTCGCCATCGGAAAATCTACATTCGTGTCTTCAAACACTTATAAAACATGAGAAAAATTTTAAAATTTGTCCATTTTTAGCCTTATTTTGCAACAAAACGATAAACAAAAAGATAAACTTTATAAAGCGTGAAGGTTTGGCAAGGCAAGTATCTATTCACCCCCATACTAAAGTTAAACATTATCCTCAATGTTTCGAGTCTAAGGGTGCAAATACCCCCATACTAGAGACGTAGTCGAATGCTTGATCTAGCATGGAAAGGATGTAACCGTTAAATATAAAGCCGTTTATGAAGTGTGCTATAAACCTAAGGTTAGAACATAAAAGGATATATCATGTGTGGATATCTAGAAATTCTTCAAAGTAAACGATCGAGTTCTCCCATAAAACGAACATGCGAGTCTCCAACCGTGAAGATCATGATCATCTAAAAACCACAATGCACAAACAACCACGGAACCAAGGTTGGAAGGGCATAAATCCCCTCACGTTCCTACATTAGAAAGCGATAATATGTACATGGGATAAGCATTGGACTCCCCCACGGGGCACCTCTTTTTTGATTACCGAGTCATGAGCTCGACTCGATCCCCTCAATACTAATTATCATTGGGGAAGGTGATTTGGTCGAGGTAGTTCAAGGATGGAACTTCCCAGCCAAAGTAGTGCTTCAACCTATGTCAATTCACCTTGAAATTAGGTCCATCATTTTGAGCTAGCTCGATGGTCCCATAAGGAAAAACTTGGGTGACGGTGAATGGACCGGACCAACTGGATTTCAACTTACCGGAAAATATTTTCAATCGTGAATTAAAAAGCAACACTTGATCCTCAATGTTAAAAACCCAGTTTTTAATTTTTGAATCATGAAACTTTTTAGTCTTTTCTTTGAAAATTAACGAATTTTCATAAGCAATATCCCTCAATTCATCTAATTCATTAAGTTGCATTTTCTGGTGTTTTCCCGCGGTCTCAATATCATAATTACAATGCTTAAGGGCCCAATAAGCTTTAGGTTCCAGTTCAATTGGTAGATGGCAATTCTTCCCATACACAAGCTTATAAGGAGTGCACCCGATGGGCGTCTTATGAGCGGTCCTAAAGGCCCATAAAGCATCATCCAACTTATCCGACCAAGATTGTCGGTTTTCCGCTATCGATCTCTCCAAGATCCTCTTTAACGCTCGGTTTGAAACCTCAAATTGGCCACTCGTTTTTGGGTGATAAGCCGTAGAAAGCCGTTATGTAACTCCATATTTCCTTAGGACCCTTTCGAATTGGTCATTACAAAAATGGGTTCCACGATCGCTTATGATCGCACGAGGGGTTCCAAACCGAGAAAACAAGCTTTTCAAAAACTTGACTACCACACGAGCATCGTTCGTGGGCAAAGCCTTAGCTTCCACCCACTTAGATAGGCGGCCACAAGGATATACTTATTACCATGAGATGATGGGAACGTCCCCATAAATTCAATACCCCAAACGTCAAAGATCTCACACACTTGGATGATTTTTTGTGGCATTTCATCGTTTTGTGAAGCTTTTCCTTGTCTTTGGCATGAGTCACATGACTTCACAAGTGCATGTGCATCTCAGTAAATAGTAGGCCAAAAGAATCCGGAATCAAAGACCTTCTTCGCCGTGAGACTAGCACCGTGGTGACCACCCGTGGGTCCCTCATGACAAGCTCTAAGGATGTTAGAAGCTTCGGTGCCAAAAACACAACGTCGAATGATTTGATCAGCACAAGTCTGAAGGAGATAAGGGTCGTTCCAAAAGTAGAACTTGACGTCACGAAAGAATTTTCGTTTATGTTGAGTCGTCATGCCCTTAATGATGAAATTCCCCGCATGGTAATTTGCGATGTCCGCATACCATGGGGTAGATGAATCAAGCTTAGAATTCACTACACCAAGTGTCTCGAGCGGAAATGTTTCGGTGATTTCCTTTGGCTCGTAAAAACTTTGGTGAGGATCTTCTAAACGAGAAAGATGATCGACCGCTAGATTCTTGGCTCCTTTTTTGTCAAGGATTTCAACATTAAATTCTTGTAGGAGGAGCCTCCAACGAAGTAATCTCGGCTTTTCATCTTGCTTAGCCATGAGATACTTGATAGCCGAGTGATCCGTATACACTATCAATTTAGTCGAGACGAGATAAGTACGGAATTTCTCAAATGCATACACCACGGCAAGGAATTCCTTTTCCGTTGTAGTGTATTTTATCTGAGCCTCGGTCATAGTCTTGCTTGCATAGTGGATAGGTAAGAAATGCTTATCATGACGTTTACCCAAAACGGACCCAATAGCGTAATCACTAGCATCACACACATGAGCTCAAAGGAGAGGTTCCAATTGGGAGCAACAAGAATGGGAGATTCGTAAGTTTCCTCTTAAGGATTTCAAAGACTCGTACACAATCTTCGTTAAAGATAAGCGGTGCAACTTTTTCAAGGAGATGTGTGATGGGTGGAAAAATATTTGAAAAATCCTTGATGAATCGATGATAAAAGCCCGCGTGGCCTAGGAAACTCCTAACTCCCTTGACGGTTTTGGGATGAGGTAATTTTGCGATGACGTCAACCTTAGCTTTGTCTGCCTCAATCCCCTCTTTATAAACCTTGTGCCCTAAGACGATTCCAGTTTTAACCATAAAAAGACATTTTTCCCAATATAGCACAAGGTTGGTTTCCTCACAACGTTTTAACATTTGTCTTAAACTTCCTAGACATGAGGTGAACGAACTACTAAACACGGAAAAGTCATCCATGAAGACTTCCATCGTCTTCTCGATCATATCATGAAAAATAGCCATCATGCACCTTTTAAAGGTTCCCGGTGCATTGCAAAGTCCGAATGGCATTCTACGATAGGCAAACGTTCCATATGGACACGTAAACGTAGTTTTTTCTTGATCACGAGGATCGATGGGGATTTGGAAGTAACCGAAAAACATCTAAAAAGCAATAGAAATCGTTTCCCGTAAGACGCTCCAACATTTGTGTTGATCCCAAACTTAGATCGATTTAGCTTGTGTAAACGAGATTAAATCAAGTTAAACATGTAGAGAAACTTTGTTGTATATGTACCAATTCATGTATTATGCGGAATTAATACTTAAACAAAAACACACAAACAATATAAACCAAACTTTCACTTTGATTAATAAATCGAACTTGTGTACAATGAAAGTGTTAAACGTATATTAAACTAAAACCTAAAGGCCTCCTTTTATACAATAAGGAGACTTGGGCAAGAGTCTACGTATCAACTATTTTAGGTAAAGATAAACATAAGAAATACATTGTCGATCATATCTTTACTAGAAACATACTAGAAACATAATACGTGTAGACTAAGTCTTCTATCAGTGCTTGACTTCTTCTTATCAACGCTTGACTTCTTCCTGTCAACGCTCGTCCTGTCAGCGCTTGATTTCTTCTTAACAACATCCAGATTGCTCTTGTCAGCGTCCAAGTGTATTGGCTACATTTTATTCCCAACAATCCTCCCATAAACTTGATATCTACTCTAGTAATCAAGTTTCTGAATAAAAACTAAGAACTAGGAGGATTCTTACAAATCTTATCAAATTGGAAATAAACATATCTAATCAAATCTTTGGCCAAGTCACTTGAGTAGTCAATTTCCAGTTATGTTGTCTTCATCTTTTCCAAAACTTTTTTGGACATAGGATACTCAGCATCCACAAGAAGATATTTAGAAAACTTTGTAGAACTCAAATGATACACACCAGCTGCTGAATATAGACGCCATTAAAATCCACTGATACCATCCTCAAGATCCTTCCAAACTGGATCTTCTTCATCTGGTGCACACATTCTCTTGAATGTTGACCAAAGCTTTATTCCATTGACTGAAGTATGTGCTTCAGTCTCATACTTGTCATGCAGTAACCTCCAAAGGTCTGCCAAGTCTTCCCTATCCATACTTGCAAACAAAGACATAAGAGTAGTAAAAGTATGTACCTCTTTCCCATATCTGCCAATCATCCAAAACCCACTTGCATCTTCTTCATAACTAATGATAGGATTTCTGGAATCACGAGGTAATACTTTTACCATATGTGAAGCTTACATGGGTGAGAGCTTAATACTCTTTCTAATAACAGCTTCACTGGGATTCACTCTATTTAAATTTGAAGGAAACTCAAATGGAACTCCCTTCTTTAATGGTCTTGGAACAATCTTAGCCCTTTGAATCTCCATCTCCTCTGCAAGTTCTTCTTTCCTTTCATCTGAAAGAAGTCTGATAGTGTTCATCTCTTGCACTCTTGGCCAAATAAGATAAGCCTTATACTCTAATCATCAAAGGATAATTCCTGCAACTTCTAAAAGGTTAAACCTCCTTGATGACATCTAAGAAACATATAATAAAGCTCCCTTCTTTCTCTCTTAGACTGTGAGAAAACTTTACTGGCCTTATACTTTAGAATTACCTGGAAATCCTTTTGAATCTTGAGAAGAATCTCCAATCCCCAAATCTGATCTAATAAAGACATATTTGGATTCTCCATGATCTTTTTTTCCCAAGCAAAGTACATCTGGGCAACTTCTGGCATATCAAAATCTACCTTCAACTTCAATTCTGCAAGTTTTTCCCTGGCCAACACATCACCATATTCAAGTCTTTCTGGTTCTTCAATAATCATAAGACTTGATTTTATGCTATCATCATTACTTTCTTCTTGTTCCTTAGAAGTAACCACAAATGGTGACTCAACAACCTTCTTTTATTCTTGTTCCATAAGTTGTGCAACCAACATTGAATACAATTTTACTTGTACTACATCCTTGGGAACCTCTGTTTCTACCATAATTCCTTTACCCTTATCTAATGTATCAATGATGGGTAAAGATGATGATGGCACATGTGAAGATACTTCCTTGATGATAGCTAATGACTGGAATACATCAACCATATCTGCAGGTCTATCAACGTCCAAAACCTGTGTGTCAATGTCTAACTTACTCTTGTCAGCGCTTAGCTTGTCAGCATCAAAAATCTGCTTGTCAACGCTCACCTTACTCTTGTCAGCGCTTCTTGCGAATTGCTCCATCATTTCTGTAAAGGACAAATTCAAATTTGTAGGAGTAACCAAAGAGACATCAAAACCTGGTTGCTTCTTCAAATCTCTAAGAGCTTCAGCCACACCCAAAGATTCACCATCATATGATCCTTTGCCACTCAAATCAATTGGCTCTATAACAGCTTCATGTGAGCCTTTGTCACTCAAATTAATTGGCTCAGTAGCAACTTCCTCCCCTTTTGCAAGAATCCTCCCCTGATGAAAGGACTCTTGTCTACCTTCTCCTAGATTCAGCAGTTTCCAAAAAAACAATCCTCTCCCTCAATTACTTGAGTTCAAGGCCTTGGGTAGAGACAGTATGTACCAGGTATGCATTCTGCTTTTGCAAGCGAATGCAGACAACCGTCAATTCCAACATTGTATATGGTTCTAGTCTGCCCTCCTCTAGAGTGGGGATTTGACCTCCCAAAATAGAGTCATGGGCATGGATGAGGTCTTAATGATGTTAGGACTGGCTTGGCCTGCATCTAAGCTAGTACCAATAGTCCTAGCCTCACACATATCACCAACCACACTTGTGGTGGTGGTTCTCTCTGCAACATGGCTAGGACCACCAGAGGAGAACACTCCAATGGTCCTTTGGCGTTTTTCCATCCTAAAGTCTGGGGGTGAAGAAGATGATGTGGATTGGGTAGTAGTTTGAAGGTTAAGGGGTGTTTGGGTCTGTTGTAGAAAGGTGTCAACGTTTGGATTTGAAGTATCAACGCCAACATTTAATGTGTCAGCATCGAAGGGATCTTGGTCAAGTTCCATATGTTGATGTGAAGGTGATGGTTCAGGTAATGGGTCAAATTGTGGTTGTGCTGCTGCAATAGCAGCAAGCATGGCTTGGGTAAGGGGTAAGTCTCTGCGAAGGGGCGAATTTATCATACTAAAAATAGCTTTCTTTTGCACAGGGATCACATAAAAGTCATCATGATCCCAGGTGCAATACCTTTGTTCATCAAAAATCATTTGTAAAAATCTTGGGTAAGCCAGAGTCATCTTGCTACAAAAGGGTTTTAACACATGCCATCAAAAATCAGTTTAGAAAAATTATACTGTTGCCCATTAGCAATACACACAATGGCACTAGCAATAGATCTGTTAATTTCATTATGTGCAGTACTTTTGGGACTTAAACATTGAAGGATGACATGTATTAATTACATCCAAGCTGGGGGAAATTCTTGTTTATTATATTTGTTTAAAGTACCCTCTTCAGGGAAAGGATACCCCAAAGCTTGAAGTCCCTGTTCTATCTCACCAATGGGTAGAGTGGTTATACCATCTGCATCATTAAGATGCAAAGCCTGGCGAACCAAGGCTTCAGTAACCACCCATGGACGCCCATGGACAATAGCAGTTAATGTAGTCACATTATTAAGCATTGAGGAACTAACAGTGTTCCAAAACTGTTTAATATGAGTGACAGGGATAAGAGGAGCATGAGAAAGTGCATACCGTAATGGGGATGCATTCAAATACATCATCATCTGAGTGTATTGAGGAAACAGAGCATCATCAGCCTCCAAATAGGCAACCATGTTATGCTGACTTCTGAATCCCAATACCAAGTCACTCGGTTTAAACTTAGGCGCCATTGATGTAGAAAGCTGTGTGAAAGGTTATGAAAGATGCATATAGGAGAAAAGTTTGTTAGACAAGAATATGAAATTACCCTGTTTAAAAAGAAGGAGCCAAATTTATAGGAGATGTAGGCACATGTGATTGGTCAAGAAGGAGGTAGTTATTTTCAAAATATAATGATGAAAATCTTGAAAAGAAAATAACTTATCTTGTTCATTAATTAAAAGTTACCAACTCCTAAAATTCTGGCCACAATTTTCGTCAAAAATAACAACTGGGTAGGACCGAAGGAGTGTCAACGGTAAAAATAACCCATCAACGCCCAACGACTATATTCTTGTCAACGTTGGAAAAAGCCATGTCAATGTCTAAATTATTCATAACAACGTTTGGAAATAAACATGTCAACGTCCAAAAACAAAAATAATAAAAATGAAAAAGGACCGTAACAAAGTAATTTATCCTAGTGAAGACAACCTATAAACTGAAAATTACTATAGGGTGGTAAGCACTGTCCAATCATGCACACTTGCTTAAGCAAGATAGACATAACAGTCCTCTAGTGTCCCTTGCTAACCAAAGTTCTTAACAGTAAAGTTATCTCATAAAATCCTTTGTAACTTCCCAGGTAAGCCCAATATAAATCATATCCAAGTCTCGCAATAGACCACTCCCAATTCTAGGCCAAAAAGTCTTGGCAGCGTGCATAGTATATCAACTTTGCATGCTACAGTGCCTCATGAGTTAGTATACTAATTCATACTCACCAGTGGACACAATCTAGAGTTGTGATAAGAGTATTATAAGAATACACAAAAAGTCCTAAAGGGTTCTTAAACCTCCCCTTAAAATATGATACATAATTTGCCAAATAACATGCATGTTATTAAAAATTTATGTCAAGATAGGAATATAAATATTTCAACCATCATCCATAAGCTGAAACATGCTCCAAAAATGCTCCAAGAATCCATAAGCAACTCTGAATCCAAATGTACAATGCTAACAACGCCTGCATAATTATATCAAAAACCACAAAACTAACATGTTGCTGACAATGTCAATTTAACACTTATCAGCGTTAAAATAACCTTTGTCAGCGTTAGACAAATAAAGTGGAAAATATAATTTTGTATAAAGACCAATAACAAATGCATATCATGTACATACTTTACAATAAATTCCTAAAACACATATTAAGTAAGATTGATCATTCCAATACTTTTTACCAAGTATTGAAATCTTCCAGTATCAAAAGGTTTAGTTAATAAATAAGACACATTTTCTTCTGTGTCAACCCTATCTGGTTGTATTTAACCTTTTTCAAAACAATCTCTTATAAAATAATGTCTAATTTCTATGTGTTTTTTTTAATAGTGATGTACATGATTTTTAATAATGCATAAAGTACTGTTATTGTCTACAAAAATCTTGGTATGCATGAAATTATACCCATAATCCAACAGCTGGTTCTGAATCCATAAGACATGTCCACAACAAGCAGCTGCGGCAACATACTCTGCTTCAGTTGTAGAATTGGCCACCACAGTTTGTTTCTTACATTGCCAAGATATCAATCTACTCCCAAGAAATTGGCATCCACCAGTTGTGGATTTTCTATCAAATTTGTCACCACCATAATCACTGTCTGAATATGCAATAAGCTCCAATGGAGAATCTTTTGGATACCATAATCCCAGGTCTGGATAACACCTAAGGTACCTAAAAATCCTCTTGACAGCATGAAGATGACACTCTTTGGGAGTCACTTGATGGCGTGCACATGCACACACAGCAAACATAATGTCAGGTCTTGAAGTTGTGAGATACATCAATGAACCAATCATTGACCTATAATGCCTGATATTCATCTCATTTCCATCTCCAACTTTTCTCCAAGGGTGTTCCTTATCTTAGGTGTGCTAGCCTGTTTCTCATGTGGAGAAAAGCCAAACTTTTTCAAGATTTCTGCGACATATTTATCTTGAGAGATGAAGATACCATCTTCTTTCTACTGTACTTGTAACCCTAGAAAGAAGTTCATCTCCCCCATTGCACTCATCTTGAACTTGTCTGTCATGAGTTTGGAAAAATCTTCACTCATCTTTTGACTAGAAGAGCCAAAGATGATATCATCCACATAGACTTGTACAAGTAAGAAATCCTTACCAGTCTTCTTTGTAAACAAGGTCTAGTCTATGGTGTCCCTTTTAAATTAATTTTCCACCAGATAGGTGGACAATGTGCCATACCATGCTCTTAGGGCTTGATGAAGTCCATACATAGCTTTTTTCACTCTATACACCTTGTCTGGATGTTCTGAATCTTCAAAACCAGGAGGCTGTATGACATAAACCTCTTCTACAATTGTGTCATAAAGAAAAGCACTCTTTACATCCATTTGATAGACTGTAAATCTCATGCAGGAAGCATAGGCTAGAAAAATCCTTATAGCCTCAATCCTTGTAACAGGTGCAAAGACCTCCTCAAAGTCTATCCCTTCTTCTGGTGTATATCCTTGTGCCACTAAACGTGCCTTGTTTCTGACCACAATGCCTCTCTCATCCTTTTTGTTTCTAAGAACCCATCTTGTCCCAATAGGTCTGACATGTCTGGGACAATCAACCAACTCCCAAACATCCTGAATAGCAAATTGGTGAAGCTCATCCTGCATTGCTTCCACCTAACTTGGTACTTTTAGAGCATCAAAAATATTCTTGGGTTCATGTTGTGAAAGAAAACAGGCAAACAAACATGCTTGAACAAGATGGGTATCAACCTTCTTGTGAATATTGGCAATAAATCCTCCATGATTCTGATAAGACCTTCTAGTTTGCACATGAGTCATCACATCACCAATAACTAGAGAAGGATGATGATTTTTGATTGTAGAAATAAGCACTCCTCCCTCAATAATTGTGTTGCCATTAATCTCATCTTCCATGTTACCAATATCCTCTTCAGACTCTCTTCCATCATCATCTAAATGAACCCTTCCATGACTGTTTAAAGGTTCACCTTGTTCAAAATTATTGGAAGAGAAAAGATGGCCAAAAGATCGGTCAACGCCTGAACCAAAGCTGTCAACGTTTGAGCCATCAATGCCTGAATTTGTCTTGTTAGCGCCTGAATTTCATTTGTCAACGCCTGAAGGATCATGCATGTTTTCAACTGGTGATACTTGGGGACCACCTTTTTCCTTTCCAGTAGCAGCAACAGCAAATGCATTTGTCCATATGTGAATGGTAACATACTCAAGTATGGGTGCTGTTTTGTCTGCTTGTGATCCAACCTCTTCATCAACCTGTTTACCTGAAATATCAATAATTGGTTCTTCCATAACATTTGAAGTCACCATCATAATGTTTGGATTAGTAACAGGCATATAATTCAATGTCCTAGATAGAGGTTCCAAGTCAAATAACCAATTTGGACCACTTTCAAGATCACTAGGTTTACTCTCTAAAAACCTAACATGTACTTTTTCAAGTATACATTTTTCTTTCTTAAGGTAAACTCTATATCCTCTACTCTGCGCAGAATAACCCATGAAGTAGCCTTCATCACCTTTAGCACTAAACTTACCTAAGGCATCACTAGTGTCCAACACAACTACATGACATCCAAAAGGTTTAAGAAAACCAATATTAGGTTTCCTCCCCCAAAGTAACTCATAAGGTGTTTTGTTATGAATCTTGTTGACTAATGCCCTATTCTGAACATAACAAGCTGTATTTACAGCCTCAGCCCAAAAAGCAATGGGAAAGTGAGCATCAGCCAACATAGTCCTGGCTGCTTCTATGAGGGTTCTATTCTTTCTCTCAGCTACCCCATTTTGTTGTGGGGTTGTAGCTACACTAAACTGTCTAGTAATCCCTTTCTTGGCACACAAGTCATCTAATAACTTATTTCTAAATTCACCACCATTGTCACTTCTAAGCATCTTAACCTCATTACCAGAATTCTTTTCAATTTGGGTAATAAAGTTAATCAAAGAATCAGCAGTGTCACTTTTCAAAGCTAAAAAGAAAGTCCAAGTAAATCTAGAAAAATCATTAGTGATGACAAAACAGTAGGATTTACCATTTAAGCTTTCTATATTAGTTGGACCAAACAAGTCCATATGCAGTAAGTGAAGTGGTTTAGAACTAGAGTGCACTGGTTTAGACTTAAATGAGACCTTGTGTTGTTTGCCTTTAAGACATGTAACACAAGAGTGGTCATTGTGTAAAGCCTTTTCAGGCAAACCGTCAACTAAACCATGTCTCACAAGTCTATTTATATTTTTAAAATTAATGTGCCCTAATCTTTTGTGTCAAAGATTAATCTCATCAACAGAAGCCTTAGCATATAGACATGACAAATTATTATTCATCCTAATTCCATTAATATTCACATTATAAATGTCCTTATGCCTAGGTGTTCTATAATCAATGAATTTCTCATCTGGTATTTTAAAATCTTTGCTCAACACCAAGCATTCAATATCAGTGAAAAGAACCTTATTTTTGTTATCACATACTTGTGATACACTAAACAAAAGTCAAGTTCTTTTACCAGAAACACGTTTTCAAAACGCAAATTGTTGGTGAGAAGAGTGCCTTTTCCAGTGATAGTCCCATATCCACCTCCAAAGTACACTTTGTCACCATCTTTAATGGGGATAAAATTTGTCAGATAATCTTCCTTCCCGTCATGTGCCTAGAGCATCCACTATCCCAATAGCCATAATCATTAGCCTGCTTTTGAATGCCCTGCACATAAAGAAAACAAATTAGTTTTCTTTGGGAACCCAAGCCTGAATAGACTTGGATTCATTTGGTTGTTCAACAAGAACAGACTTAGTCCTTATGACAACCCCTTGTTCATCCCTTTTTGGATTAAACACCCAGTTAACCCCAATTGGTTTTGTTATGACCTTTGAAATATACTGAAATCTGTTACAGGTCATAGAAATCCCATCTGAATTAGGGTTTTGGTCTTGCTTAGGTCTCCATGTCAAGCTAGAAGAAGCTTTAGACCCCTTTCCCTTTGGTTGCAAATATTTTCCATTACTTGGTCTTGCAACATTCCTGTCAGTGTTTAGTTTGTTCTTGTCAACGCTGAAATTACCCTTATCAGCGTTGAACTGAGGGTTTGCTACAGGAACCCATTGTCTGTTAGACCACGTATTGGTCTTCAGAAAAGGTCTTTGTCCATAAGTATTAGACCCTTTAGTAAAGAATGGGGCTGGTCTAACAACTTGTGGACTTTGCTGGACAAAAGGTTTGAGTTTGACAGTGTTTGACTTTCTATCAGCGTTGACCTTTGAAGCATTGACACACTTATAAGCTAAATGTGAAAAACTTCCACAAGAATAATAGGCTTTTCTAGACATAACTCTAGGTCTAGAAGAAAATAAACCTGTCCCATTATCACTAATTTGGCTTTTTGGTGACCTAGGTTTTCTATACATTTCTGCATATTTAATACTAGGTTTTCTATCAACGTTCGATGAAAATTATAACACTCAACCTTGGATTTATCAAATTTAGCAGTGTCCTTAGCATTAAAAGTCATCTTCTTCTTAAATCCTCGATTCTATCTATTTGCCCTTATGCTTGCAAGAGCCATATTCCACTTTATGTTCATCTCCTCCAAATGCTAATCACATGTAAAACCCCCAAATTTATACAACTCAATACAGCGAAAGACTAGTTGGTGTTACGGGATAGCACATTACTCACATCATAGACAACGCTTAAAATTCACGTCGTTTTAGTAATAAAGCATTTCCATTCATAAATATCAAAGTTACATAGGTCCCAAGTCATATTATTTCATACAATTTTACAAAGAATTTGAATGGAAATTTTTTAATTAAGTGCGGGCCATGAATTCTTGTTGTCTTCCGAGTGAATTCATAGAGTTTAATAAATTCCATCAATATAACTTTGGTATAAAATTATTACCAAAAATCATTTCGTACAAATCATTGTAATAGGCCATAAAATAGCCAAAGTCATTTTTATACAAATCCTTATCGAAAATCATAATATAGGCATTTGCCTTAAAAATCATTATACGAGCCAATGTCGTAAAAACATAATACGTTTTATAACGTTGTATAGATTAAATAAAAATCGTTATATGAATATGGTTATATAAAACCAAAACACGAACATAATATCAATAGTATGACCCCGTATTGCTAGTCAGGCAATACATCGTAATTCGGTGCGTATAGCAGTATTTCGTTAATTGGATTATTATAAGCCGCATGACATTGTTACCTTACTACAACAAACAACGGGTAGCTAGCCCGAAACTCATTTGCCCATCTAAATTAGCGTGTGGTCACAAAGGTCACGCTATGTAAATCTTCTCATACATAAATTCGCTTACCAATAAATGTGGCACGACGGGGATCAACCGTCAAGGCGCGAACTGGGGTGATCGTCCCCAAATAGTACTATTATATGCATAAGCGTCTAACAAATCCCGGTAGTTCACAATTCATGCTAATGGGACTTTTAGTGACATAACCTAACTTTAATAATCCATTTTATTTCATCTATCGGGTCATTTAATCATTCATCGGGTCACACAATCATTCGGGTCCAAATCAATAAACGAACAATCGGGACAAATGGTGTCCTATTTTAGTAAAACTAACATGTTATCTCCCTCGCGGGTTTATAAAATATTTCATAAAAACATTTATAAGAGTGCGAGGCTATGAACTCATGTTGATGTGGGAAGGCGGGTTATCGGCAATTCGAATGTACGGTACGTGCTTCAATCACGGAAACCTAGACAAATAATATTCGTCTTATACTCTTGTCCAATGACTTTATAAAAATAACAATTATGTATACATATGATGATTTTATATATATGATGATCAAGTGGGTTTACATATTCTCTTTTACTCATTTTAGTGTTTACGTATTGGTAACTTCTTACTAGTTTACTAGTTTTACCTATTTACGTGTTTTAGGTCCAATAAGCCGATTATAAGTTCATTAACTTGTATTAATCCATTTCATACTTGTATTATCAGTATTTATACTTTATAAGTTGGGCCCAAATGGGTTAAGCCCAATAAATAAGTTTATACGTGTTTTAGCCCATTTTGTTGTATTATTAGTCCAATAAAGTTAACTTAGCCCGTTAATGTCCGTATGTTTTATAGTTCGGGTTTTATCGGTTTTTACTTGTTATATATGTTTATATATCAGTATATGAGTTTATAATAGTTTACATTAGACGGGTCTAACCGTCTAAGTTTTATTTAACAAAAACGTTAATTTTACGGTAATAGCCGAAAAAGTCGTAAAAATCATGTTTATAGTTTTATAACTGTTGTTCCCATTCAATCCATAACACAAGATTCTTAGAGAGAGAAAGAGGAGAAAAGTAGAGAGAGAGAGTAGAGAGAGAAGTGGAAGGTTTACACTAAAACTATGTGTTTTATGAAATGAACCAACACCCTCTTTCACATGTGAAAGAGGGTTATATACCCACGAACCAATGGGCTTTCCATGGGCCGTGGGTTTGTGACTTAGGCCGGGCTTGGCTTAGTCTTGGGCTTACGCCCCTAACTTAGACAATATTAGCTTAAAGTCTAAGCCCGGTTTTCTCGACTAACCTATTACAATACAAGACCTTTTAACGACTAAGATGACCTATTACATTCTTGTTCGGCTATATAAAATATAGGGCTAACAATCTCCCCCAATGTATCGGTCATCTTAAAAAGCTTAAAAAGCATAAGATGATTGAGTGAATACATTCTTGTAGAGGATATCTTCCTGCTTTGGTCTTGTATCTTGGTCTTGATCTTGTTTGTAACAGCTTTGTTCCTTCATGCTTTCATGATCTTTATCTTAAGCCTTTGTTATTTGACTTTGAGTGCTTGAGATCTTCATCTGTACTCCTTGTGACTAACATGACCTATTACATTCTTACATTCTTAGGTATCTTGATTATCGCCATCTTGTGCTCTTGTGACTTCTGAATCGACATCGGTTACACAGCTACGCCACCTTCTTGATATGCAGCAACACATATAGACACGGATAAAATGGCTTTGAACATTTCATCCTAACTCGGTAGCGTTTTACCTCCGGTCGGTGAAGACCGTTAAACGGTATTAAAATACCGTACCTGTGATCAGGTAGATTCGATTAAGAACCTCCTTGACAGGGTTTCCCGGCGGTAGTAGCCAGTTCTCTTTACTCGACCATCTCAAAGCAGACTGCGAACGTAAAGAGTGAATCATAAGGATAAATTATCCGTCTGATTAGAGTCGTCAATTCAGATTTCCTGGAACAAGTTTGATTCTAAAAGAATCGCACCATTGTTGCTTTCCAGTTTGTCACAAGCTTGATTCATAGAGAATCTTGTGAGGTACCTACCGCAGTGCTGTTTGATGTTGACACTAGAAGGATTTCCATTCGTCACTGTGAACACTAATGAGTGTCACTCTGAATGTTCTGGCAAGATCACATGGATTTTGCAAAGAAACCTGGAATCAAGTTTGAATCAATTAAGAATCGAAACTTAGTTGCTTTCCAGTTCTCACAAGTTTGATTCATGTAGAATCGCACAAGTTACCTACCATGAGCTTGTTTAATGCTGGCTCAAGCAGGATTTCCATCTTCATTGTGAATCGTATCACTCAGATGTTCTGGTAATATCACAAGGATAATGCGTAGGACTCGATTGTGTCCTAATGAGATGATAAATTGATCTCGTTTGGCTCTAGACTCAATAAGTGCATTTTGGTAATCGGAGGCTGGAGCAGACTGCCACCTTTTCAATATTAACTGACTCGGAGTGAGAAAGTCAATAGATACGTGTTGATCTCCGTGACAATGAGACAAGTTTCTTTTGAGAGAAACTCGAATGGCTGGGGAAGGGTTGTGCATCGCATCACTGGGTCCATGACACTTGTCTTCAAAAGATGTGTTAACCCGGTTTCTACCTAAGTTGCACAGAATATTCAACTCCTTCAATGCTTACCAATACGTCATCATTAGCACCTTGTTGTGATTGTTCTAGTGCTAACTTAAGTAATTGGTCCGCATTCAGCTTCATTTCACTCCATCTTTCCTAAGGACAACTATTTCTAGCTATGGAATGTCCTTGGGTAGATCCCTCCGGTTCTGGTTGGATCATAGGACTTAGTTTCCTATCCTAAACCACCTTTTGACTCCATCGTTCCGTCGTGGATAGTAGGTTGTTTTGGGTATAGATCGTAACCATTAAACCATTGAAAACCATTCAAAGTGTTTGATAAAAATCAAAACTTTTAACACATGAAAGTTTTACATTTCCGAAAAGCTCCCCTACACACATGCATCGATATACAAAATAGTTTGGCATGTGAAGGAAAGAGTTGCACTTGAGTCTTTAAGATCACATGTTGCGATATATTACATTTTAATCACATTTTCTCCCCCTATCTCTAATATAAAAATATAATATTAGAGATACCAATTGATTAAAATATGACATTTTCTGAAAAATCGACGGGAGAGAAACATGTGTGCACACATGAATCATGGAACATTTTCAGTCGGGACGCTCCCCTTCAACAATATATGTGTGTCTTGAGACAAAATTTGACAAAATTTTAGAAAAAACGACACCACAAAATATGTTGAGGTACGGAGTTGAGATGCCTTTTCCGATATAATATATTACATTTGACAATTTCATATCATTTTCGGAATGTGTTGGATACATAAAATATGACAATTTTAGAGATGTACCCAACAACATTAAAAGGCTTGATTTTAAAACGCTCCCCCTCAAAAATTGATCAAAATAACATATGACAATTTTGAGATATGAAAACCACTTATGAGGAAGGGAGTGTTGAACACACAATTTTGTAAGATTTAGAAAAACCTTTTGAGAAATTCTTGAAAAATTGTGTTCAACGGTTTTAAAATAATCAGGATAGAAGACTTCTCTTCTATTGCTTAGGGAAAGTGCACTGAAACGTACACTCCCCTTTCGGGTCCGTTTTTCATGAGCTCAAAACTTTGATTGTTTTGTGACTAGCTCATGACCGAGAAAAATAAATTTCCCGTTGTGAAGGATAAGTTATCATCCGTGATAAACTTTCCTTAAGTTGAAGTTCGAGTTCTAAGCTGACATTTACTTAGAAATCATTTTCATGAACTTAAAAACTTTGAATGTTTTATGAGAAGCTCATGACCGAGAAATATGAATTTCTCGTTGAGAAGGATAAGTTATCGTCTGAGATAAACTTTCCTTAGTTGAGGTCCGAGTTCTAAGCTGTGATGCGCCTAGAAGTCATTGTGAGAGAATATCAAGCAGCTTCATTTGCCAAAACCTCCAAGTCTTCTGGTGTCATATACTTCATACCAAGACGGCCAACGAGATACGCAAACCTATCTTTCGATAGAGCTTTTGTAAACAAGTCTGCCAGCTGGTACTCGGTTCTGACAAAGTATAATTCCACGATGCCACGTTCCACTTGTTCCTTGATGAAGTGATATCTGACATCGATGTGCTTGGTGCGGGAGTGCTGAACCGGATTGCAAGATATGGCTATGGCCGACTTTGAGTCACAATACATAGGTATTTTATCAAAGTGCAAGCCATAATCCGTGAGTTGAGTTCTCATCCAGAGGACTTGAGCACAACACGCGGATAGAGCCACATATTCTGCTTCAGCTGATGAGAGCGAAGTGCAATCCTGCTTCTTTGACGACCAGCTGACAAGCTTGTCTTCCCCTAGAAATTTTATGCTACCAGAAGTGCTTTTACGACTATCAAGACAACCTGCGTGATCAGAATCTGAAAAAGCCGTTAGATGAAAACCGGTTTCCCTCGGATACCAGAGTCCCATGTGAATGGTATTCTTAAGGTACCGAAAGATCCGTTTAACCTCTTTGAGGTGCTTTTGAGTAGGTCTGGCTTGATATCGTGCACAATAGCATGTGGCATGATGAATATCAGGCCTGCTGGCTGTAAGGTACATAAGTGACCCGATCATACTGCGATATCGCGTTTGATCTACGGGATATGAGTACAAGTCAGCGTCTAGGGATGTGGTCGACAATGGTGTACCAACGCGAGCACATGAGGTCATACCATGCTTTTTAAGTATCTCTTGAGCATACTTAGCTTGGTTAATGAAGATACCACGTGGGGATTGATGAATCTGGAGGACTAAAAAGAATTTTAGCTCCCCCATCATTGACATTTCAAATCTGCTGTGCATTAATTTTTCAAAACGTTTTGAAAGTTTTGGGTTCGTAGAACCAAAAATAATGTCATCAACATAAACTTGCACCAGCATTATGTCATCCCCATATTTATTAATAAAGAGAGTAGGATCAATAGAACCTTTGGAGAATCCTTTGGACACCAAGAAGTTTGAAAGTTCTTCGTACCATGCCCTTGGAGCTTGTTTAAGTCCATATACAGCCTTCTTGAGACGATAGACTTTTTCAGGATGATGAGGATCGACGAATCCTTCCGGCTGATTCACATACACTTCTTCCTTCAAATGACCGTTGAGAAAAGCTGTTTTGACGTCCATCTGAAAAACCGTGAAGCCCTTATGCGCAGCATAAGCAAGGAATATCCTGACTGCTTCCAAACGAGCGACTGGAGCGAATGATTCATCGTAGTCTATGCCTTCTTGTTGACGGTATCCCTTAACCACAAGACGAGATTTGTTTTTGATGATGGTTTGTTCTTCATCCAGTTTGTTTTTCCAGATCCATTTGAAATCTAAAATTGACATTCCATAGGGTCGGTCAACAAGTTCCCAAACATTTAGGCGTTCAAACTGATGAATTTCGTCTTGCATTGATTCAATCCACGCATGATCAGTCATGGCTTGTTTGATGTTTGTAGGTATAGTTGAACTCACGGTGAGTGCATACATACACACATCGCCATCGGTTTCGAGTTGTCTGCGTGTTCGAACCGGTTGTGAAGGATTTCCAATGACTTGCTCCAATGGATGATCACGTGTCCAATGGTGAGTGGATGGATATGGTTGGTAGAATGTATGCATGTTGGACGGATCAACATGTTGAGTAGAAGACTCTCCGACTTCGTGTACCGGTGTACCGAACGGATTGATAAATTCTTCATCGTCAGGTTGTGCATCGACTACTTGATTGTTGTTACCTCCTTCAGCACTGACAGTTGGTGATGTTGGTTGTATGACTGTTTCTGTAGTTTGTTGAGTATCTAATGGAATATTCTCTTGAGCAACGGTTGCTGAAGTAGAGGCAGTTGTGTCTTTTTGACTTTGTCCGGGTGCATCAGTAGTATTGACAGCGGAAGGCTTTGACACAACTTGATTATTTCCATAGTAATATTCATCAAACATTGGATCATATAAGTCAACCAACTCATTCATATGTGTCGTATCCGTCGAGTCTGCTGTAGGAGTACTTTGTTGACATTCTTGCACGGGACGTACACTGTTTTGTGTAGGTGCCATTGTTGGACATTGAGGTGCGGGACTTGAGCTGTTGTGATCAAGTACCATTTGTGGCAATTCGTCAAAGTTCACATGAATTGTTTCGACTATAATCTTTGTTCTCTTGTTATAGACTCGATATCCTTTCGACAATGTAGCATACCCCACAAAAATACATGCATCACCTTTTTCTTTCATCTTGTCGAGATTTTCACCGTCTTTAAGGATGTAGCATAAAGATCCAAATACGTGAAAGAATTTGACAGTAGGTTTCCTGCCATTGATGATGTGGTAAGGTGTCTTTTCATGTCTAGGGATAACGAGAGAACGATTCTGAGTATAACAGGCAGTTGCAATTGCTTCAGCCCAGAAGAATAGTGGTAATTTTGAAGCAGAGAGCATTGTTCGAGCAGCCTCAACCAAAGTACGGTTCCGTCTTTCGACAACGCCGTTTTGTTCAGGAGTTCGAGCAATAGACGTTTGATGTTCGATTCCTTCTTCTTGAAAGTAAGATTGCAAGTTCTTGTTCAAAAATTCAGTACCCCTATCCGCTCTTACGGTTAAGACTTAAGCTTGAAGATTGCGTTGTATCATCTTGAGAAAGTTTTTGAGAACCTCTGGTGTTTCATCTTTGGACCTTAAGAAGAAAGTCCATGTGTATCTAGAGTAATCATCAACAATCACTAGAATATACTTTTTCCCGTTAATACTCTCTACACGCATGGGACCACATAAATCCATGTGTAGAAGTTCCAATCGTCCTTTTGAGCTAGGGGTAGTATTTGTTTTGAAAGACTTCCGTTTTGCTTTCCCCAACTCACAAGAAGAACAAAGATGGTCTTTGTCGAATTTCAACTTAGGAAGACCGGTCACAATATCATTCTTCGAAAGCAAGTTGATGGTGTCAAAGTTGAGATGTGACAATCGTTGATGCCATAACCATGCTTGCGATGATGAAGCTTTAGCCATTAAGCAAATTGGATTTGTTGATGATGTGTCTTGAAGAGTTACTGTGTAGAGATCAGAACCACGAGAACCTGTAAGAAGGTCATTCCCATCGTAGTCTCTAACATAGCAAGTAGATTTCCGAAAAGCCACTTCCAAATCCGCATCACAAAATTGACCAACCGAGAATAAATTGTGATTCAGCCCCTCGACGTAATAAACCCGTTTTATAGTGATATTCCCTTGAACCAAGTCTCCATATCCGAGTATCGGTGCAAATTGATCATTTCCAAACCGTACCGTACCCAGAAACTTCTCCACGAAGTTAATGAGAAGCTTGAGATTGCCCGTCATGTGCTTTGTGCACCCGGAGTCCATTATGCATAGGATGAGTTCGACGAGCTGCAGAAGAATTAGAAGACAATGTAGCATTTGACAAATGGGAGCCCTTGATAGAAACGGGTTCCAAAATAGTAGTGGACCTAGATTCTAAAGGCAAGTTAACATTCATAGACCCAATTAGAATGGGGGTTGTCTTAGGTACCCATTTGTATCCAGGTGGTGTGAATCTTGAATACCCCCGTGTACATGTCCTACTCATGTTCTCATAAAGCTTCTTTAACCTGCTTTGTTTACGTAGAGTAGTGGATTCTAACGCACTTAGTTTCTTAAGTGGTTGCTCAGTGGATTGGTTCAAAGTTCTTGTGGGTTCACTAGTACTAGTGGGCATACAAATAGGCTTCCTAGTTCTAGTATTCACGCCATTATAATTAAGAGCACAAGCATCATGATTGAAAGTACGAACACATTTTCCACATTCAACACAAACAAATTCAACATTCGAGGTCTTAGCATTTAAACTGTCATTACATGCAGTTACAGACGTTTTATTCTTAGAAAACTTAAGATTCCTACGGTGATCTTCTACTTCATTCTTATTCCCTTGACTATGGTTAGGCATGACTCTATCTTCAACTCTAGTGCTCTTAAGCTATGGTCCGCTAACACTAGTAGTGGGATTTACTCCTGTAGAAGAAGACACACGTTGATTAGTTTTCCTAGTATTCTGAGGTAACTGCGTTGTTCCAGTTTGAGTGGACCTAGTGTTCATCTTATACATTCCAGGTGCTATCACATTAGTGCTCTTATCATTTCCTATCTTAGGCAAAGTCTGTGGGTATTGTCCCAAAATAGATGATTTAGGGCATTTAACCGCATTCGGTTGACGAACGGCGGATGGTTTATCCAAAACATACTTTCCTTTGATTTTCTCAATGAGTTTCTGTAACTCACTTATGGCTATGTCCCTTTCTTTTAGCTGAGCTTTCAAATCATTTATTTCGAAATCTTTTTCATTCAGTAGACGAAACGAAGAAGCTGACATTTCTTGACACTTTTTATGATTATGAGATTTTTCACCTTTTTGTAAAGCAAGTTCAAGAGAAATGGAGTGTTTCTCAAGTTGAGAAAAGCTTTTCGAAAGTTTGTTATATGACTGAATTTGTTTTGAAAGCTCTACTTCAAGATTGCGACATTTCTCGTCTGATTCTGACACTAGACATGCTACATGACAATATTGATCAAGATCGGTATACACACCAAGTATAGCATTCATATGGTCAGCATAAAAGTATTCCTTAGAAAGTCGATCAATTTCGTTAGAAAGTTGGTGTTCTTGTGTCTTTAATTTAATTTGAAGAAAATCAACTTCATCTTCAAGAGATTTGACATAGCTTAAATCAGTTAACATTTCCTCAGTGAGAGCATTATAAAACATTTCCACATTTTTTGAAAGATCATCAATGGTTGGAACAATGCATTGTTGAATGACGACCTCTACTTGTGGGTTAGGTTTAATATTCCAAATGGTATCCCTAGAAACTTTTTCATAGTCGACGACACCTTTGTACAAATTTAAAACCCCTTGTTTTATAAACTCAAATTGCTGAACACTTTTGCTTTTCTCATCCCATTTACGTTTTTCATCCAAAATTCGCTTTTCTAACAAAATTGATTGCTTCTTGAAACTCCTTTTTAAAGAAACTTTCTTTTGTGGTTCATCAATTGGAGGTGGAACACTATTATACATCTTTTGTTCTTTTGAAAGTTCTTTTTGAGGGACAAACTTAATATGATTGTTAGAATCAGAAAGGTTTATTAAATCACTTAAGATTGATCGACTTTCTTCTTGTTGACGAATGATTTCGTCGCAGTCAGGGGAAAGCATAATTGCAAGATTATCAACATAACAACCGATATCATAAAGAGCAGGCTTGGTACTTTGAGCTTTCTTGAGATATTCAGGCTTGACAAAACTCGTTTTCATATTTCTATTGAGCATAATCATAGTTTGAATAGACTGACCCGTTTTGTAAACAATGTTGTTTAACGTGTCGACTCTCTTTTCCAAAGCAAGAATTTTTTCAATATCCTTTTCTTCACGAGTTTTATAAAGCTCAGTTTGTTCTTTGTTAATCGACTCTAATTCAGTGATTTGGAGTTTATGTAGCAGCAGTTGTTCTTCAAGTTCCGATATCTTCTGTTTTGACATATGAATTTCGTGTGTTACTTCAGAACAATATTGTTCGTTGAGCACCTTACGTTCATATACCAAACCATTAGCTATTGCAACCCGTCGATCAGCTTCTTTTACATAATCACACTCTTTAAGCCTGTCTATCTCCTCGGCTAAGGATGTGTTTGCTTGCTTCAAACGTTTATTAGCATCTTTGTTTTCCTCAATTTCATGTTTTAAAGAATCAATAATAGACGCAAGAAAATTACGGTCCTCATCCGAGTCAGTATCCTGAACAGCTTTTCCGTCATCATTACACATATGCTGTGAATCCGTAGAGATATTGCTATCTTCAGTGTCCATTACATATGTGTCATTGATGCTTTCGGGTTGCTCAGGATGCCGTCGTTCATTAGCAAACACATTATAGTTATCATGTGATGGTACCTTTTCAAGTGGCTCAGAATCATCGATGGGTCCAGAGGTATCATCAGTCTCTGGGATCACTTCTTGAATCTTTGCCATGTACACATAATGTGCCTCTAACTCTTGATCATCGGCTTCATCATCAGTGTCATCACGCCAGTCAACTTCATCTGCTGTGAGTGGAATTCCTGCTTCTTCTTTTTTGCACAGCAACATCTTTTCCTTGTGATATCCCGAATCCTTAACCCGTTTTGGCTTCTTACATTCCCTAGCCATGTGCCCAAATCCCTTGCAGTTGAAGCATTGAATCCCAGTCTTCTGCACCACCGGAGTGCCTACGGTATCTCTAGCCCCAACTTGATTCAGCATCCTCTGATTATCATACCTAGCATCACGATCATACCTAGGTGCATGATCAACTTCCTTATATCTAGCATTGGATGATGATCTGAGGTTGTTGTTGGTAGGTTTGTAGATCTTCTTATAAGTTGTCGTGAGTAAAGACATGAGTTCTTCAATCTTCTTGTCCCTTGAAGTTTGTTCATCATCAATGTCTCCATCTGACTCGGTGTCATACTTTGGAGGTGGAGTGGGGACAATTGCTTTTGCTTTGTGTTTAGCAGCAGCTAGAGGTTTGGTGGATGAGCTTGATGACTTCGAGGAATGATTAGGTGGTTGTTGACGAGGAACGGGTTTTGTTGAAGTAGCAGCCACAAAAGCAATAGAATTAGCAGACCGTTCTGCCTTTTCAGCCCTTAGTTCATTCACTTCATTCTGATGTTGTTTCAAGATATCATAAAGTTTGTGGTAAGATATAGTCTTGATATCCTCCCTTTGTTTGACCAAAGTCACAAACCTTTGCCATTCCGGTTTGAGTTGAAGTATAAACTGAACATTGGCATGATGATTGGAGATGGTGCATTGATTTCTTACAAGCTCATTCATCATTTTGTAGAATCTCGAGTAATCTGAGTCAATGGATTCACCATCTTCAGATGTGAATTTTCCAAACTCCCAAAGTAGATTAGTCTCGAGATCTTGAACATTGATTGACTCACCTTGCTTCAATCGATGAATTGCATTCCACATTTCCATAGCATTAGGACATGCATCAATTGTGGAATAGATATTGTTATCAATTCCAGTGAGTATGAAATTTACAGCATCAGCTTCAGCTTGGAGGAGTTTCTTTTTCTCAGCAGAACATGTGTCAAAATCCTCCATAGCTCGTATAGTTGATGAAGTACCATCCTCTGCCTGTGTTGTAATTGGTTTGAATTCAAAAACTGGATGTGGATTCTCAAGGCAGTGACGAAGAGCAGTTCGGTTTTCTTTTCCATCGAGAAATCTGAGAAAACGAGATCTCCATTGAACGTAGCAACCGGCAGTGAGCACAGGTGGGTTACCGTTGCCACCTTGTTCCAGACGAATTTGATTAGCAGTTGCAATGTTGATGTTGTTGTTAGACATGGTGAATACTTGTGGATGAATTGCAGATCTTAGTGGATTTGTTGTGATGATGTGTGGTTAAAATTGAAATTCCGAAAATTCAAAAAAAAATTTCTTAGTCCGACAATAAATTCCTCAGTCTGACAAAACGGTAAGCCGAAAAATTTTGTATCGCCAAATTTTGAATTTGAGTTAGAAATAGCCAAAAACTAGTAGGGAAAAAATTTGATTTTACCTGACCTAAAAATTTTAACTCTTTTTTTTTTTTTAATCTTCGTGTAAACTACGTTCCGAAACTAGTCTAGATAGTGGCTAAGTCTAAAAATTACTCAAACAAAATATCCATCGAAATGTCCATCGGAATGTTCAGATTGGAATGTTCTATCGCAATGTTCAGATCAGAATGTTCTATCACAATGCACTGTCGCAATGTTCAGATCGCAAAGCCTGTCGGAATACTCAGATCGCAAAGTCTATCGGAATACTCAGATCGCAAAGTCTATCGGAATACTCAGATCGCAATGCTCAGATCGCAAAGTAGCTGACAAAATTCAAGCAGAGTAACGACTTAAAATACTTCCTTATACCCGTCGGAATCCAGATCGCAAAGTACGATCGGAATGTCCAGATCGGAATAAGTAATAAAACCCACGTATCGCAATGTAGAACCAAAACCCTTTCCGATGGTGATGGTTATTGGGATGGAAGCCCACGTTTCACTTCTACTTTCCGATGGAGATTCTGCTTAAATTTCAGAATGAAGAACAAGAAGAAATTTCGCAACTTTTGATCCAAAAGATTTGTGTTTTAGCCAAAACCAAGATACCCAAATCACTAATAATAGTATGTAGATGATTTGTATCAAGAAAAGACCATAAAAAACACAAAAAAGAAGTTTTTGGACGTGAGATGTAGATCAAAAAAGGCCACGAAAATTCAAGAACACCACACACGAATCTTCAATCACCTATCCACTATAGGCTCTTGATACCAAATGTTGTTCCCATTCAATCCATAACACAAGATTCTTAGAGAGAGAAAGAGGAGAAAAGTAGAGAGAGAGAGTAGAGAGAGAAGTGGAAGGTTTACACTAAAACTATGTGTTTTATGAAATGAACCAACACCCTCTTTCACATGTGAAAGAGGGTTATATACCCACGAACCAATGGGCTTTCCATGGGCCGTGGGTTTGTGACATAGGCCGGGCTTGGCTTAGTCTTGGGCTTACGCCCCTAACTTAGACAATATTAGCTTAAAGTCCAAGCCCGGTTTTCCCGACTAACCTATTACAATACAAGACCTTTTAACGACTAAGATGACCTATTACATTCTTGTTCGACTATATAAAATATAGGGCTAACAATAACTTATAAAACTTATCAAACTACCATTTTTATAAAATGTCCATTTATTTATCCTTATATATAATTTTATATAAATGTATTATATAAGTTAGTGGGTTTTAATTCATATTTTATACTATTTTTATTTGAGTGCTTATATAATACTATTATACTTTAATTTCCAAAATCTGATTTTTATTTTCATGTTCACCAAAACAGCCATATCTAGAGTTCTATATGGATATAGAAGCTCAAATTTTTATCACATAAACTACATGATATGTGCTTCATTTAACTCTTCTATAGCTACTGTTGAATCAGCCTCTAAGTATTTTCTAAAAATCGTCCAAAACAGTGAACTCAGATTTGTACTCTAAACTTGTTTTGATCATATCTCACTCATTATAATGATTCCGTTGCATGGCCAAATCTCACATGTGTACAAGACCTAACACTTACTGTATAATGATTCTACTTTGCCATTTTATCAGTCTAACATGTGGTTAGTTACTGTTTTTATACAGCCATCATTTTTAAGCATGATTTTAACCATTTTACCTATGGTTTTCCATCTTTTTAACCATGTTTATCAAATCTATCAACACCAAATCCCCACATAATATTTTTAATCATCATTCATCATCATATACATATACATAAATAAAGAAATTACAAGATTACATAATCAAAATAACAAGAGAATAGGAAGAAACAATCTCTATACCACCAATAGTGATGAAAAGATGAGTTTTTGATGAACAAGACTTGGTTCTTGTTACCAAATTTTTAACTTTAGCAAGGAAACTTCTTGGGTCCTTTTTAATGGATGAACACCTCCAAGAAATCAGCCCTTGAACCTCATGAAAACTCCTTTTTAGTTGTTAAGATCACCTCAAATCATCATGTGTTCAATGGGTTATCATCATATGCAACTTATACATATGATTTGTGGTTAAGATTTTTGATCAATAGTGGTGTTTTTGATGTATATGGGACGTTCAAGGAGAGAGTAGAGAGAAAATAAAGTGGTTTGCATGTATGAGAATGAGAGAAATGGTTTTGGGAGCTTGTTTTGTGGTTTTGGTGAAACTAGATGGACATGTGTCCATTTAGTGCATGTTCGCTTGCCACCAAAGGGTGGTAAAGCTTATTTTGGAAGCCACTTGTATAGGGGTGGGCAAGTGTAAACTTGTCCCATCCCTATTAATTTACGGGTACTCCTCGATTCTAGTTTCCTCGATTTGCGTGCCCTCGGGTCGTTTTACGAAAAACGTTTTTATAAATTATGAATCAACGGCATAAAACGAATCTAATAAAAATTGTCTCATTAAAAATGGAGTTCGAAAAAGTAAATACGTAATTCTAAGGTTTCCGGTTTAGTCGTGAAGGACGTTAAATTATAATCGTTAGTCCTAATCTCTTCTCGTAAATTTGTGAGTTTATGAACCAACACAAATTTAAAACTCCAAAATAATATTCACGGATAAATTCATTTTCTGAAATGTCGGACTGTCACCAAAGACGGTGTATGTAAACGCAAGCACGTAACGTAGAATCCTCCGGTTTAAACGTAGTCGATGCTACTTCAAGACGTAAATCCAAATTTCTTCCCAGAAATGAGTGAGTTCATAATATAACATTAAAATAATGTTTTTAAATAATACTTGAGAATAAAATATCAACCATAAATTGACGGATTGTCACAACATTTACCCCTAAACAGGATCTTTGTCCTCAAAGATCATCTTACCTTACTACTCGCTTCTTATAGAGTTAAAGCCATGTGGGTATTTCCTCCACATTCGGTCTTCTCTCACAAGTGCAATTCATTACAATACGCGAGTTTCATCAAACATAACTAAGGGAATAAGATAAGGCTTAATGTTGTCTTACTTTCTCTATCCATGATGTTCACGGGTTTTTAATGAATGCAACTTTTCGCCGATCTAAACATTACTAAGAAACAATCAGATTTTCACTTGATAGACATTTTATCAAGTTCAATATATGAAACATAATTCACGCAACTCTTGAAGTCCTAGGGTAGATCCAGCTTATATGCCTTTCAAACCAATCTTTTACATCATCTCAATGGTCCCATACAACGGGGACTTATATCCCATGATCTTTCAGATCATCAGTTCAATTTTCCATGGTTAAATTTTTTGGCATAACTTCGCTACCCATCTGGCACTTCAAGATCCACATTTCATACTCACATAACCTCCTGCCCACTACCGGCAGTCAATGATCAAATCCTAATTTCAATAATCAATTCAGGTCTCGCGGGTTGAGTATTTTGTAAGGTTAGGTTCGCCGTCATAGGAAACCTTAAACCTAAAAGACATGTCCAACTCACAATGGGTGTATGTCGGGTGTCTTCATCCCAACTCCGGCTTACAGATGCTCTAATTTTTAAATCTTAACAAGATTCGATCTCGATCCTATCACGATAATTATCAATGATAATCTCTCCAAAGGAAAACGATTATACAGTTTATTACCAAAGGTCAATCATTCAAGCATAAAACAACACTTATAGTATTTTGTATCGTTACTTTACCTCGTCCCTTCGATTGGGGTGGTACACAGTACTCTCATCAAGATTCGTTCTCAATGACTTCTGAGCAAATCTCTAGAAATTCTGTGCGAAGCGAGGATCTTGATAGAGATGATCGATACAGGCACACCATGTTTACACAACTCATTTAAATACAAAAGAGTCAATTTCTTCATCAAGAATCTATCATTAACAGGAATGATATTAGTAGATTTGGTCAGTCTGTCGACGATGACCCAAATCGAATCAAATTTAGATGATGACCTTTGCAATAGCTAGACGTTTACTAATGTATGAGGCGATGTCTGCCTTCATAATTTGCCATTAGTACAACTTCTTCAGACAAAGATACCTTTAGTCAGAAATGACATAATTATAATACTTATACTTACAAGATTCCAACATAACTATATCTCAAAATCTCCATTTTTAGGCAACCACAAGTGGCCTTTAAAACATTTAACGCTATTGGCTTCTCAATTCTAATGGTTCACATTAGCTGCGAATCACTTTTATTATCTATATTATCCTTTTTATAAGCATCGTTTATTTTTAAATTGTTCGGCAATTTATTTTGCACCTTCATTATTAAGGAACATGTCCTAATTGGTTCTTTATCCTTTCTATATTATGTGTCGGTATCTACATTCACTTTCCTAGATGGAATAGTTATCATGTCCATATTTATTCAAAAATTATTTCTTCACATTTTCTCTGTTTTAGTTTCGTCTCAACTATCATTTTTATCAGTTTTGCTCAATCCGACGTTTAAAGCGTCAATAATCATTACAAGTAATTAAATAAATATTTATGTTTTATGAAACGTAAACGCAAAAAGTTTTCAAATTTCCTCAGTTTATCCAATTATATAAAAATGTTCAAAATAAATTTGAATTTAATTAACACATTTTTTTCTGATTTATCGAAAATAATTAATAAGATTCGTGAATGTTTGAAAAATCTTTGGTTATACTTTGGTCAAAATTTTCTTAGTTGAAAAGCAAAAATTATCGTTTCAAATTTCAAGTCATGGTTTAAAAGGTTTCCTCAATCCCTCTTAGGTTGTCTTGAGGTATACACAAACATTTACCCCTAAACAGGAGTTTAGTTAAATGATTTGTGTATAAGGGAATAATCCCTTAAAAATCCTTTGTTAAAATATTTGTCAAAACATATTTGCACTTTCTTTTGGTAAAACCCAAAGTCTTAAAAGGGCTCTTAATTTTTAAATAGTCAATATATTTCATTATCTATTACTCACACGGTCAATTAATGTAAAGGATTTAGTCTTTAATCACATGTTAATTATTTAAGGTACAGGTTTTCATTGTTTGGTCAATTTAGGGCAATATATAAATAATTATTAACTCATTCTTATTCTTATAAACAAATAAACGGTCCTTAATGATCACAAACATGAATTTATCAAATTACAGCCTACACACGTGATTCACCAAATTTATGAATGCTACATGTGTATTAGTCAATCCAAACGACATCACGTGAAACTTATAATGTTCATTACAAGTTCCGGATGTAGTGATTGGAATGGATAATCTTTTTCGCAGATGCGAAGTTGATGATAACCATGTCATGGATCAAATCTTTAGAACATACGCTAGAACCTCGTAAATGATCGAACAAATCTCCCATTTCGAGTTATGGATATCGTTTTCGATTGTCAATTTACTCTGTTCACAGTAATCTATAAATATAAGGAATGATAACACCATAGCTCTTCATGATGACGAGCTCGGTAGAATAAAATCTTTCTCCGATAACTCTCTCAGTTGTATGGTAATTCCTTTAATTTAGATGGGGTGACGTACAATGCACAAGCCACAGGTGCAGCACCGGTATTATAATCAATACCAATTTCAACTTGCCTTAATGGCAAAAGTCTAGGTAATTCACCAACAAATACCTCTTAAAGTTTCAGATAACGGAAACATCTTTTAATAAATTCATATTAGGTTCTTTCTAGATTATAATATCTATGACTAGTTCACAACCATTCACGGTAAATTTTTCAAGTATAAATGTAGGATATGGTCATTCATCAAGAATTATTTAGATCACTTTTGATAATCAACATCTTATCATTTAGGGGAATTCTATTCGAGTTCCCATCAATTAAGACAATGTCGTCATGTCATAATCAATCAATCCATTCTACTGGCATTATCAACTTTCCAGTTTTATTGCCGTCGATAAGATGTGAACTTCTCAAAAGACTAATAATAACTAATAATCCTTCCACAAATTCAAGGATATCTGGTGACACAACTACTATTAAAAGAGTAAGGTCAACGCATAATCTACGCGAGAGAATTTCAAATCAGATACAGACGAAAACATTTAACGAATATGAGTTTATCCCATGTTTTCATAATTTGAGTACGCATTCGAAATCTCCTCGGATCGTTACCCAGGTCATTCAAATGAAATCAATTCAAAAGAAATGATAGGAACGTCGATACATCCAGTCGGGTATCAACATTCGGTAATCAAATACTTTTCCAAAGAATCTCGCCATGGGAGAATTGGACAAGAAGGGAATATCAATTGTAAAATAAGACAAATTCCACAGATGAGTAAATTCGACTCTGAAGAACAGATGCTACAGGCACATATGTAGGTGTCCCTAACACTATGTCCCTATTTTTCACTTCTTGCAGATCTCATAAAATTTAATCTTTCACAATCTTCAAAGAAAATGTAGTGTTTATTCATTAGTTTTATAGTGACTACTAATCAGCCTTGCATGGTCCATTCCAAATTGTATGTAGGCGCGCAACTATATACAATTTCAAGATTAACGATGCAATACTCAGTTCGTCAAAATTTTATCATCATGTTTATAATAAAAACATTTTCATGCTTAATTCTTAAATAAGAATAAGAAATAAATTTACAAAGATTTTATTTGTTATGAAAACAATTAAGTTTTCCAAGATGTTTTATAAACAACTTTACTTCGATAACAATCACTTATAAATATCACTTTGAATAATCCTTATAGTGATGAAAATTCAATTTTTCTCAAGGGATACTATTGTATCTTATAAAAACAATGAGTGATCTGCAAAAGAGTGATGAAAGCTTGTTCACGAATAACTAACTACAATATGATAGGAAATGAGCTTAGCCAATTAATCATGAGGTTCATGACCTCGATGGCACAAAAAAGAATAATTCACAACGTAACTCAATTCGAGATGAGTACTTGTTCAATGGTTGCATCACTAATGCGAGCATTAGGATGAAGCAATAAAAGATAGATAACATCGATACATGTAGAATTTAGCAATCAAAGTTAGTCTTTTCACTAAACACAAACAAGTCAAAATTGTACCGTAACACATTATGTGTCACTATGTCATACAATTTCAAGAACTCATCCTACCAACTGATGTCTCAGTTAAGTTAGGGATTATTTTTAAAAGATACCACAATGAATACTAATCTACAAGAGTCATTAGGTGTTCCACTTGTCCCAGAAGATCCGTCGGTCTCACAGAAGAAGATTTCTTCAATTTATTTCTTGGATACTGGGCATCCTCGTTAGTGGACAATGGCCTAGGAACAACATTTAACACAAACTAACAATCATTTAAAACCTTATAATTCAATCATAGGACTTAACGACTTTCTCTTAACAATTTCATATTCCATACAAGTTAAATTTTACTTCGTTCAAGTTTCAACCAACTTAAACTCAATTCGATATCCTACCTCATTTTCCAATACTTTCATCCTTATTATTACACCTTGAAAGGGCAATAAAAGTTCGATATTATCAACACTTAATTTCCAATCCTATAACTCCTTTATCAATAATTATCAAACGAATCACTAGTATGAGATGACTCATACATTCAATTAGAATTCTCGGAAAGGTACTAGTGGGATGAGGCTTTTGGGTAATGGTTCCAATGACAGCCTCAAGTGCAACATTCACCCTTTCGATTTCAATTTAAGAATTGGGTGACAAAGAATCAGATGACACCTTTCTAGGTGGTAACGTTTTGTCAAACTCCACTCTATAAGGAAAGATCGTCATGACATCGATATCAGTTTTAATCTCGCCAATTCTTCTTCAATTTCACAATCAACTAATATCTACATTTCTACGAATATCAACCATTTTGTTGGGATCATAAATATCCGCAACTTGGTTTAGATCTAGAATAGCTAGAATTCCTACGAGAATAGCTTCGATTGATTTATTAGGGGATTTAGGGTTCCTTGTGACAATCTACGTCGTATGAATACCTTGTATAAATATCAAAATAATCATCAAACAATCATGCAATAAAATTACATCATATATATATATATATATATATATAATCCAAGTTATATATATATTAAAATAACATTTCTCAGTCTGGTCTTGTCGGTAACTTGGGAATTCTTCGGCACCGTTATAGACAAAAGATTTTTAGACATTTTTAGAAAAATGTTTATAGTTAAAAGATTTTGAAATGTTTTATTCAAAACCTTGGTTTTAAAAATCTTTCGTTCTCTATAACGAGAGCTCTGGTACCAAACTGTAACACCCCCAAATTTATACAACTCAATACAGCGGAATACTAGTTGGTGTTATGGGATAGCACATTACTCACATAATAGACAACGCTTAAAAGTCGCGTCGTTTTAGTAATAAAGCATTTCCATTCATAAATATCAAAGTTACATAGGTCCCAAGTCATATTATTTCATACAATTTTACAAAGAATTTGAATGGAAATTTGTTAATTAAGTGCGGGCCATGAATTCTTGTTGTCTTCCCGAGAATTACCTTCAAGTACCTGAGATAAAACATGTTAAAAGAAAAGGTCAGCGATAACGCCGAGTGAATTCATAGAGTTTAATAAATTCCATCAATATAAATTTGGTATAAAATTATTACCAAAAATCATTTCGTATAAATCATTGTAATAGGCCATAAAATAGCCAAAGTCATTTTTATACAAATCCTTATCGAAAATCATAATATAGGCATTTGCCTTAAAAATCATTATACGAGCCAATGTCGTAAAAACATAATACGTTTTATAACGTTGTATAGATTAAATAAAAATCGTTATATGAATATGGTTATATAAAACCAAAACACGAACATAATATCAATAGTATGACCCCGTATTGCTAGTCAGGCAATACATCGTAATTCGGTGCGTATAGCAGTATTTCGTTAATTGGATTATTATAAGCCGCATGACATTGTTACCTTACTAGAACAAACAACGGGTAGCTAGCCCGAAACTCATTTGCCCATCTAAATTGGCGTGTCATCACAAAGGTCACGCTATGTAAATCTTCTCATACATAAATTCGCTTACCAATCAATGTGGCACGACGGGGATCAACCGTCAAGGCGCGAACTGGGGTGATCGTCCCCAAATAGTACTATTATATGCATAAGCGTCTACCAAATCCCGGTTGTTCACAATTCATGCTAATGGGACTTTTAGTGACATAACCTAACTTTAATAATCCATTTTATTTCATCTATCGGGTCATTTAATCATTCATCGGGTCACACAATCATTTGGGTCCAAATCAATAAATGAACAATCGGGACAAATGGTGTCCTATTTTAGTAAAACTAACATGTTATCTCCCTCGCGGGTTTATTAAATATTTCATAAAAAAATTTAAAAGAGTGCGAGGCTATGAACTCATGTTGATGTGGGAAGGCGGGTTATCGGCAATTCGGATGTACGGTACGTGCTTCAATCACGGAAACCTAGACAAATAATATTCGTCTTAGACTCTTGTCCAATGACTTTATAAACATAACAATTATGTATACATATGATGATTTTATATATATGATGATCAAGTGGGTTTACATATTCTCTTTTACTCATTTTAGTGTTTACGTATTGGTAACTTCTTACTAGTTTACTAGTTTTACCTATTTACGTGTTTTAGGTCCAATAAGCCGATTATAAGTTCATTAACATGTATTAATCCATTTCATACTTGTATTATCAGTATTTATACTTTACAAGTTGGGTCCAAATGGGTTAAGCCCAATAAATAAGTTTATAAGTGTTTTAGCCCATTTTGTTGTATTATTAGTCCAATAACGTTAACTTAGCCCGTTAATGTCCGTATGTTTTATAGTTCGGGTTTTATCGGTTTTTACTTGTTATATGTGTTTATATATCAGTATATGAGTTTATAAAAGTTTACATTAGACGGGTCCAACCGTCTAAGTTTTGTTTAACAAAAACGTTAATTTTACGGTAATAGCCGAAAAAGTCGTAAAAATCATGTTTATAGTTTTATAATTTATAAAACTTATCAAAATACCATTTTATAAAATGTCCATTTATTTATCCTTATATATATTTTTAAATAAATGTATTATATAAGTTAGTGGGTTTTAATTCACATTTTATACTATTTTTATTTGAGTGCTTATATAATACTATTATACTTTAATTTCCAAAATCTGATTTTTATTTTCATGTTCACCAAAACAGCCATATCTAGAGTTCTGTATGAAGATATCAGCTCAAATTTTTATGACATAAACTACATGATATGTGCTCCATTTAACTCTCCTATAGCTACTGTTGAATCAGCTTCTAAATATTTTCTAAAAATCGTCCAAAACAGTGAACTCAAATAATTACTCTAAACTTGTTTTGATCATATCTCACTCATTATAATGATTCCATTGCATGGCCAACTCTCACATGTGTACAAGACCTAACACTTACTGTATAATGATTCTACTTTGCCATTTTATCAGTCTAACATGTGGTTAGTTACTGTTTTTATACAGCCATCATTTTTAAGCATGATTTTAGCCATTATACCTATGGTTTTCCATCCTTTTAACCATGTTTATCAAATCTATCAACACCAAATCCCCACATAATATTTTTAATCATAATTCATCATCATATACATATACATAAATAAAGAAATTACAAGATTACATAATCAAAATAACAAGAGGATAGGAAGAAACAATCTCTATACCACCAATAGTGATGAAAAGATGAGTTTTTGATGAACAAGACTTGGTTCTTGTTACCAAATCTTCAACTTTAGCAAGGAAACTTCTTGGGTCCTTTTTAATGGATGAAAACCTCCAAGAAATCAGCCCTTGAACCTCATGAAAACTCCTTTTTAGTTGTTAAGATCACCTCAAATCATCATGTGTTCAATGGGTTATCATCATATGCAACTTATACATATGATTTGTGGTTAAGATTTTTGATCGATGGTGGTGTTTTTGATGTATATGGGACGTTCAAGGAAAGAGTAGAGAGAAAATAAAGTGGTTTGCATGTATGAGAATGAGAGAAATGGTTTTGGGAGCTTGTTTTGTGGTTTTGGTGAAACTAGATGGACATGTGTCCATTTAGTGTATGTTTGCTTGCCACCAAAGGGTGGTAAAGCTTATGTTGGAAGCCACTTGTATAGGGGTGGGCAAGTGTAAACTTGTCCCATCCCTATTAATTTACGGATACTCCTCGATTCTAGTTTCCTTGATTTGCGTGCCCTCGGGTCGTTTTACGAAAAACGTTTTTATAAATTATGAATCAACGGCACAAAATGAATCTAAAAAAATTGTCTCATTAAAAATGGAGTTCGAAAACGTAAATACGTAATCCTAAGGTTTCCGGTTTAGTCGTGAAGGACGTTAAATTATAATCGTAAGTCCTAATCTCTTCTCGTAAATTTGTGAGTTTATGAACCAACACAAATTTAAAACTCCAAAATAATATTCACGGATAAATTCATTTTCTGAAATGTCGGACTGTCACGAAAGACGGTGTATGTAAACGCGAGCACGTAACGTAGAATCCTCCGGTTTAAACGTAGTCGATGCTACTTCAAGACGTAAATCCAAATTTCTTCCCAGAAATGAGTGAGTTCATAATATAACATTAAAATAATGTTTTTAAATAATACTTGAGAATAAAATATCAACCATAAATTGACGGATTGTCACATCACTAATTTGCTCAAGGTCCTCATATGTAATCACTGAACCATTAGGCAATGAAGCAATGTATGCACACACAGTATCTAGATCAATACCAGCAGGCTTAACTCTCTGTGAGTCAACATAGTATGTGTCAGCATTTGAATGAGAGGCACTGACAAAGCTTGAACCAGCGTTGACACAAGACGATCCAGTAACGGGGTGCATGTATGACTCCGTTTGATCAAATTGACCTTCCTTAATCCAAAAGAATTACATTCTATATAAGCCTCAGTTTATTATAAACATCATCAAAAGTGGAGTTTTTGTGAGTATTATTAGTAATCATAGACGTTGATTCAATCTTCCATGCATCTCCATGACTTTTAAGAAAAGTGGTTATGATATCAACATCACCAAGCACTGTTCACATAAAGGACAGCTTGCTTGTAATGTCAAGAAGTCTGCTTCTCACTCCACTTAGCTTTTCATTGGGTTGAGCTTTAAAAACAACATACTCATGCAAGAGTTTCTTCTTTTTCTCTTATACAATATCAGCATTACCACCATAAGCAACTTCAAGGGCTGCCCCATAGATCTTTGCAGAATCATAGCCTCTATACTTGTACTGATTGGGTTGTCCCAAATAGAGTTTGAGGATGTTGAGGGTTTTTATGTCATTCCTTCTTTTTCCAACGTCCTCAACTGAGACAGCTCTTCCATCTTCAGGCTTTTCTTTTCTATCCTCTTCTATAGAGCCTGGAGTCGATCTTACCAAAATTGCAGCTGCAATCTTGGTAGCCTTATTGAATGTGTTTCTATATTTAATAATTTCCCATAGGGTGTGATCATGAATTTGAAGATACTGTTCAAAGTTAAACTTCCACAACTCAAAGTTGTCTGGGTCTAGCCTGAGAATCTTGATGTTAGGGTTTGAGGAGGAGGATGAGGTTAACTCTGGAGTAGACATAGAGTTTTAGTTTTAGGGTTTCTTGAAAATTAGGGTTTTTGGCGATTTAGGGTTTTTGTGTTCTTAAGATCAAAGTTTCTCAACAAGCTCTGATACCACTTGTTGATCCCAAACTTAGATCGATTTAGCTTGTGTAAACGAGATTAAATCAAGTTAAACACGCAGAGAAACTTTGTTGTATATGTAACAATTCAAGTATTATGCGGAATTAATACATAAACAAGAACACACAAACAATATAAACCAAACATTCATTTCGATTAATAAATCGAACTTGCATACAATGAAAGTGTTAAACGTATATTAAACTAAAACCTAAAGGCCTCCTTTTATAGAATAAGGAGCCTTGTACAAGAGTCTATGTATCAGCTATTTTAGGTAAAGATAAACATAAGAAATACATTGTCGATCATATCTTTACTAGAAACATACTAGAAACATCATACGTGTAGACTAAGTCTTCTATCAGTGCTTGACTTCTTCTTATCAACGCTTGACTTCTTCCTGTCAACGCTCGTCCTGTCAACGCTTTATTTCTTCTTAACAACGTCCAGGTTGTTCTTGTCAGCGTCCAAGTGTATTGGCTACATTTTATTCCCAACAATTTGGTCCATGAAGGGCAAAGGAAAATGGTCTTTTCGAGTGGCGTCAATCAACTTTTGATAGTCAATGCACACTCTCCATCCGGTCACGAGTCTAGTTAGAATTAACTGGTTGTCATCATTAGGCACAACGATCATTCCTCCCATCTTAGGGACACATGAATAGGACTCACCCAAGGGCTATCAGAAATAGGGTAAATCATACCCGCGTCAAGGAGTTTAAGGACTTCCTTTTTGATGCCGTCATGAATTTTGGGGTTAACCCTCCTTTGGCATTGAATTGCGGATTTGTATTCCTCCTCCAATAAGATTTTGTGGGTACAAAATTTGGGATCGATCCCCTTAATGTCAGATAATTTCCACGCAATTGCCCCTTTATGATCCTTTAGAACATCAATAAGTACGGTTTTTTTATCATTCAAAAGATCTTTCGTAATAATAACCGGCAACTTATCGTCCTCCTCCAAAAAATATATATTCAAGATGAGGAGGTAAATCTTTCAATTCGAGGATTGGTGGTTCCTCGATTGAAGATTTGTGCTCGATACTCATAACCTCCTCGGGTGGAGGAAATGGGAAATCGTTAAGAAAATCCTTGATAATCAAGAAGTCCTCATCGTTGTCGAGGTGTTCTTCATAAGTAGGTGGAACATCAAATTTTTCCTACGTAAAACCACCACCTTCAAATGGAGTAAAGGATGGTGTCGATGTATCAAGAATTGGATCAAGAATAGTGGGATTGCCACTATTTTCATCATCACCAAAACCTAAAACTTCTTGTGTAAATTCCTCGCAAACAACATCAATCATATCAACGGAGTTTATGGTAGCAACGGAATAAACATGAGAAATTGGAGAATTTTGAGTTGCGTTTATAACAAGTTCCTCGTCGTTGAAACTTTAGTGAAGGAGTAAGATTAGGAAGATTGAGCGACTTGAAGATTGCAAGTGGCATCAAGTTAATGCTAGCACCAAGATCGGCCAAGGCATAGCATTCTTCCATATCTTGGATTGCACATGGAATCAAGAATTTACCGGGATCACCGACTTTTTGAGGTATGCGGTTAAGATAAACCGATTAACAACTAGACAATTGTTGTAATTTCTCTTTGTTGTTTAGCATACTCTTAAAGTTAGCGGCAAATCGATGCATCATGACCAAAGCGTCGATAAAACTTATATTGAAATGCAAATCACGAAATATTTTCATAACGAGCTCAAATTGGTAATTGTCACGCTCTTGACGTTTCTCCTTTCTAAGTCTCGATGGATTGGGCAAAGGTGGTGTAGGTTGAGGCATAGGCATAGCCTTGGGAATCTTGGGTTCCAATTATGGTAATGGGTTAACCGTAGGTGTGGCATGAGCGGTACTTCGTGGGCTTGAGATATGCTCCTTTACGACCACAACCTCGAGTTCTTCCTCAATTGCTTCCTCCGTAAGAGCAATTGGTTGAGGAGTCGGTTCCTTAAGTGTCTTACCACTACGTGTGGTAATCACTTTCATCTCTTCCTTAGGGTTTGATATGGTATTGCTAGGAAGACTACTCGAAGACGGTTTACACATTATAGCCTCAAACATGGATGAAATTTTATCCTCAAAGATAGATTTCCTCTTATCGGCCTTAAGCATCTCTTCTTTTATTTCATGTTGCCCTTGTTCCATTTTTTGTTTGTTTTGATGCAATCGTTGCACATTACTCTCAATTTTGTTGGTTGTTGGAGCATATTTTGGCTGGGCCGGTCTGACGACTCTTCTGGGCCGTTCATCGTCTTCCCCGGTCCTGAGTAATGCTGCAAACAATAATAAACCGGTTAGACGTGGACCCGAGGCCGGAGCCCCGGGGTCCACCTCCGACGGTCAAGTTAGTATTTGATCGATATGTTGTATATGAAGTGTGGTTAAGAGAGAGAACCTGTCGTAGAATGAGACCCCTAGCCTTGTTTATATAGTGCTAGGGTTTCTTGAAGGATAAGTTAGGTGTGTGTGGGCCGCGGGCCTGTTGGGCCGGGCTGAATACCGACTATACGTCGACATGTCCCCCAGTCTAGTATGATATGGTCCATGATCATGTTATGCTAGACTCATTTGTGTATCATGCTCACTAAACAACCGCGTGCGGCTTGTTGCTAGGACATCCTCGTGGGTTGTCCGTAACATATGGCTCCACTCGTAATGGGCTTCCTTTAGCAAAAAGATGATGGGATGGGATTGCGAATAGTAAGCATAGCCACTATACGCCATCATGTCCCCCAGTCTAGTATGCGAGGTTGTCACCGAGGTTACTAGACTTTACACCATATCCGCTACCTATAAGCATATCCACGTCTAACTTGTTGGAGCATATTTGGCTGGGCCGGTCTGACGACTCTTCTGGGCCGTTCATCGTCTTCCCCGGTCCTGAGTAATGCTGCAAACAATAATAAACCGGTTAGACGTGGACCCGAGGCCGGAGCCCCGGGGTCCACCTCCGACGGTCAAGTTAGTATTTGATCGATATGTTGTATATGAAGTGTGGTTAAGAGAGAGAACCTGTCGTAGAATGAGACCCCTAGCCTTGTTTATATAGTGCTAGGGTTTCTTGAAGGATAAGTTAGGTGTGTGTGGGCTGCGGGCCTGTTGGGCCGGGCTGAATACCGACTATACGTCGACATGTCCCCCAGTCTAGTATGATATGGTCCATGATCATGTTATGCTAGACTCATTTGTGTATCATGCTCACTAAAAAACCGCGTGCGGCTTGTTGCTAGGACATCCTCGTGGGTTGTCCGTAACATATGGCTCCACTCGTAATGGGCTTCCTTTAGCAAAAAGATGATGGGATGGGATTGCGAATAGTGAGCATAGCCACTATACGCCATCATTGGTATGCACCTTAAGCTCATTTGCTAACTCATTTTTCAACTCCTTTTTCAAGTCATTCTTAAACTCGGATCTTAGGCTAATGATCTCTCTTTGTATGTTGTCAAACCTAGCATCATTTTCATTTGTGTATTCAACAAATTCATTGAAAGATCTTTCAAAGTTTGCAAACCCTTGTTGTTGTTTTGAAAATCATTGTTTTGATTTTTGTTTGAAACTTGATTGTTATTAGCCCCATGATTCCCATAGTTTTTACCCTTGTAACTGTTTTCGTAACCAACTTGATTATTTCGATAGTTGTTGTTAGCATTTTGATGGGGAGCAAAACCCGGTGAAGTCAATTGATTAGAGCGGTTAACTTGACCATTTTGGTTGTTCTAACACCCCCAATTTACATTGCGCAACAGAAATACACAATTGGGTGCTAGACACAAGCATCATCAAACAAGGTATATTGAACGACTCAAAAGTGAGACGTTTACACATAAATATAAACAAGATTTTCATAAAAGGTCTAAAACCTAAATTTCATCCCATGATTGTACTAAAACAACACCAGAGTAAAGCGTTTAGTCCCCATGGATCTCGACCAACAACCAACATAAGTTTAGTACATTACACAACATAAAGTAAATTGTTCAACAGTAAAGGGTAGAAACAGTTTTTAGACCAACATTCTTCCAAAAGCCAAGCCACAACCTCCACAGCAAAGCTCCATGCTCCATCACTTTCTATTACCTGAAATACATGCTAAAACGAGTCAACAATAATGTTGAGCGAGTCTATAGGTTTATCAAATCACATTTGAACACAAGAAGAAAATCAAACATAATCATTTATAGAATTGTCGTACACACAATCTATATTCAAGGCAATAATAATAATAAACATTGTATTTAAGCTCATGACACCGACCCCTTAACCAAATAGTCACCCACGCCAAATGTCGGCATGACTAGCATAAAATCATTGCCCCTCTAGGGTATCAGTTGCTAGAATACCACATTCTTATTCTCGTAAAATTATCCTTCCCAGCGGGTTACTTAACGTAATTCCCTGGTCTCAGATAGGGTGGTCAACCCAATAGTACTATCATTAGAATAAGCGGCTATTCCCGACTCACAACATCAAGTTAGAAGATAGTTAACGGCTCATGAATTTAGGGTCTTTAGCAACAAGGTACTCAATACAATGAATCAAATTTAGGGAACATTCGGGTCCAACAATTACTCATGACTTGTGTTCATTTATTTACAAATAGCATGTATCCCCCTCGCGGGGTATAAAACATTTAGTAGCTAGCATAAAAAGCGAGGCTACAGACTCACCTTAGTATAAGAGATCTAGCGAGATGATCGTCGATGATAATGGATGCCTTTCAAACACGAGAACCGCTACCTATCAACAAGGCGCCTTTATTAATAATGTCTCGAGAAATAAATAATACATAACAACATCAAACTCAAACTCATAAAGTCATAATAAACTCGAGAGAAAATGATATAAATAACTTTATCATACTTTACTACACATTTACTTTACCATTTTACACTTTTAACAAAGTCCGCCGGTACATACAACATGTACTAGCTTATTTACCCCTTTTAAACTTGTCAACCGTTTATAAAACGACTCGATAAACTAACTTACTATATATAGAAAGTCCTCCTATAAGTTCATCAAATGAAATTACTTTTAAAGTCCTTTACCCGACTCATTTTCAAACTACAAAATCCAGACAGATTTACGTAAATTTTTCATACAACCGTTTTAACTTCTTTAAACGACTCCGTTTACAAAACCGACACTCGGGTTTTAAAGTAAACTCAACCTCTAAGGTAAACACCTAATTATCAGTAGGTTACACATTTTAAAACTTCTATTTACAGTCCCCGAGATTCGATCCAAATATCGACAACAACTATATGTAGTGTCGATACTCGTCTCCCGGTACACGATCAATCAAAACATCATAACTTCGCGCTCGTTTGGAGCTAGAAGCTCTACCTTATATCAAATCGAAGCTAATAAAATTATCTACAACCCTAGGCTATATGTTAAGCGATTTTCAGAACATAAAAATTCGGATTTTACAGTTTACATACTTTATAAAATGACCATTAAAATCTTGTACAAAATCACCTTTTTGATCAAAACTAACCATAGAAATGTATATTCCTATACGCTAACATCAACATATATGAACCATAACATCTAAATCATCATCAAAATTAAAACCTTTGAATCAAAATGAAGTCTTTAAAAAAATTCTTGCAACAATCACCATTGTTCATGGCAAGAACACCATGCATGATCATGGCTTCTACCTACCAACATAAAAAAATGCCTTGCATGTAAGATTTTCTTATACCAAAATGATCCTTGATCAATTCTAAGATTGGGTCTTGCTTTGGTTTTGCTCAAATCATCCTCAAAATCAAGTTAAATTTGAAAATGTATGGATTTAGGGTGGTGGTGGATGTTACGGAAATAAGAGAGAGACATGGAGAGAGAGTGAAATTTTTTAGTGGAATTATGAGTTGTGTGTGTTTGTTTAAGCTTTTTATATAATGCTCGAGGGACCTTTGTTGCAATTTTGTAATAGTTGTGGCTCAAAATGAAAATAGTTAGCTAAAAAGCGGGAAATAACTATTAGTAAATTTTGAAAATATTTACAGGGCTCGGGTTTCATAAAGATACTTTTAAAAATTTAAAACGTACCTCAAATATAATAATATCGACTCTCGACTCTACCTAACACGTCATTTAAAATAAAACATCAAAAATGACAAAAATCGAACAACCGACAATAAGACGTAAAATATTTGGCATCCATCGACATCACGCTTGCTAATACTCCTTATACTTAATAAATATTAAATATAGACCTTCCAACATCGGTTTAAACTTAAACCTCCAAAAATAAATATCGTTCAAACTCATCCAAAATTTTTAAAAATAATCGTAAAATAAGATTAAGCAATGACCTCGGTTTTGGGTTGTCACAGTTGTAAGTTCCCGTGGCCGCGTAGGCAATCGAAGTGTTACCATCGTTGGTAATGCACTCGGAAAAATCATGACCTCCACCACCATACATGCATGAAACCTCAACCGCTTTAGCCGTAGCGGGAGCACTTTGTTCACCAACTTTGAATTCAATTAAAAGTCCTTTAAGCTTATCAAAGATTTTGTTTTCCAAATTTGCCTCAATTTGGAAAGCATTGATGGTATTGGACAATGAAGGTGAATCCGAAGACGAAGCCTTACGAACACTCGATGTGTTACGAGTACTATACACCTTATATCTATTCTCAATAATCAACAATGATTCCTCAACCGTTTTACAAAAAAAATTACCACCCGCGTCGGCATTAAGATAATCTCTCTCGTGATCATATAAACCATTGTAAAACGTGTCAATTTGATACAAGTCGGAAAAACCGTGATGAGGACACTCATGTAACATTTCCTTAAACCTATTCCAAGCCGTTAAAAAACTCTCATTAAATTCTTGTGAAAATTTTGAAATCTGGTTTTTCAAATGCGTAGTCTTAGAGGGCGGAAAAAATTGGTTCACAAATTTTGAAACGAGATCCTTCCACATCAATATAGAATTGGGTGGCTCTTTCTGTAACCAATTTTTAGCGGGCCCCGCTAAGGAATACGGAAATAACATCATCTTAATCGAATCATTGGCAACGTCCTTAAACTTGCAAGTGGAGGTGAGACGATTGAATTGGAGGATATGGTTGTGCGGGTTGTCCTTTTCATCACCACGGAATTTGTTGTTTTGGATCATCGACAACAACCCCGTTTTCACTTCAAAATTCTCCGTAAGGATGGCGGGAATAACAATAGCCTCTCCATAACCCTCGGTGGGTGCTTGAAGTAACTTCATCATAGTTCGATTAGCCATGGTTGGTTCTTCTTCTACACTAGGTTCGTCAATAGGAGACTCCTCACTAGAAAGTTTAGGAGTAGGTGTGGACTCCTTTCGGTTTTTCGTTTACGTGCACGTCTTGCTTGATTACGAGTAAGCATAAACTTCACGTACAACGTGGGGATGAGAAAATAAGATTCTTTTTGGTTTTTTTAATTTTTCCAATTTTTTTATGTGGTTTTTGATTGGTTTTACCTTTTTTGGATTTTGGGGAATGTATTAAGTAGACAAAAATCTACAAATCTCTCCCTTAATTCAAATCTCTTGATTAAAGGAGCCTCAAGGAATGAAAACGATCACTTGAAGTGAACGCCTTTGATGACTTTAGAACGTTGGTGGAACACCAAAACGTTCAAGAGGGTTTAATCAAATGAAACCAAGAATATATATATATATATGGTACTTAGATAATACTTTGGTTGGAAAACCCTTGATTAGCCCTTTTTATCTAAACACTCACAAGCAAGCGGGGAAAAGAGGGGTCGCGAAGCACTTAAGAGCCTTTTTCCTTAGGATATATTTTATAATACCCGCCTTATACCCACCTTATAGTTTGTGTTTGTCAAAAATAAGCTTCACGAAAGTAATTATCTATTTTGCCTTTTTTCTTTGTTTGAGATTCGAATACAATGATTAAGTAGTGACCTCCCAATCAAAGTTGTATTTTCACACTTTTGGAGTACTTGTGAATTTATTGTTATACGTATACAATATATTAACAGTATCCACAAAAAAAACCAAAAACCGATAATACGTATTAGTAGAGTGCTACTAATACAAATAGATAGCATGTCTAGTATAAAAACAACAATTGTTCAAATCAAAACACAACAAGCCTTCCCGGCAGCGGCGCCAAAATTGATGTAGTGGTTTTACTACTCTTTAGGAAAAGAGCGTAAAAGTGGCAAGTATTAAATGTCGGTTTAGGAAAACCAAGCACTAATGACCCAAATTAAGTGTTGATCGTTCTCAAGGAGGCTAGTGCGTTGTGTAGAGAAATGATTAAGTGTTAGTGATTATATTAATGAGAAAAGAAAAATAGAAAAGAGATTAGAAAAGGATGACGGTTACGATTATGAATTACACTAAGACGAAGTCGTACACGTAAAACCGTAAAAAGTGACTAATTTTAAAAATTACCCTAAAAATTCCTAGAAAACTGCAAATAATCCAAAATAATGTAATTAGAGTTTACAAAAAATCAAAAATAACTCAAACCTTTTATTTAACTAAATATTAATTTTTTAATGCTAATTAAAGCCCAAAAAAACAATTTAATTAACAAAAAGCCCAAAATGAGATTTTTAACTTATAAACCTCTAAAGTGAATTAACTAAATTTAAAACTATTTTTGAAGATTTTAAAATTAATTAAAACTATTTAAAAACAATTAAAAACTATTAAAACTTAAAATAATTCTAGAAGTTAATTAAATGACCCTAAAATAAATCTAAAATTTTAAAATTCCTAACTTAATGTATTTAAACTAGGAAAAATGAAAAACTTGCAAAAATATAAAATTTAATTTTTAATAATAAAATAATATTAAAATATTAATAAAAGTCCAAAATGTATAAAAAATTCTAAAAATACCCTAATTAATCAGAAAATAAACTTGAAATACCAAAAATACCCCTAATGGGCCTTCAAATGGGCCAAATACCCAAACAATCCCTTAATGGGCTTGAAACTGGCCCAATAAGGAAAAGTCCACAGAAATAGCCCATAAGCTCCAGTTAAGCATAAAATCTAATTTTAAACGTAATTTTCCAAAGGCCCAAAAGCTAAAAATGAGCTTAAGATAACTTATTTCAAAATAGCTTATCCTTAATGGGCTTTTTGGCCCATTAACTATAAGCTGATGCCATAAGCTAAAATTTTACCCACGTCCTTATCTTGACTTAAATAAGCTATTTGCAAAAAGAAACTTGAGATAAGCCCAAGGAATAAGCCTGAAATAAGCAAAAGATCTCTACACAAAGTGACAAAATAGTCGTTTTCGAGTTCTAGGCAATTTCAAGAGCTGATTCAAGTTGCAATAAGTCACAAAATAGCTTAACTAAGCTTAATAATCAAATATCTTTCAAAAAGCACCACTCAATAAGATGGAATAATCAATAAGCTATTTTGTAAAAGTCAAATAAGTTCGTTTTCTAGTCAAACCTAAAAGTCAAAGTCCACAAAGCTCCAGATCTCTTAAATGTGTCAAATAAGGAAGATTGATTACAAAAACAAAGTTTTTGCAAGTCTCAATAAGCTACAATGGCTTATGAATAAGTTGTTTGAATTTTAACACTAGCAGTGGCTAGTTTTGGGGGTTTAGCAGTGGAAAAGTTTCCACTGCTTGACCTTTTTGACTTTTTGTATTTAGTAACTTTTTGTTGGATTCAAGTTATAAACAAGGCACCCTTGTAATTAGTGGATCACAAGGAGTCAAAAACAACAAAGATATCACAACTACACCTAGCAAATTAGTACAGTTTAATCAAAAGATCACCAGACTTTGCCCAGACTTTGCACAATAAGTTGTTTTACTTGAAAAACTGTTTTAACAAGATTCAGCCAACCAAATTGCACCAAAAGCATACACAATCTATATTAGACTTAAATAAGCACAACTTAACTTGTTTCATACACTGGTTCAAAGGATTAAGCTAGTTTCATGCACAAGTAGGTTTCTGGTATAAACAGGCGAACACAAGAACTATTTGCTGATATACTTGACCACAAATCCAAATTCCAAGCTTAAAATCTTTCTAATAGGTTATAATGGTTATGATTTAGCACTTGTTACCCTAATTCTAGACCTAGAACTAGGTGTCCCTAAAATCACAGCTCAAAACAACAAGAAATCAATATTTTATAGCCCTTTGTTTGATTTAAGTGTTCAAGAACTCAAAGCATGCATATTATCACTCTCTTATGACTCTCAAACAAGAATAAGTACCATACACTAGCAAACACTTAACCAATTTCACAAAAACTTCAAACATATAGTAGACCCAAACAATCCTTTGTATTTTAGAAATCAAAATTTTCAAAACCAAAGTATGATTCAGGTTAGCACATGCATACATAAGCATCAAAACAACAACCTCAAGCATAAACAACATGATTTGGAGCACAAGAACAACACATACACTAGCAGAACTCAATATCACACAAAACCTCCTTTTTGATAGATTTTTGGGATTAGAGTTCAAACCTCATGGATGTACTTCCACACCTACGTATGTTTGAGCTGATGTGCCTAGCAAAACAAGGCACAAGCTTCCAATATACAGGCTGTTAAGAACAACAAGGTTAGAGCACAATTTTTATCAAAACAGAAAAATGAAAAAGGAAAAGTCTGATTAATGCAAACTTGTTCCCACTCCTTGAATATCCCCAAACTATAAGCTCAAAACACCTTGATAAGCTTCTTATCAGGGTGTATAGACCACTTATAATCCAAAGATTTCTAGGGTTTGAATCAAGGATTTAGTAAAATATCAAGTTTTGAACTTTGAGGAATTTCTTGCACAAGGTTTGAAAACAAGTTTTAAGACTTAACAACCACAATCATATATCATTAACAAATAACTAAAAAGGTTGGCACTTGGAATTCGTCATACAAATCAAGCACAATTCATTAATCATGAAAGACGATATACAAAATGTTGACCAATATGAAAACCAAGAGCAGGGCTCAATGTTACAACCCTAATGCCTTTTATAGGCTACAAAGATTATCTAGAAACCTGAAAAATACATAAACCCTAGTTGGTGAAGTCCCCATAATTCCCTTGAGGTTTTTGAAAACCTTGACTGATCATGTGAGTTTCTTGGCGTTTTGTTGTTGAAAAGTTGGTGGAATTGCATCCAATGTCCCATGTGAAGCTTAGAAAGCAAGCAAATTTGTGAGGCGTCGGATCTCTTTGGCACTTTTGTCTTCTTCCTCACCTTTGTAGCAGGGGTGGTCACATGTAGCTTGTGTGATGATGTGGCAGGTATTTTATGGGTTGGGTTATGATTACGGAAGCCTTAATCATAATTCTGGTGAAGGTTATGGCTTAATTACAAGCAATTAAGGAAAACCCAATTTCGTCAAGAACATGAAGAACAAGTTTTTTAATCCATTTTGGGTTTAAAAGTTGTGTTTAGCGCGTAAATAAACTAATTAATAAATTAGTTATAACCGGCTGGTGAGTGGATTGGTGAGGTGGAGGATTGGTGGTATGTGATTGGCTGATTTGAGTGAGTGGGACACGTGGTGAGGTGTGAGTGGTCTAGGTAAGTATTCGTGTCTACCAGATTTGGTCCCTCAATTCCTTTCTTTCTTTCATTTGCAGATTAGTAGAACAAAACTGAATTTCCTTTGTAAATCAAGTTTCACTTTTTATACTTTTGCCCACAAATAATTTTCGAAAGTATTTTCAGGGGTATTTCTTGCCAATTCATGATTCTTGAAGGGCTGTTTTGGCATTTTATTCAAACATTATGGTCTTGACTTGTATTGTTGACTTTGTGGAGGACTAAAATGGACAAGTATTCATTTTTGAGTGACCATTCTTGCCAATTCTTCAAAGTAGAGGGCCCTTTTTGTAAATTTGACAAACTTTAAGGACCAAACTTGTAATTATGAATAAAAAAGGGTTTAAAGTGTCAATTCTTCAATATTGGAGGACCCTTTTTGTACAATCTTCATTTCTTCAAGGGTTATTCTTGGAAAATCACCATTAGGGCTTGGTTCATTGTGCGGCTTCGCTTCCCGTGTTCGTTTTTGCTTGTTTCTTGTGATCTTTTGTCATTTTCTCAATATACATACCTAAAATACACATGTAACAAACACAAGCATCTATTTGGCATTTTTCATGAAATTTAATACATTTTAAGCCCATTTTAGACGATGAGACTATGTATAAAAGCAGTCTCATCACCTTCTCAAGTTCATTTTCAAGCAACGCAATCCTTACATCAGTTCCTTGTTTCCTTCTAGGTAGATCAAAGAACTCCATGCACGTAACTCTGCCTCCCACTCCTCGTTCATATCCTCCTTTTTCCTTTTGTAATACATGTGATAATGAATCTGAGCCACTATCAACCGTCAAGGTTCCATCTCTGATCTATTCCTCTGCTTCCAGCTGCACACAAAAAATGGTAAATAATTTATTATACGAATATAAACATTATATAAAAAATTTTACAATAACACTTACAATCTTGGTGCCAACTTTGATTGTTTCATCGTCTGTCTCTTTTCCTTCTTTTCTAACCCTTCCATTAAACCAAAATACACCACGGGGGGGTTCTTGATCTGGTGTAATTTCTTTTTTTATTATCTTCCAAACATCAAATATATATAGATGAAAAGTTAAACCAACATGGACAATAGTGTTTACACCAATATAACCTTACTATTTTCTCTTTTATATATACATAACCACCACTTCCCATTGTATGCTGATAAAGAGACTTGGAATGCGCCAATTTATTAGCAGCTGATTTCACCTAACAAAAAGGATTACTGGATGAGAAGTTGCTAGTACGTAATAGACTGTGTTTGTCATACGGAGTTTCCAAACAATGCATAAATACGGTGTTTATAAATGTAAAACGAAATAGAAATTAACAACCTTAAATTCTTCTGTCGTTGTATGGTTTACAAAAGCAACTTAGTGTTCGGCATTGACGATTGCTTTGTAATTCTTTGGAACTACATTTAGTTTTTCAGGATTATCTAGGTTGGGAACTATGTGCTTTGCTGCCAATTTTCTTCTGAAATTTCTTAGCAGTTCAACTAGTTTATTCATAACCAACTTTTTGTAGGACACATCAAATTCAAAGTATTGTTGCACATATTAACATAATGTTAAAGTAAATGTAGGAATACGACTAATAGGTGGGTACAAAATTTTGTGTTTGTACCGTGGTTTCAGTCCAAACTTTTTCTCTTGCTTCCTCCTTCACATCTTTCCACGATAGAATCTTTAATCCTATCTGCTCCCGAACCGTGTCTCCTAAAAAACTGATAAACAATGATCTATTTGGCCCTGATATTCTATTCACTGCATCAAAGTTCACATTTATCTTCATGACATCTGGTTTTCCATATTTTATCTGAAACTTAGATAACCTAGTTATATCCCTCTTATTAACAACCTTCTATTTACTGATGTCTTCATCCTTAATACTAGGTTTTAGCCAAGTATAAAAAGTTATCGTCCGATCTTTTCGAATTGATTACTAGTTATTAGTGCGACTCAGTCGTTCTTAGTGGAAAATAAAATGGTTTGATTATCTATTTTAAGCTAAAAGCAAATATGAAAATGTCGTTGAGTAAATAAAATCCTTGAAAATTAGAATACAAATTACGAGTTAAAAATAAATGATGAAAAACTTAAAAACTTAAAAGTGAATTTAAAACTTGAAAACATTGTAAAAACAAAAACTTAAACTGTCGGAATGCCCCATCGGAATCCCATCGGAATGTTTGTGTCGGAATACAATCGGAATGAACCAATCGAAATACACCCATCGGAATAATCCATCGGAATGTATCAAATGAACTTCTATCGGAATAACTACTGGAGTGTTGGAATAATGCCCAAGGAAAACTATCGGAATACTGGGAAACACTTCTGTCGGAATCAAAAGCTATCCGAATATCATAAAAAATCACCTCCGTCGGAATCCAGATCGGAATTCTTGTCATAATGAAATACCCTTTTCCGATACCTAGTGTAACACTCTCAATTTTCGTATCGGTACAGTGGAAGGGTCTTTTAGAGTGTTACGGGATAGCACAATAACTCCAATCATAGACAACACATAAAAATGGTTGTACAAGGTTCAACATACATTCATTCGATAAAAAGTTTTAAAGTGTACAACAGGTCCCAAATTATACAGGTCATTAAGTTTACAAGACATAGATCGAATGAACATTTTTAATATTACGTGGGCCATCAGAGTCGATCTCCATCCGGATTACCTTCAAGCACCTGAGATAAAAACATGCAAAAATCATATCAGCGAATGCCGAGTGAATTCATAGAGTTTAATAAAACCGTTATATAAAACAATCGTTGAAATCAGAACACAAGTATAATATCATAAGTAAGTCCTCGTATTGCTAGTCAGACAATATATAAATCAAGCATACATCTTAAACCGTCCATGAGACCGTAGCCTCAATATTACCATTATAGGTAATATTATTATCGTTATTAGCATCGTTATCGTATTGTATTGAAATACATTTAGGATTATTATTAGCCGCATGACATTGTTACCTTACTATCACAACAACGGGCCACGAACCCGACAAACAATTTGCCCATCTAAGTTAGCGTGTCGTCACATAAATCATGCTATGTAAATCTTCTCATACATAAATTCGCTTACCAATCAATGTGGTACGACGGGGATCAACCGTCAAGGCGCGAACTGGGGTGATCGTCCCCAAATAGTACTATCATATGCATAAGCGTCTACCAAATCCCGGTAGTTCACAATTCATGCTAATGGGACTTTGAGTGACATAACCTAACTACTAATAATCCTTTTTATCTCGTTTATAGGGTCATAGCATCATTCGGGTCCATATCATTAAGCATACCATCGGGACTACTTGTGTTCTATTTTTATCAAAAACTAGCATGTTATCTCCCTCGCGGGTTTACAAATCATTTTATAAAACATTTAAAAGAGTGCGAGGCTATGAACTCATGTTGATAATGAAAGGCGGATTATCGGCTACGGGCGTGCTTCGGTCACGGAAACCTATATAAATAATAATCGGTCTTAGGCTTTTGTCCAATGACTTCATAAAAATAACAAATATACATATGGTGATTTTGTACATATGATGATGATCAAGTGGGTTTATTTATTATTATTTACTCATTTTAGTGGTTATGTATTGGTAACTTTTTACTAGTTTACTATTTTTACCTATTTACATGTTTTAAGTCCAATAAGCTTATTATAAGTTCTTTAACTTGTATTAATCCATTTTACACTTGCATTATCAGTATTTACACTTTACATGTTGGGCCCAAATGGGTTAAGCCTAATAAGTACTTTTTATAAGTGTTTAACTTATTTAGTTAAATTATTAGTCCAATATGCTAACTTAGCTCGTTAATGTCCGTATGTCCTATAGTTCGGGTTTTATCGGTTTTTACTTGTATTAGATACTTATATATCAGTATATGAATTTTAAAAACTTTACATTAGACGGGTTTGATCGTCTAAGTTTTAATTGGCGAAAAACGTTAATTTTTACGGTAATAGCCGAAAAAGTCGTAAAAATCATGTTTATAGTTTTTATAACTTATAAATCTTATTCAACTACCATTTTTATAAAGTGTACATTTATTTAACCTTTTACATATTTATATAAATGAAATTCATAAGTTAGTGGGTTTTAATTTCACATTTTATACTATATTGTTTGAGTGTTTATATAATAGTATTAAACATTAATTCTTCAAAATCTTATTTTAGTTTCATCTTCACCATTTTTATCATATCTAGAGTTCTATAATGAGTTAGAAGCTCATTTTTGGATGGAATGAACTTCATATTATGTTATACAATTAAGTTAGTTATAGCTACTGCTCATTCTATGTCTAACTATCCTTAACAGTCCCTACAAAACAGACTATTCTGATTAACACACTCATCTTGTTTTGATCATATCTCACTCATTTTGATGATTCCATTGCATGGCCAACTCTCACATGTGTATGACATCTTATACTTACTGTAAATGTATTCCAACATGCAATTTTATCAGTTTAAGTTTTGGTTACTTACTGTTTTTATACAGCCAACAATTTAAGCATGATTTTAGCCTTGTTTCTTATGGTTATTCATCTTTTTAAGCATATTTATCAACACTTGATCCCCACACAACATTTTTATCATCATATATTCATCATATACATATACAATAAGAAAGAAAATACATTTGATCTTTACAAACATAACAAGAGAAATGGAAAGGATGATCTTCTTTACCAACCAAGATTATATCTTGTTTTTGGAAGACAACAACTTGATGAACACCAAATATATCTCCAAGATCATCAATCACCAAGATAGTTTGTTGAGAAATTAGCCCTAAAACACAAGCAAATCACCTCCTTTGTTGTTAAAATGGCCACCAATCAATCAAGGCTTCAAGGTTTCTCCATAATATGGCTAGATAACATGTATGTTGTGGCTAGAAAAGATCAAATGGTGGTGTAGAGTGGTGTTGTGGGACGAAAAAGGTAGAGAGAGTGGGAGAGTTTTAGTTGTTTTGCATGTTAGAAATGGAAGCTAATGGTAAGTATGAGTGGTTTTGTTAGTTTAATGGGAAGAGTAGCATCAAAATGAAGCAAATGTTACAAGTGTAAGTTTATAGAGTGTAAGGATGCCACATCTTTGATGTGGTGTCCTCCTTTGGGCCGTCTTTAGCTAGTGGGGTGGCATAAATTGGTTTTGTCCCATACCGCTAATTTACGGGTATTCCTCGATTCTAGTTTCCTCGATTTGCGTGCCCTCGGGTCGTTTTACGAAAAACGTTTTTATAAATTATGAATCAACGACACAAAACGAATCTAATAAAAATTGTCTCATAAAAAACGTAAATACGTAATCCTAAGGTTTCCGGTTTAGTCGTAAAGGACGCTAAATTATGCACGTAAGCCCAAATTTAATTCCGTAAATTGTGAGTTCATCAACCAACACAAAAATAAGTTTCAAAATATTATACGAGAAAATAATTCACTACCTGAAAATGTTAGATTGTCACAGCTTTTCCTCCTAAAAGGGATCAACGTCCTCGTGATCCATTTCATTTTGATGTCCATTTCTTATTGAAATCGAAGAGGTGCAGATATTTCTTCCACATTTCATCCTCACCTTCCCAAGTATATTCCGGTCCATGCTTTGAATTCCATCGGATCTTGACAATAGTTATCCGACTTTGTTTCAGTTGCTTTACCTCACGATCCATAACCTCTACGGGTTCTTCGATAAATTCAACTTCCCATCTATTCGAACCTTATCCAACGAAATTTTCTCATCACTCACTGCTAGACATTTCTTCAGATTAGATACATGAAAAGTTTTGTGAACACCATGAAGTTCTGGGGGTAACTCTAGTTTGTAAGCCACCGGACCTACTACGGGCAGTCAACATCCTATTCTTAATCTAAATTATCATCTTCGTAGTCTCACGGATCAATTCAGGTCCCGTGAGCTGGGTATCCCCAACTTCACTCCAACATACAAGAGATCTACACTTCCTACCATACAAAGCTTCAAATGGTGTAGCCTTAATACTAGAATGGTAACTATTGTTATAAGAAAACTCTGCTAACGGCAAATGTTTATCCCAATTCTTACCAAAATCTAACACACAAGCTCTCAACATATCTTCTAGTGTTTGTATCGTCCTTTCACTCTGCCCATCAGTCTGGGGGTGATAAGCAGTGCTCATGTCGAGATTAGTTCCCAAAGATCTTTGGAGAGATTTCCAAAAATTCGATGCGAATCTAGGATCTCGATCTGAAATGATCGATACAGGCACTCCATGCTTGCATACAACATTCTCAAGGTAAATACGAGTCAACTTCTCCAGTGAGAACTGCTCCTTAACCAGAATGAAGTGTGCTGATTTGGTCAGTCTGTCGACAATAACCCAAATCGAGTTGTTTCCAGATGATGTTCTAGGAAGCTTGGTGATAAAGTCCATCGTAATTCGCTCCCACGTCCATTCAGGAATCTTTGGTTGTTGAAGTAGTCCTGATGGCTTTTGATGTTCTGCTTTAACTCTAGCACAAATCAAGCATTGAAGAACATACTTAGAAATATCATCTTTCATATTCGGCCACCAGTACAACTTCTTCAAATCATGGTACATCTTATCAGATCCCGGATGAATGGAATACTTAGATTTATGGGATTCTAACATAATCAAGTCTCTTAAGCCTCCAAACATAGGTATCCACATACGACCTCTTAAGCATTTCACTCCATCAGCTCTAACCTCTAATCAAGTCTCTTAAGCCTCCTCGGAACCCTTCATTAACAAAATTTTCTTTCTTACAAGCTTCTATTTGCGCATTTCTAGTTTGCTCAGGCAAATTATTGTGCACGGTCAAGACTAGAGAACGTACCCTGATAGGCTCTCTATCTTTCCTACTTAATGCATCGGCAACAACATTGGCTTTTCCTGGGTGATATTTTATATCACAATCATAATCACTTAACAACTCTATCCATCTTCGTTGCCTTATGTTCAATTCCTTCTGATCGAGAATATACTGTAGGCTTTTGTGATCGGTGAATACCGTAAACTTGGTGCCATACAGATAATGTCTCCACAACCTAAGAGCAAAGACTACAGCTCCTAACTCAAGATCATGAGTAGTATAATTCTACTCATTCTTCCTTAATTGCCTAGAAGCATAAGCTATTACTTTTTCTCGCTGCATCAAAACAGCTCCATAGCCTCTAAGAGATGCATCACAATACACTACAAAATCTTCACTCCCGTCGGGTAATAAAATTGGCGCACTACATAATTTTTGCTTCAATGTCTGAAATGCTCCATCCTCATCACTTCCCCAAACGAAAGGTTTATTCTTCTGGGTAAGCTTAGTCAAGGGTTTAGCTATCAAAGAAAATTCTTTAATGAATCTCCTATAATGGCCAACCAATCCTAAGAACTGTCGCACTTCCGTTGGCGTTGTTGGCGCAGACCAATTCTTAATGGCTTCAACCTTTGCAGGATCAACATGATTTCCATCTTTGTTAATCACATGACCAAGAAATTGCACAGAATCTAACCAAAAATCACATTTCGAAAACTTAGCATCCAACTTTTCATCCTTTAACAAGTTCAAAATAATCCTTAAATGTTCTCTATGTTCATCTTCATTCTTAGAATAGATTAGAATATCGTCAATAAACACAATCACAAATTTATCCAAGTAGGGCTTGCACACTCGATTCATTAAATCCATGAAAACCGCAGGTGCGTTAGTTAACCCAAATGGCATTACTTGAAATTCATAGTGTCCATAACGAGTTCTAAATGCAGTTATAGGAATATCTTCTTCACGGACGCGAAGTTGGTGATATCCAGACCGCAAATCTATCTTAGAATACACACTAGATCCTTGTAGTTGATCAAACAAATCATCAATCCTAGGTAAAGGATATCGATTTTTAATTGTCAACTTATTCAGTTCCCTATAATCAATGCACATACGGAAAGATCGATCCTTCTTCTTAACGAACAAGACTGGACCTCCCCAAGGCGACGAGCTCGGTCGAATAAAAACTTTATCAGACAACTCCTTAAGTTGCTCAGATAACTCCTTTAATTCAGAAGGGGCTAATCGGTAAGGCGCACGTGCCACCGGTGCAGCACCAGGAATTAAATCGATTCGAAACTCTACTTGCCATATCGGTGGAAGTCCGGGTAAATCTTTAGGAAATACCTCAGGAAATTCACAAATAATAGGTACATCTTCCAATCGTTTCTCCCTAGAATCATTCCCGGTCACTTGAGCTAAGAATAACTCACAACCGTTCCTGATGTACTTTTGGACTTTAATACATGAAACAATTTTCAAACGGGATTTACCTCGATTACCATCAATTACTAACGTCCTATTCCTAAGAGGAATCTTAACCTTCTTCTTTCCACATAAAATAGTAGCATTATTCAACGACAACCAATCCATACCAATAATAATATCAAAACTACCTAATTCTATCAACATCAAATCAATCGGAAATGAATAGTTTAGGAGATTTAGAGAGCATCCATCTAATAGCTTATTAGTTTTCACTAATTTACCATCAGCTAATTCCACCTCGTAACTGGTATTTATCTCAACAGGTTCAATGTCAATAAGGGCACTAAATTTAGTGGATACAAAGCTCCTATCAGCACCCGAATCAAATAAAGCAACAACATAAAGATTGTTGAGTAAAAACGTACCGGTAATGACATTTGGATCCTCTTTCTTCACCTCAATTGTTCCAAGTTGATAGACACCACCCTAGGGGTTTCTTCCAGGTACAATCGCTTTCAACTTGGGGCATTCCGATTTCCTATGAACTTCTTCATTATAGTTGAAGCAAATGGTTCCCTTCTTACACCTTTCAACCTTGTGTCCAATCTTTCCGCAATTTCGGCAGTTCTAGCAGTTGCCAGCATGCCTCTTGTTGCCACACTTAGGACATATATCATCGTTGTGTGGTGTGTTGTTGGTAAGAGCATTTGCATTCCCCTTTCTCTGGTTCTGACGGCGATTGAAATTCTTCCTATTATCACCTCTATCTACACGATCACCGTCTCCCTTTCTTTTCTCACCAACACGGGCTTCATCTCCCCTATCCTGAATTATCTGTCTAATGAGTTGGTATGCCATTCGAACAACATCATCAATGGTCAGTGGTTTAGATGATGTCACGTCCCCCCGGATATTCTTGGTCAACCCTTTAATATATTGTTCAATTCGGATCTCTTCGGGTTCCACCAATCGAGGACATAGCAAGGCCAACTCATGGAATCAGTTTGTGTAACTATCAGTGTCCACACCTTTCATTCTCAGATGAATCAACTCTTGTTCTAACCTAATGATCACACTACGGGGACAAAATTCCAAAGTCATCCACTTCTTAATTTCAGCCCAAGGAGTAGCATTAGCAGCATCAATACCCATGAAAGCAATTCTCCCGTTCCACCAAGTCAACGCACGACCTTTAAGAGTAGTCATAGCAAAATTCACCTTATCTTCCTCCTTACACTTACTAATCCGAAACACCGACTCAATCTTCTCAATCCACTGGCTTAATCCTACAGCACCTTCAGTTCCATTAAAAGGTAGAGGTTCACACTTCATGAACGTCACATAAGTACAACCACCAACTTCAGGTGCCTTAGTTCCAAGTCCTCCTATATTTCCTCCAGCATTAGCATTCACATTATTGACATTCACATTCACATTAGTACCACCAATTCCACTACCGCCAGCTCCACTACCGCCAACTTCATTTCTAGCATTTGCCATAAATTCAGTCATAGATGCGGTAACTTGCTCCGTAGTAATCCTACGTACATCATCCTTAGTCACAGCTTTCTTGGGCGGCATAGTTCTATAATTTCACAATTTCAAAGTATTAAGCATTCACCCAATAAGGGATTCATATAATAGGGATTGAATTCATAATCAAGATACAAATAAGGCACAATATGGAATTCAAGACAAGATATATATTTCATTGGATTTGAAACAAAAGCATTGTCTTAATTACATCCCATATCAAAGTTCTAGCACTATACATACTCAAAATTCGTGCCAGGTATACTACTAACAAATCGGTTTAGTCAAAGCTACAAAAGGTACAAAAGATACAAAGGTCACTACCAAACACAGACTGGTCTACTGAGAACCGCCAGATGGTCCATCATCCATTGTCTTCTGTATCTTTGTCAAACGATCACTAGACACATCTTCAGCTGGGCGCTTACGGATCACTCCTCTTTCAACCATGTCAGCATAAAATCTACTATTCCAACCCACATATATATTCAACTCATTCTCAGCTTTCTCACGCATCGCACGAGCTATATTCAACTGAATTTCCATGGAATTCACCTTTTTCTTCATAGCAGCAAACTCACCACTTTATAACACAGATAACCTCCTAAAAGCCTCATTCAACCCACGCTCTACATCCGTCAAATCCAAACTAAGCAATCCCCGCTCTTTCTCACCAACCTTAGTCTTCTACTCCAAATAAGCAACATGAGTCTGAACAACACCTAATCCAATCTATGTCATACTACTCTTAATACGGGAAGCATCTAAATCACGTCTCAAGGCCCATGGTGCAAGACCATCCATATGAGTAGCCTCTCGAGCACTAGACGACTCTCCTATCACACGTCTACGAGTAGCAATACCATCAGTACCACCAGGTGCATTATCATCCTCATCCTCCTCTGATTCAGAATCAGATTCAGACGATTCAGACATTTCATCCCTAGGTAGCTCAACCTCAGAATCAGACAAATAAACTGGTAGGGGTAAGGGCTCGCCCTCTGGAACATCATAAGGGTAAATAAGCTCGGCTTCCTCATAATCATCAACCTCATCGTCTATACCTATATCCTCCTCGACATCCTCGTCGTCAATCTCATCATCTATATTATCTAACCCAATCTCATCACCATCATTCCCAATATCAACATTATCAATCTCATTCTCTACCATATCAACCTGAGGGGCAATCTGATCTCCTAGTCCTATCTCGGGATCGGGATCCTCAAACGGTTCCTCCTCATCATCCATATTATAATCTACTAAGTCTAAGTAAGGATCATTATCTACATGAGATTCGGGAATAACATGGTTTTCTACAGGAATATAAGGGTCAGCCATGACAATCTCATTTATATATATATCTCGTATTAGGATAACATACTTATTAAACAATTACATACTGAAACCAATATATATATATATATATATATATATATATATATATATATATATATATATATATATATATATATATATATATATATATATATATATATATATATATATATATATATATATATATATATATATATATATATATATATATATATATATATATATATATATATATATATATATATATATATATATATATATATATATATATATATATATATATATATATATATATATATATATATATATATATATATATATATATATATATATATATATATATATATATATATATATTAAATTATATATATCAAAATATGTATCTTCTCAATAGGGCTTGTTGGTAACGTCGGAGATCTTTGGCACCGTTATAGTCAAAAGATTTTTCAAATATTTTCTCAAATGTTCATAGTTAAAAGATTTTGGAAAGTTTTGTTCAAAACCTTGGTTTTTAAAATCTTTTGTTCTCTATAACGAGAGCTCTGGTACCAAACTGTAACACTCTCAATTTTCGTATCGGTACAGCGGAAGGGTCTTTTAGAGTGTTAAGGGATAGCACAATAACTCTAATCATAGACAACACATAAAAATGGTTGTACAAGGTTCAACATACATTCATTCGATAAAAAGTTTTAAAGTGTGCAACAGGTCCCAAATTATACAGGTCATTAAGTTTACAAAACATAGATCGAATGAACATTTTTAATATTATGTGGGCCATCAGAGTCGATCTCCATCCGGATTACCTTCAAGCACCTGAGATAAAAACATGCAAAAATCATATCAGCGAATGCCGAGTGAATTCATAGAGTTTAATAAAATCGTTATATAAAACAATCGTTGAAATCAGAACACAAGTATAATATCATAAGTAAGTCCTCGTATTGCTAGTCAGGCAATATATAAATCAAGCATACATCTTAAACCGTCCATGAGACCGTAGCCTCAATATTGCCATTATAGGTAATATTATTATCGTTATTAGCATCGTTATCGTATTGTATTGAAATAAATTTTAGGATTATTATTAGCCGCATGACATTGGTACCTTACTATCACAACAACGGGCCGCGAACCCGACAAACAATTTTCCCATCTAAGTTAGCGTGTCGTCACAAAAATCACGCTATGTAAATCTTCTCATACATAAATTCTCTTACCAATCAATGTGGTACGACGGGGATCAACCGTCAAGGCGCGAACTAGGGTGATCGTCCCCAAATAGTACTATCATATGCATAAGCGTCTACCAAATCCCGGTAGTTCACAATTCATGCAAATGGGACTTTGAGTGACATAACCTAACTACTAATAATATTTTTTATCTCGTTTATAGGGTCATAGCATCATTAGGGTCTATATCATTAAGCATACCATCGGGACTACTTGTGTTATATTTTTATCAAAAACTAGCATGTTATCTCCCTCGCGGGTTTACAAATCATTTTATAAAACATTTAAAAGAGTGCGAGGCTATGAACTCACGTTGATAATGAAAGGCGGATTATCGGCTACGGGCGTGCTTCGGTCACGGAAACCTATATAAATAATAATCGGTCTTAGACTTTTGTCCAATGACTTCATCAAAATTACAAATATACATATGATGATTTTGTACATATGATGATGAACAAGTGGGTTTATATATTCTTATTTACTCATTTTAGTGGTTATGTATTGATAACTTTTTACTAGTTTACTATTTTTACCTATTTACATGTTTTAAGTCCAATAAGCTTATTATAAGTTCTTTAGCTTGTATTAATCCATTTTATACTTGTATTATCAGTATTTACACTTTACATGTTGGGCCCAAATGGGTTAAGCCCAATAAGTACTTTTTATAAGTGTTTAACTTATTTAGTTAAATTATTAGTCTAATATGCTAACTTAGCTCGTTAATGTCCGTATGTCCTATAGTTCGGGTTTTATCGGTTTTAACTTGTATTAGATACTTATATATCAGTATATGACTATTAAAAACTTTACATTAGACGGGTTTGGTCGTCTAAGTTTTAATTGGTGAAAAACGTTAATTTTACGGTAATAGCCGAAAAAGTCGTAAGAATCATGTTTATAGTTTTTATAACTTATAAATCTTATTCAACTACCATTTTTATAAAGTGTCCATTTATTTAACCTTATACATATTTATATAAATGAAATTCATAAGTTAGTGGGTTTTAATTTCACATTTTATAGTATATTATTTGAGTGCTTATATAATAGTATTAAACATTAATTCTTCAAAATCTGATTTTTAGTTTCATCTTCACCATTTTTATTATATCTATAGTTCTATAATGAGTTAGAAGCTCATTTTTGGATGGCATAAACTTTATATTATGTGCTACAATTAAGTTAGTTATAGCTACTACTCATTCTATGTCTAACTATCCTTAACAGTCCCTACAAAACAGACTATTTAGATTAGCACACTCATCTTGTTTTGATCATATCTCACTCATTTTGATGATTCCATTGCATGGACAACTCTCACATGTTTATGACATCTTATACTTACTGTAAATGGATTCCACCATGCATTTTTATCAGTTTAAGTTTTGGTTACTTACTGTTTTTATACAGCCAACAATTTAAGCATGATTTTAGCCTTGTTTCTTATGGTTATTCATCTTTTTAAGCATATTTATCAACACTTGATCCCGACACAACATTTTTATCATCATATATTCATCATATACATATGCAATAAGAAAGAAAATACATTTGATCTTTACAAAAATAACAAGAGAAATGGAAAGGATGATCTTCTTTACCAACCAAGATTATATCTTGTTTTTGGAAGACAACAACTTGATGAACACCAAATATATCTCCAAGATCATCAATCACCAAGATAGTTTGTTGAGAAATTAGCCCTAGAACACAAGCAAATCACCTCCTTTGTTGTTAAAATGGCCACCAATCAATCAAGGCTTCAAGGTTTCTCCATAATATGGCTAGATAACATGTATCTTGTGGCTAGAAAAGATCAAATGGTGGTGTAGAGTGGTTTTGTGGGACGAAAAAGGTAGAGAGAGTGGGAGAGTTTTAGTTGTTTTGCATGTTAGAAATGGAAGCTAACGGTAAATATGTGTGGTTTTGTTACTTTAGTGGGAAGAGTAGCTTCAAAATGAAGCAAATGTTACAAGTGTAAGTTTATAGAGTGTAAGGATGCCACATCTTTGATGTGGTGTCCTCCTTTGGGCCGTCCTTAGCTAGTGGGGTGGGATAAATTAGTTTTGTCCCATCCCGCTAATTTACGGGTATTCCTCGATTCTAGTTTCCTCGATTTGCGTGCCCTCGGGTCGTTTTACGAAAAACGTTTTTATAAATTATGAATCAACGACACAAAACGAATCTAATAAAAATTGTCTCATCAAAAACGAAGTTCAAAAACGTAAATACGTAATCCTAAGGTTTCCGGTTTAGTCGTAAAGGACGCTAAATTATGCACGTAAGCCCAAATTTAAATCCATAAATTATGAGTTCATGAACCAACACCAAAATAAGTTTCAAAATATTATACGAGAAAATAATTCACTACCTGAAAATGTTAGATTGTCACACCTAGTATCAGAATGCTGTCGAAATAAAAAGGGCCTTATAGGAATACTTGTCCGAAAAGGTAAACCCTTTTCCAACGGTAGGAAAATCATAATAAGAAACTTAATAAGCTCCTTTTGGAAAAGCACAACCCGAAACATTATTAGATTTAAAGTAAAAGAACTAATAAGTAAAAATAAGGACTTTTTCAAAACACTAAATAAGCAAACCTTTTAAATCAAACTTTAATAAGACAAAACCTTTAAGAAAACTTTAAAGCAAATAAGCTAAATACAAAATAAGCCAATAAGCTCAAAGCTTATCCGTATAAAAACTTAGATAGAAACCAAAAGATAAACTTTTTAATCAATCAAACATCAAGATTAAACAAAATCAAGATTATAACGAATCAAAAACAAATAAAAATCAAGAAAGGTAGAAGAAGATTATAGATGAAAAGCTTAAACTTGAACTTGTAGATTAATGATTCCAAAATACAAGAGTGAATCAAAGCCTAAACATGAAAGGAAAGAAAAGATGAAATTCTAGTGAGAGAAAGTTAAACACTTTCTCTCTATAAAGATAAAAATCTAGAAAAATGAAAAGTAACTAAAAAACTAACTAACACCCTCCTACTGTGTCATTAGGAGGGTACATACAGGAGGTGGGGAGGTGCATGTGTTTCTTCCTTCTTTCTGTCTTCTCGTCTCGACTTGATTTAAATTCTTTGTCTTTCTCGACGTCGTCTTGGGATTTGTCGATATAAATTGAACTTGTTGTTGGAAATAAATTATAGCCAGTCTACTTGAGCGCTGACAAGAGTAAAACAAGCGTTGACAGGAGTAAAACAAACGCTGATAGATCAAGCGTTGACAAGAAGAGGTCAAGCGTTGATACATTGAAGACAAGCACTATGGAAGGATATACTCTACGCGTTTATTGTATTCTAGATTACTTCTAGTAAAGATAGGAACAACAATGTATTTTCTATATTTATCTTTACCTAGAATAGTTGATACGTAGATTATTGTACAAGGCTTCTTATGTCTATAAAAGAAGACCTTTACGTTATTGTTCATAATAAGTTTTCATACGTTAACACTTTCATTGTAAGCAAGTTTGATATCATTAATCAAAGTGAAAGTTTGTTTACATCTTGTGTGTTCTTGTTTAAGTGTTAATTCCGCATAACACTTAGATTGTCATATTCATATACAAAGGTTTTTCTACGTGTATTACTTGATCTAATCTCGTATACACAAAGCTAATCGATCTAAGTTTGAGATCAACAAGTGGTATCAGAGCTTGTTGAGGAACTTTTGATCATAAAGAACACAAGAACCCTAAAAATCACCAAAACCCTAATTTTCTCAAAACCCTAACAACGTCATGTCAAATTCAGAAATAACCTCCTCCTCCTCACCTTTGCCAAACATCAAGATTCCCATGCTTGATGCAAACAACTTTGAATTGTGGAAATTCAACTTTGAGCAATATCTAGGGATCTATGATTACACACTCTGGGAGATTATTGAATATGGAAACACATTCAATAAAGCTCAAAAGATTGCTAATGCCATTGCTGCAAGAACAGCTGTTGCTGGATGTTCAGAAGCAGATAAGAAAGAAAAGCCTGATGACGGTAGAGCTGTGTCTGCTGAAGACATATCAAAGAAAAGGGTTGACATGAACACCCTAAACATTCTGAAAGTCTCTTTGGGACAAGAGAACCATCATAAATACAGAGGTTATGAATCTGCTAAGGACCTTTGGGCAGCTCTTGAAGTTGCATATGGTGGTAATGAAGATACTAAGGAAGAGAAGAAGAAGCAACTCATGCATGATTATGCTGTCTTCAAGGCTCAACCTAACGAGAAGCTTAGCAGTATGAGAAGCAGATTGCTTGAAATTACAAGCAAATTTTCCTTCATGGGGACACAACTTGGTGATGTTGACATTAATGCCACTTTTCTTAAGAGTCTTAGTGAGGCATGGAAAATTAAGGCAAGATCTATACTTGCCAACAACACTCACAAAAGTTCTACTTTTGATGATATCTACAACAAACTGAGGCTGTTGGAAGATGAAACTCTTTTGGAGCATGGAAGCAAGTCTAACAACAGTAACATGGCCTTCTTTTCTCATAGTGAAGGTCAATTCAATCATAAGGACTCTTACATGCATCCAAATACTACATCATCATGTGTCAACGCTGGAACATGTCCTGTCAACGCCTCATACTCAGACGCTGACACATACAAAAGTGACTCACCAAGAGTTAAACATGCTGGTTTGGATCTGGATACTGTATGTGCTTATATTGCTTCTTTGCCCAATGGTTCAGTGATTACATATGAGGACCTTGAGCAGATAAGTGATGAGCACTTGGAAGAGATGGATATTAAGTGGAACATGGCTCTTGCTAGTATAAGAGCAAACAGGTGGAATAGAAGGTTTAAGAAGAAGATAACCTTCAATGCAAAGGAAAAAGTTGGATTTGATAAATCCAAAGTTGAGTGCTACAACTGTCATCATATGGGGCACTTCATGAGGGAATGCAAATCTCCAAGAAGATCTGATGATGGCAAACCCTCAAGTCAAATTGTTAAAGCTCAAGATCCTAAGGCCATGGTTGCAGTACAAGACATTGATGGTATTGGATGGGACTAGAGCTATTTGGCTAAGAATGGGGAAGAGGATAAAGCTTTGGTTGCTGAGATACAAGAAGAAGAGCATGTTCAATATGCTCTCATGGCACACTCCTCCTCTTCATCTGATAATGAGGTATACGATGATGCTTTTTGTAGTAAAGGTTGTATGTTAAATACTGAGAGACTTAACAAAGAGGTGTTAAGATTATTAGATGATATGAGTACTGAGAGATGCAAACTGTCTAACTATCAACTAGCTCTCACTCAAACTGAGAAGACAGTTTCTGAATACAAGAAAATGGAATTTGATTTAAAAGATAAAATAAATATCTTAAAACATGAGTTGAATGCTAGTAATGATATTAGGAGTATCATGGAAAGGGTTAATGGTGAGTACAGGCTAAGTTAGATGAAGCCATTAAAAACAAGGATAATGTTGGCCTTAAAATTCAGAGATTTGATAGGACCACACAAACCCTAGGAGAATTTGTTAATAAACAAAGGGATCCTAAGGACATGACTGGGATTGGGATGAAAAACTACTCTGTGGTTCCATCACCAGCTGGTGACTTCTATGGTGTCCAACAAAAGGACCTATCTTGGACTGGTTTACCAGAACTCCAAGAGGAGGAATTTATTCCTCCACCAAGAGTTGTCACCCCAGTTGAAGAGTATCAACAAAAGTTGACTGACTTAAATGAATGGAAGAAAGCCAACCCTACCTTATTTGTTAAGGGTGGCTTGTTAAGTGAAAGTCCTAGTGAGTTAACCCCCATTAAAGTTACAAACCCAATCACTGGTAAGGCTGTTGACCTTGGCTCAAACACTGTTAGAAAACCTAGCATTAAGTATGCAGAGATGTATAGGAATACTAGGTCACCTAAGAGCCAAGTTAGTAATGATAGAACGGGCTTCTTCTCTTCTTGACCTAGGGTTGTGTCTAGAAAGGCCTGTTACACTTGTGGTAGCTTTTCACATTTAGCATATAAGTGTGTCAACGCTTCCAAAGTCAACGTTGTTAGAAAGTCAAACGTTGTCAGACCCAAACCTTGTGTGCAGCAAAGTCCACAAGTTGTTAGACCTGCTCCATTCTTCACTAGAGGGTCTAACACTCATGGACAAAGACCATTTCAAAAGACAAATACTTGGTCTAATAGGCAATGGGTTTCTGTAGCAAACCCTAGGTTCAACGCTGACAAGGGTAATTTCAGCGTTGACAAGACCAATTCCAACGCTGACAGAAACGTGACCAGACCTAAATATTTGCAACCACAGGGTAAGGGGTCTAAAGCTTCTTCAATCTTGACATGGAGACCAAAGAAATATCAAAACCCTAATGATAATGGGATTTCAATGACTTGCAACAGATTTAATTACATTTCAAAGGTCATTACAAAACCTATTGGGGTTAACTGGTTATTTCATCCAAAGAAGGATGATCAAGGGGTTGTTATGAGAACCAAGTCTGTTCTTGTTGAACAACTAGATGAATCCAAGTCTGCTAAGGCTTGGGTTCCTAAAGAAAACTAACTTGTTTTCTTTATGTGCAGGGCATTCAAAAACAGGTCAATGATTATGGATATTGGGACAGTGGATGCTCAAGGCACATGACAGGGAAGGATGATTATCTGACTAACTTCACTCCCATTAAGGATGGTGATAAGGTTTACTTTAGAGGCGGATATGGTACTATCACAGTGAAAGGAACACTTCTCACCAAGAACTTGCATTTTGAGAACGTATTTTTGGTAAAGGAACTTGATTACAATCTCTTTAGTGTATCACAAGTTTGTGATAACAAAAATAAAGTTCTGTTTACTGATACTGAATGTTTGGTGTTAAGCAAGGATTATAAGAACCCTGATGAGAAATATATTGACTATAGAACACCTAGACATAAAGACATATATAATGTAAATCTGAATGGGATTAGAATGAATAGCAATATGTCATGTTTTTATGCTAAATCTTTACTAGATGAGAGTAATTTATGGCACATGAGACTAGGGTACATAAATTTTAAGAATATAAACAGGCTTGTGAGACTTGGCTTGGTTGATGGTTTGCCTGAAAAGGCCTTCCACAATGACCACTCTTGTGTTGCATGTCTTAAAGGCAAGCAAAGCAAGGTTTCATTCAAGTCCAAACAGGTGAACTCTAGTACTAAACCTCTTCACTTGCTCCATATGGACCTATTTGTTCCAACCAATATAGAGAGTTTGAATGGTAAATCATACCGCTTTGTCATCACAGATGACTTCTCTAGGTTTACTTGGACTTTCTTTTTAGCTATGAAGAGTGATACTGCTGACACTTTAATTGATTTTATCACTCAGATTGAGAAGAAGACTGGTTATGAAGTTAAAAAGCTTAGGAGTGATAATGGTGGTGAATTTAGGAATAAAGTGTCAGATGATTTTTGTGCCAGGAAAGGAATTACTAGGCAATTTAGTATTGCTAGAACCCCTCAGCAAAATGGGGTTGCAGAAAGAAAGAATAGAACCCTAATTGAAGCAGCCAGGACTATGTTGGCTGATGCTCATTTCCCTATAGCTTTTTGGGTTGAGGCTGTTAATACAGCTTGCTATGTTCAAAATAGAGCATTGGTCAACAAGATACAGAACAAAACACCTTATGAGTTACTTTGGGGAAGAAAACCCAATATTGGTTTTCTCAGACCTTTTGGTTGTCATGTAGCTGTCTTAGATACTAGTGATGCCTTAGGTAAATTTAGTGCAAAAGGTGATGAAGGCTATTTCACGGGGTATTCAGTGCAGAGCAAGGGATATAGGGTTTATCTTAAAAAGGAAAAACGTATACTTAAAAGAGTACATGTTAGGTTTTTAGAGAGTAAACCTAGTGATCCTGAAAGTGGTCCAAATTGGTTGTTTGACTTGGAACCTTTATCTAGGACTTTATATTATATGCCTGTCACTAATCCAGACATTGTGAAGGTAACTTCAAATGTTGTGGAAGAACAAGTTGTTGATGTTTCAGGTACACAGGTTCATGAAAAGGTTGGATCACAAGCAGAAAAGTCATCTCCTATACAAGAGTATGTCACAATTCCCATATGGACAGATGCTTTTGCTGCTGCTGCTGCTGCTGGAAAAGATAATGGTGGTCCCCAAGTACCACCAGATAACAACATGCATGGTCCTTCAAGCGCTGACAAAGGCAAATATAGCGCTGACAAGACCAATTCAGGCGTTGATGGCTCACACGTTGACAACAACAGTTCAAGCGTTGTTAGCCCACACGCTGACAACCAAGGTTCAGGCGTTGACAACACTTTTGCACATCTTTTCTCTTCTACTTTTGAACAGGGTGAACCTTCCAATTTATATGAAGAGGTTCATCCTCATGTTGATGAAAGAGAGTCTGAAGAAGAAGATATTGGCAACTTGGAGAATGAGATTGAAGACACCAGACTTTTTGAAGGAGGAGTTCTCACTTCTACTATGAAGAATCACCCCACTTCTCAAATCATTGGTGATATTATGACTCCTGTTCGGACTAGAAGATCTCATCAAGGTCTTGGTGGATTTATTGCCAATATTCACAAGAAGGTTGATACCACTCTTGTGCAAGCATGTTTGTTTGCCTGTTTTCTGTCACAACAGGAACCCAAGAAGATATTTGATGCTCTCAAAGAACCAAGTTGGGTGGAAGCAATGCAGGATGAGCTTCACCAATTTGCAATTCAGGATGTTTGGGAGCTGGTTGATTGTCCCAGATATGTCAGACCTATAGGGACAAGATGGGTTCTTAGAAACAAGAGATATGCAAGAGGTATTGTGGTTAGAAACAAGGCAAGATTAGTGGCTCAGGGATATACACAAGAGGAGGGGATAGACTATGAGGAGGTCTTTGCACCAGTTGCAAGGATTGAAGCTATCAGGATCTTTCTAGCCTATGCATCCTGCATGGGCTTCACTGTCTATCAAATGGATGTCAAGAGTGCCTTCCTCTATGGAACAATTGTTGAGGAGGTGTATGTCATGCAGCCTCCTGGTTTTGAGGATCCAGAGAATCCAGACGTGTATAGAGTCAAGAAGGCTATGTATGGACTTAATCAAGCCCCAAGAGCATGGTATGGTACTTTGTCTACCCATTTGGTGGACAATGGATTCAAAAGGGGCACCATAGATCAGACACTGTTTACAAAGAAGAAAGGTAAGAATGTTCTACTTGTTCAGGTCTATGTTGATGATATCATTTTTGGGTCTACTGATCCAATGATGAGTGAGGATTTCTCCAAACTGATGACATACAAGTTCAAGATGAGTGCTATGGGGGAGATGAACTTCTTTCTTGGGTTACAAGTTCAGCAGAAAGAAGATGGTATCTTCATCTCCCAGGATAAACATGTGGCAGAGATCTTGAAGAAGTTTGTCTTTTCTCCACATGAAAAGAGGGCTACTACTCCTATGGATAGAGAACACCCTTGGGGGAAGATGTTGATGTCAGGCACTATAGATCAATGATTGGATCATTCATGTATCTTACAGCCTGCAGACCTGACATCATGTTTGCTGTGTGTTCATGTGCACGCCATCAAGTGACTCCCAAAGAATGTCACCTTTATGCTGTGAAGAGGATCTTTAGGTACCTAAGATGTTATCCTAGTCTTGGTTTGTGGTACCCAAAGGATTCACCATTGGAACTGATTGCATATTCAGACAGTGACTATGGAGGTGATAAGTTTGATAGAAAATCCACAACTGGTGGATGTCAGTTTCTTGGGAGCAGGTTGATATCTTGGCAATGCAAGAAACAAACAGTGGTGGCTAATTCTACAACTGAAGCAGAGTATGTGGCTGCAGCTGCTTGTTGTGGACACATTTTGTGGATTCAGAACCAGCTGTTAGACTATGGGTATAATTTCATGCATACCAAGATATTTGTTGACAATAACAACACAGTATGCATTATTAAGAATCCTGTACATCATTCTAAAACTAAACACATAGAAATTAGACACCATTTTATAAGAGATTTTTTTGAAAAGGGTTTAATACAACCAGATAGGGTTGACACAGAAGAGAATGTGTCAGATTTACTAACTAAACCTTTTGATGCTGGGAGGTTTCAATACTTGGTAACAAGTATTGGGATGATCAATCTCACATAATATGTGTTTTGGAATCTTTTTGTAAAAGTATGTACAGGATAATGCATTGTTATTGGTCTTTTTGAGGATTTAGATTTTCCACTATATTTTTCTAACACTGACAAAGGATGCTTGAACGCTGATAAGTGTTTTTGTGACGTTGTCAGCAATATATTTGTCTAACGCTGACAAAGCTTTCCTCAACGCTGTCATGTGTTATCGGGGCGTTGTCAGCAACAATGTTAGTTTTGTGGTTTTCAATCTAAATGAGCAGGTGGTGTTAGCAGTATACCATTGGATACAGAGTTTCTTATGGATCATTGGAGAAGCATTTGGACATGTTTTTATTTATGGATGATGGTTGGAACTTTTAATTCCTATCTTGACATAAAAATTTTATGTTCATACATATTTTTAGCAACATATGTATCATAGTTTAAGGGGAGGTTTTAGGAACCTTTAGGATGTTTGGGTATCCATATGATACTCTTATCACAATTCTAGATTGTGTCCACAGGGGAGTATGAGTTAGTTTTACTAAATCATGAGGCACTGTAGCATGCAAAGTTGATATACTCTGCATGCTGCCAAGACATTTTTGGCCTAGAATTGGTTGTGGTCTGCTGGGAGACTTGGGAATGATTTTGTCATGGGTTTTACCTGGGAGTAACAAGGAATTTTAGAAGGTAACTTAGTTGTTAAGAATTTTGGTTAGCAATGGACACTAGAGGACTGTTATGTCTATCTTGCATAAGCAAATGTGCATAACTGGACAGTGCTTGCCGCCCTATAATAATTATCAACTTTTTGGTTATCTTCTCTAGGATAAATTACTTTGTTAAGGTCATTTTTCATTTTAATACATTTTTATTTTTGGACGCTGACAAGTATTTTTCCAAGCGTGTTGTGACCAATTTAGACGCTGACATGACTTTGGCAAACGTTGACAAGAATATAGCCGTTCGGCGTTGATGGGTTATTTTTTACCGTTGACACTCAATGGGACCTACCAAGTAGTTACTTTTTGACATATTTTTAGGACGTAATTTTGGGAGCAGATAACCCTCATTTAATGCATGAGATAAATTTATTCTTTTTCAATATTTTCATGATTGCATTTTGAAAATACTTGCCTATTTTTGGGCCAATCACATGCATTTTCTTCTCCTATATATTTGGCTCCTATTTTAAACAGGGTACCTATTATTCTTGTCTAACACAATTTTCTCCTATAAACTTCATCTTTATCAATCATTCAAACAGCTTTCAACAATGGCACCAAAGTTTAAACCATCTCATTTGGAATTAGGGTTCAGAAGTCAACACAACATGGTCGCATATCTTGAAGCTGATGATACTCTGTTTCCCCGATACACGCAAATGGTGGCGTATTTGAACGGATCCCCACTTAGGTATGCTCTTTCTCATGCTCCACTCATTCCTGTCACACATATTAAACAGTTTTAGAACACTGTTAGTTCCTCAACAGTTAATAAAGTGACTACATTATCTTCTATTGTTCATGGGAGAACATGGGTGGTTACTGAAGCTTTGGTACGCCAAGCTTTGCATCTTGATGATGCTGATGGTATAACCACCCTTCCCATTAGTGAAATAGAACAAGGACTAAGGGCTTTGGGTTATCCTTTTCCTACTGAAGGAACTTTAAATAAATATCATAAACATGAGTTTCTCCCAGCCTGGAAGTACCTAATACATGTCCTCTTACAATGTTTGAGTCCCAAGTGTACTACACACAATGAGATCAATAGATCTATTGCAAGTGCTATTGTGTGCATTGCTACTGGGCAATAGTTTAATTACTCCAAAATGATTTTTGAGGGCATGTGTAAAAATAAAGCGAACGAAATGACTTTAGCTTATCCCAGATTTTTACAAATGGTTTTTGATGTCCAAGGTTACTGCACAAGGGATCATGATGATTTTTATGAGATCCCTGTGCAAAAGAAAGAAATTTTTATGAAGATGAACTCACCCCACATCGTGACCTACCCCTAACCCCAGCTATGATTGATGTCATTGAAGCAGCTCAACCCCAACCAGACCCCCAACCCCAAATTGACCCAATACCTGAACCTTTACCTTCACCACAACATATGCAAATTGTCCAAGAACCCTTCGACGCTGACACATTAAATGTTGGCGTTGATGTGCCTATTTCAAACGTTGACACAAATCCTTCACAGACCCAAACACCCCATAACCAACCCACATCCACCCAATCCACATCTTCTTCTCCCCTAACCCAATATAGGTTACAAAAACACCGAAGGACTAGTGGAGTGTTCTCCTCTAGTGGTCCTAGCCATGTAGCAGAGAGAACCACCACCACAAGTGTGGTTGGTGCTATGGATGAGGCTAGGACTATTGGTTCTGGCTTAGCAGCTGGCCAAGACAGTCCTACCATAATTAAGACCTCATCCATGCCCAATGAATCTAACTTGGGAGGTCAAATACCCATTTTAGAAGAGGGAAGATTGGAACCAATGAACCTAATGGAATTGACGGCTGTCTGCATGAGCTTGCAAAAGCAAAATGCAGACTTGGTACAAGTTGTCAGCACACAAGGCCTTGAACTCAAGCAATTGAGGGAGAGGATTGTTCTTTTGGAAACAGCTGAGTCAAGGAGAAGGCAGACAAGGGTCCTTTTATCTGAGGAGGATTCTTAGAAAGGGGAGGAAGCTGCTACAGAGCCTGTTAATTTGAGTGATAAAGGCTCACATGAAGCTGCCACAGAACCTTTTGTTGAGAGTGGAAAATATTCATATGATGAAGAATCTTTGGGTGTAGCTGAAGCCCTTACTGGTTTGAAGAAACATACAGGTTTTGATATGTCTCTAGTTGCTCCTACCAACTTAAATTTGTCATTTACAACCATGATGGAGGAAATTGCAAGAGGCGCTTAGACAGGTACTTTGGGTGTTGACAAGACAGATTTGAACGCTGACATGAGTATTTTTGGCGCTGACAAAGCAAAAGTGAGCGTTGACAGACCTGCAAATGAGGTTGATGTATTCCAGTCATCATCCATCATCAAAGAGGTTTCTTCACATGTAGTACCATCTAGCTTACCAACAATTGATCCATTAGATAAGGGTAAGGGTATTATGGTAGAAGAGGTTGTTCCAAAGAATGCAGCACAAATTGAGTTTGATAGAAAGTTGGCTACACAAATTGTGGAACAAGAAAGAAAGGAGGTGGTAGAATCACCTTTTGTTGTCACTTCAGAAGAGCAAGAAGGAAGTGATGAAGCTAGTTCAGACTCAAGTGTTATGATCATAGAACAACCAGAAAGACTTGAGTATGGTGATGAGCTGGCCAAGGAGAAATTGAATGAGTTGAAATTACAAGTTGATTTTGATATGCCAGAGGTGGTTCAGATGTACCATGCTTGGGAAGATAGGTGTATGGAGAATCCACACTTGACCATTTCAGATCAGATATGGGGTTTGGAGATTCTTCTCAGAGTACAAAAGGATTGCAAGGTCATTCTGAAACACAAAGCAAGCAATGTTCTCTCAAATTTGAAAAGGGATAGAAAGGAGTTGTACTTCATGCTGCTAAGATGTCATGGAACAGGGTGGACTTATAAGAAATTGACTGGGTTGACATTTGAAGAGTTGGAATGTAGAGCTTATCCCATTTGGGTTAGAGTGCAGGAAGCAAACACTCTAAGACTTCTTTCTGATGAAAGAAAAGAAGAACTTGCAGAGGAAACGGAGCTTAAGAAGGTAATGTTTGTTCTCAGACCAGTGAAAAAGTGAGTTCCTCTTGAGTTTCCCAAAGATATGGATCCATTACATCCAAGTGAAGCTGTTATAAGAAAGAGCCTCAAGCTCTCACCTTTAGAAGCTTCAGATATGGTACAAGTGTTACCACTTGATTCTAGAAACCCTATTGTAAGCTATGAATAAGATGAATATGGGTTTTAGAAGATTGGCAGGTATGGAAAAGAGGTTCACACTTTTACCACCCTTATATCTTTGTTTGCAAGTTTTGATAGAGAAGACTTGGTAGACCTGTGGAGGTTGTTAGAGGCCAAGTATGAGACTGAAGCACCAACTTCAGTCGATGGAATAAAATTGTGGTCCACATTCAAGAGAATGTGTGGACCAAGAGATGAAGATCCTGCTATTTGGAAGGATCTTGAAGATGACCTTAGTGGTCTTCAATGGAGATTGTATTCAGCTGCTGGTGTTTATTATTTGAGTTCTACAAAGTTTGCTGAGTATCTACTTGTAGATGGTCAGTATTTCATGTCCAAGTAAGTCTTGGAGAAGATGAAGAACACACAGCTGGAAATTGATTATTTAAGTGACGTGGCAAAAGATTTGATCAGATTTATTTATTACCAATATGAGAAGGTTTGTAAGATTCCTCCTAGTCCTTAATATTTATTCAGAAACTTGATTACTAGAGTAGATATAAAGTTTAGGGGAGGATTGTTGGGAATAAATTATAGCCAGTCTACTTGAGCGCTGACATGAGTAAAACAAGTGTTGACAGGAGTAAAACAAACGCTGACAGATCAAGCGTTGACAAGAAGAAGTCAAGCGTTGATACATTGAAGACAAGCACTGACGGAAGGATATACTCTACGCGTTTATTGTATTCTAGATTACTTCTAGTAAAGATAGGAACAACAGTGTATTTTCTATATTTATCTTTACCTAGAATAGTTGATACATAGATTATTGTACAAGGCTTCTTATGTCTATAAAAGAAGACCTTTAGGTTATTGTTCATAATAAGTTTTCATACGTTAACACTTTCATTGTAAGCAAGTTTGATATCATTAATCAAAGTGAAAGTTTGTTTAAATCTTGTGTGTTCTTGTTTAAGTGTTAATTCCGCATAACACTTAGATTGTCATATTCATATACAAAGGTTTCTCTACGTGTATTACATGATCTAATCTCGTATACACAATGCTGATCGATCTAAGTTTGGGATCAACACTTGTCTTATAATTTCCTTCTTCTATTAGACTTGAGTTCTTCGACTTCATTAAACTTCTATCTTTAGACTTTTTCTTCGATAAATCTTCAGAATAGGCCTTGGACTTTTGTTCTTTTTACACTCTTGATCTTTTGACTTCGTCTTTTCTCGTTTTCTTCGATAAAAGCCCGTGATAGCCCGTGTTTTCTTCGTTTTTCATATTTTTATCCTGAATCACAATAAAAACACAAACCACGCATAATTCCGACTTTTACGACATAAAATACACGTTTTGGTCTTGTTATTATTGGAAATAAGTGGTAAAAGGGTAAGTGTTTTCACACTTATTAAATCCTCTACACTTGACCATTGCAATGCCCTCATGCAATGCATTAATTTCAAAGCACAGTTAAAATTTTTCATCATAAATAACCCACCCTGGCCTTTATTAAAAAGATAGAAATATATACAAAACAAGTAAAGATATCAAAGACTTACATTGGGGTTTTGGCTGTCATGAATGTTTATCATCCTCAAGTTTCACGTTCCCCATACCAAGCTTGAAAACGAGATCACTGTTATTATAAGTTAGCAAACTAACACGAACTCATGTGACCCAATTATTTACTTAGACTCCCTTATTCCTAGGTGTATCTCTTATAATTTTAATATTGTCTTAAATGATCACGATGATGCATTGTTCGACTTATTTCGATAGTTTATTTAGGCCGAAAATAAAGTGGGACGATTTAAGCAATAGTTAGCTAAAGGACAAAATATTTTAAAACTGCTTCTCGGGACCTCTTAAAGTTCATATCTTGGCATAACTCGCTTCGCGATTTGAGACCTTTCTCAGACCGATATTTGGCAGCGACTTCATACTTCGAATCTTGAGAGACGTTCTTGAAATTATGGTCTTCTCTTCATAATAGGAATTTCTTCACTTGAAATTTTGAGAGATTCTTCATACTTGGACCACGACTTCTTTATTTTTCTCCAATCTTTATTTTGGACTTTTATATACAACGATCCGCCTCCTTTTAGGACTTGGATCTATTTATCCTCATACCTTGCTAGGGTCTTTTCGGATAGACTTCTCCATGATCTTTAGGGGAGTATTTACTCTTCGTCGTGTGTCTCGATCCTTCATATTGATTTTTATAAATGATTCTTCACATCACTTTTGGATCTTTAGCAACAAAATGTAGCCCTCATGCCTTGCTAGGGCCTTTTCGGACTCGCCAATCTTCGCATCCCGCTTCAATAAGTTATGCCTTGGCTATGAACTCTAACTAATACCGAGCAACTTTTAAACGACCTTGTGCTAGAAGCTAAGTAACGTTTCAAATCGTACAACCTTATTTATTGCAAATATATTTATTAACAAGCGATGGGAGAAAAAGCTTATAATCAACACACATAAATTCATGAAAGAATACCAAACTTATAATTGACTCTATCATTTCTCGTTCTCCACAATTTAAAATCTCAATGAATGAGACTCGTGGATGCTTAGCCAATTAAATCAAATTTTTGGGTTTTCAAGTCATCTATAGGATCTTGCAACTTCTTGACACTTTCAAGTTTAGAATTCGCATTTTAAAGTTCCCTTGATAAACGACTTTCTAGGATCAATTATAGGAACTTGCGAAAAGTTCTTGTTCTTAACCCGTAAGAGTTAAGACTTTCGCGTTTTAAAGTTCCCTATATAAAAGCCTAGCAAAACTTGACGTAAACACGATAAGGATACTAGCTAAAGTAAACTTAGATAAGTAAACTCGGGTTGAGTCAAAATATTCACGACTTTTAAAAATTAAAACCACTTTATTAAAATTTATTTTAGCATAGAAAGAAAATAACTATAACAAAGGTAAATACAACTAGGCCAAAATAGATAAAAAATTTTGAAAAATGTAGAAAAATCAATTTTCCGGTTAAAATGAGGACAAATTCATGGAAAAGCCCACTTAACTTTGATAGAAGTCCCCCTAGACTTGATATAAACATTGTCTTCAATGATTAAGAATGTGGGAATAAATTCCCCTACACTTAGGACATTGTGCACATTGTTTAAATCTTCCTAAGGAAAGGACAAATAGAGTGATTTCAATGTGAACATATAAGATATGAAATATTGAATCACGACAGTTTAGGATAGAACCGGGAAGATGGGTACACGGGATCACGGTCGTCAAATGTCATCAAAAGTGGATCTTTGAAGCTTTAATCCCTGCACATCATAAGAAACATGACAACAAACACATACGGGGCTCCCCCTACACTTATTATGAAAAACGGTAAAGGATAGATCAAGGGGTTGCCTCCCGAGAAGCGCTTGTTTTTGTTATCCGAGTCACGAGCCTGACTCGATCCAGAACTAATTCAAGAGAAATGTGGCGAGGGATGGAATCATCTCATGAGAGATGTCCTCACCAAAGTACAGCTTCACACGTTGGCCATTCACTTTAAAATTAGACCCATTTGGCTGGGAAAGCTCAATGGTGCCATATGGGAAGACTTTGGCGACGGTGAATGGACCAGAACAACGGCTCTTCAGCTTGCCCGAGAAGATCTTCAACCGAGAGTTAAAGAGTAAAACTTGATCACCAACATGAAACTCTCGGCTCTTAATCCTTGAATCATGAATGATCTTGGTCTTCTCCTTGTAGATCAATGAATTCTCATAGCTTCATTCCTCAGTTCATTTAGCTCGTTGAGTTGAATCATCCGAAGATTACCGGCTTTGTTGATATCAAAATTGGCCCACTTCAAGGCCCAGTACGCCTTATGTTCCAGCTCAATAGGGAGGTGGCATGCCTTCCCGTACACAAGAAGATATGGAGTGCAACCAATGGGTGTCTTAAATGCGGTACGGAAAACCCACAAAGCATCATCTAACTTATCGGCCCACGAGGCACGATGCTCTTCCACAGTTCGCTCTAATATTCTCTTCAATCCACGGTTAGATATCTCGGCTTGACCATTTGTTTGGGGATGATAAGCGGTGGAAAGACGGTGATTGACACCATACTTAGCCTGACTCGAGCAAATTGATCATTTCAAAAATGAGTCCCACGGTCACTGATGATAGCACGAGGAACACCGAATCGAGCGAATAACTGCTTCAAAAAATTCACAACCACCCTCGCATCGTTCGTAGGGAGAGACTTTTATTCAACCCATTTGGATACGTAGTCAACGGCTACGAGGATGTACTTGTTCCCTTTAGATGATGGAAATGGCCCCATAATGTCGATGCCCCATACATCAAATATTTCACATTCTTGTATGAAATTTTGAGGCATCTCATCTTTATGTGTGTTCTTGACTTGTCTTTGGCAAGCATCACAATGTTTGACCATTTCATGAGTGTCATGATAAATGGAGGGCCAATAGAATCCAGAGTCGAAAACTTTCTTCGCGGTGTAATTAGGACCAAAGTGTTGATCCCAAACTTAGATCGATTTAGCTTGTGTAAACGAGATTAAATCAAGTTAAACACGTAGAGAAACTTTGTTGTGTATAAAACAATTTAAGTATTATGCGGAATTAATACTCAAACAAGAACACACAAACAATGTAAACCAAACTTTCACTTGATTGATTATAACAAACTTGCATACAATGAAAGTGTTAAACGTATGGAAAACTTACATGAAACAAAACCTAAAGGTCTTCTTTTATAGACATAAGAAGCCTTGTACAATAGTCTACGTATCAGCTATTCTAGGTAAAGATAAACATAGAAAATACATTATCAATCAAATCTTTATTATAAACAAACTAGAAACATAACACACGTAGACTAAGTCTTCTATCAGTGCTTGACTTCATCCTCTCAACGCTTGACATCTTTCTATCAATGCTTGATCTGTCAACGCTTGTTTTCTTATTATCAACGTCCCGATTACTCATGTCAGCGTCTAAGTGTACTGGCCACATTTTATTCCCAACAATCCTCCCCTAAACTTGATATCTACTCTAGTAATCAAGTTTCTGAATAAAAACTAAGAACTAGGAGGATTCTTACAAATCTTATCATATTGGTAATAAACATGCCTAATTAAATCTTTGGCCACATCACTTGAATAGTCAATCTCCAGCTGTGTTTTCTTCATATTCTCTAAAACTTCTTTGGACATGGGATACTCAGCATCTACAAGAAGATAATTAGCAAACTTTGTAGAAGTCAAATAATACACACCAGCAGCTGAATACAAAGGCCATTGAAGTCCACTGATATCATCCTCAAGATCCTTCCAAACATGATCTTCTTCTTCTGGTGCACACATCCTCTTGAATGTTGACCAAAGCTTTATTCCATTGACTGAAGTAGGTGCTTCAGTCTCATACTTGGCCATCAATAACCTCCAAAGGTCTACCAAGTCTTCCCTATCCATACTTGCAAAGAGAGACATAAGAGTAGTAAATGTGTGTACCTCTTTCCCATATCTGCCAATCATCCAAAACCCACTTGCATCTTCTTCATAGCTAATAATAGGGTTTTTGGCATCAAGAGGTAACACTTGTACCATATCTGAAGCTTCCATGGGTGAGAGCTTAATGCTCCTTCTTATAACAACTTCACTGGGAGTCACTTTATTTAAATCTTTAGGAAACTCAAGTGGAACTCCCTTTTTCAAAGGCCTTGGAACAATCATAGCTTTTGAATCTCCATCTCTTCTGCAAGTTCTTCTCTCCTTTAATCTGAGAGAAGTCTGATAGTATTCATTTCCTACACTGTTGCCCAAATGGGATAAGCCTTATACTCCAATTCTTCAAAGGATAATCCCTGCAATTTCTGAAAGGTCAATCCTGTTTGATGACATCTGAGCAACATGTAATAAAGCTCCCTCCTATCGCTCTTCAGCAGTTAGAAAACATTACTAGCCTTATGCTTCAGAATTACCTTGCAATCGCTTTGAACTCTTAGAAGAATCTCCAATCCCCAAATTTGATCTGAAATTATCATATCTGGATTCTCCATAACCTTATTTTCCCAAGCATGGTACATCTGAGCAACTTCGGTCATATCATAATCAACCTACAACTTTAACTCTCTAAGTTTCTCCCTTGCCAACTCATCACCTTATTCAAGTCTTTCTGGTTGTTCAATTATCATAACACTTGAATCTGAACTTTCATCATCACTTCCTTCTTGTTCCTCAGAAGTAACAACAAATGGTGATTCACCAACCTTCTTCTTTTCTTGTTCCATGAGTTGTGCAGCCAACTTTGAATCAAGCTCTACTTGTGTTGCATCCTTTGGAACTTCTGTTTCTACCATGATTCCTTTACCCTTATCTAATGGATCAATTATGGGTAAAGATGATGATGGTACATGTGAAGACACTTCCTCGATGATAGCTGATGACTGGAATACATTACCATATCTGTAGGTCTGTCAACGTTCAAATCCTGTGTGTCAGCGCCCAACTTACTCTTGTTAGCGCTTGGTGTGTCAACGTCCAAAGTCTGCTTATCAACGCTCACCTTACTCGTCTCAGCGCCTCTTATAAACTGCTCCATCATTGTTGTAAAGGAAAAATTCAAGTTTGTAGGAGTAACCAAAGGTGTATCAAAACCTGGTTGCTTCTTCAATTCAGTAAGGGCTTTAGCCACACCCAAATATTCTCCATCATGTGAGCCTTTGTCACTCACATGTACCTGCTCATCCTCCCCTTTGGAAGAATCCTCCATACCACGCCTATTGTTAGCATCCTCCAAAAGAACAATCCTCTCCCTCAATTGCTTGAGTTCAAGGCCTTGTGTACTGACTGTTTGTACCAAGTGTGCATTTTTTTTTGCAAGCTAATGCAGACAGCCGTCAATTCCAACATTGTGTATGGTTCCAATCTCCCCTCATCTAGAATGGGTATTTAACCTCCCAAAGTAGAGTCTTGGGGCATGGATGAGGTCTTAAAGATGTTAGGACTGGCTTGGCCTGCATCTAAGCAGGCACCAATAGTCCCAGCCTCACCCATATCACCAACCACACTTGTGGTGGTGGTTCTCTCTGCAACATGGCTAGGACCACTAGAGGAGAACACCCTAGTAGTCCTTGGGTGTTTTATCAACCTATATTCAGGGGGTGTAGAAGATGATGTTGATTGGGTGGTAGTTTGAAGGTTAAGGAGTGTTTGGGTCTGTGATGGAAATATGTCAACGTTTGGATTAGTAGTGTCAACGCCAACATTTAATGTGTCAGCGTTGAAGGATTCTTGGTCAAGTTCCATGTGTTGAGGTGAAGGTAAGGGGTCTGGTATTGGGTCAAGTTGTGGTTGTGGGTCAGGTTGAGGTTGTGCTACTGCAATAACAGCAAGCATGGCTTTGGTAAGGGGTAAGTCTTTATAAGGGGGTGAGTTCATCTTACTAAAAATAGCTTTATTTTGCACAGGTATCACATAAAAATCATCATGATCCCTGGTGCAATACCCTTGGTCATCAAAAATCATTTGTAAAAATCTTGGGTAAGCCAAAGTCATCTTATTACCCTTGTTTTTACACATGCCATCAAAAATTAGTTTATAAAAATTATAGTTTTGCCCATTTGTAATACACACAATTGCACTAGCAATTGATCTATTAATTTCATTGTGTGCAGTACATTTGGCACTCAAACATTGAAGGATGACATGTATTAAGTACTTCCAAGCTGGGGGAAATTCCTGTTTATGATATTTGTTTAAAGTTCCCTCTTCAGTGAAAGGATAACCCAAAGCTTGGAGTCCTTGTTCTATTTCATTAATGGGTAGAGTGGTTATACCATCTGCATCATTAAGATGCAAAGCCTGGTGAACCAAGGCTTCAATAACCACCCATGAACACCCATGAACAATAGCTGTTAATGTAGTCACATTATTAAGCGTTGAGGAACTGACAGTGTTCCAAAACTATTTAATATGAGTGACAAGGATGAGAGGAGCATGAGAAAGAGCATACCGTAATGGAGATGCATTCAAATACGCCACCATCTAGGTGTATTGAGGAAACAAAGCATCATCAGCCTCCAAATAAGCAATCATATTATGCTAACTTCTGAATCCCAATACCAAGTCACTTGGTTTAAACTTAGGCGCCATTGATGTAGAAAGCTGTTTATGAAAGATTGTAAAAGATGAAGAATAGGAGAAAAATTGTTAGACAAGAATATGAGAGTACCCTGTTTAAAAATAGGAGCCAAATATATAGGAGTGATAGGAACATGTGCTTGGTCAAAAATGAGGCAAGTATTTTCAAATATAATGATGAAAATATTGAAAAGAAAATAAGTTATCTTGTGCATTAATTAAAAGTTATCAACTCCCAAAATTACGGCTCCAATTTTCGTCAAAAAACAACTGGGTAGGACCCAATGAGTGTCAACGGTAAAAAATTACCCATCAACGCCCACCGGCTATATTCTTGTCAACGTTTTCAAAAGCCATGTCAACGTCTAAATTGGTCACAACAACGCTTGGAAATATATTTGTCAACGTCCAAAAATAAAAATAATAAAAATGAAAAAGGACCTTAACAAAGTAATTTATCCTAGTGAAGATAACCTATAAACAGAAAATTACTATAGGGCGGCAAGCACTGTCCAATTATGCACACTTGCTTATGCAAGATAGACATAACAGTCCTCTAGTGTCCCTTGCTAACCAAAATTCTTAACAGTTAAGTTATATCATAAAATCCCTTGTAAATCCCTTGACTTGTCTTTGGCAAGCATCACAATGTTTGACCATTTCATGAGTGTCATGATAAATGGAGGGCCAATAGAATCCAGAGTCGAAAACTTTCTTCGCGGTGTAATTAGGACCAAAGTGTTGATCCCAAACTTAGATCGATTTAGCTTGTGTAAACGAGATTAAATCAAGTTAAACACGTAGAGAAACTTTGTTGTGTATAAAACAATTTAAGTATTATGCGGAATTAATACTCAAACAAGAACACACAAACAATGTAAACCAAACTTTCACTTGATTGATTATAACAAACTTGCATACAATGAAAGTGTTAAACGTATGGAAAACTTACATGAAACAAAACCTAAAGGTCTTCTTTTATAGACATAAGAAGCCTTGTACAAGAGTCTACGTATCAGCTATTCTAGGTAAAGATAAACATAGAAAATACATTATCAATCAAATCTTTATTATAAACAAACTAGAAACATAACACACGTAGACTAAGTCTTCTATCAGTGCTTGACTTCATCCTCTCAACGCTTGACATCTTTCTATCAATGCTTGATCTGTCAACGCTTGTTTTCTTATTATCAACGTCCCGATTACTCATGTCAGCGTCTAAGTGTACTGGCCACATTTTATTCCCAACAATCCTCCCCTAAACTTGATATCTACTCTAGTAATCAAGTTTCTGAATAAAAACTAAGAACTAGGAGGATTCTTACAAATCTTATCATATTGGTAATAAACATGCCTAATTAAATCTTTGGCCACATCACTTGAATAGTCAATCTCCAGCTGTGTTTTCTTCATATTCTCTAAAACTTCTTTGGACATGGGATACTCAGCATCTACAAGAAGATAATTAGCAAACTTTGTAGAAGTCAAATAATACACACCAGCAGCTGAATACAAAGGCCATTGAAGTCCACTGATATCATCCTCAAGATCCTTCCAAACATGATCTTCTTCTTCTGGTGCACACATCCTCTTGAATGTTGACCAAAGCTTTATTCCATTGACTGAAGTAGGTGCTTCAGTCTCATACTTGGCCATCAATAACCTCCAAAGGTCTACCAAGTCTTCCCTATCCATACTTGCAAAGAGAGACATAAGAGTAGTAAATGTGTGTACCTCTTTCCCATATCTGCCAATCATCCAAAACCCACTTGCATCTTCTTCATAGCTAATAATAGGGTTTTTGGCATCAAGAGGTAACACTTGTACCATATCTGAAGCTTCCATGGGTGAGAGCTTAATGCTCCTTCTTATAACAACTTCACTGGGAGTCACTTTATTTAAATCTTTAGGAAACTCAAGTGGAACTCCCTTTTTCAAAGGCCTTGGAACAATCATAGCTTTTGAATCTCCATCTCTTCTGCAAGTTCTTCTCTCCTTTAATCTGAGAGAAGTCTGATAGTATTCATTTCCTACACTGTTGCCCAAATGGGATAAGCCTTATACTCCAATTCTTCAAAGGATAATCCCTGCAATTTCTGAAAGGTCAATCCTGTTTGATGACATCTGAGCAACATGTAATAAAGCTCCCTCCTATCTCTCTTCAGCAGTTAGAAAACATTACTAGCCTTATGCTTCAGAATTACCTTGCAATCGCTTTGAACTCTTAGAAGAATCTCCAATCCCCAAATTTGATCTGAAATTATCATATCTGGATTCTCCATAACCTTATTTTCCCAAGCATGGTACATCTGAGCAACTTCGGTCATATCATAATCTACCTACAACTTTAACTCTCTAAGTTTCTCCCTTGCCAACTCATCACCTTATTCAAGTCTTTCTGGTTGTTCAATTATCATAACACTTGAATCTGAACTTTCATCATCACTTCCTTCTTGTTCCTCAGAAGTAACAACAAATGGTGATTCACCAACCTTCTTCTTTTCTTGTTCCATGAGTTGTGCAGCCAACTTTGAATCAAGCTCTACTTGTGTTGCATCCTTTGGAACTTCTGTTTCTACCATGATTCCTTTACCCTTATCTAATGGATCAATTATGGGTAAAGATGATGATGGTACATGTGAAGACACTTCCTCGATGATAGCTGATGACTGGAATACATTACCATATCTGTAGGTCTGTCAACGTTCAAATCCTGTGTGTCAGCGCCCAACTTACTCTTGTTAGCGCTTGGTGTGTCAACGTCCAAAGTCTGCTTATCAACGCTCACCTTACTCGTCTCAGCGCCTCTTATGAACTGCTCCATCATTGTTGTAAAGGAAAAATTCAAGTTTGTAGGAGTAACCAAAGGTGTATCAAAACCTGGTTGCTTCTTCAATTCAGTAAGGGCTTTAGCCACACCCAAATATTCTCCATCATGTGAGCCTTTGTCACTCACATGTACCTGCTCATCCTCCCCTTTGGAAGAATCCTCCATACCACGCCTATTGTTAGCATCCTCCAAAAGAACAATCCTCTCCCTCAATTGCTTGAGTTCAAGGCCTTGTGTACTGACTGTTTGTACCAAGTCTGCATTTTTTTTTGCAAGCTAATGCAGACAGCCGTCAATTCCAACATTGTGTATGGTTCCAATCTGCCCTCATCTAGAATGGGTATTTAACCTCCCAAAGTAGAGTCTTGGGGCATGGATGAGGTCTTAAAGATGTTAGGACTGGCTTGGCCTGCATCTAAGCAGGCACCAATAGTCCCAGCCTCACCCATATCACCAACCACACTTGTGGTGGTGGTTCTCTCTGCAACATGGCTAGGACCACTAGAGGAGAACACCCTAGTAGTCCTTGGGTGTTTTATCAACCTATATTCAGGGGGTGTAGAAGATGATGTTGATTGGGTGGTAGTTTGAAGGTTAAGGAGTGTTTGGGTCTGTGATGGAAATATGTCAACGTTTGGATTAGTAGTGTCAACGCCAACATTTAATGTGTCAGCGTTGAAGGATTCTTGGTCAAGTTCCATGTGTTGAGGTGAAGGTAAGGGGTCTGGTATTGGGTCAAGTTGTGGTTGTGGGTCAGGTTGAGGTTGTGCTACTGCAATAACAGCAAGCATGGCTTTGGTAAGGGGTAAGTCTTTATAAGGGGGTGAGTTCATCTTACTAAAAATAGCTTTATTTTGCACAGGTATCACATAAAAATCATCATGATCCCTGGTGCAATACCCTTGGTCATCAAAAATCATTTGTAAAAATCTTGGGTAAGCCAAAGTCATCTTATTACCCTTGTTTTTACACATGCCATCAAAAATTAGTTTATAAAAATTATAGTTTTGCCCATTTGTAATACACACAATTGCACTAGCAATTGATCTATTAATTTCATTGTGTGCAGTACATTTGGCACTCAAACATTGAAGGATGACATGTATTAAGTACTTCCAAGCTGGGGGAAATTCCTGTTTATGATATTTGTTTAAAGTTCCCTCTTCAGTGAAAGGATAACCCAAAGCTTGGAGTCCTTGTTCTATTTCATTAATGGGTAGAGTGGTTATACCATCTGCATCATTAAGATGCAAAGCCTGGTGAACCAAGGCTTCAATAACCACCCATGAACACCCATGAACAATAGCTGTTAATGTAGTCACATTATTAAGCGTTGAGGAACTGACAGTGTTCCAAAACTATTTAATATGAGTGACAAGGATGAGAGGAGCATGAGAAAGAGCATACCGTAATGGAGATGCATTCAAATACGCCACCATCTAGGTGTATTGAGGAAACAAAGCATCATCAGCCTCCAAATAAGCAATCATATTATGCTAACTTCTGAATCCCAATACCAAGTCACTTGGTTTAAACTTAGGCGCCATTGATGTAGAAAGCTGTTTATGAAAGATTGTAAAAGATGAAGAATAGGAGAAAAATTGTTAGACAAGAATATGAGAGTACCCTGTTTAAAAATAGGAGCCAAATATATAGGAGTGATAGGAACATGTGCTTGGTCAAAAATGAGGCAAGTATTTTCAAATATAATGATGAAAATATTGAAAAGAAAATAAGTTATCTTGTGCATTAATTAAAAGTTATCAACTCCCAAAATTACGGCTCCAATTTTCGTCAAAAAAACAACTGGGTAGGACCCAATGAGTGTCAACGGTAAAAAATTACCCATCAACGCCCACCGGCTATATTCTTGTCAACGTTTTCAAAAGCCATGTCAACGTCTAAATTGGTCACAACAACGCTTGGAAATATATTTGTCAACGTCCAAAAATAAAAATAATAAAAATGAAAAAGGACCTTAACAAAGTAATTTATCCTAGTGAAGATAACCTATAAACAGAAAATTACTATAGGGCGGCAAGCACTGTCCAATTATGCACACTTGGTTATGCAAGATAGACATAACAGTCCTCTAGTGTCCCTTGCTAACCAAAATTCTTAACAGTTAAGTTATATCATAAAATCCCTTGTAACTCCCAGGTAAACCCAATATAAACATACCCAAGTCTCCCAACAGACCACATCCAATTCTAGGCCAAAAAAGGTCTTGGCAGCATGCATAGTATATCAACTTTTCATGCTACCGTGCCTCATGAGATAGTAAACTAACTCATACTCACCAATGGACACAATCTAGAACTGTGATAAGAGTATCATAAGAATACACAAAAGTCCTAATGGTTCCTAAAACCTCCCCTCAAACTGTGATACATAAGTTGCCAAATAATATGCATGTAAATAAAAATTTATGTCAAGATAGGAATATAAATATTCCAACCATCATCCATAAATTGAAACATGCTCCAATGATTCTCCAAGGATCCATAAGCAACTCTGTATTCAATGGTACAATGCTAACAATGCCTGCACACTTAGATCAAAAACCACAAAACTAACATGTTGCTGACAACGTCACGATAACACTTATCAGCGTTAAGATAACCTTTGTCAGCGTTAGTGATGAGACTGCTTTTATACATAGTCTCATCGTCCAAAAAGGGATTTAAATGCATTAAATATCATGAAAATACCCAAATATATGCTTGTGTTTGTTTCTTGTGTATTTTAGGTACGGATATTGAGAAAATGACAAAAGATCACAAGAATCATGCAAAAACGAACACGGGAAACGAAGCCGCACATTGAACCAAGTCCTAGTGAAGAATTTTCCAATGAAACCCTTGAAGATTTGAAGATTTATGAAGAAGGGTCCTCCAGTATTGAATAATTGACACTTTATACCCTTTTATCTTCATAATTACAAGATTGGTCCCTAAAGTTTGTCAATATTGCAAAAAGGGCCCTCCACTCTAAAGAATTGGCAATTTTAGTCCCTCAACAAAACTAAAATGTCAATATTAGTTCTTCTCAAAGTCAAACATACCATGAAGAACTCCAAGTTACAAGAATTACAAATTTGGTCCTTTAAAAATGTCAAAATTACCAAAAGGACCCTTGACTTTGAAGACTTGGCAAAAATGGTCCCTCATTAATCATGACTTGGCAATTTTAGTCCTCTAAAATGTCAAATATACAAGTCAAGACCATAATCCTTGAATAAAATACCAAATCAGTCCTTCAAGAATCATGAAATGGCAAGAAATACCCCTGAAAATACTTTGGAAAAGTATTGGGGCAAAAGTGTGAAAAGTGAAACTTTATTACAAAGGGAATCCGGATTTGTGGTATTTATTTACAAAGTAAAACAAGTTTGGAAAACAAGGGTGATTCCTGCCAAGACAACCTAAGTTACCTAGACCAGTGGTGGGGTGACACGTGCCCCACTCACTCTCTCCACCAATCACAACTCACCAATACTCCACCTCACCCATCCACTAACCTGGTTTATTACTTAAATAATCTTGGCGCCTTAAACACTAATTTAAATCCTAATCACCCCTTAAACAGATGAAACACCCAACTATTCACTCAAGAACGAGAATCAGGGATTTTTGTTTAAGCAAAAATTAATCTTCCATACTATCCAGATTAATGATTAATGATTTTTTAATCATAACCCAACCTTAAAAACTCTTGCCACCTCACTCAGCAGCCCCACAAGAGATTCCCCTGCTACAAAGGTTGAAGATACTGCCAAAAACCACCAGACATCCAATGTTTAGGATTGAAGCTTACTTTTTAAGCTTGATACAAGCCATTGGATGCACTTTTCACATGCCAGCTACAACAAACTGCCAAGAAAAATCACATGATCAAGCATATATTCAAACTTCACAAGGGAAAATTTGGAACTTCCATAGTTAGGGTTACACGTTTTTATGCATTCAGTAGTTAGTTTGTAGCCTATATAAAGGCCTTAGGGTATTACATTTATCCTTGCTCTTGAATTTTCCTTTGTTCAAAATTCTGTAAATCCATATTCAGTTTAATGAAATGTGTTTGAATCTTTGAAGAAAACTCAAGTGCCATTGTTGTTTACTGCTTATTATTGCTCTTAGTTTGTTAATCTTGAATCTCAAAACCTGTTTTTAAGGAGTGTACAAAAGTTTGCACATTTTCCTTCAAGCTTGATATTTTGCTAAGTTTCTTGGTACACCTTGGAATTCTTAGGCTATAAAGCTGATCATAGCATCCTGATATTGAGTTATCAAGGTGTGGTGAAACCTATAACTTGGGGATAATTAAGTGTGGGATACAAGAGTTGCATTAATCAAGGCTTTTTAACCTTTCTGTTTTTGATATTTTGCTTCTAACCTTGTTGAATCTTAGCAGGCTTTATTGTGGAAGCTTGTACTTGTTCTTGCTAGTACATAAGCTTAAAATTCATGGGTGTGGATGTACATCCATGAGGTACACATCATTCTACCTCAAATCTGTTAAAAATGTGGATTTTCGGTGATTTTGTGTGTGACTTTGTTCTTGCTGATTTTATGGTCTAATCTTGCTTAAATCTGCTTAATATATCTGTTATTGTGCTTACTTGGGCTTGGGTGGTCTTGAAATACACTTTTGATTTGAAAATTGTGATTTGAAAATTTAAAGGGGTGTTTGGGATTAACTGTTAAAGATCATAAGTGCTTATTGTGTTTGTGGAAAGTGTATTTTGTGCTTTGTATCTGTTATTGACTTGTTTGAGTGCTATTTGCTGTAAGTTATTGGGTTTAAAACCTCAAATCAAACATTGTGCTATATCTCATTGAGTTTAACTGTTTTTGACCTAACATTTTGGTAAAATCTAGAATTTATGCATGCTTAGGGTAAAAGGCTGTTAAATCATTGTTTATACAACATATGTGATAGATCTTAGTGGTTGAATTTGGCTTGTTGGTCAAGTGCATCAGCAAAAGTAAAAACTGCATGTTCATAGTTCATCAGTAACTTTAACTACTTGAATCTTGACCTATACTTTGAATCAGTGCATGAAACCTGTTTAGACTTGTTTATTTAAGCTTATTATTGCTTGTGTATGCATTTGGTTAAGTTTGGCTGGCTGAATTGTGCTATAAGTGCTTATTGAACCTCAACTGCTTATTTGTTCATGTCTGTGCTAGATCTGGTGATGTTTTGATTAAACTGTACTAATTGGCTGTTAGTGATTGTGGTTTCTTTGTTGTATTTGACTCCTCTTGATCCACTGATCATCTGGGTGCGTTTATGTAACTTGAATCTCCAAAAAAGTCACTAAAGACAAAAAAGTCAAGAAGTCAAGCAGTGGAAAAAGTTTCCACTGCTTAACACCCAAAACTAGCCCCTTCTAGTGCAATTTTTCAGTTAAATTATCAATAAGCCATTTTGGCTTATCCAGACCTGCAACAACTTATTTTTTGTGATAGATCTTCATCATTTGACCCATTTGTTTGAACTGGAGCTTATTAGACTTTGACTTTGACTTTTTGCTAGAAAACTAACTCATTTGACTTTTTCATAAGTGCTTATTTGCTTATTTCAGCTTATTGAGTGAACTTATTTGAAAACTTTTTGTTGATTAAGCTTAGTTAAGTCATTTAAAAGCGTTAGAAACTTGAATCAGCTCTTGGGATAGCCTAGAACTCAAAAACAACTATTTTGTCGTTTTCTATAGATTGCTTATTGCATTTTTAGGCTTATTCCTTGGACTTTTTTCAAATTTATTTTTACAGAAGTCTTAAGCAACTCAAAATAAGCTTGTGTCTCTAATTTGAGCTTATGGCATCAGCTTATAGCTTAATGGGCCAAAAAGCCCATTAAGAATAAGTTGTTTGATATAAGTCAGCTTATTTTACATTTTCAGCTTTTGGGCCTTTAAAAAGTTGTGTTTAAAATCAAATTTTGAGTCAGATAGGAGTTTTTGGGCTTAATTGGACAACATTTTTCTTATTGGGCCTTAATAAGCCCATGGTCTGTTTTGACTTTTAGCCCATTTCTAGGCCCATTAGGGGTATTTTTGTAATTTCAACTTCATTTTTTGTTTATTTAGGTTAAAATAAGCTAGTTTGCAAGTTTTTAGAATTTTTTATAAATTTTGGATTTTTAATATTATTTTATTATTAAAAATTAAAATTTAGATTTTTCAAGTTTTTATATTTTTCTTAGGTTAAGCATATCAGATTAGGAATTTTACAACTTTTAGAATATTTTTGTTGTTCTTAGATTAAATTTTAAAATTATTTTACGTTTCAATAGTTTTTAATTGTTTTTAAATAGTTTTAATTAATTTTAAAAAAATTCAAAAATAGTTTTAAATTAAGTTAGGGTATTTTAGAGGTTTACAATTGAAAAAATTTCATTTTGGGCTTTTTGTTTATTAAATTTATTTTTAGGGCTTTAATTAGAATTAAAAAATCATTATTTAATTAAATAAAAGGTTTGGGTGGTTTTTGATTTTTTGTAAACTCTTAATACATTATTTAGGATTTATTACAATTTTTTAGGAATTTTTAGGGTAAATTTTTAAATTTGGTACTTTTTACGGTTTTACGTGTACGACCTTTTCATCTTAGTGTAATCCGTCATCGTAACCGTCATTCTCTTCTTATCCCCTTTCTATTTTCTTTTCTCATAATCAATATAATCACATAATTAATCATCTCTCTACACAACACACTAGCCTCCTTGAGAACGATCCCCTCGTTGGATCATAACTCATGGTTTTCTTAAATCACTTGTGTACTTACCGTAATAACCTTGTTTTCCTAAACAAGTGTAAAATTACAACCATCATTTTTGGCGCCGCTGCCGGGGAGGCGTGTTGTCTTTTGATTTAGCAATTGTTGTTTTTATACATAGCCATAATATCTATTTGTATTAGTAGCACTCTACTAATACGTATTATCGGTTTTTCGTTTTTTGTGTGAATACTATTACTATATTGTATACGTAGAACAATCAATTCACAAGTACTCCAAAAGTGTGAAAACACAACCTTGACTTGGGAGGTCATAACCCAATCATTGTATTCGAATCTCAAACAAGAAAGAAAAGGCAAAAATAGATAAATACTTTCGTGAAGCTCGATTTTGAAAAATACAAACTATAAGGTGGGTATTATAAAATATACCCTAAGGAAAAATTCTCTTAAGTGCTTCGCGCCGCCTCGTTTCCCCGCTTGCTTGTGAGTATTTGATTTTGAGAGCTAATCGAGGGTTTTGCCGCCCAAAGTATTATTAAGTATCATATATACTTTCTTGGTTTCATTTATTAAACCCTCTTTAACGTTTTGGTGCTCCACCAACGTTCTAGAGTCATCGAAGGCGTTCACTTCACGTGATCGTTTTCATTCCTTGAGGCTTCTTTTAATCAAGAGATTTGATTAAGGATGAGATTTGTAGATTTTGGTCTACTTAATACAATCACAAAATCCAAAAAAAATAAAAACAATCTAAAACCACAAAAAAATTGAAAAATACAAAACACCAAAAAGAACCTTCTTTGCTCACCCCCACGTTGTACGTGACGTTTATGCTTACTCGTAATCAAGCAAGACGTGCACGTAAACCAAAAAACCGAAAGGAGTCAACACCTACTCCTAATCTTTCTAGTTAGGAGTCTCCTATTGACGAACCCATTGTTAGAGAAGAACCAACCATGGCGAATCGAACTATGATGGAGTTACTTCAAGCACCCACCGAGGGTTATGGAGAGGCTATTGTGATTCCCGCTATCCTTGCGGAGAATTTTGAAGTAAAAACGGGTTTGTTGTCGATGATCCAAAACAAAAATTCCGTGGTGATGAAAAGGACAACCCACACAACCATATCCGCCAATTCAATCATCTTACCGCCACTTGCAAGTTTAAGAATGTTGCTAATGACTCGATTAAGATGATGCTTTTTCCGTATTCCTTAGCGGGGCCCGCTAAAATTTGGTTAGAGAAAGAGCCACCCAATTCTATATTAACGTTGAAGGATCTCGTGTCTAAATTTGTGAACCAATTTTTTCCGCCCTCTAAGACTACGCATTTGAAAAACGAGATTCCAAAATTTTCACAAGAGTTTAATGAGAGTTTTTCAACGGCTTGGAATAGGTTTAAGGAAATGTTACATTAGTGTCCTCATCACGGTTTTTCCGACTTGCATCAAATTGACACGTTTTACAATGGAATTAATGATCATGAAAGGGATTATCTTAATGCCGCTGCGGGTGGTAATTTTTTGTGTAAAACGGTTGAGGAAGCTTTGGTGATAATTGAGAATAGATCTAAGGTGTATATCCTCGTAGCACGTCGAGTGTTCGTAAGGCTTCGTCTTCGGCTTCACCTTCTTTGTCTACTACCATCGATGCTTGCCAAATTGAGGCGAACTTGGAAAACAAAATCTTTGATAAGCTTAAAGGTCTTCTAATTGAGTTCAAAGTTGGAGAACCAAGTGCTCCCGCTATGGCTAAAGCGGTTGAGGTTTCATGCATATATTGTGGTGGAGTTCATGATTTCTCCGAGTGCATTACCAACGGTGGTAACATTTCGAGTGCCTACGCGACCACGAGAACTTATAACCAAAACGGTCAAGTTACCCGCTCTAATCAATTGACTCCACCGGGTTTTGGTTCAAATCAAAATGCTAACAACAACTATCGCAACAATCAAGTTGGTTTCAAAAACAATTACAACAAGGGAAACTATGGTAATCAAGGGGCTAATAATCAAGTTTCAAACAAAAATCAAAGTGATTTCCAAAACAACAACAAAAGTTTGCAAACGTTGAAAGATCTTCCAAATTAATTTGTTAAATACGGTAATGGGAACGATGCTAGGTTTGACAACATTCAAATAGAAATCATTAGCCTAAGATCCGTGTTTAAGAACGACTTGAAGAAAGAGTTGAAAAATGAGTTAGCAAATGAGCTTAAAATCCATACAAACAAAATGGAAGGAAATGTAACTAGGTTACAACAAAACAAACCAAAAATGGAACAAGGGCAACATGAAATCAAGCAAGAAATGATTAAAGCCGAGAAGAGGCATTCCGTGTTTAAGGATAAAATTTCATCTATGTTTGAGGCAATTATGTGCAAACCGTCTTCGAGTAGTCTTCCTAGAAACACCGTATCAAACCCTAAGAGTGAGATGAAAGTGATTACCACACGTAGTGGTAAGACACTTAAGGAACCGACTCCTCAACTAATTGCTCCTACGGAGGATGCAATTGAGGAAGAACCCGAGGTGGTGGTCGAAAAGGAGAATGTCCAAATCCCACGAAGTACCGCTCATGCCACACCTACGGTTGACCCATTACCAAAATTGGAACTCGAGATTCCAAAGGCTATGCCTATGCCTCAACCCACACCACTTTTGCCCTATCCATCGAGACTTAGAAAGGAGAAACGTCAAGAGCGCGACAATTATCAATTTGATCTTTTTATGAAAATGTTTCGTGATTTGCACTTTAATGTGAGTTTCGCCGATGCTTTGGTCATGATGCCTCGATTTTCCACTAACTTTAAGAGTATGTTAACAACAAGGAGATATTGCATCAATTGTCTAGTTTTTCATCGGTTTATCTTAATCGCATACCTCAAAAAGTCGGTGATCCCGGTAAATTCTTGATCCCTTGTGCAATTCAAGATATGGAAGAATGCTATGCCTTGGCCGATCTTGGTGCTAGCATTAATTTGATGCCACTTGAAATCTTCAAGTCGCTCAATCTTCCTAATCGTACTCCTTCACTAATGTCTATCGAGTTGGCCGACCATTCCACGATTCCCGCATGTGGATTGGCGGAAGACGTTTTTGTGAAAGTGGGAAAGTTCTATTATCCGGTAGACTTTATCGTTGTCGATATACCCACGGGTACTCAAGTTCCTCTCATTTTAGGTCGTTCGTTTTTAGATACGTTTATGGATTTGATCAATGTTCATGATAGAAAGATCACCTTACGTTTCAACGACTAGGAACTTGTTATAAACGCAACTCAAAACTCTCAAATTTCTCATGTTTATTCCGTTGAAACCATAAACATCGTTGATATGATCGACGTTGTTTGCGAGGAATTTTCACATGAAGTTCTAGGTTTTGGTGATGATGAAAATAGTGGCAATCCCACTATGTTAGATCCCATTCTTGATAATTCGACACCAACCTTCACTCCATTTGAAGGTGGTGGTTTTACGTTGGAAGAATACGATGTTCCACGTACTTGTAACGAAGACCTTGACAACGATGAGGAATTCTTGATTATCAAGGATTTTCTTAACGATTTCCCATTTCCTCCACCCGAGGAGGTTATGAGTATCGAGCCAAAATCTTCAATTGAGGAACCACCTATCCTCGAGTTGAAAGATTTACCTCTTCATCTCGAATATGTCTTTTTGGAGGAGGGCGACAAGTTGCCGGTTATTATAGCGAAGGAACTTTCGGATGATGAAAAAACCGCACTTGTCGATGTTCTAAAGGATCACAAAGGGGGAATTGCGTGGAAGTTATCCGACATTAAGGGGATCGATCCCAAATTTTGTACCCACAAAATCTTAATGGAGGAGGATTACAAGCCCGCAATTCATTGTCAAAGGAGGGTGAACCCCAAAATTCACGACGTCATCAAAAAGGATGTCCTTAAACTCCTTGACGCGGGAATGATTCACCCTATTTCCGATAGCCCTTGGGTGAGTCCTATTCATTGTGTCCCTAAGAAGGGAGGAATGACCGTTGTGCCAAACGATGCCAACGAGTTAATTCCCACTAGACACTTGACCGGATGGAGAGTTTGCATTGACTATCGAAAGTTGAATGAAGCCACTCGTAAAGACCATTTTCCCTTGCCCTTCATGGACCAAATGTTGGAGCGTCTTGCGGGAAACGATTTCTATTGCTTTTTAGATGGTTTTTCAGGTTACTTCCAAATTCCCATCGATCCTTGTGATCAAGAAAAAATTACGTTTATGTGTCCATATGGAACGTTTGCCTATCGTAGAATGCCATTCGGACTTTGTAATGCACCGGGAACCTTTCAAAGGTGCATGATGGCTATTTTTCATGATATGATCGAGAAGACGATGGAAGTCTTCATGGATGACTTCTCCGTGTTTGGTAGTTCGTTCACTTCGTGTTTGTCGAATCTTGAGAGAATGTTGAAGCGTTGTGAGGAAACCAACCATGTGCTTAATTGGGAAAAATGACATTTTATGGTTAAAAGTGGAATCGTCTTAGGGCACAAGGTTTCGAAAGCGTGGATTGAGGTAGATCAAGCTAAGGTAGACGTCATCGCCAAATTACCTCATCCCAAAACCGTTAAGGGAGTTAGGAGTTTCCTAGGCCACACGGGCTTTTATCGTCGATTCATCAAGGATTTTTCAAAGATCTCTCGACCTATTACTCATCTTCTTGAAAAAGAGGCACGTTTTGTCTTTGACGAAGATTCTGTACGAGCCTTTGAAATCCTTAAGAGGAAACTTACCGAAGCTCCCATTCTTGTTGCTCCCAATTGGAACCTCCCCTTTGAGCTCATGTGTGATGTTAGTGACTACGCTATTGGGGACATATTGGGGCAACGTCATGAAAAGCACTTCTTTCCTATTCACTATGCTAGCAAGACAATGACCGAGGCTCAACTTAAATACACTACAACGGAGAAGGAGTTCCTTTCCGTGGTGTACGCATTTGAGAAATTCCGACCTTATCTCGTCTTGACGAAATGCATAGTGTATACGGATCATTCGGCTATCAAGTATCTCATGGCTAAACAAGATGAAAAGCCGAGATTACTTCGTTGGATTCTCCTCCTTTAAGAATTTGATCACAAAATCGTTGACAAAAAAGGAGCCGAGAATCTAGCGGCCAATCATCTTTCTCGTTTGGAAGATCCTCAGCAAAGTGTTTACGAGCCCAAGGAAATCATCGAAACATTTCCGCTCGAGACACTTGGTGTAGTGAATTCTAAGCTTGATTCTTCCACCCCATGGTTTGCGGACATCGCAAATTACCATGTGGGAAACTTCATCATCAAGGGTATGACGACTCAAGAAAAACGAAAATTCTTTGGTGACGTCAAGTTCTACTTTTGTAACGACCCTTACTTGTTTCAAACTTGTGCGGATCAAATCATCCGACGTTGTGTATTTGGCACCGAAGGTTCTAATATCCTTAGAGCTTGCCACGAGGGACCCACGGGTGGTCACCATGGTGCTAATCTCACGGCTAAGAAGGTCTTTGATGCCGGTTTCTTTTGGCCTACTATTTACCGAGATGCACATGAGCTTGTGAAGTCGTGTGACTCATGTCAACGACAAGGAAAAGCCTCACAAAAAGATGAAATGCCACAAAATATCATCCAGGTGTGTGAGATCTTTGACGTTTAGGGCATCGACTTTATGGGGCCGTTCCCATCATCTCGTGGTAATAAGTACATCCTTGTCGTCATGGACTACCTATCTAAGTGGGTGGAAGCTAAGGCTTTGCCCACCAATGATGCTCGTGTGGTAGTCAAGTTTTTGAAAAGCTTGTTTTCTCGGTTTGGAACCCCTCGTGCGATCATAAGTGATCGTGGAACCCATTTTTGTAACGACCAATTCGAAAGGTTCCTAAGGAAATATGGGGTTACACATCGGCTTTCTACGGCTTATCACCCACAAACGAGTGGGCAAGTCGAGGTTTCAAACCTAGCTTTGAAGAGGATCTTGGAGAGATCCGTTGGGGAAAACCAACAATCTTGGTCGGATAAGTTGGACGATGCTTTATGGGCCTTTAGGACCGCTCATTAGACGCCCATTCGGTGCACTCCTTATAAGCTTGTGTATGGAAAACATTGTCATTTGCCAATTGAATTGGAACACAAGGCTTATTGGGCCCTAAAGCATTGTAATGATGACATAGAGACCGCGGGAAAACACCGGAAAATGCAACTAAATGAATTGGATGAACTGAGGGATATTGCTTATGAAAATTCATTGATTTATAAAGAAAAGACTAAAAAGTTGCATGATTCTAAAATTAAAAACCGGGTTTTTAACATTTGGGATCATGTTTTGCTTTTTAATTCTCGTTTGAAAATCTTTTCCGTTAAGTTGAAATCCCGTTGGTCCAGTCCATTCACCGTGACTCAATTTTTTCCTTATGGGACCATCGAGCTAGCTCAAAATGATGGCCCCAATTTCAAGGTGAATGGACATAGGTTGAAGCACTACTTTGTCGGGGAAGTTCCATCCTTGAACTACCTCGACCAAATCACCTTCCCTAATGATAATTAGTATTGAGGTGATCGAGTCGAGCTCATGATGTGGAAACCTTGGTTTCCGGATCTTTTAAGCTACTAGGAATGCATCATGCTCATATGATTTAACAATCAAAGCGGAATTAGAACACGACACATTAACAAGGTGTTTAGGCACGAATAACATGAATTAAAACAAATGGATTGCTCATTATATTAATAACGAACAACCACTAGACGTGTATACATTGAATCCCACGTCTAGTCGACACACACTTTAGGTTTACATTGTGAATGAATTATATGAATAAAACCTATGACCCTTGGTTCCTATTATAGTGTAAGGATTAGGGTTTACAAGAGATAATGATGAATAAACAAGTAAATCTTCTATTTAAATAAACTTATGAAGAATATCTTTTGCATGTTTATCTAAATAGAAGCTTCCATAAGCTTCTTTGTCTATGTTTTGTCAATGCTTAAATTGCATGTGACAATGCTTGGATTGCACACGACAATGCTTGATTCCATCAACGCCTAAATAACTCTTGTCAACGCCTGGAATGCTCTTGTCAACGCCTAGACAAATACTTCACGTTTTCTTCATTTTTGAGTTTCTGCCACATCAACTTTTTGACCCAACAATCTTCCCCTAGTTGATAGTGGCAAAACTCTATGTGTATCTCTTGTAAGTTATACATGATCTTCAAATTGCTTCCCCTCAAGTGTAGCACGTATTTCTTCCCCTTTTTGTCACATCAACAAGGAAGTAAACAATGTTGCAATGTTGAAGATTCTCCATATGTAGGCTCTGTGTAATGATCTTGAAGAAAAATAAATAAAGTATTCTTGATGTAGAAGTAGAGTAACCCAACCTTGTGTTGCATGTCTTGTACTATCCATGTGATGAAGAACTTATACCTGGCAAATTATAAGTAGACCTTGATCCCTTGTCAATATTCTCATCCTTTGTGAGACACTGAGCACGATAATGTAACTCCTTCAAGTGTTATGACAAGCCTTCATCACCAACCATGTAAAGCACGAACAAGTTACCTTTAAAGTCTATGGCACTTTAAGATATGATAGAACACAATCTCGCGAAAATCTTCTTCAATCATCAAACTTACCATAAGAATTCTTCCCCTTAAGCTAACACCTCTTCATGACGAATTTAATGGAATAACATCTTCATACCATATGTAAAAGGATCTTAACGGATAACTCTTTCACAAGGCTATTCCGATTACATAGTTTAAAATATCCATCAAATTCCATAAAAAGTTGCTAACTCGCTTTAAGATCATTAATTCCTTTCGAAAATATCCGAGCCATAAATATCACCATGATATTCTGAATTAAAACGGAGATTCCATGTACCTTTGTGTGTATTTTCCTCCTTTTTGTGTGCTAAAAACGTCACAATTTTCCAAACAGCAGCAAACCTTTTGTTGTCCAAGAACCTCTCTTATCCAATATCATAATCAGATGCTTTATCCGATATCGAACAACACGTATCAGCGTTTGAAACACATATCTCGGACAACACTGTCAACCTGTCAGCGTTGACTTATTCCTTGTCAGCGTCAACTCAAGGCTTGTCAGCGCCTCAATTACAAACGTCAGCGTTAATCTTTGTCAGCGTCATGTTTCCTGCTGACGTCATCTTTGCATCCAAAAGTGGCGTATTCCATGTCTTGCATTCTTTGATGCACCGTGTGAACACACACTCAATATCCAATCAAAAGCTTTTGGTCGTGTGAACACAGAATGAATAGACAATCGAACACCATATCTTGATCAGGAACCAATGAGAGCCCTTCAACCGTGTGAACAAAAGAATTTTCCACCAATGAAAATCCTAGAACCGTGTGAACATAGAGAATCTATAATTCATGTGAATTGATTCTCGTCACATGAAAAGCTATAACATATCACGTCACTTTTCATTGCTATTGTTATCAACGTGGGACCAGCAGCCTTTGTATATCATGAATAGCAAAAACACTTTCCTTCACGTCTTCTAGTTAAACGAAGAGATCCCATGGACACAACAGCAACATTAAATCATAGCCAAAACACAGCGATCTAGGGTTTGGAAATTTGAGCATCGAAACCCTAATTAGGGTTTGTAAATTAACCTTAGATCGTGTATCTTCACACGTTTTAACAGCCACGAACAACATAACATTCTGCTTTCTATGTAGATCTAGGGTTTGAGTAACCCTAGTTCATGATTTCATGTGAAAAATAAAAAATGTTAATACCTTAAATAGTGAATTTCGACCTTGAATAACTTCTTCTTTAGGGCTCAGATCGAAAATCCCTTCGATGAGATTCTAGACACAAGTGCCAAGAATCTACAGTTCAAAAATCACGAAGATCCAACGGTTAACGAAGGAGAGATCGTGTTTTGAACATGGCTGTCCACAGAAAACTGCATTCATCCTACTGCTGACTTTGACGCTTAATAACTTTTGCCTGGGGATAAAACTCGACAATCCCTCTAGTGGATGTTTAGATCTATGTATGTAGAACACACATATAAAATTTCGTGACGATCCAACGGTTCAATCAAAAGTTATGACCTTCTGAATACTGCTGCGCACACAAAAACGTCCAGAAAAACCCTAGACGGATTTTTCTTCTTTTCAACATTACGAACACCTTGTTGGTCCTAGCATCACGAGCCACGAGGCTCTGATACCAATTGTGGAAACCTTGGTTTCCGGATCTTTTAAGCTACTAGGAATGCATCATGCTCATATGATTTAACAATCAAAGCGGAATTAGAACACGACACATTAACAAGGTGTTTAGGCACGAATAACATGAATTAAAACAAATGGATTGCTCATTATATTAATAACGAACAACCACTAGACGTGTATACATTGAATCCCACGTCTAGTCGACACACACTTTAGGTTTACATTGTGAATGAATTATATGAATAAAACCTATGACCCTTGGTTCCTTTTATAGTGTAAGGATTAGGGTTTACAAGAGATAATGATGAATAAACAAGTAAATCTTCTATTTAAATAAACTTATGCAGAATATCTTTTGCATGTTTATCTAAATAGAAGCTTCCATAAGCTTCTTTGTCTACGTTTTGTCAATGCTTGAATTGCATGTGACAATGCTTGGATTGCACACGACAATGCTTGATTCCATCAACGCCTAAATAACTCTTGTCAACGCCTGGAATGCTCTTGTCAACGCCTAGACAAATACTTCACGTTTTCTTCATTTTTGAGTTTCTGCCACATCAACTTTTTGACCCAACACATGAATCGATAATCAAAAACGAGGTGCCTCGTGGGGGAGTCCCATGCTTATCCTATGTACATATTATCACTTTCTAATGTAGTAACGTGTGGGGATTTGTGCCCTTCCAACCTTTGTTCCATGGTTGTTTGTGAATTGTGGATTCTAGATGATCATTACCTTCACGATTGGAGCCTCTCGTGTTTGTTTTATGGGAGCACTCGATCGTTTTCTTTGAAGACGTTCTCAATATCCATGATATATCCTTTGATGTTCTAACCTTAGGTTTATAGCACACTTCATAAACGGATTTAAATTTAACGGAAACACCCTTTCCATGCTAGATTAGGCATTCGACTACGTCTCTAGTATGTGGGTGTTTGCACCCCTAGACTCGAAACATTGAGGACAATGTTTAACTTTAGTATGGGGGGTGAATAGATACTTGCCTTGCCAAACCTTCACGCTTTCCAAAGTTTATCTTTTTGTTTATCGTTTTGTTTCAAAATAAGGCTAAAAATGGCCAAATTTTAAAAAATTTCTCATGTTTTATAAGTGTTTGAAGACACGAATGTAGGTTTTCCGATGGCGAGAATAAGAGTAATTTTTTACTCGACCGTGCGTGTTGAGCACTTAACTTTGATTCCTTAACTTCACATTAGGCTAAGTCTCTTAAATGAGGACGAGAAATGATAGAGTTAATTATAAGTTACTATGCTAAACGTAGAGTACTTGTATTCTTTCAAAAACTCATGTGTTCTCGTTGTTTGCTTATTCTCCCTTCGCTTGTAAATATTTTTTGCTTAATAAATGTTGACTTAGCGGTTTAGTCTTGATTGTTGGGTTTCTAGTCTTTTCTAGTAGCTTCCGTGTAATTAAATTGGGAAGACATTAAGGTATCGCCAGCGTCACGGTTTTGATGTATTGGCACCCGAATAATCAAAAGCTTCACCCGATAATAAGATTTCAAGTGCTCACCTAAATCAAGCAAACAATTTGAAGCCCACAAGGCCGAAAAATCTATGCAAAATTGAAAGTGATTCAAGCCTTAATCTTTGAAGCTTTAAAGATCTAAAATTCGCCTTAGCGTGAGGATATACGTCTTTGGCTAATAAAACCACCGATGAGGTGGATAATAAAAGGCAAGGCAAGACCGAAGTCATAATAAAAGCTTCATGGCGAAGTTGAATAAAAGATGGAGGTGATGAGACTGCTTTTATACATAGTCTCATCGTCCCAACAGGGCTTAAAATGCATTAAATATCATCAAAATACCCAAATATATGCTTGTGTTTGTTGCTTGTGTATTTTAGGTACGGATATTGAGAAAATGACAAAAGATCACAAGAATCATTCAAAAACGAACACGGGAAACGAAGCCGCACGATGAACCAAGCCCTAATGAAGAATTTTCCAAGAAAACCCTTGAAGATTTGAAGAATTATGAAGATTGGTCCTCCAATATGGAAGAATTGACACTTTATACCCTTTTATCTTCATAATTACAAGTTTGGTCCCTAAAGTTTGTCAAAATTACAAAAAGGACCCTTAACTTTGAAGAATTGGCAAATTTAGTCCCTCAACAAAACTAAATTGTCAATAATGGTCCTCCAAGAAGTCAACAAACAAGTCAAAGCCTTAAAGAATGAAGACATGTCAAAAACAGCCCTTGAATATTGAAGAATTTACATGTTTAGTCCTTGTTTCAAGCTTATAAAGTTTTTGTGCCAAAATTGCCAAATGACTAAATTCGTTATAAAGGGAATTACAAGTTTGTTGCTGTTTATACAACATGAAGAAAGGAGGAAACCTTGGGGGTCAAACCTGCTAGACAACCAACCTTTACTCCACCACTCCCTGCTTGACACCTCACCCACTCAAACCATTCCACCAATCACAAGCCTCCCCCACTACACGTCAGATCCCACCCATCAGCTTATTTAATTATCCCTTAATTTTGGTGGCAAACATTTAATTTAAAAACTTTATACCCTAAAACGGATTAAACCCTTAATCCCCAGCTCAAGAACACCCATAAACCCTAATCCTAAAATCTACAAAACAAAGTGTTTTTGCTCAAATCCTTCCAGTTTGCTGATTAATCACACCCTAATCCTAACCCAATCCCCAGAAAGATGTCACTCTCACTCACATGATCAATCCAACCTTCCCCTGCCCCACTTTTTAGAAGCAAACAAAGTAAGACAGTCCATCAACGTCCCCATGCATTCTACTTGGTCCCAAGGACTGATAAACGCTCCTGATCATCCCAATCCAACTGGCAATCACATGGCATCATTTGACTGAAAAAATTCAAATTTCACACAAGGGCATTTTTGGATTTTCAAACCATTAGGGTTTTTGTTCATATTATTTTATTCCTGTCATCTAGATAGTTCTATGAGGGCCTATATAAGAAGGATGCAGATTGTGCATACCTCTTGTTCTTTTTTCTCCTTTTTCACAACTTTGCAAGTCCTGTTTTTGATGAATGAAAAAAGGTTAAAGTTTGTTGATGAGAAGAAAGAGGCAAGCTTCATTTACATTGTTTGATTGTTGTTTAAGTTCCAAGTTTGTTTACTTTTCAAGTTTTTAAAATTTAGTCTTGTTTTCAAAAGTTTCTGAAAATTGGTTTTTCTTGGTGAAATACTTGTTCTCATTTGGTTTTCCAAGGTTGGAATGTGTTTGTGTTATTACTTTCAAAGGAAGTTGTTTAAGAGAGTTGTGAGAAAGGATTTAAAAAGGTGTCAGAAAAATCAGATAATTGCATATTTTGTGCTTGTTCTTATTTTCTCTTAGCAGGTTCATTGGAGATTGTTTGTTCAAGAGTTCTGCATAGGCCCAGGCCTATTTGGAGAAGGCTAAGCAGCCTTGGTTGGGCCTGGATGTAGGCCCAACAAGGTAGTCCCTTGTTTCCTTTTTCAAGTTTTCAGAAAGTTTATGGTTTATGTGATTTTGACTGCAAGTTGTTTGTTTGCATGTTATTTGGTTTGATTATGATTAGTTATGCTTATTATGCATGTTAGTAGTAACTAGGATCAATTTGGTGTGGATTTGAGTTGACTTGCTTTGTAAATCTTCATTTTCAGTTTATAAAGTGGTGTTTGGCTTAAGTCTTAAAATGGTTTAAATAGTTTAGATTTTATTTGTAAACCTGTTAGAAATACTCTTTAGGTTGTGTTAGGTTGTATGTTACCATAGCTTTCAGTTTGGTTAAGTTTTGAACAAGTTTGTGTGATAAAAAATTTAGAAAAATACTTAAAATCCAGTAACTGCATTTTGTTCATGATTTTGAGTTTATTTTTCCACCAAGTTTGATTAACTGCTTGATATGAGGTCTTCATAGGATTGTGAATTGCTTGTTTGCTTGTTGGTTGACTTGTATGCATGTTTTGAGCCTTTGAAATCCAGTTGTGTGTCAAGTGCATCAGCAAACACCCTCAGGCCTAGATAGCTATATCAGAAACCTGTTTATGCTCATTTACTTGATTCTTGTGCTATACTTGCCTGTTTTTGTGATTGATTTGACTCCTTATACTCAACAGAGTATAAGGGTGCCCATTGTCCATCAAAATCACCACAAGATTTAAAAATCAAGACCTCTTGATTCAGTTTTCACATGTGAATATATCACCTTGTGTTCATCAGAAACACACTTGTATCTGGGCACGTTTTTGCTTTCCTAAGCTTTGAATCTTGTCTTTTGGTAATTTGCTTTGTGTTTTTAAGTAATTTAAGTACTTGGTTTTGAGTTTTAAAAGTAAAAAAAAAAGAAAATTTTTCCAAAAAGGACTGGCCAGGACTCGAACTTGCGCCATCCTCCTCACAACACACACTCACTACCATTGCGCCCTAGGGTCTTTGACTGCTAGGTTCTCTTTTCAAATTATACTTAAGGTGTGTTTGTGTTATAGCTTATTTAATCAGCAGCTTATAAATAAGCTTTTTCCAGCTTATTTCCTTAAGGTTTTGACCAGTTAGCATTTTTCTTTTGTTTGTATTAGGTTTTAGGACTTTTCAGTGCAAAAAGTTTATTTTTCTATTATTTAATTAATTTACTAGGATTATTTTTAGTTTAAATTTTAAAAAGTAATTTAAAAATAGAAAAAGGCAATTTAAAAATCTGAAAAAATATTTTTTAGGTTTTCAATCATATTTTTGAGGTTTACAGCTATTTAAGTTTTCAATTTAGCTTATTTTTTATTTTATTGGATTTTAGGGTTTTTAGCTAACTTTAAAATTTAATATAAAATTATTAAATAGGTTTCAGAAAATTTTGATTGCATTTTTGTCTTAGTTACAATATTTTAGATTCTTGGTAATTTTTTAGAATTTTTTATGAACTTTGAATTTTTTTTGAATATTTTAATATTATTTTATTATTAAAAATTGAAGTTTGATTTTTTTTAGTTTTTACATTTTTCCTAGGTTAAGGGCACTTAATTAGGAGTTTTGTCACTTTCCAAATATTTTTAGGACTTTTTAATTATTTTCTAGATTTAATTGAAGATTTAATTGATTTTAATAGTTTTTAAGTGTTTAAAAATAGTTTAATTTTGTTTTAAAATTTTAAAAAATACTTTTCAGCTTAATTAGGTTATTTTTGAGGTTTACAAACATTAAAATCTTGTTTAGGGCTTTTTAATAATTAATAGTGATTTTTAGGGCTTTAATTAGCATTAAAAAGTCATTATCTAACTAATTAAAAGGTTTTAGCAAGTTTGGATTTTTTTGTAAACTCTTAGAATATTATTCGGGATTTTTAGTAATTTTTAGGAATTTTTAGGTTAAAATTTTAATTTTTGCACTATTTACGGTTTTGCGTGATCGCCTTATTCGTCTTAGTTTAATTCGTTTTCGTAACCGTCTTTCTCTTCTAATCTCATTTCTTTCTTCCTTTTTCAATCATATAATCACAAATCAATATCAATTCTTAACACAACGCACTAGCCTCCTCGAGAACGAACTTGAACTTAATTGGTCATTAGTGCTTGGTTTTCCTAAACCGACACTTAACGCTTGCCACTTTTGTCATCCTTTTCCTAAATGGTAGCAAAAACACTACATCATTTTGGCGCCGCTGCCGGGGAGGCGTGTTGTGTTTTGGTTGAACAATTGTTGTTTTTTATATATAGCCATAATAGTATTTGTATTAGTAGCACTCTACTAATACGTATTATCGGTTTTTCGTTTTTTGTGAATACTATTACTATATTTTATACGTAGAACAATAAATTTACAATTACTCCAAATACGTGAGAAATCACAACCTTGACTTGGTAGGTCATTACCCAATCATTGTATTTGAATCTCAAACCAAAGAAAAAGGAAAAAATAGATAAATACTTTCGTGACGCTCGATTTTGAGAAATACAAACTATAAGGTGGGTATAAGGCGGTTGTATTTCACGACCTAAAGGAAAAAGGCTCTTAGGTGCTTCGCGCCGCCTCGTTTCCTCCACTTGCTTGCGCGTATTTTGATTTTGAAAGCTAATCGAGGGTTTTGCCGCCCAAAGTATTACTTAAGTATCATATATATTTTCTTGGTTTCCATTGATTAAACCCTCTTGAACGATTTGGTGTTCCACCATCGTTCTAAAGTCATCGAAGGCGTTCACTTTACGTGATCGTTTTCATTCCTTGAGGCTTCTTTAATCGAGAGATTTGATTAAGGAGGATATTTGTAGATTTGTGTCTACTAATACATTCCAAAAATCCAAAAAAAAGTAAAAACAATCAAAAACCACAAAAAAATTGAAAAAGTAAAAACACCAAAAAGAATCTTCTTTGCTCGCCTTCTCGTTGTACGTGACGTTTATGCAAACTCGCTCTAAAGCAATACGTGCTGGTAAACGAAGAAACAAATCCATCACTCCTTCTAGTGAGGAGTCTCCTATTGACGAACCCATTGTAGTGAAAGAAGCACCCATGGCTAATCGAACTATGATGGAGTTGCTTCAAGCACCCACCGAGGGTTATGGAGAAGCGATTGTGATTCCCGCTATCCTTGCGGAGAATTTTGAGGTTAAGACGGGTTTGTTGTCCATGATTCAAAATAACAAGTTTCGTGGTGACGAAAAGGACAACCCTCATAACCACATTCGCCAATTTAATCGTCTCACTGCCACTTGCAAGTTTAAGGACGTCTCAAACGACTCGATTAAGATGATGCTTTTTCCGTATTCCTTAGCGGGGCCCGCAAAAATTTGGTTAGAGAAAGAGCCACCCAATTCTATATTGACGTGGAAGGATCTCGTTTCAAAATTCGTGAACCAATTTTTTCCGCCCTCTAAGACTACGCACTTGAAAAACGAGATTTCAAAGTTTTCGCAAGAGTATAATGAGAGTTTTTCAACGGCTTGGAATAGATTTAAGGAAATGTTGCACGAATGTCCTCATCATGGTTTTTCCGACTTGCATCAAATAGACACGTTTTACAATTGCTTGAACGATCATGAGCGTGATTATCTTAATGCTGCCGCGGGTGGTAATTTTTTGTGTAAGACGGTCGAGGAAGCATTGTTAATCATTGAGAATAGGTCTAAGGTCTATAGTCCTCGTAGCACGTCGAGTGTTCGTAAGGCTTCGTCTTCGCCTTCGCCTTCATTGTCACACACCGTTGATGCTTGCCAAATCGAGGCTAATTTTGAGAACAAAATTTTTGATAAGTTGAAAGGATTGTTAATTGAGTTTAAAGTTGGTGAACAACCCACTCCCGCTACGGCTAAAGCGATTGAGGTTTCTTGTATGTATTGTGGTGGAGCTCACGATTATTCCGAGTGCATTACCAACGGTGGTAACACTTCGAGTGCCTTCGCGGCCGCGGGAACTTATAACCAAAACGGTCAAGTTCCTCGCACTAATCAATTGACTCCACCGGGTTTTCCACCAAATCAAAATGCTAACAATTATCGAAACAATCAAGTTGGTTATCAAAGCAATCAAAGAAACAATTACAAGGGTAATAACAACTATGGGAATCAAGGAACTAGTAGCCAATTGCAAAATCAAAACCAAAACTGTAATTTTCAAAACACGAGTCAAGGTCTTCAAAATGTTTACACTAAAGAACTTCCAATGGACTTTTTGAATTACGCCACGACAAATGATAAGATTTTGGAAAATATACAAGAGCAATTGGCTAGTCAAGCTAGGGACACGGCTAAAAACACCAAAGAGTTAGCTAATTTTGTGAAGGAAAATCTTAACATGAGAAATAAGTTGAAAAATGATTTTGCTAATCAAATTAGAGGTCAAAACAATAAGATTGAACAAAGTCATGCTAGGCTTGAACAAAGAATTGACCAAAAAGCCGCTAGTCAAGACCTTAAGTTTAATAGTCAAGATGCTAAGCTTAATGCCATTTTAGAAGCCGTCATGGGGAACAAAGCCTCTACTTCGAGTGGTCTTCCTAGCAACACCATTTCAAACCCGAAAGGAGAGATGAAAGTGATTACCACACGAAGTGGTAAGACACTTAAAGAACCGACTCCTCAACCAATTACTCCAACGGTGGAGGAAATTGAGGAAGAACCCGAGGTGGTGGTCGAAAAAGAGCATATCTCAAGCCCACAAAGTACCGCTCATGCCACACCTACGGTCAACCCTTTACCAACATTGGAACCCGAGATTCCAAAGGCTATGCCTATGCCCCAACCCACACCACCCTTGCCTTACCCATTTAGACTTAGGAAGGAGAAACGACAAGAGCGCGACAACTACCAATTTGAGCTTTTTATGAAAATGTTTTGTGAGTTGCACCTTAATGTGAGTTTCGCCGATGCTTTGGTCATGATGCCTCGATTTGCCGCTAACTTTAAGAGTATGTTGAAAAACAAGGAGAAATTGCATCAATTGTCTAGTTTTTCGTCGGTTTATCTTAATCGCATACCTCAAAAAGTCGGTGATCCCGGTAAATTTTTGATCCCTTGTGCAATTCAAGATATGGAAGAATGCTATGCCTTGGCCGATCTTGGTGCTAGCATTAATTTGATGCCACTTGCAATCTTCAAGTCGCTCAATCTTCCTAATCTTACTCCTTCACTGATGTCTATTGAGTTGGCCGACCATTCCACGATTCGTGCATGTGGTTTGGCGGAAGACGTTTTTGTGAATATGGGGAAGTTCTACTATCCCGTAGACTTTATCGTTGTCGATATCCCCACAGATCCTCAAGTTCCTCTTATATTAGGTCGTTCGTTTTTAGATACGTCTATGTCTTTGAATGATGTGCATGCTAGAAAGATCACCTTACGTTTCAACGACGAGGAACTTGTTATAAACGCAACTCAAAATTCTCGACTTTCTCATGTTTATTCTGTTGCTACCATAAACCTCGTTGATATGATCGACGTGGTTTGCGAGGAATTTTCACAAGAAGTTTTAGGGTTTGGTGATGAAGAAACTAGTGGCAATCCCACTATGTTAGATCCAATTCTTGATAATTCGACACCAACCTTCACTCCATTCGAAGGTGGTGGTTTTACGTTGGAAGAATGCAATGTTCCACGTACTTGTGACGAAGACCTCGACAACGATGAGGACTTCTCGATTATCAAGGATTTTCTTAACGATTTCCCATTTCCTCCACCCGAGGAGGTTATGTGTATCGAGCCCAAATCATCACTTGAGGAACCACCTATTCTCGAGTTGAAAGATTTACCTCCTCACCTCGAATATGTCTATTTGGAGGAGGACGACAAGTTGCTGGTTATTATTACGAAGGAACTTTCGAATGATGAAAAAACCACACTTGTCGATGTTCTAAAGGATCACAAAGGGGCGATTGCGTGGAAGTTATCCGACATTAAGGGAATCGATCCCAAGTTTTGTACCCACAAAATCTTATTGGAGGAGGATTTCAAGCCCACAATCCAAAGTCAAAGGAGGGTGAACCCCAAAATTCACGATGTTATTAAAAAGGAGGTCCTTAAACTCCTTGACGCAGGAATGATTTACCCTATTTCCGATAGCCCTTGGGTGAGTCCTATTCATTGTGTCCCTAAAAAGGGAGGGATGACCGTTGTGCCAAATGATGCCAACGAGTTGATTCCCACTAGACTCGTGACCGGATGGAGAGTGTGCATTGACTATCGAAAGTTGAATGAAGCCACTCGAAAAGACCATTTTCCCTTGCCCCTCATGGACCAAATGTAGGAGCGTCTTGCGAGAAACGATTTCTATTGCTTTTTAGATGGTTTTTCCGGTTACTTCCAAATTCCCATCGATCCTCGTGATCAAGAAAAAACTACGTTTACGTGTCCATATGGAACGTTTGCCTATCGTAGAATGCCATTCGGACTTTGTAATGCACCGGGAAACTTTCAAAGGTGCATGATGGCTATTTTTCATGATGTGATCGAGAAGACGATGGAAGTCTTCATGGATGACTTTTCCGTGTTTGGTGATTCTTTCACTTCTTGTTTATCGAACCTTGAGAGAATGTTAAAACGTTGTGAGGAAACCAACCTTGTGCTCAATTGGGAAAAGTGTCATTTTATGGTTAAGAGTGGAATCGTCTTAGGGCACAAGGTCTCGAAAGCGGGGATTGAGGTAGATCAAGCTAAGGTAGACGTCATCGCCAAATTACCTCATCCCAAAACCGTCAAGGGAGTTAGGAGTTTCCTAGGCCACGCGTGCTTTTATCGTCGATTCATCAAGGATTTTTCGAAGATTTCTCGACCCATTACACATCTTCTTGAAAAAGAGGCACATTTTGTCTTTGACGAAGATTGTGTACGAGCCTTTGAAATCCTTAAGAGGAAACTTACCGAAGCTCCCATTCTTGTTGCTCCCAATTGGAACCTCCCCTTTGAGCTTATGTGTGATGCTAGTGATTATGCAATTGGGGCCGTTTTGGGGTAACGTCATAAGCACTTCTTGCCTATTCACTATGCTAGCAAGACGATGACCGAGGCTCAACTAAAATACACTACAATGAAAAAGGAGTTCCTTGCCGTGGTGTATGCATTTGAGAAATTCCGACCTTACCTCGTCTTGACGAAATGCATAGTGTATACGGACCATTCGGCTATTAAGTATCTCATGGCAAAGCAAGATGCTAAGCCGAGATTACTTCGTTGGATTCTCCTCCTTCAAGAATTTGATCACAAAATCGTTGACAAAAAAGGAGCCGAGAATCTAGAGGCCGATCATCTCTCTCGTTTGGAAGATCCTCACCAAAGTGTTTACGAGCCCAAGGAAATCACCGAAACATTTCCGCTCGAGACACTTGGCATAGTGAATTCTAAGCTTGATTCTTCTACCCCATTGTTTGCGGACTTTGAAAATTACCATGCGGGTAACTTCATCATTAAGGGTATGACGACTCAAGAAAAACGAAAATTCTTTCGTGACGTCAAGTTCTACTTTTGGAACGACCCTTACTTGTTTCGAACTTGTGCGGATCAAATCATCCGACGTTGTGTTTTTGGCACCGAAGCTTCTAACATCCTTAGAGCTTGCCATGAGGGACCCACGGGTGGTCGCCACGGTGCTAATCTCACGGCTAAGAAGGTGTTTGATGCCGGCTTCTTTTGGCGTACTATTTACCGAGATGCACAAGATCTTGTGAAGTCGTGTGATGCATGCCAACGACAAGGAAAAGCCTCACAAAAAGATGAAATGCCACAAAATATCATTCAAGTATGTGAGATCTTTGACGTTTGGGGTATAGACTTTATGGGGCCGTTCCCATCATCTCATGGTAATAAGTACATTCTTGTTGCGGTTGACTACCTTTCTAAGTGGGTGGAGGCAAAGGCCTTGCCCACCAATGATGCTCGTGTGGTAGTCAAGTTTTTGAAGCAATGGTTTTCTCGGTTTGGAACCCCTCGTGCTATCATAAGCGATCGTGGAACCCATTTTTGTAACGACCAATTTGAAAGGTATCTAAGGAAATATGGGGTTACACATCGGCTTTCTACGGCTTATCACCCACAAACGAGTGGTCAAGTCGAGGTTTCAAACCGAGCGTTAAAGAGGATTTTGGAGAGATCCGTAGGGGAAAACCGACAATCATGGTCGGATAAGTTGGACGATGCTTTATGGGCCTTTAGGACCGCTCATAAGACGCCCATTGGGTGCACTCCCTATAAGCTTGTGTATGGAAAGAATTGTCATTTGCCTATCGAGTTAGAACACAAGGCTTATTGGGCCCTAAAGCATTGTAATGATGATATGGAGACCGCTGGAAAACACCAGAAAATGCAATTGAATGAACTAGATGAATTGAGGGACATTGCTTATGAAAATTCATTGATTTATAAAGAGAAAACTAAAAAGTTGCATGATTCTAAAATTAAAAACCGGGTTTTTAACATTGGGGATCAAGTTTTGCTTTTTAATTCAAGATTAAAAATCTTTTCCGGTAAATTGAAATCCCGTTGGTCCGGTCCATTCACCGTGACTCAAGTATTTCCGTATGGGACCATCGAGCTAGCTCAAGATGATGGTCCTAACTTCAAGGTGAATGGACATAGGTTGACGCACTACTTTGGCGGGGAAGTTCCATCCTTGAACTACCTCGACCAAGTCACCTTCCCTAATGATAATTAGTATTGAGGGGATCGAGTCGAGCTCATGAATCGATAATCAAAAACGAGATGCCTCGTGGGGGAGTCCCATGCTTATCCTATGTACATATTATCACTTTCTAATGTAGTAACGTGTGGGGATTTGTGCCCTTCCAACCTTTGTTCCATGGTTGTTTGTGAATTGTGGATTATAGATGATCATTACCTTCACGATTGGAGCCTCTCGTGTTTGTTTTATGGGAGCACTCGATCGTTTTCTTTGAAGACGTTCTCAATATCCATGATATATCCTTTGATGTTCTAACCTTAGGTTTATAGCACACTTCATAAACGGCTTTAAATTTATTGGTTACACCCTTTCCATGCTAGATTAGGCATTCGACTACGTCTCTAGTATGGGGGTGTTTGCACCCCTAGACTCGAAACATTGAGGACAATGTTTAACTTTAGTATAGCGGGTGAATAGATACTTGCCTTGCCAAACCTTCACGCTTTCCAAAGTTTATCTTTTTTTTATCGTTTTGTTGCAAAATAAGGCTAAAAATTGCCAAATTTTAAATTTTTTCTCATGTTTTATAAGTGTTTGAAGACACGAATGTAGGTTTTCCGATGGCGAGAATAAGAGTAATTTTTGACTCGACCGTGCGTGTTGAGCACTTAGCTTTGATTCCTTAACTACACATTAGGCTAAGTCTCTTAAATGAGGACGAGAAATGATAGAGTTAATTATAAGTTACTATGCTAAACGTAGAGTACTCGTATTCTTTCAAAAACTCATGTGTTCTCGTTGTTTGCTTATTCTCCCTTCGCATGTAAATATTTTTTGCTTAATAAATATTGACTTAGCGGTTTAGTTAGGATTGTTGGGTTTCTAGTCTTTTCTAGTAGCTTCCGTGTAATTAAATTGGGAAGACATTAAGGTATCGCCAACGTCACGGTTTTGAAGTATTGGCACCCGAATAATCGAAAGCTTCACCCAATAATAGGATTTCAAGTGCTCACCTAAATCAAGCAAACAATTTGAAGCCCCACAAGGCCGAAAAATCTATGCAAAATTGAAAGTGAATCAAGCCTTAATCTTCGAAGCTTTAAAGATCCAAAATTCGCTTTAGCGTGAGGATATACGTCTTTGGCTAATAAAACCACCGATGAGGCGGATAATAAAAGGCAAGGCAAGAACGAAGTCATAATAAAAGCTTCATGGCGAAGTTGAATAAAAGATGGAGGTAAACCAAAGATAATAAGGCCCTTCCGTTAGGGGGCGTATAAAAGTCTTGGTAATAAGTCTCATGTTCAAAACCGTTATAAAACCGTGTTTATCGATTCTTCTTGTCAACTTAATTTTTTAACATCGTTGTCTATTAGGAGGGGTTATTGATTTGATGGTCTTAGTTACACCGCTAGGACTCTATTTTTAGACCTAAATCTCTATTATCGCATAAGTCAAACAATGTATCCTCGTGAAACATTCAAGACATCATAAAATATAAGAGATACAACTTAGGAATAATGGGAGGGTAAGTACGTGATTAGAGCATATGAGTAGTGTTAGCATTACTAACTTATAATGAAAATGATCTCGTTGCACGCTTAGCATGGAATTGGGGTGAAAATCGAGGACGATGAAATTATTTCTAACGAAGCATTCACGTGTTCTTATTCTATGAACCTAAACGTCCCATTTTGCGATGAAAATCATACATTATGTCTAAAACACAAGTAGAAGTAATAGTGGTAGTGTAGCTAGTTTATCGTTCAATAAAGTGAGTAAAAATGAATTTTGGAGATATTCTAGCATTGCGTGAGGGCACGACAATGGTTTAGTATGGGGGAGTGATGAGACTGCTTTTATACATAGTCTCATCGTCCAAATAGGGCTTAAAATGCATTAAATATCATCAAAATAACCAAATATATGCTTGTGTTTGTTGCTTGTGTATTTTAGGTACGGATATTGAGAAAATGACAAAAGATCACAAGAATCATTCAAAAACGAACACGGGAAACGAAGCCGCACGATGAACCAAGCCCTAATGAAGAATTTTCCAAGAAAACTCTTGAAGATTTGAAGAATTATGAAGATTGGTCCTCCAATATGGATGAATTGACACTTTATACCCTTGTATCTTCATAATTACAAGTTTGGTCCATAAAGTTTGTCAAAATTACAAAAAGGACCCTTAACTTTGAAGAATTGGCAAATTTAGTCCCTCAACAAAACTAAATTGTCAATAATGGTCCTCCAAGAAGTCAACAAACAAGTCAAAGCCTTAAAGAAGACATGTCAAAAACAGCCCTTGAATATTGAAGAATTTACATGTTTAGTCCTTGTTTCAAGCTTATAAAGTTTTTGTGCCAAAATTGCCAAATGACTAAACTTGTTATAAAGGGAATTACAAGTTTGTTGTTGTTTATACAACATGAAGAAAGGAGGAAACCTTGGGGGTCAAACCTGCCAGACAACCAACCTTCACTCCACCACTCCCTGCTTGACACCTCACCCACTCAAACCATTCCACCAATCACAAGCCTCCCCCACTACACGTCAGATCCCACCCATCAGCTTATTTAATTATCCCTTAATTTTGGTGGCAAACACTTAATTTAAAAACTTTATACCCCAAAACGGATTAAACCCTTAATCCCCAGCTCAAGAACACCCATAAACCCTAATCCTAAAATCTACAAAACAAAGGGTTTTTGCTCAAATCCTTCCAGTTTGCTGATTAATCACACCCTAATCCTAACCCAATCCCCAGAAAGATGTCACTCTCACTCACATGATCAATCCAACCTTCCCCTGTCCCACTTTTTACAAGCAAACAAAGTAATACAGTCCATCAATGTCCCCAAGCATTCTACTTGGTCCCCAAGGACTGATAAACGCTCCTGATCATCCCAATCCAACTGGCAATCACATGGCATCATTTGACTGAAAAAATTCAAATTTCACACAAGGGCATTTTTGGATTTTCAAACCGTTAGGGTTTTAGTTCATATTATTTTATTCCTGTCATCTAGATAGTTCTATGAGGGCCTATATAAGAAGGATGCGGATTGTGCGTACCTCTTGTTCTTTTTTCTCCTTTTTCACAACTTTGTAAGTCCTGTTTTTGATGAATGAAAAAAGGTTAAAGTTTGTTGATGAGAAGAAAGAGCCAAGCTTCATTTACATTGTTTGATTGTTGTTTAAGTTCCAAGTTTGTTTACTTTTCAAGTTTTTTAAATTTAGTCTTGTTTTCAAAAGTTTTTGAAAATTGGTTTTTCTTGGTGAAATACTTGTTCTCATTTGGTTTTCCAAGGTTGGAATGTGTTTTTGTTAGTACTTTCAAAGGAAGTTGTTTAAGAGAGTTGTGAGAAAGGATTTAAAAAGGTTTCAGAAAAATCAGATAATTGCATATTTTGTGCTTGTTCTTATTTTCTCTTAATAGGTTCATTGGAGATTGTTTGTTCAAGAGTTCTGCATAGGCCCGGGCCTATTTGGAGAAGGCTAAGCAGCCTTGGTTGGGCCTGGATGTAGGCCCAACAAGGTAGTCCCTTGTTTCCTTTTTCAAGTTTTCAGAAAGTTTATGGTTTATGTGATTTTGACTGCAAGTTGTTTGTTTGCATGTTATTTGGTTTGATTATGATTAGTTATGCTTATTATGCATGTTAGTAGTAACTAGGATCAATTTGGTGTGGATTTGAGTTGACTTGCTTTGTAAATCTTCATTTCCAGTTTATAAAGTGGTGTTTGGATTAAGGCTTGAAAATGGTTTAAATAGTTTAGATTTTATTTGTAAACCTGTTAGAAATACTCTTTAGGTTGTGTTAGGTTGTATGTTACCATAGCTTTCAGTTTGGTTAAGTTTTGAACAAGTTTGTGTGATAAAAAAATTGAGAAAAATACTTAAAATCCAGTAACTGCATTTTGTTCATGATTTTGAGTTTATTTTTCCACCAAGTTTGATTAACTGCTTGATATGAGGTCTTCATAGGATTGTGAATTGCTTGTTTGCTTGTTGGTTGACTTGTATGCATGTTTTGAGCCTTTGAAATCCAGTTGTGTGTCAAGTGCATCAGCAAACACCCTCAGGCCTAGATAGCTATATCAGAAACCTGTTTATGCTCATTTACTTGATTCTTGTGCTATACTTGCCTGTTTTTGTGATTGATTTGACTCCTTATACTCAACAGAGTATAAGGGTGCCCATTGTCCATCAAAATCACCACAAGATTCAAGAATCAAGACCTCTTGATTCAGTTTTCACATGTGAATATATCACCTTGTGTTCATCAGAAACACACTTGTATTTAGGCACGTTTTTGCTTTCCTAAGCTTTGAATCTTGTCTTTTGGTAATTTGCTTTGTGTTTTTAAGTAATTTAAGTACTTGGTTTTGAGTTTTAAAAGTAAAAAAAAAAAAAAAAAGTTTTCCAAAAAGGACTGGCCAGGACTCGAACCTGCGCCATCCTCCTCACAACACACACTCACTACCATTGCGCCCTAGGGTCTTTGACTGCTAGATTCTCTTTTCAAATTATACTTAAGGTGTGTTTGTGTTATAACTTTTTTAATCAGCAGCTTATAAATAAGCTTTTTCCAGCTTATTTCCTTAAGGTTTTGACCAGTTAGCATTTTTCTTTTGTTTGTATTAGGTTTTAGGACTTTTCAGTGCAAAAAGATTATTTTTCCATTATTTATTTAATTTACTAGGATTATTTTTAGTTTAAATTTAAAAAGTAATTTAAAAATAGAAAAAGGCAATTTAAAAATCTGAAAAAATAGTTTTTAGGTTTTTAATCATATTTTTGAGGTTTACAGCTATTTAAGTTTTCAATTTAGCTTATTTTTAATTTTATTGGATTTTAGGGTTTTTAGCTAACTTTAAAATTTAATATAAAATTATTAAATAAGTTTCAGAAAATATTGATTGCATTTTTGTCTTAGTTACAATATTTTAGATTTTTGGTAATTTTTTAGAATTTTTTTTTGAACTTTGAATTTTTTTGAATATTTAGTATTATTTTATTATTAAAAATTGAAGTTTGATTTTTTTTTTAGTTTTTACATTTTTCCTAGGTTAAGGGCACTTAATTAGGAGTTTTGTCACTTTCCAAATATTTTTAGGACTTTTTAATTATTTTCTAGAATTAATTGAAGATTTAATTGATTTTAATAGTTTTTAAGTGTTTAAAAATAGTTTTTTAAAATTTTAAAAAATACTTTTCAGCTTAATTAGGTTATTTTTGAGGTTTACAAACTTTAAAATCTTGTTTAGGGCTTTTTAATAATTAATAGTGATTTTTAGGGCTTTAATTAGCATTAAAAAGTCATTATCTAATTAATTAAAAGGTTTTAGCAAGTTTGGATTTTTTTGTAAACTCTTAGAATATTATTGGGGATTTTTAGTAATTTTTAGGAATTTTTAGGTTAAAATTTTAATTTTTGCACTATTTACGGTTTTGCGTGATCGCCTTATTCGTCTTAGCTTAATTCGTTTTCGTAACCGTCTTTCTCTTCTAATCTCATTTCTTTCTTCCTTTTTCAATCATATAATCACAAATCAATATCAATTCTTAACACAACGCACTAGCCTCCTCGAGAACGAACTTGAACTTAATTGGTCATTAGTGCTTGGTTTTCCTAAACCGACACTTAACGCTTGCCACTTTTGTCATCCTTTTCCTAAAGGGTAGCAAAAACACTACATCAGGAGGTAAACCAAAGATAATAAGGCCCTTCCGTTAGGGGGCGTATAAAAGTCTTGGTAATAAGTCTCATGTTCAAAACTGTTACAAAACCGTGATTATCGATCCTTCTTGTTGACTTAATTTTTTGACATCGTTGTCTATTAGGAGGGGTTATTGATTTGATGGTCTTGGTTACACTGTTAGGACTCTATTTTTACACCTAAATCTCTATTATCGCATAAGTCAAACAATGTATCCTCGTGAAACATTCAAGACAAAATAAAATATAAGAGATACAACTTAGGAAATTGGGAGGATAAGTACGTGATTAGGGCATATGAGTAGTGTTAGCATTACTAACTTATAATGACAATGATCTCGTTGCACGCTTAGCATGGAATTAGGGTGAAAATCGAGGACGATGAAATTATTTCTAATGAAGCACGTGCTCTTGTTCTATGAACCTAAACGTCCCATTTTGCGATGAAAATCATACATTATGTTTAAAATGCAAGTAGTAGTAATAGTAGTAGTGTAGCTAGTTTATCATTCAATAAAAGTGAATAAAAATGAATTTTGCAGATGCTAAGATACTTTATTCTAGCAATGCGTGAGGGCACGACAATGGTTTAGTATGGGGGAGTGATGAGACTGCTTTTATACATAGTCCCATCGTCCAAAAAGGGCTTTAAATGCATTAAATATCATGAAAATACCCAAATATATGCTTGTGTTATTGCTTGTGTATTTTAGGTACGGATATTAAGAAAATGGCAAAAGATCACAAGAATCATGCAAAAACGAACACGGTAAACGAAGCCGCACATTGAACCAAGCCCTAATGAAGAAGTTTCCAAAGAAAACCCTTGAAGATTTGAAGATTTATGAAGAAGGGTCCTCCAATATTGAAGAATTGACACTTTATACCCTTGTATCTTCATAATAACAAGATTGGTCCCTAAAGTTTGTCAATATTGCAAAAAGGGCCCTCCACTCTGAAGAATTAGCAATTTTAGTCCCTCAACAAAACTAAAATGTCAATATTAGTCCTTCTCAAAGTCAAACATACAATGAAGAACTCCAGGTTACAAGAATTAAAAATTTTGTCCTTTGAAAATGTCAAAATTACCAAAAGGACCCTTGACTTTGAAGACTTGGCAAAAATGGTCCCTCATTAATCATGACTTAGAAATTTTAGTCCTCCAAAATGTCAAATGTACAAGTCAAGACCATAATACTTGAATAAAATACCAAATCAGTCCTTCAAGAATCAAGAAATGGCAAGAAATACCCCTGAAAATACTTTGGAAAAGTATTTGGGGCAAAAGTGTGAAAAGTGAAACTTTATTACAAAGGGAATCCGGATTTGTGGTATTTATTTACAAAGTGAAACAAGTTTGGAAAACAAGGGGTGATTTCTGCCAAGACAACCTAAGTAAATGATGTTTAGTGGGAAAAAGTGTTGACTATTTGACCAGTTTAATAAGCTGGTGGTGGGTTTGGGTTGTGGGTTTTGGACGGGTTAATGGGTTGGGTAAAAGGGTAGGGTCGGGTTAAAGATGACGTGTCAGTTTATGAGTGGTGGGAGAGAGTTTGATGTCTGGACAGTTTGGCCCCCCATGTTTCTTGTCTTGTTCAGCTTGTAATAAATAGCCACAAATTCTATTTCCCTTTATAATAAGTTTGCTCTTCTTGTCAAATTTGGCACAACTCATTTTCAAACTTTAGACAAGGGCTTCTTTTGTACTTTCTTCATTCTCTAAGGACTGAATATGTGACATCTTGATAATTTAGGGACCCAAATGCAAATATAGAGTATTGCAAGGGTATAAATTGCCATGTCAAGAAAAATGAGGGACCAATGTTGCCAATCTTCAATTCTTCAAGGTCATTTTTGGAAATTCCATTCTTGGGCCCGGTTTATTGTGCGGATTCGTTTCCCGTGTTCGTTTTTTATTGATTCTTGTGATCTTTTGCCATTTCCTCAATATCCGTACCTAAAATACACAAGCAACAAACACGAGCATATATTTGGCAGTTTTAATGATATTTAATGCATTTAAAGCCCGATTTGGACGATGAGACTATGTATAAAAGCAGTCTCATCAGTAACCTAGACCAGTGGTGGGGTGACACGTGCCCCACTCACTCTCTCCACCAATGACAACTCACCAATACTCCACCTCACCCATCCACTAACCCGGTTTATTACTTAAATAATCTTGGCGCCTTAAACACTAATTTAAATCCTAATCACCCCTTAAAAAGATCAAACACCCAACTATTCACTCAAGAACGAGAATTAGGGTTTTTTGTTTAAGCAAAAATTAAGCTTCCATACTATCCAGATTAATGATTAATGATGTTTTAATCATAACCCAACCATAAAAACTCTTGCCACCTCACTCAGCAGTGTTGATCCCAAACTTAGATCGATTTAGCTTTATGTATACGAGATTAGATCAAGTAATACACTTAGAGAAACCTTTGTATATGTATATGTCAATCTAAGTGTTATGCGGAATTAACACTTAAACAAGAACACACAAGATGTAAACAAACTTTCACTTTGATTAATGATATCAAATTTGCTTACAATGAAAGTGTTTAACGTATGAAAACTTATATTGAACAATAACCTAAAGGTCTTCTTTAATAGACATAAGAAGCCTTGTACAATAATCTACGTATCAACTATTCTAGGTAAAGATAAATATAGAAAATACATTGTTGTTCCTATCTTTACTAGAAGTAATCTAGAACATAATAAACGTGTAGATCATATCCTTCCATCGGTGCTTGTCTTCAATGTATCAACGCTTGACTTCTTCTTGTCAATGCTTGATCTGTCAGCGTTTGTTTTCTTCCTATCAACGCTTGTTTTACTCTTGTCAGCGCTCAAGTAGACTAGCTATAATTGATTCCCAACAATCCTCCCCTAAACTTGATATCTACTCTAGTAATCAAGTTTCTGAATAAACATTAAGAACTAGGAGGAATCTTACAAACCTTCTCATATTGGTAATAAATAAATCTGATCAAATCTTTGGCCACGTCACTTGAATAATCAATTTCCATCTGTGTATTCTTCATCTTCTCCAAGACTTCCTTGGACATGAAATACTGGCCATCTACAAGTAGATACTCAGCAAACTTTGTAGAACTCAAATAATAAACACCAGCAGCTGAATACAAATGCCATTGAAGACCACTGAGTTCATCTTCAAGATCCTTCCAAATAGCAGGATCATCATCTCTTGGTCCACACATTCTCTTGAATGTTGACCACAGTTTTATTGCATTGACTGAAGTGGGAGCTTCAGTCTCATACTTGGCCTCTAACAACCTCCATAGGTCTACCAAGTCTTCTCTATCAAAACTTGCAAACAAAGATATAAGAGTGGTAAAAGTGTGAACCTCTTTTCCATACCTGCCAATCTTCCAAAACCCACATTCATCTTCTTCGTAGCTTATAACAAGATTTTTAGAATCAAGTGGTAACACTTGTACCATATCTATCTGAAGCTTCCAATGGTGAGAGCTTGAGGCTGTTTCTTATAACAGCTTCACTTGGATTTAACCTATCTATATCTTTGGGAAACTCAAGAGGGACTACCTTTTTCACAGGTCTGGGAACAATCATTGCCTTCTTAAGCTCTATTTCTTCTACAAGCTCTTCTTTTCTTTCATCAGAAAGAAGTCTTAGAGTGTTTTCTTCCTGCACTCTTACCCAAATGGGATAAGCTCTGCACTCCAACTCTTCAAATGTCAATCCAATCAATTTCTTATAAGTCCACCCTGTTCCATGACATCTGAGCAGCATGCAGTACAACTCCCTTCTATCCCTTTTCAAATTTGAGAGAAAATTGCTTGCTTTGTGTTTCAGAATGACCTTACAATCCTTTTGTACTCTGAGAAGAATCTCCAAACCCCATATCTGATCTGAAATGGTCAAATGTGGATTTTCCATACACCTATCTTCCCAAGCATGGTACATATGAACAACTTCTGGCATATCAAAATCAACCTACAATTTCAACTCATTCAACTTCTCTTTTGCCAACTCATCACCATACTCAAGTCTTTCTGGTTGTTCTATGATCATTACACTTGAGTCTGAACTGGCTTCATCACTTCCTTCTTGCTCTTCTGAAGTGACAACAAAAGGTGATTCACCCACCTTTTTCCTTTCTTGTTCCACAATTTGTGCAGCCAAACTTCTATCAAACTCAATCTGTGCTGCATTCTTTGGAACATCTACTTCTACCATAATACCCTTACCCTTATCTGATGGATCCAAAGTGGGTAAGGAAGATGGAAATACCTGTGAAGAAACATCTTTGATGATGGATGATGATTGGAATACATCAACCTCATCTGTAGGCCTGTCAACGCTCACTTTTGCTTTGTCAGCGCCCAAGTTACTCATGTCAGTGTTCAAATCTGTCTTGTCAACGCCCAAAGTACCTGTCTCAGCTCCTCTTGTGATTTCCTCCAACATTGCTGTAAATGATAAATTTAAGTTTGTAGGAGAGACTAGAGACATATCAAAACCTGTCTGTTTCTTCAAATTTGTTAGGGCCTCAGCAACACCCAAAGATTCACCATCATGGGAGCCCTTATCACTCACATTTATTTGTTCATCCTCCCCTTTGGAATATTCCTCCATCCCTCTCCGTGTGCTAGCATTCTCCAAGATAACAATCCTCTCCCTCAATTGCTTGAGTTCAAGGCCTTGTGTACTGACAATATGTACCAAGTCTGCATTTTGCTTTTGCAAGCTCATGCAGACTGCCGTTAATTCCATCAATGTCATTGGTTCCAATCTGACCTCTTCTAAAATGGGTATTTGACCTCCCAAGTTAGATTCATTGGGCATGGATGAGGTCTTAATGATGGTAGGACTGTCTTGGCCAGCTTCTAAGCCAGAACCAATAGTCCCAGCCTCATCCATAACACCAACCACACTTGTGGTGGTGGTTCTCTCTGCTACATGGCTAGGACAACTAGAGGAGAACACTCCAGTAGTCCTTTGGCGTTTTTGCAACCTATATTGTGTTGGGGGAGAAGAGGATGTGGATTGGGTGGATGTGGGTTGGTTAAGGGGTGTTTGGGACTGTGAAGGATTGGTGTCAACGTTTGGAATAGGCATGTCAACGCCAACATTTAATGTGTCAGCGTCGAAGGGTTCTTGGTCAATTTGCATGTGTTGGGGTGAAGGTAATGGTTCAGGTATTGGGTCAAGTTGAGGTTGTGGGTCTGGTTGGGGTTGTGTTGCTTCAATGATAGCAATCATAGCTGGGGTTAGTATAATAACACATGAAATACCAGAAATACTTAATCAGATTAAGCAGAGTATAAGATTTAATAAAGTTTAAGGCTTTAAACAGTAAAACATGGTAAGAACACACAAAATAAGCTAAGACATGTCATAAAACCAGCTACGTATTTAGTAAGCAGATACTTATTCATGAATGTATTTATGTAGCACTAGTGATTCGGAAGTAGGATTCCTCTCAGTTCGTCTTTCTCGTTCACTGGACATAAGGTACGGATTCCCGTCCTTTCAGTATGGACATTCTTTCCTTATTAGGATTTCCCGTATGAAGCCAACTGTTTTCCCGTAGTATAAGTTACGTGTTTGATTGCTTATGTTTAATTAAGATTACATATAGCCATATACATGCATGACCAGTTTCACCTAGTTATGGAGGTACCATAACCATAACATTAGAGGCACTGATGTTATGACTTCACCACGGCGGAGTGATTACTCGTGGCGTCCCTTCAGCTTTTGGCCATTTATTTATATTTATCATGTGGGGCGTATGGGTGCATCCTAGTTACATGTTTTTATTCAGGATTACATGGTGAATGTGGTGTGTGCCTTGCATCCTTCACAAGGAGCTGATCCCTCCTACCTAAAAACCAGTATATTAAATTAGAGGCAGCCCCTCTAATTTGCATGATGAGGTCACCCCTCCAAGTATTCATGCACGGTGGATTTTCATGACCTATATTGGCTAATGGTAAAATATGTTAAACAGTTTTCATAAGATAAACATAAGGCTTTTCAAACTATAAAACCAGTTTTATGAACATGTTCCAGGTTTTCCAGGACTTATACAATTCCGCTGCTATTAAGTCTCTATTATGTTTTAGTCACTTATACTATGTCTGTTGATCCCGAACTTAGATCGATTAGCTTTATGTATACGAGATTAGATCAAGTATAACACGTAGAGAAACCTTTGTTATATGCTTTGTGAATCTAAGTGTTATGCGGAATTTAACACTTAAACAAGAACACAAGATGTAAACAAAACTTTCACTTTGATTATGAATGTCAAACTTGATTACAATGAAAGATGTTTACGAATGAAAACTTATATAAAACTTGATACTAAACATTAACCTAAAGACCTTCTTTTATAGACTAAGAAGCCTTGTACAATAAGCTATGTATCAACTATTCTAGGTAAAGATAAACATAGAAAATACATTGTCATTTCTATCCTTACTAGAAGTATTCTAGAATATAATAAACGTGTAGCTTATATCTTCCATCAGTGCTTGTCTTCAATCTATCAACGCTTGACTTTAACTTGTCAACGCTTGAGCTATCAGTGCTCACTTTGTTCCTGTCAACGCTTAAGTTGTTCTTGTCAGCGCTCAAATGATCTGGCCTTAATTTATTCCCAACAATCCTCCCCTAAACTTGATATCCACTCTTATGATCAAGTTTCTGAATAATCATTAAGAACTTGGAGGAGTCTGACAAACCTTCTCATATTGATAATAAATAAATCTGATCAAATTCTTTGCCACGTTACTTGTATAATCTATCTCCAACTGGGTGTCCTTCATCTTTTCCAAAACAGCCTTGGATATGAAATACTGAGCATCCACTAGTAGATACTCAGCAAACTTTGTAGAACTCAAATGGTATACACCAGCAGCTGAATATAACCTCCATTGAAGACTACTGAGGTCATCTTCAAGATCCTTCCATATTTCAGGATCTTCCTCATTTGTCCCACACATTCTTTTAAATGTGGTCCAAAGTTTTATTCCATTAGCTGAAGTTGGTGCTTCAGCCTCATACTTGGTCTCCAGCAACCTCCAAAGGTCCACCAAGTCTTCTCTATCACAACTTGCAAATAAAGATATGAGAGTGGTAAAAGTGTGTACCTCCTTGCCATATCTTCCAATCTTCCAGAATCCACATTCATCCTCACCATAACTCACAATTGGATTCCTGGAATCTAATGGTAACACCTGCACCATATCTGAAGCTTCTAATGGGGAGAGCTTGAGGCTCTTTCTAATAACTGCTTCACTTGGATATAGTGGATTCATATCTTTTGGAAACTCAAGTGTAAATCCCTTCTTCACTGGCCTGGGAACTATCATAGCTTTCTTGATTTCCATCTCTTCTGCAAGTTGCTCCCTTCTTTCATATGAAAGGAGTCTGAGAGTGTTTTCTTCCTGCACTCTCACCCAAATAGGATAAGCCCTATGTTCCAACTCATCAAATGTCAAAGCCTTCAACTTCTGATGTGTCCATCCAACTCCATGACATCTGAGCAACATAAAGTAGAGCTCCCTTCTATCCCTTTTCAACTCAAAGAGAATATTGCTTGCCTTGTGCTTCAAAATCACCTTACAATCCTTCTGAACTCTAAGAAGAAGCTCCGAACCCCATATTTGATCTGAAATGGTCAAGTCTGGATTATCCATGCAGCTTTCTTCCCAAGAATTGTACATCTGAACCACCTCTGGCATGTCAAAATCAACCTGCAATTTTAAATCTCTCAACTTTTCCCTAGCAAGCTCATCACCATACTCAAGCCTTTCTGGTTCTATAATCATCACACTTGAGTCAGAGCTCACCATCACTTTCTTCTTCAGAAGTCACAACAAATGGTGACTTTTCCATTTCACCTTGTTCCATCATTTGCTCAGCCAATCTTCTATCAAATTCAACTTGGGCTGCATTCTTTGGAACAATTTCTTCTACCAATTTACCCTTACCCTTATCTGATGATGCAATGGTTGGTAAGGTAGATGGTAATACCTGAGTAGGAACTTCCTTGATGATAGATGATGACTGGAATACATCACTTTATGTGCAGATCTGTCAACGTCCAAATTTCCTCTATCAGCGCCCAAAATACTTCTATCAGCGTCCAACTTTGTCTTGTCAACGCTCAAATATTTTCCCTCAGCGCCTTGTGTAACCTCTCTCAACATTGATGTAAATGATAAATTTAGATTGGTTGGAGAGATTAAGGACGTATCAAAACCTGTTTGTTCCTTCAAAGTTGTAAGAGCTTCAGCAACATCCATTGATTGACCATCTTGGCTGCTCTTATCACTCAAATTTCTTTGATCTTCCTCCCCTTTGGAAGACTCCTCCATACCCCTCCTAGCATGATCACTCTCCAAAACAACAATCCTCTCCCTCAATTGCTTGAGTTCAAGGCCTTGTGAGCTGACAATTTGTACTAAGTCTGCATTTTGCTTTTGCAAGCTAATGCAGACAGCCGTCAATTCCAAAAGAGTCATTGGTTCATGTCTGCCCTCTTCTAAAATGGGGATTTGACCGCCCAAGTCAGGTTCATTGGGCATGGATGAGGACTTAAGTATGGTGGGACTACCTTGGCTAGCTGCTAAGCCAGAACCAATAGTCCCAGCCTCATCCAGGTCACCAGCCACACTTGTGGTGGTGGTTCTCTCTGCTTCATGGCTAGGACCACCAGAGGAGAACACTCCAGTAGTCCTTTGGCGTTTGATCAACCTATATTCAGGTGGTGTGGAAGATGGTGTGGAAGAATGGGTAGATGTGGGTTGGTTAAGGGGTGTTTGGGATTGTGATGGGTGTGTGTCAGCGTTGGAAATAGGCACATCAACGCCAACATTTGATGTGTCAGCGTCAAAGGGTTCTTGGTCAATTTGTATTTGTTCAGGTGAGGGTAAAGGTTCAGGAATAGGTTCAAGTTGTGGTTGAGGGTCAATTTGAGGTTGGGGGTCTGGTTAGGGTTGTGCTGCTGCAATAACAGCAAGCATGGCTGGGGTTAAAGGTAAGTCTCTATGAGGTGGTGAATTCATCTTGGTAAAAATAGCTTTCTTTTGTTCAGGGATCTTATAAAAATCATTGTGATCCCTTGAACAATAACCTTGATCATCAAAAACCATTTGTAGAAAACGGGGATAAGCTAAAGTCATTTTTGTCCCCTTGTTTTTACACATCCCTTCAAAAATCATTTTAGAAAAGTTATATTTTTGCCCTGTTACAATGCACACAATAGCACTTGCAATGGATCTATTGATCTCATTGTGTGCAGTACATTTGGGACTCAAACATTGAAGGAGAATGTGAATGAGGTACTTCCAGGCTGGGGGAAATTCCTGCTTATGATACTTATTAAGAGTACCTTCATCAGGAATAGGATATCCCAAAGCCCTAAGCCCTTGTTCTATTTCATTTATGGGAAGAATGGTTATACCATCAGCATCATCAAGATGCAAGGCCTGGCGTACCAAGGCCTCAGTAACCACCCAAGATCTCCCATGAACAATAGAAGTTAATGTGGTCACTCCATTAACTGTTGAGGAACTAACAGTGTTCTAAAACTGCTTAATGTGTGTGACTGGAATGAGTGGTGCATGAGAAAGAGCATACCTTAAGGGGGATGCGTTCAAATACGCCACCATTTGTGTGTATTGAGGAAACAAATCATTATCAGCAACAAGATAAGCAATCATGTTGTGACTTGAACCCCAAATCCAATTCTACTGAGTTAAACCTTGGTGCCATTGATGAAAGCTGTTAATTTGAAGTGTAGAAGATGAAGGTTGATAAGAGAAAAGTGTTAGACAAGAATTATAGATACCCTGTTTAAAAATAGGAGCCAAATTTATAGGAGATAAAGAATGCATGTGATTGGCCCAAAAATAGGCAAAGATTTTCAAAAACTAATAATGAAAATATTGAAAAAGTTATAAGTTATCTCATGCATTTAATGAAAGTAACAACTCTTAAAATTACGGCTTGAAAATATGTCAAAAAGTAACAACTGGGTAGGTCCCATTGAGTGTCAACGGTCAAAAATAACCTATCAACGACCAACGGCTATAATCTTGTCAACGTTCGCCTAAAGCCATGTCAGCGTCCAATTTGGTCACAACAACGCTTGGAAAAATCTTGTCAGCGTCCAAAAATAAAATTGTTTTAAAAAGTGAAAAATGACCTTAACAAGTAATTTATCCTAGAGAAAATAACCAAAAGCTGATAATTATCATAGGGCGGCAAGCACTGTCCAGTTATGCACACTTGCATAAGCAAGATAGACATAACAGTCCTCTAGTGTCCCTTGCTAACCAAAATTCTTAACAACCAAGTTACCTTTTAAAATCCTTGTTACTCCCAGGTAAATCCCATATCAAAATCATTCCCAAGTCTCCCAACAGACCACAACCAATTCTAGGCCAAAAATGTCTTGGCAGCATGCAAAGTTGATATACTATGCATGCTACAGTGCCTCATGGTTTAGTAAAACTAACCCATACTCACCTGTGGACACAATCTAGAATTGTGATAAGAGTATCATATGGATACCCAAAAATCCTAAAGGTTCCTAAAACCTCCCTTAAACTATGATACAAAAAGTTTGCTAAAATCATGCATGAACATAAAAAATTTATGTCAAGATAGGAATGAAACATTCCAACCATCATCTATAAATAAAAACTTGTCCAAATGCTTCTCCTTTGATCCATAAGCAACTCTGTATCCAATGGTATACTGCTAACACCATCTGCACATTTAGATTGAATACCACAAAACTAACATTGTTGCTGACAACGCCCCGATAACACATAACAGCGTTGAAGGACGCTTTGTCAGCGTTAGACAATTATATTGCTGACAATGTTGCAAAAACACTTATCAGTGTTCAAACAACCTTTGTCAGTGTTAGAAAAATATAGTGGAAAATCTAAATCATTAATAAGACCAATAATAATAATGCATCATCCTGTACATACTTTTACAAAAAGAATCCAAAACACATATTTAGGTGAGATTAACCATTCCAATACTTGTTACCAAGTATTGAAATCTTCCAGTATCAAAAGGTTTAGTTAATAAATCTGACACATTTTCCTCAGTGTCAACCCTATCTGGTTGTATTAAACCTTTCTCAAAGCAATCTCTTATAAAATGGTGTCTAATTTCTATGTGTTTAGTTTTAGAATGATGTACAGGATTCTTAATGATGCATAAAGTACTATTATTGTCAACAAATATCTTAGTATGCATAAAATTATACCCATAATCCAACAGCTGGTTCTGAATCCACAACACTTGACCACAACATGCTGCTGCAGCCACATACTCTGCTTCAGTTGTAGAATTAACCACCACTGTTTGTTTCTTGCATTGCCAAGATATTAATCTGCTCCCAAGAAACTGACATCAACCAGTTGTGGATTTCCTATCAAACTTATCACCTCCATAATCACTGTCTGAATATGCAACCAGCTCCAATGGTGAATCCTTTGGGTACCACAAACCAAGATTAGGGAAACATCTTAGATACCTAAAGATCCTCTTCACAGCATAAAGGTGACATTCTTTGGGAGTCACTTGATGACGTGCACAAGCACATACAGCAAACATGATATCAGGTCTGGAAGCAATAAGATACATCAAGGATCCAATCATGGATCTATAATGCCTGACATCAACATCTTTCCCATCTCCAATCTTTCCCCAAGGGTGTTCTCTATCCATAGGAGTAGAAGCCCTCTTTTCATGTGGAGAAAAGCTAAACTTCTTCAAGATTTCAGCAACATATTTGTCCTGGGAGATGAAGATACCAGCTTCTTTCTGCTGAACTTGTAAACCAAGAAAGAAGTTCATCTCCCCCATAGCACTCATCTTGAATTTGTCTGTCATAAGCTTGGAGAAATCCTCACTCATCTTTGGATCAGTAGACCCAAAAATGATATCATCAACATAGACCTGCACAAGCAATACATCTTTGCCTTTCTTCTTTGTAAATAGTGTCTGATCTATGGTGCCCCTCTTGAATCCATTGTCCACCAAATAAGTGGACAAAGTACCATACCATGCTCTAGGGGCTTGATGAAGGCCATACATAGCCTTTTTGACTCTATACACTTTATCTGGATGCTCTGGATCCTCAAAACCAGGAGGTTGCATGACATAAACTTCCTCAACAATGGTGCCATACAATAATGCACTCTTCACATCCATTTGATAGACTGTGAATCCCATGCAAGATGCATAGGCTAGAAAAATCCTAATACCTTCAATCCTTGCAACTGGTGTAAAGACTTCCTCATAGTCTATCCCCTCCTCTTGTGTATAACCTTGAGCCACTAACATTGCCTTGTTTCTGACCACAATACCTCTTTCATCTCTTTTGTTCCTGAGAACCCATCTTGTCCCTATAGGTCTGACATATCTAGGACAATCAACCAGCTCCCAAACATCCTGAATTGCAAATTGGTGAAGCTCATCCTGCATTGCTTCCACCCAACTTGGTTGTTTGAGAGCATCAAATATCTTCTTGGGTTCTTCTTGTGACAGAAAACATGCAAACAAACATGCTTGCACAAGAGGCGTATCAACCTTCTTGTGTATATTGGCAATAAATCCACCAAGACCTTGATGGGATCTTCTTGTCTGAACTGGAGTCATAACATCACCAATGATCTGAGATGGGGGGTGATTCTTCATTGTGGAAGTGAGAACCCCTCCTTCAAAAAGTCTAGTGTCCTCAACCTCATGCTCCATGTTGCCAATATCTTCTTCATCAGACTCTCTTTGAGCAACAGGAATCTCTTCATGAACATTGGAAGGTCCACCTTGTTCAAAACTGGAAGAGAAAAGATGCCCATAAGTGTTGTCAACGTTTGAATCTTGGTTGTCAGCGTCTGGGCTAACAGCACTTGAAATGTTGTTGTCAACGTCTGAATTGGTCTTGTCAGCGCTAGATTTGCCTTTGTCAGCGCCTGAAGAACCATGCATGTTTGTATCTGGTGGTATTTGGAAACCACCATTATCTTGTCCAGCAGCAGCAGCAGCAGCAAAAGCATCATTCCAAATGGGAATTATGACATATTCAAATGTAGGAGATGCCTTTTCTTCTTGTGATACATCCCTCTCATTAACCTGTGTACCTAAAACATCAACAATTTGTTCCTCCACAACATTTGAAGTTACCTTCACAATGTCTGGATTAGTGACAGGCATATAATTTAAAGTTCTAGATAAGGGTTCCAAATCAAACAACCAATTAGGACCACTTTCAGGATCACTAGGTTTATTCTCTAAGAACCTAACATGTACTCTTTCAACAATACGTTTGTCCTCCTTAAGATAAACCCTATAACCCTTGCTCTGCACTGAATACCCCATGAAGTAACCTTCATCACCTTTTGCACTAAATTTCCCTAAGGCATCACTAGTGTCTAAGACTACTACATGACATCCAAAAGGTCTGAGAAAACCAATATTAGGTTTTCTTCCCCAAAGTAACTCATAAGGTGTTTTGTTCTGAATTTTGTTAACCAATGCTCTATTTTGCACATAGCATGCTGTATTAATAGCCTCAGCCCAAAAGGCTATGGGAAAGTGAGCATCAGCCAACATTGTTCTGGCTGCTTCAATTAGGGTTCTATTTTTCCTTTCAGCAACCCCATTTTGTTGTGGGGTTCTAGCAATACTAAACTGCCTAGTAATTCCCTTTCTGGCACAAAAATCATTTAGCTTCTTGTTCCTAAATTCTCCACCATTATCACTCCTAAGCATCTTAACCTCATTGCCAGACCTTTTCTCAATTTGAGTGATAAATTCAATAAGAACATCAGTTGTGTCACTCTTCATAGCTAAAAAGAATGTCCAAGTAAACCTAGAAAAGTCATCAGTGACAACAAAACAATATGACTTGCCATTCAAACTTTCTATATTAGTTGGACCAAAGAGGTCCATGTGAAGCATATGAAGAGGTCTGGAACTAGTATGCACCTGCTTGGACTTGAATGAGACCTTGTGCTGCTTGCCTTTAAGACATGCAACACAAGAGTGGTCATTGTGGAAGGCCTTCTCAGGCAAACCATCAACTAAACCAAGCCTCACAAGTCTATTTATATTTTTAAAATTTATGTGCCCTAGTCTCCTGTGCCACAAATTACTTTCATCAACTGAGGCCTTAGCATAAAAACAAGACATATTTGCATTCACTTTAATCCCATTTAAATTCACATTATATATGTCCTTATGCCTAGGTGTTCTATACTCAATATACTTCTCATCAGGGATTTTAAAATCCTTACTTAACACCAAGCACTCAGTATCAGTGAAAAGAACCTTATTTTTGTTATCACACACTTGTGATACACTAAACAGATTATAATCCAGTTCTTTTACCAGGAAGACGTTCTCAAAACGTAGATTATTGGTGAGAAGGGTTCCTTTGCCTGTGATGGTGCCGTAGCCCCCTCCAAAGTATACCTTATCACCATCTTTAATAGGAGTGAAGTTCGTCAGATAGTCTTCTTTTCCTGTCATGTGCCTTGAGCATCCACTATCCCAATATCCATAATCATTGATCTGTCTCTGAATGCCCTACACACATAAAGAAAACAAATTAGTTTTCTTTGGGAACCCAAGTCTCAGAAGACTTGGATTCATCTGGTTGTTCAATAAGAACAGACTTAGTTCTCACAACAACCCCATTCTCATCCTTTTAAGGATGAAAAACCCAGTTAACCCCAATTGGTTTTCTAATGACCTTTGAAATGTAATTAAACCTATTACAAGTCATTGATATTCCATTATTATTAGGGTTTTAATCTTTCTTGGGTCTCCATGTTAAGCTTGAAGAAGCTTTAGACCCCTTACTTGTGGTTGCAAATATTTAGGTCTGGTCACGTTTCTGTCAGCGTTGGATTTTGTCCTGTCAACGCTGAAATTACCCTTGTCAGTGTTGAATCTAGGGTTTGCAACAGGAACCCATTGCCTATTTGACCAGGTGTTTGTCTTTTGAAAAGGTCTTTGTCCATGAGTGTTAGACCTTCTAGAGAAGAATGGGGCAGGTCTAATCACTTGTGGACTTTGCTGCACACAAGGTTTGGGTCTGACAACGTTTGACTTCCTAACAACGTTGACTTTCTTCCTATCAGCGCTGGCTTTGGGAGCGTTGACACACTTGTATGCCAAATGTGAAAAGCTACCACAAGTATAACAGGCTTTCTTAGACACACTCTTAGGTCTAGAAGCAAAGAAACCTGTTCCATGATTGTTAACTTGGCTCTTGGGTGACCTATTATTTTTATACATCTCTGCATATTTAATGGTAGGTCTTCTAACAGTGTTGGAGCCTAGGTCAACAGCTTTACCAGTAACTGGGTGAGTAACCTTAATGGGTGGTGATTCATTGGGACTTTCACATAGCAAACCTCCCTTAACAAATAAAGTAGGGTTAGCTTTCTTCCACTCATTTAGGTCAGTCAGTTTTTGTTGATACTTTTCCACTGGAGTGACAACTCTTGGTGGAGGAATGAATTCCTCTTCTTGGCATTCTGGTATACCAGTCCAAGATAAATCCTTTCTAAGGACACCATAGAAGTCACCAGCTGGTGGTGGAACCAGAGAGTAATCATTCATCCCAATCCCAGTCATGTCCTTAGGATCCCTTTGTTTAGCTACACAGTCTCCTAGGGTTTGGGTGGCTCTATCAAATCTTTGAATCTTGAGGTCAACATTATCTTTATTCTTAATGGCCTCATCTAACTTAGCCTGTAGGTCTCTATTGACCTTTGTCATGATATTTCTAATATCCATACTACCCTCTAACTCATGTTTTAAGATATTTATCTTATCTTTTAAATCAAACTCCATTTTCTTGTATTCAGAAACGGTTTTCTCAGTTTCAGTAAGAGCTAGTTGGTAATTGGACAATTTACACCTTTCAGTGCTCATATCATCTTTTAGTTTTAACACCTCTTTGTTAAGTCTATCAGTGTTTAACCTACAACCTTTGCTGCAAAAAGCATCATCATATACCTCATTATCAGATGAAGAGGAGGAGTGTGCCATGAGAGCATATTCAACATGCTCTTCTTCTTCAATATCAGCGATCAAAGCTTTGTCCTCTTCAGCATTCTTAGCCAGATAGCTCCAATCCCATCCAGTACCATCAATTCCTTGAACTGCAACCATGGCTTTGGAATCTTGAGCTTTAACAACCTGACTTGAGGGTTTACCAGCATCAGATCTTCTAGGAGATCTGCATTCCCTCATGAAGTGCCCCATACGATGACAATTGTAGCATTCAACTTTGGATATATCAAATCCAGCAGTGTCTTTAGCATTGAAGGTCATCTTCTTCTTGAACCTTCTATTCCACCTATTTGCTCTTATACTAGCAAGAGCCATGTTTCACTTGATGTCCATCTCTTCCAAGTGTTCATCACTTATCTGCTCAAGGTCCTCATATGTAATCACTGAACCATTGGGAAAAGAAGCAATGTAAGCACACACAGTATCCAAATCCAAATCAACAGGTTTAACTCTTGGGCAGTCATTCATGAATGTGTCAGCGTCTGAAAAGGAGACGTTGACAGGACTTGTTCCAGCGCTGACAAATGATGATCCAGTAACTGGATGCATAAAAGAGTCCTTCTGATTGAATTGACCTTCACTATGAGAGAAGAAGGCCATGTTGCTGGTGCTAGCTTTGCTTCCATGTGCTGAAAGAGTTTCATCTTCCAACAGTCTTAGTTTGTTGTAGATGTCATCAAACGAGGAGCTCTTGTAAGTATTATTGGCTAGAATAGATCTTGCCTCAATCTTCCATGCCTCACCAAGACTTTTCAGAAAGGTAGCATTGGTGTCAACATCACCAACTTGTGTCCCCATGAAGGACAACTTGCTTGTGATGTCAAGCAATCTGCTTCTCACACTACTTAGTTTCTCATTGGGCTGAGCTTTGAAGACAGCATAATCATGCAGAAGTTGCTTTTTCTTTTCTTCCTTAGTGTCTGCATTACCACCATATGCAACTTCAATTGCTTCCCAAAGATCCTTAGCAGATACATAGCCTCTATATTTGTGTTGATTTTCTTGTCCTAAAGAGACTTTCAGAATATTTAGGGCTTTCATATCAACCCTTTTCTTTGTAATATCTTCAGCACCTACAGCTCTACCATCTCCAGGTTTTTCTTTCTTATCTTCATCAGGACATCCTTCAACAGCTGATCTTGCCGTAATGGCATCCTGAATCTTTTGAGCCTTATTGAATGAGTTTCCATATTCAATAATCTCCCAGAGTGTGTAATCAAAGATCCCCAGATATTGTTCAAAGTTGAACTTCCATAAGTCAAAGTTGGTTGCATCAAGCATGGAAATCTTGATGTTTGGTAAGGGTGAAGAGGAGGAGGTTATTGCTTCAGACATGATGTTGTTTTTGGTGTTTTCAGAAAATTAGGGTTTTGGTGTTCGTGTATCGTTCTGGTGTTCTTCAAAGATCAAAAGTTCCTCAACAAGCTCTGATACCACTTGTTTATCCCGAACTTAGATCGATTAGCTTTGTGTATACGAGATTAGATCAAGTATAACATGTAGAGAAACCTTTGTTATATGCTTTGTGAATCTAAGTGTTATGCGGAATTTAACACTTAAACAAGAACACAAGATGTAAACAAAACTTTCACTTTGATTATGAATGTCAAACTTGCTTACAATGAAAGATGTTTACGAATGAAAACTTATAAAAAACTTGATACTAAACATTAACCTAAAGACCTTCTTTTATAGACTAAGAAGCCTTGTACAATAAGCTACGTATCAACTATTCTAGGTAAAGATAAACATAGAAAATACATTGTCGTTTCTATCCTTACTAGACGTATTCTAGAATATAATAAACGTGTAGCTTATATCTTCCATCAGTGCTTGTCTTCAATCTATCAACGCTTGAGCTATCAGCGCTCACTTTGTTCCTGTCAACGCTTAAGTTGTTCTTGTCAGCGCTCAAATGATCTGGCCTTAATTTATTCCCAACAATGTCTATATCCGTGCACTGAGCGTTTTGCTCAGCCGTTACTTTCCTTTCCATGTCCCAAAACGGCAGGTACCCTAGGAAAGACTCGAGCATTTGGAGGACGTGCATAGGATGGAAGCTGCTAGAGACTTCTTCTCCTTTTTGCCTTCATATACTTATGCTTGTTTAGTCTTTTATTCATTTCTTTTGCTTTATTATGTTTTGGGCTTATGTTTGGGAACCGATGTTTGATTCCGGTTATCCCTATGGTCATGTAATGTTTTATACATTTATCCTTGTATGCTTTGATGACACGCCATAATTACGCGTGACATTCCATTATCAAAATGGGGTGTTACACATGTGCCATGAGCATCCACTGTCCCAATATCCATAATCATTGACCTGTTTTTGAATGCCCTGCACATAAAGAAAACAAGTTAGTTTTCTTTGGGAACCCAAGCCTTAGCAGACTTGGATTCATCTGGTTGTTCAACAAGAACAGACTTAGTTCTCATAACAACCCCTTGTTCATCCCTCTTTGGAAGAAGTACCCAGTTAACCCCAATAGGTTTTGTAATGACCTTTAAAATGTAATTAAATCTGTTGCAGGTCATTAAAATCCCATTATCATTAGGGTTTTGATTTTTCTTAGGTCTCCATGTCAAGCTTGGAGAAGCTTTAGACCCCTTACCCTGTGGTTGCAAATATTTAGGTCTGGTCACGTTTCTGTCAGCGTTGGATTTGCTCTTGTCAAGGCTGAAATTACCCTTGTCAGCGTTGAACCTAAGGTTTGCTACAGAAACCCATTGCCTATTAGACCAATTATTTGTCTTTTGAAATGGTCTTTGTCAATGAGTGTTAGACCCTCTAGTGAAGAATGGGGCATGTCTAACAAGTTGTGGAATTTGCTGCACACAAGGTTTGGGTCTGACAACATTTGACTTTCTAACAGTGTTGACCTTGGAAGCGTTGACACACTTAAATGCTAAGTGTGAAAAGCTACCACAAGTGTAACAGGCTTTTCTAGACACAACCCTAGGTCTAGAAGAGAAGAAGCCTGTTCCATCATTACTAACTTCGCTTTTAGGTGAACTAGTAATCCTATACATTTCTGCATACTTGACACTAGGTTTTCTAACAGTGTTTGAGCCAAGGTGAACAACCTTACTAGTGACTGGGTTTGTTACCTTAATAGGGGTAGACTCATAAGGACTTTCATATAACAAGCCACCCTTAACAAATAAGGTAGGGTTGGCTTTCTTACATTCATTCAAGTCAGTCAACTTCGGTTGATACTCTTCAGCTGGGGTAATGACTCTTGGTGGAGGAATGAAATCCTCCTCTTGGAGTTCTGGTAAACCAGTCCAAGATAGGTCCTTTTGTTGGACACCATAGAAGTCACCAGCTGGTGGTGGAACCACAGAGTAGTCTTTCATCCCAATCCCAGTCATGTCCTTAGGATCCCTTTGTTTATTAACACATTCTCCTAGGGTTTGTGTGGCCTTATCAAACCTCTGAATTTTAAGGCCAACATTATCTTTATTCTTAATGGCCTCATCTAACTTAGCCTGTAGCTCACCATTAACCCTTTCCATGATGCTCCAAATATCATTGCTAGCATTTAACTCATGTTTAAAGATATTTATTTTATCTTTTAAGTCAAATTCCATTTTCTTGTATTCAGAAACTGTCTTCTCAGTTTGAGTAAGAGCTAGTTGGTAATTAGACAGTTTGCATCTTTCAGTACTCACATCATCTAATAATCTTAACTCCTCTTTGTTAAGTTTCTCAGTATTTAACCTACAACCCTTACTACAAAAAGCATCATCGTATACCTCATTATCTGATGAAGAGGAGGAGTGTGCCATGAGAGCATATTGGACATGCTATTCTTCTTCTATCTCAGCAACCAAAGCTTTATCCTCTTCCACATCTTTAGCCAAATAACTCCAATCCCATCCCAAGCCATCAATTTCTTGAACTGCAACCATGGCCTTAGGATCCTGAGCCTTAACAATTTGGCTTGAGGGTTTGCCAGCATCAGATCTTCTAGGAGATCTGCATTCCCTCATGACGTGCCCTATACGATGACAATTGTAGCATTCAACCTTGGATTTATCAAATCCAGCAGTGTCCTTTGCATTAAAGGTCATCTTCTTCTTAAACCTTCTATTCCACATGTTTCCTCTTTTACTAGCAAGAGCCATGTTCCACTTAATATCCATCTCCTCCAAGTGCTCATCACTTATCTGCTCAAGGTCCTCATATGTAATCACTGAACCATTGGGCAAAGAAGCAATATAAGCACATACATTATCTAGATCCAAACCAGCAGGTTTAGCTCTTGGTGAGTCACTTTTGTATGTGTCAGTGATTGTAGTGTTTTACCACACCTTTAGGAAAAGGAGGGTAAATAGGGAAAGTATTAAATACGACGGTTTAGGAAAACCGTGTAGAAATGACCCTAGGTGAAAGTTCGTTTCCCAAGGAGGTATATGTGTGTGAAAAACTTGTTAAATGTTTGTGATTAATGATTGGTTTAGAAGGGGATGAGAAAAGAAGATGACGAAGACGTGAAAATAATACTACGACGACAAAACGTAAAACCGTAAAAACTACAAAAATAAAAATTAATTCTAAAAATTACCAAAAATTCACCAAAAATCAAAATAAATAAACTAAGAGTTTACCAATGATCAAAACTTTTTCAAACCTTTTAAATATTTAAATATTCAATTTTTAAATGCTAATTAAAGACCTAAAAATCAAATAAATTATCAAAAAGCCCAAATAAAGATTTTTCAATTGGTAAACCTCTAAAATGACCTAAAAAGATTAAAAAATATTTTTAGAAATTTTTAAACTAATAAAAACTATTTAAAATGATTTAAAAACTATTAAAACTTAAAATAATTATAAAAATTAATCTAAAAGTGATAAAATTATTCTAAAAGTTGCTAAATTCCTATTTTAATGTATTAAAGCTATGAAAAATGTAAAAAGTTGGAAAATGTGAAATTTGAAAAATAATAATAAAATAATATTAAAATAATATTAAAAATCCAAAAATTATAAAAAATTCTAAAAACATGCAAACTAGTTTATTTTAACCTAAATAAACGGAAAATCAAAGTGAAATGACCAGAATACCCCTATTGGGCCCTCAAATGGGCCAAAACCAAAAACAGTCAAACCAAATGGGCTTTTGGGCCCAAAACGTCAAACTTGGCCCAATTGACTTGGAAAAGCCCTATCTGACTCAAAATTTAATTCTAAGAACAAAACTCTAAAGGCCCAAAAGCTGAATGTGAGCTTATCACAGCTTAATAAGCAAACAGCTTATTCTTATTGGGCCTTTTAGCCCATTAAACAATAAGCTAATGCCATAAGCTCTAATTTGACACACAGCCTTCTTTTGGGATGCTTATGAGATCTGTAAAAAGAAATTTTGAAAAAGCACACTCAATAAGCCAGAAATAAGCAAAGTAAAAATTCACTAAAAGACAAAATAGTCGGGTTTGAGATTTAGGGCACCTCAGAAGCTCTAGTTTGTTGCAAAAGCTCACAAATAGCTTAACTAAGAATAATCAATCAAGAAAATCACAAAAAGCCAAATAGAATAAGCTGTAAGAGCAAATAAGCTGGTTGAAAAAGCCAAATAAGCTAGTTTTCTAGCAAAAGCTTAACCAAAAGACTTGTAACCTTCCAGAATTGATATTAAGCTATGAAAAATGATTTCTGTTACAAAAATTAAGTTGTTGCATGTGCCAATAAGCAGTTCTAAAAAATAAGCCAATTTGTGCTTATTTGACCAAAAGTCAAAGTACTCCAAAGTTCACCAAATGATCAGAAATGGTACAAGGGCTTGTTATAAGCAAATTTTGTGAAGGAATCAAGGAGGAGGCCTTGTGAATCAAGAGGTCAGTTGACCTTTTGATGGCAAATTTTGGAAATAAGGGCTTAATAAGCCAGTTAGCTTATAAGCCAGATACAAAGCACACCAAATAGCAAAATCCACTCACAAGCAGCACATAAACAAGTTCCAAGCAGCAAAATCACAAGGCATACACTAGGATAACAATTGCAAGCACAAAATGAGGTGGTCACTTTGCTGATGCAAATGACCACTTCAGCAACTTTTGATAAGCTATAGCAATCACAATAAGCCACCAAATTCAACAACCAGATAACCAATAGATAGCTTATCACCTAAACTATTCCCAAACCTGTTTTCAGACCTAAGATCCAACAAACAAAGAAGTTATTAGATCTGATGTGTTTGACCAATTTCAAAAGCACTTTTATCAGATTTTTGCAAAACTTCAAATCCCTTTTCTAAACTTTCAGAAAGTAAACCAATGACTAAAACTTGTATATTAAGACTTGTTTAGACCACCCAAAACCTAAGAACCAAGGGCTCAAGGCCACAAGGCCTTATGAACTAATCCCAAACAATCCTTAATCAACCACTTTTCAAACAAACTTCTGATTTTTAAACACAACCTATTGATTTTAATGATCAAAAACACTTAATAGGCACCAACTAACATAATCAAACACAAAAATAACCAACACAAACACAAGAACTCAAAATCCAAGTACCAAATCCAAAACAGACATAAACATGAAATTTTTAGAGGAATCTTAACAAGAGGTTATACCTGCCTTCCACAACATCCTAGGAAGGCCAGCTATGCTCCTTGGACATTGTTCAACAACTAGAACAAGACCAAGGTACTTCAACAAAGGAGATGCAAGACTGCCTTGGTTGATGGTTTAAAGTAGAACCTCAAGGACTTGATTTCTTCAACACAAGCAGCAAACAACTCAACCAAGGGCTCTAATACCTTCACAAGCTTGGTGTCAACAAGCTTGTAAGAGCTTATAGCTTATGGTTAAGGATTAGTACACAAAAATAAGCAAAATCAGAAACCTTCTTTCAAGCTTTTTCAAACTTGAAAAACTTACCAAACATAAACGTCCTTGAACCAAATGATTCAAGCACACTTATAACATCAAATGGAACTCAGAATCACCTTTAAACAATACCAACTTTCAAAAACATAAAAAGGAATTACAATTTTCTCAAAATACCAACTTTTATAAATTTCAAAAAGGAATTACAAGTTTTAAAGGCAAAGACTGGAACAAAGGGACTCTCACATGTTGAGGTCTCCTTTTATAGGCAAATGCCTGGCTAAACACTATTCACAAATCCTAGCAACTGAAATTCCTATTATATCCTTGCAGAACCTTCTAGCTGTGTTGCCAGCTGTTTTGGTTGAATCCTGGACGTTTGTTGAGTGCTTAGGGACCAAGTAATGATTTGCAGCCCTTGATTTTGCCAAGTCATGATCAAATGCCAGTTGTCGTATTGTGAGTGGGGATGGGGGTATCATTCTGGTAGTGGGATTTAAGGTTTAAGGTGTGGGATGTGATTGAGGTGATGTGAATCACACGTGGGTATAACCAATTTTGTTTTCCCCTTTGTTTTCCTCTTTTTTAAACCTGGGTAAAAGGTGTTATTGGCTGGTAAAAATCCCAACAGTAATTGTTTCCCGCATGTTTAGGAATTCCAACTTTGGGATTGGCAGTTTTGGCCCTTGTGTTTTGGGAAAAGTTGTATAACAAGTTTATTTTGCAAATAAAACATGTTTCCTTTGTATTTAACTTTCACCACTTGGCAGTTTAGGCACAAAACTTTAGAAAAGGATTTCAAAGGGTTATTTTTGCCATTTTGAGATATTTCAAGGACTGATTTTGGACATTCTTGATCTTCAAAGGTCTTCAATGTATCTTAGGCTTCACGAGGGACCATTTTTGAAAATGTTGAATAGTTGAGGGACTAAACTTGCCATTTCTTCAAAGTTGAAGGACCTTTTGTGTAATTTTGACAAACTTAAGGAACTAAACTTGTAATTATCAATATACAAGGGTTTTAAGTGTCATTTCTTCAATAAATGAGGATCAATCTTGTATGTCTTCAAGGGTATTTGTTGAGTATTTCATGAATTAGGGCACGGTTCTTTGTACGGTTTCGTTTCTCGTGTCCGTTTTTCCTTGTATCTTGTGATCTTTTGTCTTTTTTCACGATATCCATACCTAAAATACACAAGTAAACAAACACAAGCATATATATGGTATATTATGACATTTTTATGCATTTAAAGCCCGAAAAGAACGATGAGATCATGTATAAATGCCATCTCATCACTCCCCCATACTAAGCCATTGTCGTGCCCTCACGCAATGCTAGAATAAAGTATCTAAGCATCACCAAAGTTCAATTTTATTAACCTTTATTGAATAGTAAAAGACTTGCAACATACTACGAAGATGTGTAAAGACATAATGTATGATTTTCATCACGAAAGTGACTTTTAGGGTTAAAGAATAGAAACATGCAAATGTCCCTTATAGTAAAATTCGTCATCCTTGATTGCCATACATTCCATGCTAAGTGCAAAAACGAGATCATTGTTGGTACAAGTCACAATGCTAACACTACTCATACGTCCAAATTGTGTAATACTTTTTCTCCCTGCAATCTTAGTTATTATAAAAAGAAGTGGGTTACTAGAATTTTTTATCTATTTGTCATGGATCATAAGTGATTCATATTGACTTAATTGAGTAGTTATTAGTCTGAAAGCAAAGTAGCATGATTTGATCAATAGTTAGCCGAAGGACAAAATCTTTTAAAACGGCTTCTCGTGTATCTCCTTAAGTTCATATCTTGGCATAACTCGTTTCACGATTTGAGACCTTTCTCGGACCGATATTTGGCATGTACTTCATACTTCAAATCTTGGGAAGACGTTCTTGAAATTATGGTCTTCTCTTCATATATTTGGAATTTCTTCACTTGACGTTTTTTGAGAGATTCTTCATATTTGGAGCACGACTTCATCATTTTTGTTCAATCTTTACTTTGGATTTTGATATACAACGATCCGCCTCCTTTTCGGACTTGGATATATTCATCCTCATACCTTGTAAGGGTCTTTTTTGGATAGACTTTCTCCATGATCTTTAGGGGAGTAATTGCTTTCCGTCGTGTGTCTCGATCCTTCATATTGATTTAGGAATAATGATACTTCAAATAATCTTGGATCATTAGCAAAAATAGAGCTCCTCATGCCTTGTTAGGGCCTTTTTGGATGATCGCCAATCTTCGCATCCCGCTTCAATAAGTTATGCCTTGGCTATGAACTCTATTCAACCCCGAGCAACTTTTAAACGATCTTGCGCTAGAGGCTAAGTAACCTTTCAAATCGTACGACCTTACTTATTGCAATTATGATTTATCCTAATGCATTGATCTTATGGGAAGAAAAAGCCACAATTAAAAACATATGAGTTTTTGAAAGAACACTTTCATGTTCTACGTTTAGCATGATCACTTGTCTAACTCTATCATCTCTCGTTCTTCACTATATAAAGACCTCTAATTAAAGAGACTCGTGAATACTTAGCCATGCAAGTCAAAATTAAGCCAAATTTGGATTAGCTTTCATTAAGACTATATCAAATCAAAGTTTTGGGTTTTCAAGCCACCTATAAGATCTTGCACTTTCTTGGACTTTTTCAAGTTTAGAGAATGCGTTTTATAGTTCCCTTGATAAGTGACTTTCTAGGATCAATTATAGGAACTTGCGAAAAGTTCTTGTTCTTAACCCGTATGAATTAAGACTTTCGCGTTTTAAAGATCCCTATATAAAAGTCTAGCAAAACTTGAAATGAGCGGGTTAAGGAATGTAAATGGCTCCAAATGCCCATCAAGTCGAAAATTAACTCTTATTCTACCCATCGGAAAATATACATTCGTGTCTTAAAAACACTTATGAAAACTAAGAAAATTTTTAAAGTTTGGACATTTTTAGCCTTATTAGCAACTAAAACAAAACATTGAAAGTTGGAAAGCGTGCGGGCGTAGCAAAGCAAGTACCTATTCACCCCCCATACTAAAAGTAAACATTGTCCTCAATGTTTCGAGTCTAAAGGTGGATCACCCCCATACTAGAGACGAAGAATCGAATGCTTAGGATCTAGCATGGAAAGGGTGATCAACAATATATCTAAAGCCGTTTATTAAGTATGCTAAAAGATAATTGTTAGAACAATAAAGGATATTTCATGGATTCATGAAAAACTTCCTCAAGCAAACGATGGAGGCTCACGTAAACGAACATGAGAGTCTTCAATCGGAGATGATGGTGATGATCTAGATAACACAATCACAAACAACCACCAAAGTAGTGCTTAAGCCTATGTCCATTCACCTTGAAACTAGGACCATCATCTTGAGCTAGCTCGATGGTCCCATACGGAAACACTTGTGTAATGGTGAACGGACCCGACCAACGAGATTTCAATTTCTTGGAAAATATCTTAAATCGAGAGTTAAAAAGTGACACTTGATCACCAACGTTAAAAACCCGGTTTTTAATCTTTGAGTCATGAAACTTTTTAGTCTTTTCTTTAAAAATTAATGAATTTTCATAAGCATTATCTCTTAATTCATCCAATTCATTCAATTGTATTTTCCGGTGATCTCCCACGGTCTTCAAGTCAAAGTTTGCATGCTTAAGGGCCCAATATGCCTTGTGCTCCAATTCAATGGGCAAATGATAATTCTTCCCATAGACTAACTTATAAGGAGTGCAACCGATGGGTGTCTTATAAGCGGTCTTAAAGGCCCATAAAGCGTCATCGAGTTTGTCGGACCATGAAGCACGGTTTTCTCCAATTGACCTCTCTAAAATCCTCTTCAAAGCTCGGTTCGAAAACTCAACTTGCCCACTCGTTTGCGAGTGATAAGCCATAGAAAGACGATTAGTAACTCCATATTTCTTTAGAACCTTTTCGAATTGGTCATTACAAAAATGGGTTCCACGATCGCTTATAATAGCACGAGGGGTTCCGAACCGAGAGAATAGTTGCTTCAAAAACTTCACTACCACACGAGCATCATTAGTAGGCAAAGCCTTAGCTTCCACCCACTTAGAAAGGTAGTCCACCGCGACGAGGATATACTTGTTTCCATGAGACGATGGGAACGGCCCCATAAAGTGTATTCCCCATATGTCAAAAATCTCACACACTTGAATTATGTTTTGCGGCATTTCATCACGTTGAGACAATTTTCCTTGACGTTGGCACGAATCACACGACTTCACAAGTGCGTGTGCATCACGATAGATAGAAGGCCGAAAGAAGCCGGCATCAAAGACTTTCTTAGCCGTGAGATTAGCACCGTGGTGACCACCCGTGTTTCCCTCGTGACAAGCTCTAAGGATATTAGAAGCTTCGGCACCAAACCCGAAAGAGATAAGGGTCGTCCCAAAAATAGAACTTGACGTCACGAAAGAATTTTCGTTTTTGTTGTTTCGTCATACCCTTGATTATGAAATTACCCGCATGGTAATTTGCAATGTCGGCAAACCATGGGGTGGTGTCTTTAGAATTCACTACACCGAGAGTCTCAAGAGGAAATGTTTCGGTGATTTCCTTGTTCTCGAAAACATCTTTGTGAGGATCTTCTAGACGAGAGAGATGATCGGCCGCTAGATTCTCGGCTCCTTTTTTGTCAAGCACGGTGACATCAAATTCTTCGAGGAGGAGCATCCAACGAAGCAATCTCGGCTTAGCATCTTGCTTAGCTAAGAGATACTTGATAGCCGAATGGTCGGTATACACGATGCTTTTAGTCAAGACGAGATAAGGTCGGAATTTCTCAAAAGCATAGACCACGGCAAGGAATTCCTTTTCCGTTGTGGTGTACTTTAATTGAGCCTCGGTCATCGTCTTACTAGCATAGTGGATAGGATGGAAATGTTTGTCATAACGTTGCCCTAAGACGGCCCCTATAGAATAATCACTTGCATCGCACATGATTTCAAAGGGTAATTCCCAATTAGGAGCAACAAGAATGGGAGCTTCGGTAAGTTTCCTTTTGAGAGTTTCGAAAGATCTAACACAATACTCATTGAAGTTAAAAGGAGCATCCTTCTCGAGAAGGTGTGTCATAGGTCGAGAGATTTTCGAAAAGTCCTTGATGAAACGACGATAAAAGCCCGCGTGGCCTAGGAAACTCCTAACTCCCTTAACGGCTTTGGGATGAGGTAACTTGGCGATGACGTCTACCTTAGCTTTATCGAACTCAATCTCCGCTTTCGACACCTTATGTCCTAAGACGATTCCTTGTTTACACATAAAATGACATTTTTCCCAATTAAGCACAAGATTGGTTTCTTCACAACGTTTTAACATTTGCTCGAGATTAGATAAACACGACGTGAACGAATTGCCAAACACTGAGAAGTCATCCATAAACACTTCCATCGACTTCTCGATCATATCGTGAAAAATCTCCATCATACACCGTTGAAACGTACCCGGTGCATTACAAAGTCCAAAAGGCATCCTACGATAAGCCAACGTTCCCTAACGACACGTAAACGTAGTCTTCTATTGATCACGAGGGTCGATAGGGATTTGAAAGTAACTGGAAAAACCATCTAAAAAGCAATAGAATTCATTTCCCGCATGTCGCTCCAACATTTCATCCATTAAGGGAAAAGGAAAGTGGTCTTTACGAGTGGCGTCATTTAAATTTCGGTAGTCAATACACACCCTCCAACCGGTCACAACATGAGTGGGAATTAACTCGTTGTTTTCATTAGGCACAACGGTCATTCCTCCCTTTTTAGGGACACAATGGATTGGGCTCACCCATGGGCTATCAGATATAGGATAAATCATTCCCGCGTCAAGGAGTTTAAGGACCTCATTTTTAATGACATCGTGAATTTTGTGATTCACCCTTCTTTGACTTTGAATTGCGGGTTTGTAGTCCTCCTCCATTAAAATCTTGTGAGTACAAATTTTTGGGTCAATACCCTTAATGTCGGATATTTTCCACGCAATTGCCCCTTTATGAGCCTTAAGAACTTTCAAGAGCTCGGTTTTTTCCTTATTAGCAAGACCTTTTGCAATAATAACCGGCAACTTGTAATCACCTTCCAAGAATGCGTATTCAAGGTGAGAAGGAAGATCTTTCAATTCAAGGATAGGTGGTTCCTCGATTGAAGATTTTGGTTCAACACTCATAACTTCCATCGACGGAAGAAATGATGGAATAGAAGTATCATCACTAATCAAAACCTCATCTTCATTGTCGATTTCATTTGAAGTGAGATCGCCTCCTTGGAATGGAGTGAGATTTGGTGTGGAATTAGCAAGAATTGGATCCAAAATAGTGGGATTGACACTTGACGAGCTATCGGAAAAACCTAACACTTCTTCTGAAAACTCATCGCAAACCACATCAACGATGTCAATGTGATTGATGGTAGCGATTGAATAAACATGAGAAGGTTTCGAGTTTTGAGTAGCGTTTATAACAAGTTCCTCCTCGTTGAATCTCAAAGTGATAGTTCTTGCATGAACATCGATAAGCGATCTCGAAGTGTCTAAAAATGAACGACCTAAAATTAGAGGAACTTGAGGATCCGCGGGGATGTCAACTACTATAAAATCAACGGGATAGTAGAACTTCCCCACTTTCACGAAAACATCTTCGGCTACTCCACATGCTAAAATCGTAGAATGATCGGCCATCTCGATAGACATGTTCGAAGGAATAAGAGCCGGAAGCGAAAGCGATTTCCAAATGGAAAATGGCATCAAATTAGTGCTCGCACCAAGATCGGCCAAGGCGAGGCATTCTTTCATATCTTGTATGTCACAAGGAATGAGAAACTTTCCGGGGTCACCAACTTTTTCCGGTATGCGGTTAAGATAAACCGAAGAACAATTAGCAAGCTTTGAAAGCTTTTCCTTATCGCTCATCATACTTTTAAAAGTGGAAGCGAAACGAGGCATATATAACAACGCGTCGGCCAAACTCACATCAAAATGAACTTGTTGAAACATTTTTATAAAAAGCTCGATTTGTGGTTTGTTACGCTCTTGCAATTTCTCTTTGTTTCGTCTCGAAGGGTAGGGTAAAGGTGGTGTGGGTTGGTCATTAGGCAACGGCCTTGGAAACTCGGGTTCCATAATTGGTATTGGTTCAACCGTAGGTGTGGTTTGAGCGGTACTTCGTGGGATTGTAATGTGCTCCTTTTCGACCATCACCTCGGGTTCTTTCTCGATTTCCTTCTCCGTAGAAGTACTTGGACGAGAGATTGGTTCCTTGAAAGTTTTACCACTTCGTGTAGTAATAACCTTCATTTCTCCCTTCGGGTTTGCAATGGTATCACTAGGAATACCACCCGAGGAAGAGGGTTTACACATGATTGCTTCAAACATCTTAGCCATTCGGTCCTCAAATTTTGATTGCCTAGCATCCGCTTTTAATAACTCTTGCTTAATCTCATGTTGTCCTAATTCCATCTTTTGTTGGTTTTGTTGAAGACGTTGGACATTTCCTTCCATTTTGTTTGCATGAGTTTTAAGTTCATTAGCAAGTTCATTTTTAAGCTCGTTTTTCAACTCGGATCTTAAGCTAATCATCTCACGTTGCATGTTATCAAATTTGGCATCATTTGCTTTAGGATAATCCAAAAATTCTCCTTGCAAATTTTTAGTGTGAGCATTTTGAAAACCTCGTGTAGTGTTTTGAAAATCACGGTTTTGGTTTTGATTAGTGACTTGTCCATTCCCACTTTGATAATTCCCCTTGTTGTAGTTACGTGAATTGCCTTGATAATTACCACCTTGGTTGTTGTTTCGATAGTTATTAACATTTTGATTTGGTGGAGCTTGATTTGGGCGGGAACCTTGACCGTTTTGGTTGTAAGTTCCCGTTGCTACATAAGAACTCGAAGTGTTACCATCCGCGGTAATGCACTCGGAAAGATCATGAGCTCCACCACAAGACAAACAACTCTTAGCAACCGCTTTAACCGAAGCGGAATTTGAAGCTTCTTGAGCTTTCCAATGGGACATTAGATTAGCAAATCTATCAAAAAACCGATTTTCCTCATTAGCTTCATCATGTAAGGCATTAATGATACGAGACGATGACGACGATGACGAACCCAAATTGGCAACACTCGGTGTGTTATGAGGGCTATAAACCTTAGATCTATTCTCGATGATTTGTAAAGCCTCATTTGTTGTCATGCACAAAAAATTACCACCCGCGGCGGCATTCAAATAATCTCATTCATGATCATTAAGCCCATTATAAAAAGTATCAACTTGATGCAATTCCGTAAAATCATGGCGTGGACATTCATGTAACATTTCTGTAAAGCGTTCCCATGCCATTGAAAAACTTTCATTATTTCTTTGCACAAATCGTGAAATCTCATTTTTCAAATGTGTTGTTTTAGATGGTGGAAAAAACTTGTTCACAAACTTAGAAACGAGATCACCCCATGTCAAAATCAAATTTGGCGGTTCTTTCTCAAGCCAAATTTTTGCGGGTCCATCTAACGAGTATGGAAACAACATCATCTTAATGGCATCATGTGGAACATCCTTAAACTTGCTAGTAGCGGTGAGACGGTTAAAATTCCTAATGTGGTAGTGCGGGTTGTCTTTCTCATGACCTCTAAACTTATTTGCTTGCAACATTGACATTAAACCCGTCTTAATCTCAAAATTCTCCGCAAGGATGGCGGGAATCACAATAGCCTCTCCAAAACCCTCGGTGGGTGCTTGTAGCAACTCCATCATAGTACGATTAGCCATGACGACTTCTTGTTCTACAATAGGTTCAACAATTGGAGGTTGTTCTTCAATCAACGTCTCTTGATTGGCTTGCTTTTGAAGACGTCTACGAGCTCGTTTAGCTTGATTACGAGTGATCATAAACTTCACGAAGAATGGGAGGTGAGCAAAGAAGATTCTTTTTTGGGTGTTTTGTGAATTTTCAATTTTTTTTTGTTTTTGATTATATTTAACTTTTTGGATTTTGGTGTATCTTCGTAGACAACAATCTACAAAATCTCTCCTCGGATCAAACTCTTGATTAAAGAAGCCTCAAAGGAATGAAAACGACCACGTGGAGTGAACGCCTTCGAATGACTTTAGAACTTTGGTGAAAACCAAATTGTTCAAGAGGTTTTAATCACAAAGAAACCAAGCAAATTTATTATACGTAATAATACTTTGGGCGGCAAAACCCTCGATTAGCCTTCAATCTCAAAATACTCACAAGCAAGCGGGGAAACGAGGCGGTGCGAAGCACTTAAGAGCCTTTTTCGTTAGGGTATATTTTATAATACCCGCCTTATACCCACCTTATAGTTTGTATTTTCAAAATCGAGCTTCACGAAAGTATTTATCTATTTTTGCCTTTTTCTTTTTGTTTGAGATTCGAATACAATGATCGAGTGATGAAATCCCGAATCAAGGTTGTGTTTTCACACTTTTGGAGATATTGTGACTTTATTGTGATACTTAATACAATATAGTAATAATATTTTTACAAGAAAAACCAAGAAAACCGATAATATGTATTAGTAGAGTTCTACTAATACAAATACTATTTGGTTAATATTAAAAACAACAATACAAATTAATCACGACACACCTCCCCGGCAGCGGCGCCAAAATGATTGTAGTGTTTTACCACACCTTTAGGAAAAGGAGGGTAAATAGGGAAAGTATTAAATACGACGGTTTAGGAAAACCGTGTACAAATGACCCTAGGTGAAAGTTCGTTTCCCAAGGAGGTATATGTGTGTGAAAAACTTGTTAAATGTTTGTGATTAATGATTGGTTTAGAAGGGGATGAGAAAAGAAGATGACGAAGACGTGAAAATAATACTACGACGACAAAACGTAAAACCGTAAAAACTACAAAAATAAAAATTAATTCTAAAAATTACCAAAAATTCACCAAAAATCAAAATGAATAAACTAAGAGTTTAACAATGATCAAAACTTTTTCAAACCTTTTAAATAATTAAATATTCAATTTTTAAATGCTAATTAAAGCCCTAAAAATCAAATAAATTATCAAAAATCCCAAATAAAGATTTTTCAATTGGTAAACCTCTAAAATGACCTAAAAACATTAAAAACTATTTTTCGAAATTTTTAAACTACTAAAAACTATTTAAAATGATTTAAAAACTATTAAAACTTAAAATAATTATAAAAATTAATCTAAAAGTGATAAAATTATTCTAAGAGTTGCTAAATTCCTATTTTAATGTATAAAAGCTAAGAAAAATGTAAAAAGTTGGAAAATGTGAAATTTGAAATATATAAATAAAAAAATATTAAAATAATATTAAAAATCCAAAAATTATAAAAAATTATAAAAACTTGCAAACTAGTTTATTTTTACCTAAATAAACAGAAAATCAATGTGAAATGACAAGAATACCCCTATTGGGCCCTCAAATGGGCCAAAACCAAAAACAATCAAACCAAATGGGCTTTTGGGCCCAAAAAGTCAAACTTGGCCCAATTGACTTGGAAAAGCCCTATCTGACTCAAAATTTAATTCTAAGAACAAAACTCTAAAGGCCCAAAAGCTGAATGTGAGCTTATCACACCTTAATAAGCAAACAACTTATTCTTATTGGGCCTTTTAGCCCATTAAGCAATAAGCTAATGCCATAAGCTCTAATTTGACACACAACCTTCTTTTGGGATGCTTATGAGATCTGTAAAAAGAAATTTTGAAAAAGCACACTCAATAAGCCAGAAATAAGCAAAGTAAAAATTCACTAAAAGACAAAATAGTCAGGTTTGAGATTTAGGGCACCTCAGAAGCTCTAGTTTGTTGCAAAAGCTCACAAATAGCTTAACTAAGAATAATCAATCAAGAAAATCACAAAAAGCCAAATAGAATAAGCTGTAAGAGCAAATAAGCTGGCTGAAAAAGCCAAATAAGCTAGTTTTCTAGCAAAAGCTTAACCAAAAGACTTGTAACCTTCCATAATTGATATTAAGCTAAGAAAAATGATTTCTATTACAAAAATTAAGTTGTTGCATGTGCCAATAAGCAGTTCTCAAAAATAAGCCAATTTGTGCTTATTTGACCAAAAGTCTAAGTACTCCAAAGTTCACCAAATGATCAGAAATGTTACAAGGGCTTGTTATAAGCAAATTTTGTGAAGGACTCAAGGAGGAGGCCTTGTGAATCAAGAGGTCAATTGACCTTTTGATGGAAAATTTTGGCAATAAGGGCTTAATAAGCCAGTTAGCTTATAAACCAGATACAAAGCACACCAAATAGCAAAATCCACTCACAAGCAGCACATAAACAAGTTCCAAGCAGCAAAATCACAAGGCATACACAAGGATAACAATTGCAAGCACAAAATGAGGTGGTCACTTTGCTGATGCAAATGACCACTTCAGCAACTTTTGATAAGCTATAGCAATCACAATAAGCCACCAAATTCAACAACCAGATAACCAATAGATAGCTTATCACCTAAACTATTCCCAAACCTGATTTCAGACCTTAGATCCAACAAACAAAGAAGTTATTGGATCTGATGTGTTTGACCAATTTCAAAAGCACTTTTATCAGACTTTTGCAAAACTTCAAATCCCTTTTCCAAACTTTCAGAAAGTAAACCAATGAGTAAAACTTGTATATTAAGACTTGTTTAGACCACCCAAACCCTAAGAACCAAGGGCTCAAGGCCACAAGGCCTTATGGACCAGTAATCCCAAACAATCCTTAATCAACCACTTTTCAAATAAATTTCTTATTTTTAAACACAACCTATTGATTTTAATGATCCAAAACACTTAATAGGCACCAACTAACATAATCAAACACAAAAATAACCAGCACAAACGCAAGAACTCAAAATCCAAGTACCAAATCCAAAACATACATAAACATGAAATTTTTAGAGGAATCTTAACAAGAGGTTATACCTGCCTTCCACAACATCCTAGGAAGGCCAGCTATGCTCCTTGGACCTTGTTCAACAACTAGAACAAGACCAAGGTACTTCAACAAAGGAGATGCAAGACTGCCTTGGTTGATGGTTCAAAGTAGAACCTCAAGGACTTGATTTCTTCAACACAAGCAGCAAACAACTCAACCAAGGGCTCTAATCCCTTCACAAGCTTGGTGTCAACAAGCTTGTAAGAGCTTATAGCTTATGGTTAAGGATTAGTACACAAAAATAAGCAAAATCAGAAACATTCTTTCAAGCTTTTTCAAACTTGAAAAACATACCAAACATAAACGTCCTTGAACCAAATGATTCAAGCACACTTATAACATCAAATGGAACTCAGAATCACCTTTAAACAATACCAACTTTCAAAAATATAAAAAGGAATTACAATTTTCACAAAATACCAACTTTTATAAATTTCAAAAAGGAATTACAAGTTTTAAAGGCAAAGACTGGAGCAAAGGGACTCTCACATGTTGAGGTCTCCTTTTATAGGCAAATGCCTGACTAAACACTATTCACAAACCCTAGCAACTGAAATTCCTATTCTATCCTTGCAGAACCTTCTAGGTGTGTTGCCAGCTGTTTTGGTTGAATCTTGGACGTTTGTTGAGTGCTTAGGGACCAAGTAATGATTTGCAGCCCTTGATTTTGCCAAGTCATGATCAAATGCCAGGTGTCGTATTGTGAGTGGGGATGGGGGTATCATTCTGGTAGTGGGATTTAAGGTTTAAGGTGTGGGATGTGATTGAGGTGATGTGAATCACACGTGGGTATAACCAATTTTGTTTTCCCCTTTGTTTTCCTCTTTTTTAAACCTGGGTAAAAGGTGTTCTTGGCTGGTAAAAATCCCAACAGTAATTGTTTCCCGCATGTTTAGGAATTCAAACTTTGGGATTGGCAGTTTTGGCCCTTGTGTTTTGGGAAAAGTTGTATAACAAGTTTATTTTGCAAATAAAACGTGTTTCCTTTGTATTTAACTTTCACCACTTGGCAGTTTTGGCACAAAACTTTGGAAAAGTATTTCAAAGGGTTATTTTTGCCATTTTGAGATATTTCAAGGACTGATTTTGGACATTATTGATCTTCAAAGGTCTTAAATGTATCTTAGGCTTCATGAGGGACCATTGTTGACAATGTTGAATAGTTGAGGGACTAAACTTGCCATTTCTTCAAAGTTGAAGGACCTTTTGTGTTATTTTGACAAACTTAAGGGACCAAACTTGTAATTATCAATATACAAGGGTTTTACGTGTCATTTCTTCAATAAATGAGGATCAATCTTGTATGTCTTCAAGGGTATTTGTTGAGTATTTCATGAATTAGGGCACGGTTCTTTGTACGGTTTCGTTTCTCGTGTCCGTTTTTCCTTGTATGTTGTGATCTTTTGTCTTTTTTCACGATATCCATACGTCCAAATTGTGTAATACTTTTTCTCCCCGCAATCCTAGTTATTATAAAAAGAAATGGGTTACTAGCATTTTTTAACTATTTGTCATGGATTATAAGTGATTCATATTGACTTATTTGAGTAGTTATTAGTCCGAAAGCAAAGTAGCATGATTTGATCAATAGTTAGCCGAAGGACAAAATCTTTTAAAACGGCTTCTCGTGTATCTCCTTAAGTTCATATCTTGGCATAACTCGTTTCACGATTTGAGACCTTTCTCGGACCGATATTTGGCATGTACTTCATACTTCAAATCTTGGGAAGACGTTCTTGAAATTATGGTTTTGTCTTCATATATTTGGAATTTCTTCACTTGACGTTTTTAAGAGATTCTTCATATTTGGACCACGACTTCATCATTTTTCTTGAATCTCTACTTTGGATTTTGATATACAACGATCCGCCTCCTTTTCAGACTTGGATATATTTATCCTCATACATTGTAAGGGTCTTTTTTGGATAGACTTTCTCCATGATCTTTAGGGGAGTAATTGCTTTTCGTCGTGTGTCTCGATCCTTCATATTGATTTAGGAATAATGATACTTCACATCATCTTGGATCTTTAGCAAAAATAGAGCTCCTTAAGCCTTGTTAGGGCCCTTTTGGATGATCGCCAATCTTCGCGTCCCACTTCAATAAGTTATGCCTTGGCTATGAACTCTATTCAACCCCGAGCAACTTTTAAACGATCTTGCGCTAGAGGCTAAGTAACCTTTCAAATCGTACGACCTTACTTATTGCAATTATGATTTATTCCTAATGTATTGATCTTATGGGAAGAAAAAGCCACAATTAAAAACATATGAGTTTTTGAAAGAACACATTCATGTTCTACGTTTAGCATGATCACTTGTCTAACTCTATCTTCTCTCGTTCTTCACTATATAAAGACCTCTAATTAAAGAGACTCGTGAATACTTAGCCATGCAAGTCAAAATTAAGCCAAATTTGGATTAGCCCTAAGACTATATCAAATCAAAGTTTTGGGTTTTCAAGCCACCTATAGGATCTTGCACTTTCTTGTACTTTTTCAAGTTTAGAGAATGCGTTTTATAGTTCCCTTGATAAGTGACTTTCTAGGATCAATTATAGGAACTTGCGAAAATTCTTGTTCTTAACCCGTATGAATTAAGACTTTCGCGTTTTAAAGCTCCCTATATAAAAGTCTAGCAAAACTTGAATTGAGCGGGTTAAGGAATGTAAATGGCTCCAAATGGCCATCAAGTCAAAAATTAACTCTTATTCTACCCATCGGAAAATATACATTCATGTCTTAAAAACACTTATGAAAACTAAGAAAATTTTTAAAGTTTAGAAAGCATGAGGGCGTAGCAAAGCATGAGGGCGTAGCAAAGCAAGTACCTATTCACCCCCCCATACTAAAAGTAAACATTGTCCTCAATGTTTCGAGTCTAAAGGTGGAGCACCCTCATACTAGAGACGAAGAATCGAATGCTTAGGATCTAGCATGGAAAGGGTGATCAACAATATATCTAAAGCCGTTTATTAAGTATGCTAAAAGATAATTGTTAGAACAATAAAGGATATGTCATGTATTCGTGAAAAACTTCCTCAAGCAAACGATGGAGGCTCACGTAAATGAACACGAAAGTCTTCAATCGTAGATGATGATGATGATCTAGATAACACAATCACAAACAACCACGAGACAATGAGTTGAAAGGGTACAAGTCCCCTTATTAGTGAATAGTAAGCATAAAGATAAGCATGGGATCTCCCCCACGAGGCACCTCATTTTTGATTACCGAGTCATGAGCTCGACTCGATCCCCTCAATGTTAATTATCATTGGGGAAAGTGACTTGGTCGAGGGCAACCATTGAAGGAATTTCCCCACCAAAGTAGTGCTTAAGCCTATGTCCATTCACCTTGAAATTAGGACCATCATCTTGAGCTAGCTCGATGGTCCCATACGGAAACACTTGTGTAATTGTGAACGAACCCGACCAACGAGATTTCAATTTCCCGGAAAATATCTTAAGTCGAGAGTTAAAAAGTAACACTTGATCACCAACGTTAAAAACCCGGTTTTTAATCTTTGAGTCATGAAACTTTTTAGTCTTTTCTTTAAAAATTAATGAATTTTCATAAGCATTATCTCTTAATTCATCCAATTCATTCAATTGTATTTTCCAGTGTGTTAGAAATACGTTTTAACGTATATTAGAAGTATCGGTCACTCCACAATATGATTTATGTTGTAATAGCTCGTAGTTAACAATTAGTTAAATGTTACTTATTAAGTTAAGTAAGAACCGGTCCATGGGCTTGTCATGGACCGGCCCAAGCCCAATGTATGCTTGGAGTATAAAAACCCCTTTCCACCATGGAAAGGGGTTGGTTGTTGTTCATGTTTTCATATTAATAAAGACACATTTTCTCTCACTTTCTCTCTCTAGTTTCTCTCACTAGAAAACATCAACCCACTTCATAGATTCATAGGTTATCAATATTCTACATTTGGTATCAGTGCTATGGGGTGATTTAAGGTAAGGATTGTGTTGCTTTTTTAGTTTTTGAATCAATTAGTGATCTTTAGAAAAAATCAATCTTGAATCTTGTTGTTTTTGGTGTTTTTGTTATTGGGATTGATTGATAAGGATTGGGTTTAGCTTATTTTGGTAAAAATCATAAAACTTTTTGTGGTTTTGGATCAAAAATCGGATTTAAAGCTGTTTTTCTAAGTCTCGGACTCATATTTCCAGAACATTCCGAATAGGTATTCCGAATAGGAGAAATATTCAGAATAGCAGAATTTTCCAAAAACTTTCCGAATAGCCAATATTTTTCCGAATAGCCAATATTTTTCCGAATAGCCAAAATTTTTCCGAACATGAGAAATATTCCGAATAGCTTTCCGAATTGCCCATCATTCCGAATAGCAAGTTTTCCGAATAAGCCAATAGCCAGATATTCCGAATTGAAGAAATATTCCGCATAAGGGGTTTTCCGCATAAGGGTTATTCAACATAGGGGTTATTCCGAATAGAGCATTTTCAGAATAGGGTTATTTCGCATAGGGTTATTCAGTATAAGGGTTTTTCAGGATAGGGTTATTTCGAATAGGATTGATTCCGAATAGGATTTATTCTGAGTTAGGGTTATTCCGTATAAGCAAGTTCAAGGGGTATTTGAGTTTTTTCAACGATCTTTAGTGGATTTAATCTTGTTTTCAACCAACACAACACAAATTCTCAACCTTTCTTCACTGCTCGATCAACCGATAATCTTTGAGTCTTTTAAGTGATCACAATGAATCCGAGTTCATTAATGCCTCAAATGACATCTCTTACGGATATCTCAATCATAACGGGAACTGATAGTCGCCCACCGATGCTTATTAAAGAGGTGTTTGAGGCATGGCAGGGCCGTATGATGCAATACTTGAAGGGCAAACCAACATACGGAAGGCTTATGGTCAAATCGATTTTGAATGGTCCACTCGACTATGGTACCATTGTGGCAAATAACGTGTCTCGACCAAGAGAATATGAAGAACTCACACCGGCAAAACAACTCATTGCTGATGCTGATGAAAAGGCTTTACAGACTCTTCTCCAAGCTCTTCCGCATGATATTTATCGCATGGTAAGTCAATATACGGTTGCCAAGGATTTATGGGAACGTCTAAAGGTGTTGCTACAAGGTACGTCACTTACCAAACAGGAAAGGGAATGTCAGTTGTATGATCTGTTTGATAGATTCACGTACAACCCAGGGGAAACACTACACGACTATTACTTCAGATTCACTACTCTAATGAATGATCTGAATGTATACAATCTCGTGATTGCTCCATTCCAGGTTAACACCAAGTTCTTGAATACTTTACCTCAAGCTGAATGGGGTGAGTATATTACCGATGTTAAGTTAACCCGGGATTTGCATAAGTGAAATTTAGATCAAATCTATGCTTTTCTTCAGCAGCATGAGCAACATGTGATTATGCATCGTTCTCCTCGAGGTATGTACCCTGATTCCTTAGCTTTAATGGCAAATCAACCAAGCTTGTCACACAACAACACACCTTATATCTTGGGACATCAAGCCTATCATCCATCACCTTACATGACACCAACCTTCCCCCAATACTCGATTCTACCACAACCACCCACCTCACATCAGCAACAATATCAGTTCAATGCACCTTCACCACAGTATGCTTCACAACTTCATCCAGCAAATATTGCACCTTATGCTCAGCCTTCATATTCTTCTTATCAAGAGAATGCAGCATATCCAACAAGCTACCCTGATCAAATGAGTATTCCTTCTAGTGATTATGCAGCTCATCAAGACCAAGCAATGTATTGTGATGATGAGGAAGTCCCCATTCCTGTATTCCAACAAGGAGCTGACCCAGTTGAAGTGCTAACCACTATGTCTGCTTATCTCACAAGGACTTTAAGCAAACGAGGATACAGAGGATCAGCTCCAACCAACAATCAGTTGAGGAATTCATCCAATTCTCGTCAACAAGCTACTATTGAGAATGGCAGGGTCATGGTTCAGCCTATTCAACCATATTAGGGGAGACCTACCACATCAACCACCAATGCTCGCACGGTCAATCAGGCACCAATGGCCAATCCTGCTCCACGGGCTAATTCCACGGGCAAGTTGAGAATGATTACATGTTACAACTGCAAGGAAGAGGGTCACATGTCCAGGGATTGTAAGAAACCAAAGAGGAGAAGGGATGGACAATGGTTTGCTGAGAAGATCTATCTGGTAAATGCTCAGGCACAAGGAAGGGAACTTGATGAAGAGGAGCTTGCATTTCTTGTTGATCCAGGAATTGCTGAACAAGACGTTGTCACTACACATAATGCAGCTTACCAAGCCGATGATCTTGATGCGTATGACTCAGACTGTGATGACTTTCAATATGCAAAGGCTGCTCTCATGGCAACTATCTCCAGCTTAGGGCCAGAAAAGAGATCTGAGGTATTTATTAATACCACCGGTAATACCACTGATGCTAGTATTCAACCACATCAAGTTGTGCAAGAGAGTGCTGATTCGAATGAATCTTCAGTGGTGAGTCTTTCAAATGAGGAGACAAACAATGATAGCAATATCAATGTGAGTCCCCAGACTTTGAGTGAATCACAACCGGGACGCATTTCGCAAACGCCTACTCCTGCTCAACAAGATTTGGTCATGGTTCCTGCTACATTACTTAGCCAAATGAATGCTGCACTCTTAGAAACCTTAGCTAAGAATAAGAATCTGTCTGATGAGCTTACCTTAAGCAACGAGAAAGTTCAAACCTTGGAATTAGTGCCTTCGTCTAGTGTTCTAACTAATCTCGAATATGATCATTTTAGAAACAAACAACTGGGTCACTTGCAAGAAATCGAAACCTTAAGAGCAAATCTTTCTAAAGAACTTAGTGAAAAGGAGTTAGTGGTCACTAATTTTCAAAAACTTCAAACAGATTTTGAGTCACTCGAGTCTAAGAAGAATGAAATGGAGATTAATGCTACTAATAAGATTAGAAGTCTAGATTACTTGCTTTTAAGACAATACGCTGCTTCTCAACTAGTTCACTTATTTGATGCTTCATTTAGAGAATTTAACTTATCACGTCAAAAAGGCCTTCCCCTAATCCACGGTATGCAAAACAAGCTTTAAGACATAGTCCTAGACTTTATAATGCAACTCAATTAGGATTGGCCTTAGACCCGATTGTTTTTCCCGGTGATCGAACAAGTAAGGATCTAGTTGATGAGGATCGGTCATACAATTCTGCAAAATATCCCGAGTGTGATTATTTTAAATTGAATAAGGAGCTTGCAAAAACGGATTTTAGAATTCGCTTCCATATGGACAATGATCTCATAACAGCACCAACCTACATATTAGATGAAGAAAACCCTAGTACTTTTCCTACACTTGTCAATATGGAAGGTCCTAAGGAAATTCCAAAGGATCTTCCACCTGTTAGCACTGTATGGTTAAACTTGCAAGAGATTAATCAATACTTTACTAATTTTGACAAGGTCATTTTGGAACGTACGACTTCAAATGGCCTAAACGCCGGAGAATGGGCTTTCGAACATATGAACGAGGTGTTTAAAAATGAGATCAATCCATTTGTCGAAAGTCTAAAAGGAATTTTTGCATCTCTTAAGGAAAATCTTGTGTTTGAAATTGGTGAAGTTCAAAAAGTGTTTTATGAAATGGACACCGCTTACGAACTACAACTAATTGAAAAAGAAAAGATTTTAACCGAATATGACCGATTCTTGTCTGCAGTAATCTCGTGTGATGTGCTTACGACTGTAAATTTTAATTATTCGAATGAGCTTACATCCGTTATGATTAATTGTGATGCTGTGAATATTTGTAATGATATTTGTGATGATGTTTGTGATCTCTCTGTAAATGTTGCTGATACTGTAAATGAGGTAGATAATCTGTCTTGTCACGAATCTAATGCTGAGTTTTTAAAGCTACAAGATTCTTACAATTTACTTTCAAAACACTTTAATCAACTAGAACAACATTGTATATCTTTAGAATTAAAACAACAAACTCAAAATGAGAATCTTTTGATATCAAATGGTTGTGAAAACGGTGTTGAGACGAGTGACAAGATGATTGCAATTGTTAAAGCATTAGAGGAAGAGATTATGGGATTGAAGAGAGATGTGTCATCAAATGAAACACTCAAATTGGAACTAGAGGCTGCAGAGTCTAAAAACCAGGTCTTAGAAATTAGACTTTCGTCTGTTCTAGGAGAAATGGATCGGACAAGACAGGGACTATCCGCTCTTTATGGTTCACTAGAAGAATGCTTCGCTTTTAATGCGGCACAGCAACAATCTTATGTTGAACAACTGAACCAAAAGTGCGAGGAAATCTCTGACTTGAACATCCTGCTCATTGACAAAAATATGGTTTTGGCTGAGTTAAAGGAGACACTTCTTCTCACCCGACAAGAAGTTGTTGATAACTTAGCTACCGACTCTGCACCGTCCACTAGTGCTCCAACAACCAAGTCAGTAGTGCTTTATAAGAACCCGCTTCATAAGAGAAACCCGGTTACCTATGATGATTATATGAGGAATGCCATTAAGCATGTACATCTTGTTAGGGATATTTTAGACGATCTTTATGCCTTAGATCCCTTAAGTAGCTACTACTATTCGGCTCATGAATATATTAAGCGAGTTCAATATTGCTTAGCATATTTGCAATACATAGGTACACCAGGTTCTGCACTACTTACTAATAGGCCCATTGCTGTAACTCCGTTCAGTAAGACTCCAGGAGCAAAACCGTCATTGGCACAATCAAGTAAGGCACCTTTAAAATCTGTTGCTAATATTCCCACTTTGCCTTCTACAGGATTAAAAGAGACTACTAAGGCTAAAGGATCACCACTCAAGAAAGATAAGATCAAGCCCTCCACTAGTAGTGCCAAAAAGAAGAAAGTAGAAGATCACCATAGGAATGTTAGTTCAGTTTAAATAAAAGGAATCATGTTAAGACTAAAAGCTCTGCGCCTGTGCAGAAGCCAAAACCATTCGTGAATTCTAATTTGAATTGTTGGAATTGTAATGAATGTATGTTTTCCCAACATCATGATTTGTGTCTGATTGATCATGTGAATGAAATGAATGCTATTAAGAATGGTCTTGAATGGAAGCCAACGGGTAGAACTCGTGCCCAAGTTGGCTGGCAATGGCGTCCCACTGGTAGGACCTTTACATTAGATGGAACAATGTGCCCTTTAACTAGGAATGCATCCATTAAGGTTAGGTCGGAGCGTCCTTTAGTTAGGAACACTCGCACTCAAGTATGGAAACAGCGCCCTTTAATTAGGTCAGCCCCCACTATAGTGCCTATCAGTGAAGAAATACCTCAGGATTTAAGCCAACTAGAATCTACACCACCCACTAGGAAGAAAAAGGCTAGGAAATCTAAGAAACCTAGAGTTAGCAAATCTAAGATTATTAAATCTGTACCTGCTAATAACAAGGAACACTCAGATTCCGATACCTCTACATTGTCTTCGTGTGGTGATATTTTCAGGTGGTCCAAATCATCCTGTGGTATTTGGACTCCGGTTGTTCAAAACATATGACCGGAAATCGCTCGATGCTCCGAAATTTCGTCAGCAAGTTTCTTGGTACGGTTAAATTCGGGAATGATCATATAGTAAAGATAATGGGGTATGGTGAATATCAGATTGGAAACGTGACGATTTCAAGGGTATACTATGTAGAAGGTCTTGGTCATAATTTATTCTCAGTAGGACAATTTTGTGATTCCAACCTTGAGGTTGCTTTTCGACAACACACTTGTTTCATCCGCAACTTGGAAGGAAAAGATTTGTTGAAGGGATCTCGTGGTGCAAATCTTTATACGTTGTCTCTACAAGACATGATGGCCGCCTCTCCAGTATGTCTTCTCTCTAAAGCATCTAAGACCAAGTCATGGTTATGGCATCGCATATTATCTCATCTTAATTTTGATGCTATTAATCATCTGGCTAAAAACGAATTAGTTCGTGGTCTTCCAAAGCTTAAATTTCACAAGGACCATTTATGTTCTGCGTGTTCAAGGGGGAAAAGTACCAAGAAATCTTACAAGCCCAAAGCTGAAGACACCAATCAAGAAAAACTTCATCTTTTGCATATGGATCTTTGTGGACCAATGAGAACTGAAAGTGTGAGCGGTAAGAAATTCATTCTGGTTATTGTGGATGATTTCTCCAGGTTTACATGGGTTAGATTTCTACGTACAAAGGATGAAGCACCGAAGGCTATCATCACTTTTCTAAAATTCATTCAGGTACGTTTGAATACTACTGTCCGCCGTATTTGTACAGATAATGGTACAGAGTTCGTCAACCAGACTCTCCGTGATTACTATGAAGGAGTTGGTATTTCACATGAAACATCCGCTGCACGTACTCCACAACAAAACGGTGTCGTTGAAAGACGGAATCGTACGCTTATGGAAGCTGCAAGGACTATGCTTATTTATGCGAACGCTCCATTGTTCTTGTGGGCAGAGGCTATATCTACTGCATGTTTCACCCAAAACCGTTCTATCATTCAGAAACGCCATGGAAAAACACCTTATGAGCTTCTACATGACCGTAAACCCGATGTTTCATTTTTTCATGTGTTTGGTGCTCTTTGTTATCCAAACATCAATAGTGAGAACTTGGGTAAGCTTCAACCGAAAGCCGATATAGGTATTTTCATTGGTTACTCACCGTCCAAGAAAGCATACCGAATCTACAACCGTCGTCTTGGCAAGATTGTAGAAACTATGGACGTAGATTTCGACGAGCTGACAGCGATGGCTTCTGAGCAACACAGCTCTGAACCCGCGCTTCATGAGATGGGAACCGGTGCTATTAGTTCCGGATTAGTTCCCAATAATCCTACTTCCACATCATTTTTACCACCATCAAGGCCCGAGTGGGATAAACTGTTTCAACCGTTGTTTGACGAATTCTTTGATCCCCCAAACGATGAAGTTCCAGCAACTGTAGTGATAGCTCCAATCCCTGAAGTTATTGCTCCTGCAAATGAAGCTTTATCTAATGCATCTTCAATTCACATTGAACCGGATGCACCTTCACTAAGTGATTCTCAAACTATACCTGAATCGTCACCCCTACTTGTGCCTAATGATGTGGAAGAGGATTCTATTAATCACGACTTGGAATATGCTCACTTGCAAGAGCTTCCTTTCTTTGGTGTAGCGATACCTGAAAACCCTTCAGCCGCGTCTACCTCAGAAGAAGCTCCCTCAATTGTTCACTCCAGACCACCTAGGATTGAAAACCATAGCACTAAATGGACAAAAGATCACCCAATTAGGAATGTCATTGGAGATCTAGATCGACCAGTCTCTACACGCCATCAATTACAAGAGAGTGCACTTTATTGCTACTTTGATGCATTTCTCTCTGAAGTTGAACCTAAAAATTGGCAGCAGGCTATGACCCAATCATCTTGGATTGAAGCTATGCAGGAGGAACTAAATGAATTTCAAAGACTTGAAGTATGGGAATTGGTTCCTCTCCCTGACAAGGTTAACATCCTTACTTTGTTATGGGTTTATAAGGTTAAACTTGATGAGATGGGTGCGGTATTGAAGAATTAGGCAAGATTGGTCGCTAGAGGATATAAACAAGCCTTGGGTATAGACTTTGAAGAATCTTTTGCTCCTGTGGCAAGATTGGAGGCGATTAGACTATTCCTTGCGTATGCTGCTCATATGAACATGGTCGTCTATCAAATGGATGTGAAGACGGCATTTTTGAACGGTGAACTAAGGGAAGAAGTCTATGTTAGTCAGCCGGATGGGTTCGTTAGCACGGAGTTTCCTAATCATGTGTACAAGCTTAAGAAGGCTCTCTATGGGTTGAAACAAGCTCCACGCGCGTGGTATGATCTCCTGTCCACATATCTCATCGCGGAAGGCTTCTCCAAAGGCAAAGTGGACCCCACTCTATTCACTCTCAAGGAAGGCAACGACATGATTCTGGTACAAATTTATGTTGATGATATAATATTTGCTGCCACTAACATAGAATTGTCAAATCACTTTGAGAAGATAATCTCCACACGCTTTCAGATGTCGATGATGGGAAAATTTTCATTTTTCTTAGGATTACAGATTTCTCAGAATCCCAGAGGCATCTTTATTAATCAATCCAAATATGCTCTAGAATCTCATAAGAAATATAACTTTGAAAATTGTGACCCCGTGGACACTCCAATGGTGGAGAAATCCAAGTTAGATGAAGATAGGAATAGGACTATTGTCGATCCAAAACTTTACTGTGGGATGATCGGCACCCTTCTATATCTGACTGCTAGCAGGCCTGATTTGCAATTTGCTATATGCATGTGTGCCCGGTATCAGGCTCGGCCTACCGAAAAGAACCTACATGTAGTAAAAAGGATCTTTCGGTATCTAAAAGGAACACTTCATCGTGGTCTATGGTATCCGAAAGATTCCTCTATTGCTTTAATATCATACGCAGATGCCGATCATGCTGGATGTCAAGACACGAGGCGTAGCACTTCTGGATCTGTGCAACTCCTTGGAGATAGATTGATCAGTTGGTCTTCAAAAAGGCAGAAAAGCGCTGCAATTTCTAGCACGGAGGCTGAATACATCGCCATGTCCGGTTGTTGTGCTCAAGTCCTTTGGATGAGATCACAATTAACTGACTACGGTTTGGGATTTAACAAAATCCCGATGTATTGTGACAACAAGAGCGCCATTGCCCTTTGCTGCAACTATGTTCAACACTCCCGGGCCAAGCACATAGACATTCGCTACCATTTCATTAAGGAGCAGGTGGAAAACGGAGTGATCGAGCTGTATTTTGTTACTACTGAGTACCAGCTGGCGGATATGTTCACCAAAGCCTTAGATCGAGGACGAATCGAGTTTTTGATCGACAAGCTTGGCATGAAATCATTCACTCCAGCGACTCTCAAAGAGTTGGCAGAAGAATCAGCTGAATAGTGGTGGTAAACTATTCAGAGTATCCTTTGTTCGTAATCATGTATATTATCGTAAATATATAAACCACAAAAAGAAAATACAAAAATATAAAACCAACAAAATCCATAAAAAATATAAAATCTACAAAATCCATAAAAATTATAAAATCAAGAAAAACCAAAAATATTTTTCGTTTTTAAAAACGGGCATGTCTTTTAGTACGGTAATATTTACGGCCTTAGAAATGTCGATTAATATTGACACGGTGCCATAAATAGAGTCCGTATAAAAGTTGTACAATTTTAAAACATGCCCATTATGGCTTGTAGCTATTTCTGACTGCAACCCGATTTTCATATTAAAGTCACGTATTTCCTTGGAAAACGTTGGCTCACAACGGGAATTAATTTTCTCGGGCGTGATTTACAAGCCAAATCATGCAAAGGGATCAAGTTTACTTTACAACTTGGTCTAACACGAGTTAGTGTACGTCTCAGTGCATTAATTTGTAAAAATAAGAGAAATCTTATTGCCACAACAAATCAAACTTTTCAAGATATCAATTGGAAAATGTTTTTCATCATCATGTGCCTCGTTAAACAATGACTACAGCTCTTTAAATAGAAAACGGGTCATCGTTTAAGGGGGAGAAAATGTTACATCATCTTTCACATCAAAAAGATCTTCAAAAGTTTTCAAGGAAACTCAAAAAGCTTAATGGTTAATGGTTGGATTGCTTTCTCATTTGTCTTGTTGTTGCTTATAAGTTTGTCATGGATAGTTTTGTGCTTGTGTTAAGATAAGTTAATCACTAAGGCTCGGGAATTTAACATAAGATAGGGTTAAAATGACAAGTATTAAAACTTGGAAAAACAAAAGAATTTTGATTAAAGAAAGAGGAAAAGTTGAGTGGGTAAAGTTGACAATATGTCAAACTTGTGAAAATTTGACCTAGTCAAATTCGTCCCCCCGTCTCTTCTCTCTCTCACCTTGTCTGACTGTTTATCTCATTGCCGCCATTAACATACAAGATCACAAACACACGAAAATAAAACAGAACATCTCACAATCATTCAGCTTCTAAATCAAGATCTTCAAAAAGGTATTAAAACGGCTTAATCATTCATTCAATTCAAGTTAATTAACTCTTTTTAATTAAAAACAATCGAATTCAGTTACTGCGTTAATTAGGGTTTAATTAAATTTGGGGGTTTTGCCTGGGTATTATTCAGAATAGAACAAATGAACAGACATGGCCCTTAGATCACTTGAATCAAACGGATTTTGTGCTTAATTAGAAAATACATAAGTGTTGAAAAACATTCCGAATAGAAAGAACTTTCCGAATAGGAGCAGTTATTCAGAATAGAAAGAACATTCCGCATAGGAGCATTTATTCAGAATAGAAAGAACTTTCCGAGTAGGAGCATTTATTCAGAATAGAAAGAACTTTCCGAATAGGAGGATTATTCCGCATAGGATCGTCTTTCCGAATAGACAAGTCTTTCCGCATAGACAATTCTTTCCGAATAGAAAGTTTATTCCGCATAGACAATTCTTTCCGAATAGAAAGTTTATTCCGCATAGGCCTAGACTTTCCGAATAAAGAAATTTTTCCGCATAAGGTTGATCTTTCAGAATAAAGAAATTGTTCCGCATAAGGTTGATCTTTCCGAATAAAGAAATTTTTCCGCATAAGGTTGATCTTTCCGAATAGGAGATGTTTGATTTATTTCGCATAGGCCTTATGTTCCGTATAGACTTATCATTCCGCATAGGATTTATATTCAGCATAGACCATTTATTCCGAATTGAATGATTATTCCGTATAGAAGATGTTTGAATGGTTTCAAAGCTTAAGGGATTATGTCATATGTCCAATGCTTAGGTTTAAAGTCATAATGATATTCATACTTGTATGTATCAACCTTTGTGTTTTATCTTAAGCAGAGACGATGACTAACCCTACCGTACAACAAATACAAGACACCAGAGCCGCCGCCATTGCTGAAGCCAAGACTCTAAAGTTTATTCCAAACAACTTCCGTTTGAAGGAGGTATCTCATTCTACCCATAATGGATTTAAGGTAGGTACAGCCATACTTGATAAATCTCATCTCAAGCATGCGCTAAGGAGAAGTGCTTCAGTGCCCTATGACTACCTTTACTAGTTCTGGGCTACCAAAGAGAGGACGTCGAACAAAATCACTTTTTCCTTGGACAACAAGCAGCAGACGCTTACTGTGTCAGACTTCAGGAAGATCTTTGGATTTCGACCGACACTCAAAGGTCTATCATACTCAGCCAACCCGACTAAGGACCAGATCATGGTGATGTTCACTGTTATTGGATGTCTTGACATACGAACCGCGTCTGAGTTTACTACTGCCAAAGTTGGTCAACCATGGAAAGCTATTTTTGGGATTCTAAGTCGATGTTTAACACCCAAAACAACTGGGTTTGATGTTGTTCGTCCACCAATCATCAAGATGTTTTATGGTATGTTTAAAGGTATGGGTATTGACTATGCATCACTGCTGTGGGAGGAGTTTAATTTTCAACTCTTCACAAACACGAAGGGTAAGGTTAAAAGTTACCAGTACCCTAGGTTTATTAAGTTGATCATACATTACTTTATGGAAAACGATGCATCCATTAACAAGCGTGCAGGTAGTCGTCACCACACGATGGATGATGATGATTTGGTAGACTTAAGGCAGGAGACTCATTCGAATACGGTTATTCCTGGTCCCATTCCCAGTCATCTTCTGACCGATGAGATTATCGCATCTGATGATTACAAGAACTTGCTAACAGAAATTGAGAATCAACGAGCAAGCATTCTAGCAGGTGAAGACTCTTCCACCACGGTTAAGAGCAAAGGTAAACGGAAGCAAACAGATTTACCTGAACCCAAAGCCAAAAAGAAGAAGACCGCAGTTAAGAAGGGAAAGGGTACGACTGATGAGTTAGTTCTCCACGATGAAGAAGATATTGATGATCCTGCTCTTAACAAGGCTGAGAGAAAAGCGATGAAGATAGCTATGGAAAGGAGTAGGAAAGACACGGGAGGCAGTGGTTCGGGTGCACGGGTAAATATTGAAGAAGAGTACGTGGAACCAAATGATGTGTTTGAGTTTGGATCACCTGAAAAGTATTCTACTTCGAAGGAGACATCCACCCCCCTGTTTCAGCAAGTGTTGCAAAAAGGACGGGTGCTCCTACAATCATAGAATCTACTCAACCTTTAGCAACTCAACTTCCACCAAAACAACCCGTACCAACCAGACCGGTTTCAACACCATTTATTCCACCACCAATAACTCCCATCCTTAGTACCGTAGTAACAACCAAGCCTATTCCATCAACCCAGAGCAGCTCTGCAACGTCTACAATGGCTGCATTGGTAATGGCCGAAATGTTGGATAAACATACGGACAATCACAAAAGAGAGATGGATGAACTTCGACAAGAGCTAAATAGACGAGTTCAAAGTGAAGAAGCATCTAGGAAAGCTCAAGAAGAGTTGATTGCTAAGTTCGCTGCAGACATGGAATTTACACGTAAAGCTCATGCAGAAGAACTTGCTCGGGTTAAAAAGGCTGAAGCTGATAGGCATCAAGCACGAATTACGAGACTTAAAGCTATTAAGGATGACTTTAAAGAGCAGAAAGAAGCCCTTGAAGCTTCTATTGAGCAGAGAGTGAAAGACTCCGTTGAATCCCTTATGCCTAAACTGCGTGATGAGTTGAAGACACTCGCTGCTGATAACTTGATGATCAAGTCAACCAATCCTTCAGAAGCCGCCTACAAGATTGCTTATGACTTGACGGATTTTGAATTAAAGAAGATCCTCAAGGCTCGTATGAGGGAACTTGGATCGTTTGATAAATCTAGGATTCAACGGGCTCTCTTCAAATCCCTGAATGACGCTATCATGGAGGATGATAGGTTGTTCAAGACGTTTGGAAGTGTGGTACCCTACCACATTCTCCCTGAGGAAGAAAGGGAAGAGAGTGAAGAAGAAGAGGGTACTGGTGGAGAAGAGGAAGAAGAAGAAGAAGAAGAATATAAGGATGAGGATGATGATGATAAGAATGATGATGATGATGAGGATGATGATGACGATGATGATGATGGCGATGATGGTGGTGATGGTAATGAGGAGAGTGTTAGAGGGAGCAACGGGGATGATGATGAGGATAATGATGGGGGTAAACAGCCTAAAGAGGGAGATAAGGTTACCAGCTCCAAGAAACCTGTTAAGTCTGGAACCAAGTCCAAGAAAGATGCAGCGCAGAAGGACAAATCTACTTCCACGGAATCCAGACGATCCAAGTGGCGCCACGATGTGAATGCCACTACAGCGTCATCTATTCCTGGTACATTTATCGCTGTATCTACACCTATTACCACTAACCCTATTAGTCCTGTTGTTATTGCTACTGTGATTGCAGAATCGGTAACCGAACCTGAAGCTGCACAACACTCACCCGTCCATGACACTGCAGAGACGCCTGAAACAGAACCAGCAGATGTTCACGTCTCCACTCCTCTACAACAAAACCCACAATCTACAGTTCCAAGCACAAGGGACTGGGCAGACACGTTGGAGATTGACGAGACTGCACCACCACAGGCTTGGATCACGGCAGCGGCGCAATATGATCCGATCACAAACGCTGACAAAGATGTCTTGTATCTCCGTATCCGCAGTCCGATTGACTTATGTGCATTTCTTGCTCATGAGTATAAGACTTCGGTTACTCCATCTTTGGTGAAGAAAGCACTGAAGGATAAGAGACTTCGCGCCAAAACCCGGTTGACCCAAATGGAGTTCGAGTATTATGCCGATGAGATCCTGAAGGCTCTGAATACCGTTCAACGGCCAGGTCTTCATGAATCAGAAAGAGCTCCACCTCCACTGGACCCTACTCAAGATAATCAGATTGCTCTCGACTTCTTCGTCACCAATGATCTGGTTTATCTTCTCAAAGGGTCATCAAAGTACGCAACCTCCCTGACCTTGCTGAAAGCTGCCAACTGGGGGACAATACCCTTTATCGAGGAAAAGGTAAACCGACTCTGGGTCCCAAAGGTAAATCATAATTATGATATGTATGCTGTCATAGGTGCATCACACTGGGACGAACGAGTTTGAAGGGCGTACAGGGGCTGCTGTCTAGTCAACTCAGGGAGTAACGTTAGATCCGATATCCGCATCTCCAACATCTTAGGGTTGAAAACTGAAGCCAAGAATGGCTATTATCATGTGACGGAGATTCGCTTGAAAAGGGAGGATGACAGAGAATACAAAATCCAGCAGGGAGATTTTTCTATCATTCGCCTTGAGGATATCGAAGATATGCTGCTTCTGATGACCAGAGATCAACTCACACATATTCCTCGTGAAGACCTCATTGCCTTGAATACAGCACTCCGTATGTTCACACGAAGCGTTGTTATCAAGAAAAGAGTTGAAGATCTTCAGTTGGGAGTCGAAAGCTATCAAAGGAAGCTCAACTTAACCCGTCCAGTGAATCAAGTGATACCTCAACATGTAGATAGATGTCCCTATACCGGCATTTCTGTCCCGAATTACGGCATCTTCTACTTGAACAGTCGAGGGTTAATGAAGTTTATGAGGGTGGGTGAGCTTTATAAGTATAGTGATGGAACTCTTCTACAAGTCAGAGGAAAGTTGGAGCATCTTAATTCAGGAGGCACTTTACCAAAGATGACCGAGAACTGGCATAAGGGTTATCGGCAGATGGCGACTTATGTGATCAAAAAGATTGATCAAAAGCTCCGTGAACGTAGATTGATGAGGAGTTTGGAAAGATTCGTTGGTGGTAGACCATATCTAGTGCACCACAAGCTACTGCAACGATCCATCTAATGGGTCGTACATTTCAGGTCCACTTTATATTGGTTTTCAATTGTGAATATGTATATTTGTGAATATTGTGCTTTAATGGCTTGATGTAGTGTTAAGGTATGATAATTTTTCAAGAATTTCTCACGAGATTCTAAATCTTTCAAAATATATCATACTAAAGCACTACAACTATCCCTTATTAACTTAAGGGGGAGCATGAACATGTTCTATGGCCAAACATCGATTTCATTTTTACCCAAAGACCGGTTAATCCATTCAATATCCCAAATATTAATTGTTAACATTTTGGATAAAGGGAGAAAATGGGATTAAGGAGATTTAAATGATACTTGGCTAAAAGATGAAAAAGACTTAACGATTAATCCAACTTAATATGTGTAAAGCACGTGTTAAGGGGGAGCGTTTTTGATGATCAAAAACACCTAAGGTACGAAACTTTTGATTTCAATATCACAAGTACTTTAGGTGATTTTCAATGATTTTTCATGGTGGCAATTCCTTCCCAAAACACACTTAATTCACGATGAATGTGGTGACAAAAGGGTGGTAGGAATAGGTTTAGTCCAATGATTCATCAGAGCCGATGGAATCTTCCCAAGGACATTTCCCTAGATAGAATTAGAAGTCCTAGGAAAGTTGGAGAAAGATTGTGAACGTAGCTGAATGTCGACCAAGTACTTAAGCTAGCACTGGAACAATCACAACAAGGTGCTAGTGATGACGTATTGGTAAGCATTGAAGGGGTTGAAGAATGAAAAAGAATTGTAAAGATAAAGGGTGTAAAGAAAGAAGCCCTCCTTACAACTTTAGGCAGAAACCGGGTCAATACATATGCTATTGAGGTCATTTTTGCTAATGATTCTTGGTATTGAAGAAAGACATCATGGACCCAGTGATGCAATGCACAACCCTTTCCAGCTAACTCAAATATCTCTCAAAAGGTATTTGTTTTAATCACACGGAGATCAACACGTTATCTATTGGTTTATTCACTCCGAATAGACTGGTATTGAAAAGGTGGCACTCCTCTCCAGCCATCGCTCACTAAATCAAAACGCACAATCGAGTCTAGAGCCAAGAGATCATCAAAAGTCTCATTAGGACACTTTCCATTTATTCCTTGCTTTCTCACACAGTGTGAAAAGTAAGAGATTTTCATGAGTCCTACGCAGTATTCCTGTAATATTGCCAGAACATCCGAGTAATACGCAAGTATTACAATGAAGATGGAAATCCTGCTTGAGCCAACATCAAACAAGCTCATGGTAGGTTACACGTGCGGTTCTTTTAGAACCAATCTTGTGAAAAACTGGAAGGAAACAGTTGTTTAATTCTTAATTGAACTTAAACTCGTTCCAGGCCTCTACGCATTATCATATGATCTTGCCAGAACACTCAGAGTGACTCTTTATTGATCACAGTGACGAGTGGAAATCCTTCTAGTGTTAACATCAAACAGCACTTGGTAGGTGACGTGCAAGATTCTTTATGAATTGAGCTCGTGACAACTGGAAAGCAACGATGGTGAAAATCTTAATTGAAATTCACTTGTTCCAGGTTTCATGAATTGACGGCTTTTAATCACAAGGATAATTTATCCAAGTGATTCACTCTTTATGTTCGCAGTCAGCTTTGGACGGTCGAATAAAGAGAACGGGTTTACCCGCGAAATCCTGTCAGGAAGTTACTTAATTGAAACTATCCGTCACGGGTACGATATCTAATATCGTCCAACGGTCTTCACCGAGCGGAGGTAAAATGCTACCGAATTAGAATAAAATGTTCAAAGCCATTTTATTCGTGTCGTTGCTGTGTACCTGTTAAAGACGGTGGCGTTGCTGTGTACCTGTTGAAGACGGTGGCGTTGCTGTGTACCAGTGAAGACGGTGGTGTTGCGATGTACCTGTAGAAGTCGTTTCCACATGCTTATGTTTTTCTGCATCAAAGTTTAGCAAAAATTCAAGAAAGTACAAGATAAAGTCTTCCGCTGTACCAAACTCTGAAACTTTCGAGAATTCAACAAAAAGACATAAGTGTGTGGAACATGAAGTCACGAGGAGGCAAATTCACAAGAAAGGCAAAGATCGCACGTGAAAGGCCAAAGAACAATGCTCTCAAGCCAAAGCCAAAAAGATCAAACCAACATATTCACAACAAAAGAAATAAAAGAAGAAAAGACTACGAGCTAAAGAACGAAGACTTAGTATAGTATGCTAGGTTTAGAACTTTGTAACATGGAGTGACCTCCCTTAGGGGGAGATTGTTAGAAATACGTTTTAACGTATATTAGAAGTATCGGTCACTCCACAATATGATTTATGTTGTAATAGCTCGTAGTTAACAATTAGTTAAATGTTACTTATTAAGTTAAGTAAGAACCGGTCCATGGGCTTGTCATGGACCGGCCCAAGCCCAATGTATGCTTGGAGTATAAATACCCCTTTCCACCATGGAAAGGGGTTGGTTGTTGTTCATGTTTTCATATTAATAAAGACACATTTTCTCTCACTTTCTCTCTCTAGTTTCTCTCACTAGAAAACATCAACCCACTTCATAGATTCATAGGTTATCAATATTCTACACGGTGATCTCCCGCGGTCTTCAAGTCAAAGTTTGCATGCTTAAGGGCCCAATATGCCTTGTGCTCCAATTTAATGGGCAAATGACAATTCTTCCCATAGACTAACTTATAAGGAGTGCAACCGATAGGTGTCTTATAAGCGGTACTAAAGGCCCATAAAGCGTCATCGAGTTTGTCGGACCATGAAGCACGGTTTTTTCCAATTGACCTCTCTAAAATCTCTTCAAAGCTCGGTTCGAAACCTCGACTTGCCCACTCGTTTGCGGGTGATAAGCCATAGAAAGACGATGAGTAACTCCATATTTCTTTAGAACCTTTTCGAATTGGTCATTACAAAAATGGGTTCCACGATCGCTTATAATAGCACGAGGGGTTCCGAACCGAGAGAATAGTTGCTTCAAAAACTTCACTACCACACGAGCATCATTAGTAGGCAAAGCCTTAGCTTCCACCCACTTAGAAAGGTATTCCACCGCGACGAGGATATATTTGTTGCCATGAGACGATGGGAACGGCCCCATAAAGTCTATTCCCCATATGTCGAAAATCTCACACACTTGAATTATGTTTTGCGGCATTTCATCACGTTGAGACGATTTTACTTGACGTTGGCACGAATCACACGACTTCACAAGTGCGTGTGCATCACGATAGATAAAAGGCCAAAAGAAGCCGGCATCGAACACTTTCTTAGCCGTGAGATTAGCACCGTGGTGACCACCCGTGGGTCCCTCGTGACAAGCTCTAAGGATATTAGAAGCTTCGGAACCAAAAACACAACGTCGAACGAGTTGATCCGCACAAACCCGAAAGAGATAAGGGTCGTCCCAAAAATAGAACTTGACGTCACGAAAGAATTTTCATTTTTGTTGTGTCGTCATACCCTTGATTATGAAATTGCCCGCATGGTAATTTGCAATGTCGGCAAACCATGGGGTGGTGTCTTTAGAATTCACTACACCAAGAGTCTCAAGAGGAAATGTTTCGGTGATTTCCTTGTTCTCGAAAACATCTTTGTGTGGATCTTCTAGACGAGAGAGATGATCGGCCGCTAGATTCTCGGCTCCTTTTTTGTCAAGCACGGTGACGTCAAATTCTTGGAGGAGGAGCATCCAACGAAGCAATCTCGGCTTAGCATCTTTCTTAGCTAAGAGATACTTGATAGCCGAATGGTCGGTATACATGATTCTTTTAGTCAAGACGAGATAAGGTCGGAATTTCTCAAAAGCATAGACCACTGCAAGGAATTCCTTTTCCGTTGTGGTGTACTTTAATTGAGAATCGGTCATCGTCTTACTAGCATAATGGATAGGACGGAAATGTTTGTCATAACGTTTCCCTAAGACGGCCCTATAGCATAATCACTTGCATCGCACATGATTTCAAAGGGTAATTGCCAGTTAGAGGCAACAAGAATGGGAGCTTCAGTAAGTTTCCTTTTGAGAGTTTCGAAAGCTCTAACACAATCCTCATTGAAGTTAAAAGTAGCATCCTTCTCGAGAAGGTGTGTCATAGGTCGAGAGATTTTCGAAAAGTCCTTGATGAAACGACAATAAAAGCCCGCGTGGCCTAGGAAACTCCTAACTCCCTTAACGGTTTTGGGATGAGGTAACTTGGCAATGACGTCTACCTTAGCTTTATCGACCTCAGTCCCCGCTTTCGACACCTTATGTCCTAAGACGATTCCTTGTTTACACATAAAATGACGTTTTTCCCAATTAAGCACAAGATTGGTTTCTTCACAACGTTTTAACATTTGCTCGAGATTAGATAAACACGACGTGAACAAATTGCCAAACAACAAGAAGTCATCCATAAACACTTCCATCGACTTCTTGATCATATCGTGAAAAATCGCCATCATACACCGTTGAAACGTACCCGGTGCATTACAAAGTCCGAAAGGCATCCTACGATAAGCAAACGTTCCATAAGGAAACGTAAACGTAGTCTTCTCTTGATCACGAGGGTCGATAGGGATTTGAAAGTAACCGGAAAAACCATCTAAAAAGCAATAGAATTCATTTCCCGCAAGTCGCTCCAACATTTGATCCATGAAGGGCAAAGGAAAGTGGTCTTTACGAGTGGCGTCATTTAACTTTCGGTAGTCAATACACACCCTCCAACCGGTCACAACACGAGTGGGAATTAACTCGTTGTTTTCATTAGGCACAACGGTCATTCCTCCCTTTTTAGGGACACAATGGATTGGGCTCACCCATGGGCTATCGGATATAGGATAAATCATTCCCGCGTCAAGGAGTTTAAGGACCTCCTTTTTAATGACATCGTGAATTTTGGGATTCACCCTTCTTTGACTTTGAATTGCGGGTTCGTAGTCCTCCTCCATTAAAATCTTGTGAGTACAAAATTTTGGGTCAATACCCTTAATGTCGGATATTTTCCACACAGTTGCCCCTTTATGAGCCTTAAGAACTTTCAAGAGCTCGGTTTTTTCCTTATTACCCAGACCTTTTGCAATAATAACCGGAAACTTGTCATCACGTTCCAAGAATGCGTATTCAAGGTGAGAAGGAAGATCTTTCAATTCAAGGATAGGTGGTTCCTCGATTGAAGATTTTGGTTCAACACTCATAACTTCCATCGACGGAAGAAATGATGGAATAGAAGTATCATCACTAATAAACACCTCATCTTTATTGTCGATTTCATTTGAAGTGATATCGCCTCCTTGGAATGAAGTGAGATTTGGTGTGGAATTAGCAAGAATTAGATCCAAAATAGTGGGATTCCACTTGACGAGCTATCGGAAAAACCTAACACTTCTTGTAAAAACTCATCGCAAACCACATCAACGATGTCAATGTGATTGATGGTAGCGATTGCATAAACATGAGAAGGTTTCGAGTTTTGAATAGCGTTTATAACAAGTTCCTCTTCGTTGAATCTCAAAGTGATAGTTCTTGCATGAACATCGATAAGCGATCTCGAAGTGTCTAAAAATGAACGACCTAAAATTAGAGAAACTTGAGGATCCGCGGGGATGTCAACTACTATAAAATTAACGGGATAGTAGAACTTCCCCACTTTTACGAAAACATCTTCGGCTACTCCACATGCTAAAATCGTAGAATGATCGGCCATCTCGATAGACATGTTCTAAGGAATAAGAGCCGAAAGCGAAAGCGATTTCCAAATGGAAAATGGCATCAAATTAATGCTCGCACCAAGATCGGCCAAGGCGAGGCATTCTTTCATATCTTGTATGTCACAAGGAATGAGAAACTTTCCGGGGTCACCAACTTTTTCCGGTATGCGGTTAAGATAAACCGAAGAACAATTAGCAAGCTTTGAAATCTTTTCCTTATCGCTCATCATACTTTTAAAAGTGGAAGCGAAACGAGGCATATATAACAACGCGCCGGCCAAACTCACATCAAAATGCACTTGTTGAAACATTTTTATAAAAAGCTCGATTTGTTGTTTGTTACGTTCTTGCAATTTCTCTTTGTTTCGTCTCGAAGGGTAGGGTAAAGGTGGTGTGGGTTGGTCATTAGGCAACGGCCTTGGAAACTCGGGTTCCATAATTGGTATTGGTTCAACCGTAGGTGTGGTTTGAGCGGTACTTCGTGGGATTGTAATGTGGTCCTTTTCGACCATTGATATGAGCTTAAACTCATATCCTTTTATCAACAAGTAACCCTAAAACATGAAGCAAAATACCCATTTATCTTGTAAAAAGCAGTGTTATGTGGTATGTTTGTGTTTGTGTGATCTTATGTAGGTAAAAGGATACAATTTCAAGCAAACAAGGAAAAACCAAGCTCAAATGGATGAAAAAGACAAAAGAGGATCAAAAGTGACAAGACTTTGAAGTTCAAGGACCTATCTTGACAAGTTGTGAAAGTTGAAGGACTTAAAGTGCAAATTATGGAAAGTCAAGATTCAAGTCAAATTTGGTCAACTACAAAGTCAACTCAAGTCAAAGGGCCATTTTGTTGAAGAATCAAAGTTGAAGGGTCAAAAATGTCAAAGGAATGAAGATATTAGCTTTAAATAGCAATCTGCCAAGTCAAGGGACCTAATCTGCCAACATTGGAAAGTTATGCAAGTTGAATCCATGTGCTTTAGCTCTTAACCAATGAGAAGAGAGAAAAGGACATTACACGGATCAAGTCATTAATACCCACTACAGCCGTCACAATTAATGCAAGATCACAACAGTGCAATCCGCAACTCTCTCTCTCAACTAATAAGAAGATGACACGTGTCCATCTTCTTTAACAAAAACATTTCCAGGAACGGGATTTTGATAGAAGGCATTTCAAGTAAAGATCAAAACACCAAAATTGCTCAATTTTGGAAGACGAATCCAATGGTGTTATCCAATTAACAAATAATCCATTGAATCAAAAACCCCCAAAATGTGTTCATCACCTTCAAAGAGGATTTGCAGAATTCCTCCACGTGTCAAGCTATGATTGGCCCAAACACGTCACAACTCCAACAGAATCTCCTATCTTGCCTATAAATACTTAGCTTGTACCTCATTTCTCGTAGTAGCTTAAATTTGTAAACACCTAGTTCTTAAATTTCTCTTTTTCCTTTTTCCCTCCTTTTCACCTAACTACTCAAGAGTCTGACAAACTCTTGAGTCAGTTAGTTAGTTAGAAGCTTGTAACTACCTTTTGTAACTGAATTCTTCAATAAAATTTCAAATTCAAGTTTTCCCGCCAAATTCTGTTCTTCAATTCCTGCTACTTTCCTGCTATTGAGTGATTCCATTGTTGCTGTTAGATGTTTGTTATGATCAACCAAAGATCATAACTGACATTGGTGAAGAATTGTTGCTGTTTGATCAGAATTCAAGTTCTTTCCATTGTTCTTGAAGATTTCATGGAAGTTTGATGATTTGTAGCTGTTTGATTGTTGATTTGAGTTGATTACTAGTGATAGGTGGTGGTATCACTAGGGCAAGAGAGCTCAGCGCTCCTCTTCTTCCCAAAGGACCTCTACAATAGGTTTCATAGCTTCTGTTTTAAGTTCCTCTAAACAAGTCCTTGCCTGCTCATTTTCCTAGATAACTTTGATGGCTGCCTGTTTTGCTTGATAAATAGTTGTTGATTGATTCATTTGAGTTCATTTGTAGCTTAATCTTGCCTACTTGTTCATTGTTTTAAGCTCCATTTGTAGTTTCTGCTCATTTTCAGTCACATTCTAGCATAACACCTTAATTGAGTTCTAGTTGATAAAATTTCTTGATTTCAGTTTCATTAGCTTTCATTTTGTTCACCTAAACTAGTCTGTTAAAGCTCTTTAATCAGTTTAAATCATAACTCATAAAGCCTTTGTTAAAGTTTGATAAAACCTTATTAAGGTGTGTTTGGGAGTAGTTATTAATCAGTTTTCAAGTGTTAGATATTGGTGTTTAGAAGTTTGTTTCTAGTCATTAAGTGGTAATAAGTAGTTTTCAGTCATTTGTAAGTCATAAAAATAGTCAAAAAGGCAATTGGTATAAAAATAGTTTGGGTTATACTTGTTTTCAGCTTTGGTTAACAAACTTGTCAATTTCATTTGCCTAGTTCTTTTTAATTCCTTGATGAAATTTGTTCAAATTTGTTTCCAGTCTTAGTTTACATCATAAAGATTCAGTCTCTAAAAGGAAAATCTACAGTATCAAGAAATAAGCTAGAAAACAGTTTTTTAGCTCAAGCTTGAGCAATTTCCATTCTCTGAGATAAATAGCTTACTGTTTTGCTAGTTCTCATAATCCATTTCATAAAAGTTGTTGTTTTCTTTCACATTTCCATTTAGAAAGTATTGAATATGAGTTTTTGAGATTTTGAGCTTTTTCCAAAAAGTGGTCAACGTTTGGTCAACATAAGCTCATTTGAGCTTATTTCCAGATATCTAGCTTATTACTGGATGAAATTTGTTCTAATTTGATTTCCCCTTCCTTAAATCAGGTGCTTAATCAGTTTTGATAATAAAATCAAGTTGTGGATGTTTGGATTAGGCTATAGCTTATTTTGAGCTTATTGATAAGCACTCAATTGCTTATTTTGGATTTTTAGCTTATTTCCTTGAACACACGTTTCTTAAATTGGATTTGAAGTTGTTTGCAAGTTGTTTCAGCTTATTTGGTTGAGAAATAAGCTCAAACGAGCTTATTCTTTCTTTGTGCCCGTTTTTACTTGAAAAGTTTGGAAAATTGCACTTTAGTCCCTGGTTTTCATTTAGTGTTAATTTTTGGCTAATCTTACTAGATTTTAGGGTTTGCAAAAGTTTAGTCCCTGGACTTTGTTAGTTTGTTAAATTTCAGTTTTAAAGTTTGTTAGTTTGTTAAAAATTTGGTTAGTTTGTTAAAGTTTTTACAAGTTTGGTCCTTTTAGTTAACTGTTTTGCATTTTTAGTCCTTATAACTTTTAGGATTTACATTTCAAGCATTTTCATTTCATAGAAATTACATTTTCAGTCCTTATAGTTTTAAATTTTGCATTTTTATATTTTGCTTGAATAAAATTTGGAATTTGCAATTTGTTTTACGTATAAGTAGGTTTATATTTTTCATTTTTAGATAGTTTTGTTTGAATTAGCAATAGATTACCAAGCAAGCTTGAACAACCAAAAACAATTATAAATTTGATATTGATTGGACTTTCTATTAGTTAAGAACTGAGAAAACGAACTTGCATTATACACATTTCAAATGGCGCCGCTGCCGGTTCTTTGACTACACGAGAGACTATCGATTGACGGTTTTCATTGGCTTTTCGGATCCGTTCACTTTGTGAACGTTATTTTTACGTATTATAAATCAAAAACAAATAAAAAAATCAAAAATATAAAAATATATAAAAACTAAAAAATTAACAAACCAATTCTTTTCCTAAAGAATTGACCAAAAAAATTAAAAAATTCAAAAAGCAATCTTTTTCCTAAGAGATTGCACCCAAAAATATATATTATTGAATTCTCTCGGTTTTTATGTACATATAGTATTTTCCTTTAAAAACTCATAAATACAAAAATATTTTCCATATATTATTATAAGTAAATACGTATACGTATAAGAACAATCAATCTACATATCTTCCATAAGTATTGCCGAGGCAATACACCGTGTTGAGGGGCGCTCCGGTCCTTGACACGCGTATCGATCAAACAAAATAAAGCAAGAATAGATAAATACTCTCAATAAGCAATAATTCGAAGAATACGAACATTTAAGTGAATAGAAAGGCGATGTGCTATAAAATGCCATCTAAGGGTCAATAGGTACTTAAGTGCTTCGCGCCACCTAACCCCCCGTTCACTTGGGAGTATTCTAAGAAGGAAAGCTTCATTGAGGGTCTTGCACCCAAAGTAGTATTACATATATTGTTACTTTCTTGTGGATATTTAATATTGAAACTCGAAGAGGATAATCTTATTCTTTTCAAAGTTACACGAGAGCTTCTCTCTCATTCCTCGTATTGAGTTGCATGCTCACTCGCGGGCGTGCACAAATACCGATTGGTGTACAACCTCTTCCTCCGAAAAGGAAGAAAAAGAGAAAGAGTAAGACCACCACCGTTCACCAAGCCGATCACGAGAATCGTGCTTTGTCACCACCACAAGAAGCCATGGCTGTTGATAACCGTACTTTGTATGAACGTATGCAATCCAACGTTCATGGATATGTTAGTGCCATTAAGATTCCCGACTATCCCGCTAACACATTTGAGTTACATACATCTATGATCAATATGGTTGCTGCATCACCTTTCTATGGAAAACAAAATGAGGATCCCCATGCTCATCTTAAGAGATTCCTTTCACTTTGCAATACCATTAAGCATAATGGGGTTCCACCTGATGTCATTAGATTGTTGTTAGTGTCATTATCACTAGATGGGAGTGCTAAGCATTGGTTAGACACCCAACCACCCGATAGTATCACCACATGGGATGATTTTACCACTAAGTTTTTGAACAAATTCTTTCCTCCACAAAAGACTATGGCTTTGAGGAATTTGATTATGGGCTTTACACAAAAACCTAGTCAATCCTTTGGTGATGCTTGGGAAGAGTATAGTGAGTTGTTGAGGCGATGCCCTAATCATGGAATGGATGATTTAACCCAAATCAATACCTTCTATAATGGCCTTAAACCTCACCACCAAGATTCACTAAATGCTTCCGCGGGAGGGAGTATTCATTTCAAGACATACCATGAGGCTTTGACCATTATTGGGACTAAGGCAATGGTTCAAACAAACGATCCATTTGAAGAAAGAGTTCATGTTATCCAAAACACTTCTCAAACACCTTGTGATAACCAATTCCTTAAATATCACCAAGAGATCCTTCAACAATTCAAACAAGGACAACAAGAAATGACTCAAGAGTTAGTTCAAGCCTTGAAGAGCATGACATTGAACAATTCCTCAAACAATGTGAATGCCATCACCATTTCTTGTGTTACTTGTGGAGGTCCCCACTCTTATGAACAATGTGACAAGGTGCAAGGTTATCAAGGGGAATGCTATGCTTACCAAGAGGAACACCGTGAACACTTCAAGCCTAACATCAATCCAAATAACCTTTCTTACAAATCCCAAAATTACCTTACTCCACCCGGCTTTCCACCCCAACCACCCACCCAAATTCAACAAAATCCTCCTCAAATTTTAGCAAGGAATCAAGGGCAAAGACAACCATACCAAGGAAATAACTACAAGGCACCAAATCAATTTCAACCTCAAGCAAGTACCTTTTATCCACCAAATCAAGGATTTAACTCTCAACCTTTACCTTTCCAACCTCAAGGTTTTCAAGGTTATGTGCCACAAGAGTTAAACACAATGGATCTTTTGCAAAAGATGAATCAAGAGACTGAAAAGAAATTCCAAGCTATGGACAAGAAAATGAATGACCAATTCAATAAGCTTTTCATGGCATTAAATCAAAGACCACAAGGGGCTTTACCTTCTAATACACAAACAAATCCAAGGGCTAATGTCAATGCTATTACAACAAGGAGTGGTACAACAACAAAGGATCCTTCCCCTCCTAAACTTACTATTGTTCAACCCACTTGTGCTCCTACTTGTGACAAGCCCTCTACTTCTACTTCACCACCTCCAAATGCTCCCATTTCAAAGCCCATTCATGAAACACTTAATAAGGAAAATCCTTCATCCACACCTCAACCACAACCAAAACCAAGTCTTCCTTATCCCTCAAGATTGAGAAAAGAAAAGCTTAAGAACAAGGATGACATCCAAGTTTCTAACTTTTTGAGGATGTTCAAGCAACTTAACATCAATATCTCCTTTGCGGAAGCCTTAGCCAATATGCCTAAGTTTGCTAAGATGATTAAGGACTTGCTTTCTAACAAGGAAAGATTGGTGGATTTGCCTAATGCTTCTTTGAATGAAAATTGTTCCGCGGTATTGCTTAAGAAGTTGCCTACTAAGCTTGGAGATCCGGGGCGGTTTTTGATTCCTTGCAATTTCCCGGGGGTGGAAAATTGTATGGCTTTAGCGGATTTAGGAGCAAGCATAAATCTTATGCCATTATCGGTTTGGAAGAGACTTTCACTTCCCGAGCTTACTCCTACTAAGATGACTCTTGAGTTGGCTAACCGTACTATAGCTTATCCGGTGGGAATTGCGGAGGATGTTTTTGTTGGGGTTGATAGATTTACATTTCCCGCGGATTTTGTGGTAGTTGATTATGATGTGGATCCTAGAGTGCCTTTGATTGTTGGTAGGCCATTTTTGAGAACGGGTCGTACTTTAATCGATGTGGCGGAAGGAGAACTTACAATGCGGGTAGGAGATGAGAGAGTGGTGTTTAACATGGGAAAGTTGTCCAAAAAGTCTAATGAGCCCGAAGCGGTAAAACATATTGATGTTGTGCATGAGGAGGAAACACAAGATGATCTTCTTGATGAAGTTTGTGATGAGTACTTTTATGAAGCTTGCTCAAGTGGAGATTTTGATTACCCTCATATTGAGACCATTGCTTCCATTACTTCCTCTTTGGATTTTCATGAACCTCAAGAGCTAAACTTTAGTGAAGTTCCTTATGACACACCATTTTTCCCCCATTCTAATCACTTTGATGATGATTTAAGTAATGAGGGATCTTTTCTTTGTGATTCACCAACATATGATGACTATAGTGATGATGAGCTTTCTACTTGTGACTCTCCATTTGTGGATGATCATACTTCCTTTGGTTTTGAGGGATCACCCATTTTTGATAGACCAATCTATGATGTTTATGGTGATGAGGAGGATTCTATCATTGATGAGAGTGATGAGTTTTTATTGGAGGATATATCTTTTGAGTATACTCTTGGTTACCTTGATGAGGAGGGGGACATACTCTATCTAGAATCTTTATTGCTTGAAGATCCTTTACCTTCTTTGGCCACCCAAACCTTTCTACAACCAATCACTCTACAACCTTTCTCTCACCATGTGACCTACAAAGGAGAATTTTCTAAGGCAACCATCACTTGTTGTTTTCCCATCAAGGAACGGATTTTTGATCCTGGCATAGAGCTTGCTAAATCATCTCAGTATCCACCTGATGCAACAAAAGGAAACCTTGTGAAAGATTTGAGAACTTTACACCATCACCTTGGGAAGAACATATGGGAAACCATTTTAGAGAACTACACCTCATTCTTGTCACCATTGCTTGGGAAGCTAGTTGTTGGCTTGTGTTATAAGTGGGAGGGTAATTATGTATTTGATCCTGGGGGATATTTATGGAGTTTTGATAAATGAACACTTGTTTTACCTCATCATGGAGATTTTTTTAACAAAAGGGAAAACATTTTCTTCTCCATGATAGGTTTTAGACACTTTTAAGTGTGGGAAGAGTCGAGCTAGAGACTCATTAACTCAAGCATCGTATAACTAGGTTAGAGTATTGTAGGTTAGAAATAAAGGCATAGATTTGGAGATAAGTGTAGGGGAGACCTTCTTTTGTCTTCATGCTTGTTTGTAGGGTTGCTCACTCATTTCATGCTTTGGAGCTTATGGAGGAGGCCCTTGTATCCGGTTCACTTCGCTACTTTAGTGATTTTTCATTGACACCTTGTGCTTAAACATGATTTCACTAATAGTAGTCCTTTCCTTAACTTGGGTTAAGCAAAGTCTATTCATTGTCATAAGTGTAGGGGAAGTTTTAATACTTCCATGCTCTTAAACATTGAGGACAATGTTTAGCTTAAGTGTAGGGGGGTCTTCTATCGAAGTGACCTTACCTAGAACTTGTCATTGTCTTGCATGATAACATGGAAAATTGAATTTTTCAACATTTTTCAAATTTTTGATCTACTTTGGCCAACAAAAAATATGCATTCATGATTTTTGCATCAATCATTTTTCATTTGCATAACACATTTGCATTGTATATATTTCTTCTTTTATTTTTCATCAAAAATATATAAAAAGGAAAAATATAATAAAACATGGATTTAACAAATTTAGATTTCTTTGACATATTAGGCCCGCCATGGATATTTTGACTCAACCCGAGTTTGCTTATTTTAGCACTCTCTAGCTAGTATCCTTAACCATGTAGTCCTTCATTGGTCTATTAGGCTAAGCTTCCACCAATTTCATTCTTTGAAATTTTAAATTTGTGGAGAATGGGAAATGATAGAGTTGAAGCAAGTGTAAAAGGGCTAGATAGACTTCATGGCAATTACTTGTGGCTAAACCCTTCTCTTCTTGACCTCTATTTTCTTCGCTTGTATATAATTGTTAATAAATAATCAAGTACGGTTTTAATTGGTTTGTAATCTCTTATGCATTTTTGGCTAATCATTTATGGTTGATATGAGTACGTCTTAAGATTCTAAGTTAGCACGTTTTATGTGTACTAGACTTGTGTCATGCTCCATATTTAGCGGGTGTTTTTCCTTTTCTTCTTTTCAAATTTCTTTGTGAGGAATAGAGAAAAATAAGAGCGGCTTATGAAAAAAAATGAGTGGCTAGAAAAAAAAAAGAAAAAGAAAAAAAAATATATATTGCAAGACTCCCAAGAGGGGCAGTGTGGTGTTAATTATAGTGACTATTGAGTTCCAATATTACCTTGACGGGTTGCGGGGATTCAATAGATTGCTCCAATCCAATATTACCTTGACGGGTTGCGGGGTTGAAGATCCAAAATCTCAAAAAGATGCGGATGTAAATTATTGCGTGAGTTTTATTTTTCTTTCCTTAGCGAGTGTGTAGTTACTTATGAAAGCATGACATGAGGATTTTACACATAAGGCGAATGACTTATTACTCTTAATACGGACTTGTATTAATTATGAGCGGTTTTTCAAGTAATGGATGAGAAGATTACTTAGGATTAAAACCGTGCTTCCTTATTTTTGGATTTTACACTTCTTATATTTCACGCTTGAATAATGACAAATTTGCCCACAAGCAATTTGCTCAATTAATAACCGGTTCCACATTTAATTGTCATGAATAAGTTGATGCACTTTTTACTTGTGAATGCAATGATCCCATTTACTAGCTTGGTATGGGGAAAGTGAAACTTGAGGGTGATAAGTGTTCATGGTATCCAAGCCCTAATCCAAGTCATTGAGTTCTTTATGAGTTATTTCCATCAAAACCATTTCAAGAAAAATCAAAAAGATATAGATAGAATTGTATTTTGATTCATTGCATTATTAAAAGTCAAAATCATGCATCATCTAGTTTAAGAGTAGTGTAGATGCATCTCATATGGCCAAGGTGGATTAATTATGAGAGAAATGTAATTTTTAAGCCTTGAAATATAATATTGCATGAGGACATGGCAATGCTCAAGTGTAGGGGAATTTGATATGAGCTTAAACTCATATCCTTTTATCAACAAATAACCCTAAAACATGAAGCAAAATACCCATTTATCTTGTAAAAAGCAGTGTTATGTGGTATGTTTGTGTTTGTGTGATCTTATGTAGGTAAAAGGATACAATTTCAAGCAAACAAGGAAAAACCAAGCTCAAATGGATGAAAAAGACAAAAGAGGATCAAAAGTGACAAGACTTTGAAGTTCAAGGACCTATCTTGACAAGTTGTGAAAGTTGAAGGACTTAAAGTGCAAATTATGGAAAGTCAAGATTCAAGTCAAATTTGGTCAACTACAAAGTCAACTCAAGTCAAAGGGCCATTTTGTTGAAGAATCAAAGTTGAAGGGTCAAAAATGTCAAAGGAATGAAGATATTAGCTTTAAATAGCAATCTGCCAAGTCAAGGGACCTAATCTGCCAACATTGGAAAGTTATGCAAGTTGAATCCATGTGCTTTAGCTCTTAACCAATGAGAAGAGAGAAAAGGACATTACACGGATCAAGTCATTAATACCCACTACAGCCGTCACAATTAATGCAAGATCACAACAGTGCAATCCGCAACTCTCTCTCTCAACTAATAAGAAGATGACACGTGTCCATCTTCTTTAACAAAAACATTTCCAGGAACGGGATTTTGATAGAAGGCATTTCAAGTAAAGATCAAAACACCAAAATTGCTCAATTTTGGAAGACGAATCCAATGGTGTTATCCAATTAACAAATAATCCATTGAATCAAAAACCCCCAAAATGTGTTCATCACCTTCAAAGAGGATTTGCAGAATTCCTCCACGTGTCAAGCTATGATTGGCCCAAACACGTCACAACTCCAACAGAATCTCCTATCTTGCCTATAAATACTTAGCTTGTACCTCATTTCTCGTAGTAGCTTAAATTTGTAAACACCTAGTTCTTAAATTTCTCTTTTTCCTTTTTCCCTCCTTTTCACCTAACTACTCAAGAGTCTGGCAAACTCTTGAGTCAGTTAGTTAGTTAGAAGCTTGTAACTACCTTTTGTAACTGAATTCTTCAATAAAATTTCAAATTCAAGTTTTCCCGCCAAATTCTGTTCTTCAATTCCTGCTACTTTCCTGCTATTGAGTGATTCCATTGTTGCTGTTAGATGTTTGTTATGATCAACCAAAGATCATAACTGACATTGGTGAAGAATTGTTGCTGTTTGATCAGAATTCAAGTTCTTTCCATTGTTCTTGAAGATTTCATGGAAGTTTGATGATTTGTAGCTGTTTGATTGTTGATTTGAGTTGATTACTAGTGATAGGTGGTGGTATCACTAGGGCAAGAGAGCTCAGCGCTCCTCTTCTTCCCAAAGGACCTCTACAATAGGTTTCATAGCTTCTGTTTTAAGTTCCTCTAAACAAGTCCTTGCCTGCTCATTTTCCTAGATAACTTTGATGGCTGCCTGTTTTGCTTGATAAATAGTTGTTGATTGATTCATTTGAGTTCATTTGTAGCTTAATCTTGCCTACTTGTTCATTGTTTTAAGCTCCATTTGTAGTTTCTGCTCATTTTCAGTCACATTCTAGCATAACACCTTAATTGAGTTCTAGTTGATAAAATTTCTTGATTTCAGTTTCATTAGCTTTCATTTTGTTCACCTAAACTAGTCTGTTAAAGCTCTTTAATCAGTTTAAATCATAACTCATAAAGCCTTTGTTAAAGTTTGATAAAACCTTATTAAGGTGTGTTTGGGAGTAGTTATTAATCAGTTTTCAAGTGTTAGATATTGGTGTTTAGAAGTTTGTTTCTAGTCATTAAGTGGTAATAAGTAGTTTTCAGTCATTTGTAAGTCATAAAAATAGTCAAAAAGGCAATTGGTATAAAAATAGTTTGGGTTATACTTGTTTTCAGCTTTGGTTAACAAACTTGTCAATTTCATTTGCCTAGTTCTTTTTAATTCCTTGATGAAATTTGTTCAAATTTGTTTCCAGTCTTAGTTTACATCATAAAGATTCAGTCTCTAAAAGGAAAATCTACAGTATCAAGAAATAAGCTAGAAAACAGTTTTTTAGCTCAAGCTTGAGCAATTTCCATTCTCTGAGATAAATAGCTTACTATTTTGCTAGTTCTCATAATCCATTTCATAAAAGTTGTTGTTTTCTTTCACATTTCCATTTAGAAAGTATTGAATATGAGTTTTTGAGATTTTGAGCTTTTTCCAAAAAGTGGTCAACGTTTGGTCAACATAAGCTCATTTGAGCTTATTTCCAGATATCTAGCTTATTACTGGATGAAATTTGTTCTAATTTGATTTCCCCTTCCTTAAATCAAGTGCTTAATCAGTTTTGATAATAAAATCAAGTTGTGGATGTTTGGATTAGGCTATAGCTTATTTTGAGCTTATTGATAAGCACTCAATTGCTTATTTTGGATTTTTAGCTTATTTCCTTGAACACACGTTTCTTAAATTGGATTTGAAGTTGTTTGCAAGTTGTTTCAGCTTATTTGGTTGAGAAATAAGCTCAAACGAGCTTATTCTTTCTTTGTGCCCGTTTTTACTTGAAAAGTTTGGAAAATTGCACTTTAGTCCCTGGTTTTCATTTAGTGTTAATTTTTGGCTAATCTTACTAGATTTTAGGGTTTGCAAAAGTTTAGTCCCTGGACTTTGTTAGTTTGTTAAATTTCAGTTTTAAAGTTTGTTAGTTTGTTAAAAATTTGGTTAGTTTGTTAAAGTTTTTACAAGTTTGGTCCTTTTAGTTAACTGTTTTGCATTTTTAGTCCTTATAACTTTTAGGATTTACATTTCAAGCATTTTCATTTCATAGAAATTACATTTTCAGTCCTTATAGTTTTAAATTTTGCATTTTTATATTTTGCTTGAATAAAATTTGGAATTTGCAATTTGTTTTACGTATAAGTAGGTTTATATTTTTCATTTTTAGATAGTTTTGTTTGAATTAGCAATAGATTACCAAGCAAGCTTGAACAACCAAAAACAATTATAAATTTGATATTGATTGGACTTTCTATTAGTTAAGAACTGAGAAAACGAACTTGCATTATACACATTTCAACCATCACCTCAGGTTCTTTCTCGATTTCCTTCTCCGTAGAAGTACTTGGACGAGAGATTGGTTCCTTGAAAGTTTTACCACTTCGTGTAGTAAGAACCTTCATTTCTCCCTTCGGGTTTGCAATGGTATCACTATGAAGACCACCCGAGGAAGAGGGTTTACACATGATTGCTTCAAAAATCTTAGCCATTCGGTCCTCAAATTTTGATTGCCTAGCATCCGCTTTTAATAACTCTTGCTTAATCTCATGTTGTCCTAATTCCATCTTTTGTTGGTTTTGTTGAAGACGTTGGACATTTCCTTCCATTTTGTTTGCATGAGTTTTAAGTTCATTAGCCAGTTCATTTTTAAGCTCGTTTTTCAACTCGGATCTTAAGCTAATCATCTCACGTTGCATGTTATCAAATTTAGCATCATTTGCTTTAGCATAATCCAAAAATTATCCTTGTAAATTTTTAGTGTGAGCATTTTGAAAACCTTGTGTAGTGTTTTGAAAATCACGGTTTTGGTTTTGATTAGTGACTTGTCCATTCCCACTTTGATAATTCCCCTTGTTGTAGTTACGTGAATTTCCTTGATAATTACCACCTTGGTTGTTGTTTCGATAGTTATTAACATTTTGATTTGGTGGAGCTTGATTTGGGCGGGAACCTTGACCGTTTTGGTTGTAAGTTCCCGTTGCTACATAAGCACTCGAAGTGTTACCATCCGCGGTAATGCACTCGGAAAGATCATGAGCTCCACCACAAGACAAACAACTCTTAGCAACCGCTTTAACCGAAGCAGAATTTGAAGATTCTTGAGCTTTCCCATGGGACATTAGATTAGCAAATCTATCAAAAAACCGATTTTCCTCATTAGCTTCAGCATGTACGGCATTAATGCTACGAGACGATGACGACGATGACGAACCCAAATTGGCAACACTCGGTGTGTTACGAGGGCTATAAACCTTAGATCTATTCTTGATGATTTGTAAAGCCTCATTTGTCGTCTTGCACAAAAAATTACCACCCGCGGCGGCATTCAAATAATCTCGTTCATGATCATTAAGCCCATTATAAAAAGTGTCAACTTGATGCAATTCCGTAAAATCATGGCGTGGACATTCATGTAACATTTCTGTAAAGCGTTCCCATGCCATTGAAAAACTTTCATTATTTCTTTGCACAAATCGTGAAATCTCATTTTTCAAATTTGTTGTTTTAGATGGTGGAAAAAACTTGTTCACAAACTTAGAAACGAGATCACCCCATGTCAAAATAGAATTTGGCGGTTCTTTCTCAAGCCAAATTTTTGCGGGTCCATCTAACGAGTATGGAAACAACATCATCTTAATGGCGTCATGTGGAACATCCTTAAACTTGCTAGTAGCGGTGAGACGGTTAAAATTCCTAATGTGGTAGTGCGGGTTGTCTTTCTCATGACCTCTAAACTTATTTGCTTGCAACATTGACATTAAACCCGTCTTAATCTCGAAATTCTCTGCAAGGATGGCGGGAATCACAATAGCCTCTCCAAAACCCTCGGTGGGTGCTTGTAGCAACTCCATCATAGTACGATTAGCCATGACGACTTCTTGTTCTACAATAGGTTCAACAATTGGAGGTTGTTCTTCAATCAACGTCTATTGATTGGCTTGCTTTTGAAGACGTCTACGAGCTCGTTTAGCTTGATTACGAGTGGTCATAAACTTCACGAAGAATGGGAGGTGAGCAAAGAAGATTCTTTTTTTGGTGTTTTGTGAATTTTCAATTTTTTTGTGTTTTTGATTATATTTAATTTTTTTGGATTTTGGTGTATCTTCGTAGACAACAATCTACAAAATCTCTCCTCGAATCAAACTCTTGATTAAAGAAGCCTCAAAGGAATGAAAACGATCACGCGGAGTGAACGCCTTCGAATGACTTTAGAACTTTGATGAAAACCAAATTGTTCAAGAGGTTTTAATCACAAAGAAACCAAGCAAATATATTATACATAATAATACTTTGGGCGGCAAAACCCTCGATTAGCCTTCAATCTCAAAATACTCACAAGCAAGCGGGGAAACGAGGCGGCGCGAAGCACTTAAGATCCTTTTTCCTTAGGGTATATTTTATAATACCCACCTTATAGTTTGTATTTTTCAAAATCGAGCTTCACGAAAGTATTTATCTATTTTTGCCTTATTCTTTTTGTTTGAGATTCGAATACAATGATCGAGTGATGAAGTCCCGAATCACGGTTGTGTTTTCACACTTTTGGAGATATTGTGAATTTATTGTGATACTTAATACAATATAGTAATAATATTTTTACAAGAAAAACCAAGAAAACCGATAATACGTATTAGTAGAGTTCTACTAATACAAATACTATTTGGTTAATATTAAAAACAACAATACAAATTAATCACGACACACCTCCCCGGCAGTGGCGCCAAAATGATTGTAGTGTTTTACCACACCTTTAGGAAAAGGAGGGTAAATAGGGAAAGTATTAAATACGACGGTTTAGGAAAACCGTGTACAAATGACCCTAGGTGAAAGTTCGTTTCCCAAGGAGGTATATGTGTGTGAAAAACTTGTTAAATGTTTGTGATTAATGATTGGTTTAGAAGGGGATGAGAAAAGAAGATGACGAAGACGTGAAAATAATACTACGATGACAAAACGTAAAACCGTAAAAACTACAAAAATAAAAATTAATTCTAAAAATTACCAAAAATTCACCAAAAATCAAAATAAATAAACTAAGAGTTTACCAATGATCAAAACTTTTTCAAACCTTTTAAATAATTAAATATTCAATTTTTAAATGCTAATTAAAGCCCTAAAAATCAAATAAATTATCAAAAAGCCCAAATAAAGATTTTTCAATTGGTAAACCTCTAAAATGACCTAAAAAGATTAAAAACTATTTTTAGAAAATTTTAAACTAATAAAAACTATTTAAAATGATTTAAAAACTATTAAAATTTAAAATAATTATAAAAATTAATCTTAAAGTGATAAAATTATTCTAAAAGTTGATAAATTCCTATTTTAATGTATTAAAGCTAAGAAAAATGTAAAAAGTTGGAAAATGTGAAATTTGGAAAATAATAATAAAATAATATTAAAATAATATTAAAAATCCAAAAATTATAAAGAATTCTAAAAACTTGCAAACTAGTTTATTTTAACCTAAATAAACAGAAAATCAAAGTGAAATGACCAAAATACCCCTATTGGGCCCTCAAATGGGCCAAAACCAAAAACAGCCAAACCAAATGGGCTTTTGGGCCCAAAAAGTCAAACTTGGCCCAATTGACTTGGAAAAGCCCTATCTGACTCAAAATTTAATTCTAAGAACAAAACTCTAAAGGCCCAAAAGCTGAATGTGAGCTTATCACACCTTAATAAGCAAACAGCTTATTCTTATTGGGCCTTTTAGCCCATTAAGCAATAAGCTAATGCCATAAGCTCTAATTTGACACACAACCTTCTTTTGGGATGCTTATGAGATCTGTAAAAAGAAATTTTGAAATAGCACACTCAATAAGCCAGAAATAAGCAAAGTTAAAATTCACTAAAAGACAAAATAGTACGGTTTGAGATTTAGGGCACCTCAGAAGCTCTAGTTTGTTGCAAAAGCTCACAAATAGCTTAACTAAGAATAATCAATCAAGAAAATCACAAAAAACCAAATAGAATAAGCTGTAAGAGCAAATAAGCTGGTTAAAAAAGCCAAATAAGCTAGCTTTCTAGCAAAAGCTTAACCAAAAGACTTGTAACCTTCCAGAATTGATATTAAGCTAAGAAAAATGATTTTTATTACAAAAATTAAGTTGTTGCATGTATCAATAAGCAGTTCTAAAAAATAAGCCAATTTGTGCTTATTTGACCAAAAGTCAAAGTACTCCAAAGTTCACCAAATGATCAGAAATGGTACAAGGGCTTGTTATAAGTAAATTTTGTGAAGGACTCAAGGAGGAGGCCTTGTGAATCAAGAGGTCATTTGACCTTTTGATGGCAAATTTTGGCAGTAAGGGCTTAATAAGCCAGTTAGCTTATAAGCCAGATACAAAGCATACCAAATAGCAAAATCCACTCACAAGCAGCACATAAACAAGTTCCAAGCAGCAAAATCACAAGGCATACACTAGGATAACAATTGCAAGCACAAAATGAGGTGGTCACTTTGCTGATGCAAATGACCACTTCAGCAACTTTTGATAAGCTATAGCAATCACAATAAGCCACCAAATTCAACAACCAGATAACCAATAGATATCTTATCACCTAAACTATTCCCAAACCTGATTTCAGACCTTAGATCCAACAAACAAAGAAGTTATTGGATCTGATGTGTTTGACCAATTTCAAAAGCACTTTTATCAGATTTTTGCAAAACTTCAAATCCCTTTTCCAAACTTTCAGAAAGTAAACCAATGACTAAAACTTGTATATTAAGACTTGTTTAGACCACCCAAACCCTAAGAACCAAGGGCTCAAGGCCACAAGGCCTTATGAACCAGTAATCCCAAAAGATCCTTAATCAACCACTTTTCAAACAAACTTCTGATTTTTAAACACAACCTATTGATTTTAATGATCAAAAACACTTAATAGGCACCAACTAACATAATCAAACACAAAATAAACCAGCACAAACACAAGAACTCAAAATCCAAGTACCAAATCCAAAACAGACATAAACATGAAATATTTAGAGGAATCTTAACAAGAGGTTATACCTGCCTTCCACAACATCCTAGGAAGGCCAGCTATGCTCCTTGGACCTTGTTCAACAACTAGAACAAGACCATGGTACTTCAACAAAGGAGATGCAAGACTGCCTTGGTTGATGGTTCAAAGTAGAACCTCAAGGACTTGATTTCTTCAACACAAGCAGCAAACAACTCAACCAAGGGCTCTAATCCATTCACAAGCTTGGTGTCAACAAGCTTGTAAGAGCTTATAGCTTATGTTTAAGGATTAGTACACAAAAATAAGCAAAATAACGTCCTTGAACCAAATGATTCAAGCACACTTATAACATCAAATGGAACTCAGAATCACCTTTAAACAATACCAACTTTCAAAAACATAAAAAGGAATTACAATTTTCTCAAAATACCAACTTTTATAAATTTCAAAAAGGAATTACTAGTTTTAAAGGCAAAGACTGGAACAAAGGGACTCTCACATGTTGAGGTCTCCTTTTATAGGCAAATGCCTAGATAAACACTATTCATAAACCCTAGCAACTAAAATTCCTATTCTATCCTTGTAGAACCTTCTAGGTGTGTTGCCAGCTGTTTTGGTTGAATCCTGGACGTTTGTTGAGTGCTTAGGGACCAAGTAATCATTTGAAGCCCTTGATTTTGCCAAGTCATGATCAAATGCCAAGTGTCGTATTGTGAGTGGGGATGGGGGTATCATTCTGGTAGTGGGATTTAAGGTTTAAGGTGTGGGATGTTATTGAGGTGATGTGAATCACACGTGGGTATAACCAATTTTGTTTTCCCCTTTGTTTTCCTCTTTTTTAAACCTGGGTAAAAGGTGTTCTTGGCTGGTAAAAATCCCAACAGTAATTGTTTCCCGCATGTTTAGGAATTCAAACTTTGGGATTGGCAGTTTTGGCCCTTGTGTTTTGAGAAAAGTTGTATAACAAGTTTATTTTGCAAATAAAACGTGTTTCCTTTGTATTTAACTTTCACCACTTGGCAGTTTTGGCACAAAACTTTGGAAAAGGATTTCAAAGGGTTATTTTTGCCATTTTGAGATATTTCAAGGACTGATTTTGGACATTCTTGATCTTCAAAGGTCTTCAATGTATCTTAGGCTTCATGAGGGACCATTGTTGACAATGTTGAATAGTTGAGGGACTAAACTTGCCATTTCTTCAAAGTTGAACGACCTTTTGTGTAATTTTGACAAACTTAAGGGACCAAACTTGTAATTATCAATATACAAGGGTTTTAAGTGTCATTTCTTCAATAAATGAGGATCAATCTTGTATGTCTTCAAGGGTATTTGTTGAGTATTTCATGAATTAGGGCTCGGTTCTTTGTACGGCTTTATTTCTTGTGTCCGTTTTTCCTTGTATCTTGTGATATTTTATCTTTTTTCACGATATCCATACCTAAAATACACAAGTAAACAAACACAAGCATATATATGGTATATTATGACATTTTTATGCATTTAAAGCCCGAAAAGAACGATGAGATCTTGTATAAATGCCATCACATCAGTCAGCGTCTGAATAGGAGGCGTTGACAGGACATGTTCCAACGTTGACACATGATGATCCAGTAACTGGATGCATGTAAGAGTCCTTCTGATTAAATTGACCTTAACTATGTGAGAAGAAGGCCATATTACTGTTGGTAGACTTGCTTCCATGCTCCAAAAGAGTTTCATTCTCTAACAGCCTCAGTTTTTTGCAGATATCATCAAAAGTAGAACTATTGTGAGTGTTGTTGGCAAGTATAGATCTTGCCTCAATCTTCCACGCCTCACCAAGACTTTTAAGAAAAGTGGCATTAATGTCAACATCACCAAGTTGTGTCCCCATGAAGGAAAATTTGCTTGTAATGTCAAGCAATCTACTTCTCACACTGCTAAGCTTCTCATTAGGTTGAGCCTTGATGACAACATAATCATGCATGAGTTTCTTCTTCTTCTCTTCCTTAGTATCATCATTACCACCATATGCAACTTCAAGAGCTGCCCAAAGGTCCTTAGCAGATTCATAACCTCTGTATTTATGCTGGTTCTCTTGTCCCAAAGAGAGTTTCAGAATATTTATGGTTTTCATATCAACCTTTTTCTTTGCTATGTCTTCAGTAGACACAGATCTACCATCATCAGGTTTTTCTTTCTTATCTGCTTCTGAACATCCAGCAACAGCTGCTCTTGCAGCAATGGCATTAGCAATCTTTTGAGCTTTATTGAATGTGTTTCCATATTCACTAATCTCCCAGAGTGTGTAGTCACAGATCCCCAGATATTGCTCAAAGATTAATTTCCACAATTCAAAGTTGGTTGCATCAAGCATGGGAATCTTGATGTTTGGTAAAGGTGAGGAGGAGGAGGTTACTTCTGGATTTGACATGATGTTTTTAGGGTTTTTGTGAAAATTAGGGTTTTGGTGGTTTTAGGGTTCTTGTGTTCTTTAAGATCAAAAGTTCCTCAACAAGCTCTGATACCACTTGTTGATCCCAAACTTAGATCGATTTAGCTTTATGTATACGAGATTAGATCAAGTAATACACTTAGAGAAACCTTTGTATATGTATATGACAATCTAAGTGTTATGCAGAATTAACACTTAAACAAGAACACACAAGATGTAAACAAACTTTCACTTTGATTAATGATATCAAACTTACTTACAATGAAAGTGTTTAACATATGAAAACTTATATTGAACAATAACCTAAAGGTCTTCTTTTATAGACATAAGAAGCCTTGTACAATAATCTACGTATCAACTATTTTAGGTAAAGATAAATATAGAAAATACATTGTTGTTCCTATCTTTACTAGAAGTAATCTAGAACATAATAAACATGTAGATCATATCCTTCCATCAGTGCTTGTCTTCAATTTATCAACGCTTGACTTCTTCTTGTCAACGCTTGATCTGTCATCGTTTGTTTTCTTCCTATCAACGCTTGTTTTACTCTTGTCAGCGCTCAAGTAGACTGGCTATAATTTATTCCCAACAAGCAGCCCCACAAGAGATTCCCCTGCTACAAAGGTTGAAGATACTGCCAAAAACCACCAGACATCCAATGTTTAGGATTGAAGCTTACTTTTTAAGCTTGATACAAGCCATTGGATGCACTTTTCACATGCCAGCTACAACAAACTGCCAAGAAAAATCACATGATCAAGCATATATTCAAACTTCACAAGGGCAAATTTGGAACTTCCATAGTTAGGGTTACACGTTTTTATGCATTCAGTAGTTAGTTTGTAGCCTATATAAAAGCCTTAGGGTATTATATTTATTCTTGCTCTTGAATTTTCCTTTGTTCAAAATTCTGTAAATCCGTATTCAGTTTAATGAAATGTGTTTGAATCTTTGAAGAAAACTCAAGTGCCATTGTTGTTCACTGCTTATTATTGCTCTTAGTTTGTTAATCTTGAATCTCAAAACCTGTTTTTAAGGAGTGTGTAAAAGTTTGCACATTTTCCTTCAAGCTTGATATTTTGCTAAGTTTCTTGGTACACCTTGGAATTATTAGGCTATAAAGCTGATCATAGCATCCTGATATTGAGTTATCAAGGTGTGGTGAAGCCTATAACTTGGGGATAATCAAGTGTGGGATCCAAGAGTTGCATTAATCAAGGCTTTTTAACCTTTTTGTTTTTGATATTTTGATTCTAACCTTGTTGAATCTTAGCAGTCTTTATTGTGGAAGCTTGTACTTGTTCTTGCTAGTACATAAGCTCAAAATTTGTGGGTGTGGATGTACATCCATGAGGTACACATCATTCTACCTCAAATTTGTTAAAAATGTGGATTTTTGGTGATTTTGTGTGTGACTTGTGTTCTTGCTGATTTTATGGTCTAATCTTGCTTAAATCTGCTTAATATATCTGTTATCGTGCTTATTTGGGCTTGGGTGGTCTTGAAATACAATTTTGATTTGAAAATTTGTGATTGAAAATTTAAAGGGGTGTTTGGGATTACCTTTTATAGGTCATAAGTGGTTATTGTGTTTGTGGAAAGTGTATTTTGTGCTTTGTATCTGTTATTGACTTGTTTGAGTGCTATTTGCTGCAAGTTTTTGGGTTTAAAACCTCAAATCAAACATTGTGCTATATCTCATTGAGTTTAACTGTTTTTTACCTAAGATTTTGGTAAAATCTAGAATTTATGCATGCTTAGGGTAAAAGGCTGTTAAATCATTGTTTATACAACATATGTGATAGATCTAAGTGGTTGAATTTGGCTTGTTGGTCAAGGGCATCAGCAAAAGTAAAAACTGCATGTTCATAGTTCATCAGTAACTTTAAATGCTTGAATCTTGACCTATACTTTGAATCAGTGCATGAAACCTGTTTAGACTTGCTTATTTAAGTTTATTATTGCTTGTGTATGCATTTGGTTAAGTTTGGCTGGCTGAATTGTGCTATGAGTGCTTATTGAACCTCAACTGCTTATTTGTTCATGTCTGTGCTAGATCTGGTGATGTTTTGATTAAACTATACTAATTGGCAGTTAGTGACTGTGATTTCTTTGTTGTATTTGACTCCTCTTGATCCACTGATCATTTGGTTGCCTTTGTGTAACTTGAATCTCCAAAAAAGTCACTAAAGACAAAAAAGTCAAGAAGTCAAGCAGTGGAAAAAGTTTCCACTGCTCAACACCCAAAACTAGCCCCTGCTAGTGCAGTTTTTCAGTTAGCTTATCCATAAGCCATTTTGGCTTATCCAGACCTGCAACAACTTATTTTTTTTTGATATATCTTCATCATTTGACCCATTTGTTTGAATTGGAGCTTATTAGACTTCGACTTTGACTCTTTGCTAGAAAACCAACTCATTTGACTTTTTCATAAGTGCTTATTTGCATATTTCAGCTTATTTAGTGAACTTATTTGAAAATTTTTTGTTGATTAAGCTTAGTTAAGTCATTTAAAAGCTTTAGAAACTTGAATCAGCTCTTGGGATAGCCTAGAACTCAAAAACGACTATTTTGTCGTATTCTGTAGATTGCTTATTGCATTTTCAGGCTTATCCTTGAACTTTTTTCAAATTTCTTTTTACAGAAGTCTTAAGCAACTCAAAAGAAGCTTGTGTGTCTAATTTGAGCTTATGGCATCAACTTATAGCTTAATGGGCCAAAAAGCCCATTAAGAATAAGCTGTTTGATATAAGTCAGCTTATTTCACATTTTCAGCTTTTGGGCCTTTGAAAAGTTGTGTTTAAAATCAAATTTTGAGTCAGATAAGAGTTTTGGGCTTAATTGGACAACATTTTTCTTATTTGGCCTTAATAAGCCCATTAAGGGGTCTATTTTGACTTTTAGCCCATTTCTAGGCCCATTAGGGGTATTTTTGTAATTTCAACTTCATTTTCTTTTTATTTAGGTTAAAATAAGCTAGTTTTCAAGTTTTTAGAATTTTTTATAAATTTTGGATTTTTAATATTTTTTTATTATATTTTATTATTAAAAATTAAAATATAGATTTTTCAAGTTTTTATATTTTTCTTAGGTTAAGTACATCAAATTAGAAATTTTGCAACTTTTAGAATATTTTTGTTGTTCTTAGATTAATTTTTATAATTATTTTAAGTTTCAATAGTTTTTAATTGTTTTTAAATAGTTTTAATTAATTTTTAAAATTTTTCAAAAATAGTTTTAAATTAAGTTAGGGTATTTTAGAGGTTTACAATTGAAAAAATCTCATTTTGGGCTTTTTGTTAAGTAAATTGATTTTTAGGGCTTTAATTAGCATTATAAAAATCGTTATTTAATTAAATACAAGGTTTGGGTGGTTTTTTATTTTTTGTAAACTCTTAATACATTATTTAGGATTTATTGCAATTTTTCAGGAATTTTTAGGGTAAATTTTTAAATTTGGTACTTTTTACTGTTTATGTGTACGACCTTTTCATCTTAGTGTAATCCGTCATCGTAACCGTCATTCTCTTCTTATCCCCTTTCTATTTTCTTTTCTCATAATCAATATAATCACATAATTAATCATCTCTCTACACAACACACTAGCCTCCTTGAGAACGATCCCCATTTTGGGTCATAACTCGTTGTTTTCCTAAATCACTTGTGTACTTACCCTAATTACCTTGTTTTCCTAAACAAGTGTAAAATTACAACCATCAGTTAGACAAATCAAGTGGAAAACCTAATTTCACATAAAGACCAATAACAATGCATATCCTGTACATACTTTACAATAAGACCCCAAAACACATATTAAGTGAGATTGATCATTCCAATACTTGTTACCAAGTATTGAAATCTTCTAGTATCAAAAGGTTTAGTTAATAAATCAGACACATTCTCTTTTGTGTCAACCCTATCTGGTTGTATTAAACCCTTTTCAAAACAATCTCTTATAAAATGATGTCTAATTTCTATGTGTTTTGTTTTAGAGTGATGTAAATGATTTTTAATAATGCATAAAGTACTGTTATTGTATACAAAAATCTTGGTATGCATGTAATTATACCCATAATCCAACAGTTGGTTCTGAATCCATAAGACTTATCCACAACAAGCAGCTGCTACTACATATTCTGCTTCAGTTGCAGAATTGGCCACCACTGTTTGTTTCTTGCATTGCCAAGAGATCAATCTGCTACCAAGAAACTGACATCCACCAGTTGTGGATTTTCTATCAAACTTGTCACCACCATAATCACTGTCTGAATATGCAATAAGCTCCAATGGAGAATCTTTTGGATACCATAATCCCAGGTCTGGATAACATCTAAGGTATCTAAAGATTCTCTTGACATCATGAAGATGACACTCTTTGGGAGTCACTTGATGGCGTGCACATGCACACACAGCAAACATAATATCAGGTCTTGAAGCTGTGAGATACATCAATGAACTAATCATTGATCTATAGTGCCTGACATCCACTTCTATTCCATCTCCTACTTTTCCCCAAGGGTGTTCTCTATCCATAGGAGTGCTAGCCCTTTTCTCATGTGGAGAAAAGCCAAACTTCTTCAAGATTTCTGCTACATCTTTATCTTGAGAGATGAAGATACCATCTTCTTTCTGCTTAACTTGTAACCCTAGAAAGAAGTTCATCTCCCCCATTGCACTCATCTTGAATTTGTCTGTCATAAGCTTGGAAAATTATTCACTCATCTTTGGACTTGAAGAGCCAAAGATGATATCAACCACATAAACCTGGACAAGTAAGAAATCCTTACCATTCTTCTTTGTAAATAAGGTCTGGTCTATGGTGCCCCTTTTGAATCCATTTTCCTCCAGATAGGTGGACAATGTGCCATACCATGCTCTTGGGGCTTGATGAAGTCCATACATAGCTTTCTTGACTCTATACACCTTGTCTGGATGTTCTGAATCTTCAAAACCAGGAGGCTGCATTACATAAACCTCCTCTACAATTGTGCCATAAAGAAAAGCACTCTTCACATCCATTTGATAGACTGTAAAGCCCATGCAGGAAGCATAGGCTAGAAAGATCCTTATATCCACAATCCTTGCAACTGGTGCAAAGACCTCTTCATAGTCTATCCCTTCCTCTTCTGTATATCCTTGAGCCACTAAACGTGCCTTGTTTCTGACCATAATGCCTCTTTCATTATTTTTGTTTCTAAGAACCCATCTTGTCCCAATAGGTCTGACATGTCTGGGACAATCAACCAACTCCCAAACATCCTGGATAGCAAATTGGTGAAGCTCATCTTGCATTGCTTCCACCAAACTTGGTTCTTTGAGAGCATCAAAAATCTTCTTAGGTTCCTGTTGTGACAGAAAACAGGCAAACAAATATGCTTGAACAAGAGGGGTATCAACCTTCTTGTGAATATTGCTAATAAATCCACCAAGATTCTGATGAGATCTTCTAGTTTGAACAGGAGACATCACATCACCAATAACGAGAGAAGAGGGTGATTTTTGATTGTAGAAGTAAGCACTCCTCCCTCAATAAGTGTGTTGTCCTTAATCTCATATTCCATGTTACCAATATCCTCTTCAGAATCTCTTCCATCAACATCTGAATGAACATCTCCACTTCTATTTGAAGGTTCACCTTGTTCAAAATTATTTGAAGAGAAAATATGGTCAAAAGAGCTGTCAACGCCTGAACCAAGGTTGTCAGCGTTTGAGCCATCAACGCATGAATTTGTCTTGTCAGCGTCTGAAAGATCATGCATGTTGTCAACTGGTGATACTTGAGGACCACCATTTTCCTTTCCAGCAGCAGCAGTAGCAGCAAATGCATCTGTCTATATGGGAATAGTAACATACTCAAGTATGGGTGCTGATTTGTCTACTTGTGATCCAACCTCTTCATTAACATGTGTACCTGAAACATCAACAACTGGTTCTTACACAACATTTGAAGTGACCTTCACAATGTTTGGATTAGTAACAGGCATATAATTCAAAGTCCTAGATAGAGGTTCCAAGTCAAATAACTAATTTGGACCACTTTCAGGATCACTAGGTTTACTTTCTAAAAACCTAACATGTACTTTTTCAAGTATGCATTTTTCTTTCTTAAGGTAAACTCTATATGCTCTACTCTGCACTGAATAACCCCTGAAGTAGCCTTCATCACCTTTAGCACTAAATTTACCTAAGGCATCACTAGTATCCAACACCACTACATGACAGCCAAAAGGTTTAAGAAAACCAATATTAGGTTTTCTTCCCCAAAGTAAATCATAAGGCTTTTTGTTATGAATCTTGTTGACTAATGCCCTATTCTGAACATAACAAGCTGTATTCACAGCCTCAGCCCAAAAAGCAATGGGAAAGTGAGCACCAACCAACATAGTCCTAGCTGCTTCTATGAGGGTTCTATTCTTTCTCTCATAAACCCCATTTTGTTGTGGGGTTCTAGCTACACTAAACTGTCTAGTAATCCCTTTCTTGGCACAAAAATCATCCAACAACTTATTTCTAAACTCACCACCATTATCACTTCTAAGCATCTTAACCTCATTACCAGACTTCTTTTCTATTTGGGTAATGAAGTTAATCAAAGTACAGCAGTGTCACTTTTCAAAGCTAAAAAGAAAGTCCAAGTAAATCTAGAAAAATCATCAGTGATGACAAAACAGTAAGATTTACCATTCAATCTTTCTATATTCAAGCTTTAGAACTAGAGTGCACCTGTTTAGACTTAAATGAGACCTTGTGCTGTTTGCCTTTAAGGCATGCAACACAAGAGTGGTCATTGTGGAAAGCCTTTTTAGGCAAACCATCAACCAAACCATGTCTCACAAGTCTGTTTATATTTTTAAAATTAATGTGCCGTAATCTCATGTGCCAAAGATTACTCTCATCAACTGAAGCCTTAGCATATAGACATGACAAGTTATTATTCATCCTAATTCCATTAAGATTCACATTATAAATGTATTTATGCCTAGATGTTCTATAATCAATGAATTTCTCATCTGGTATTTTAAAATGTTTGCTCAACACCAAGCATTCATTATTATTAAAAAGAACCTTATTTTGTTATCACAAACTTATGATACACTAAGCAGATTACAGTCAAGTTCTTTTACCAGAAACACGTTCCATAACCGCCTCCAAAGTAAAATCTGTCACCATCCTTAATGGGAGTGAAGTTTGTGAGATAATCTTCCTTCCCAGTCATGTGCCTAGAGCATCCACTATCCCAATAGGCATAATCATTAACCTGTTTTTGAATGCCCTGCACATAAAGAAAACAAATTAGTTTTCTTTGGGAACTCAAGCCTGAGCAGACTTGGATTCATTTGGTTGTTCAACAAGAACAGATTTAGTACTTATGACAACCCCTTGTTCATCCCTTTTTGGATTAAACACCCAATTAACCCTAATTGGTTTTGTTATGACCTTTGAAATATAATGAAATCTGTTACATGACATAGAAATCCCATCTGAATTAGGGTTTTGGTCTTGCTTAGGTCTCCATGTCAAGCTAGAAGAAGCTTTAGACCCCTTTCCCTTTGGTTGCAAATATTTGCCAGTATTAGGTCTGGCAACATTTCTGTCAGCGTTTGATTTGGTCTTGTCAATGCTGTAATTACCCTTGACAGTGTTGAACCTAGGGTTTGCTACAGGAACCCATTGTCTATTAGACCATGTATTGGTCTTCTAAAAAGGTCTTTGTCCATAAGTATTAGACCCTTTAGTAAAGAATGGGGCTGGTCTAACAACTTGTGGACTTTTGTAACACCCCCAAATTACCACGCAGCGGAATATCACATTGGGGCGCTACTCATAGCACATCGCACAAAATCATAGAAAACGACCTCAAAAGAGACGTTAAAATAATATACAACCTTGTCTAAAAAGTTTCCCATCCCAATATATAAAATCAGAGTAGCGTTTAGTCCCAAAAACCGTTACCAACAGAACAATCATCAAAGACATAAAAGTCATTTAGTCAGTTCAAAGGATGGAAAATAATATTAACTTTAGACAAGTAAGCACCAACTCCCTCCTTGCATGCTCCACTGCTATCCATCTTGATTACCTGAAATACATGCTTAAAATCATTAACACAACGGTTGATTGAATCTATAGGTTTTACAAATCATCATTTGAACACAAGAATTTTTACTCATCTAAGGCTTGTCACACAAACAAGTCATATATATATCGATAAATGCCTTAAGCTCATGCAACTGAACGTTAACCAACACGTCAAACCGAGTCACTTACGGCGCCCCTACTGAATGGTAATATTGTCATATACCAACGACCTCTTATACATAATATCCCTCTCAGGTGATCACAAGGATAAATACCCTAGGATAAGGCTGTCAAACCAAATAGATCTATTAAATATATTAGTGTTTACCTCGGAAGGTAATTAACAGTTCATGAAATTTAGGGACTTCATAAGACAATGGTACTTAGGCATTTAACATCATATTCCGGTTTAGCATACCGAAAACAACTTGTGTTCATTGTATAAAACAGCATGTATTCCCCCTCGCGGGTTAAAAATCATTTACAAGATAATATAAAAGCGAAGCTATAGACTCACCTGATACAATTGTCACAATCGTCAATAAAGAACGAACACCAATCGAGAACAACGTCAATCGATAATAAATGCCAACGGTCGATACATGATCACACGAGACCTAAAGATAACGAGGTGCATCTTAGGATCGACACGAGAAATAAATCGTACATATATGTAATAAGTATATCTTAATGAGTTCTTGGACATTGCATGAGTTTTATAAAACTTTTCATAAGACTTTGATAACAATCTATCATGTATTCATTATGACCTTTAAGCCCATTAAAGCCCAATGGTGGCCCATTACACGTTATTATGACTTTAGTCCATTTCAATCTCAGTATTAAATTCGAAACATGTTATAAATCTCAGGCCCAATAATGACCTAAAAGCCATTATAAGTGTATGTTGGGCTTTTGTGGCCCAAATCCACTTTATATGCATTACGGGTTCTAAAACGCCTCCAAAGGTTGACGACTTAATATCTCACGTTGGTCGGGTCGTGGAATCTATAAATATTAGTATAAAACTGATTCTACAACTCCCGACAAGTGGGTCATACCACTTCGGTTTTTATAAAAATCATCAAGTTTCACGTTAATTAAATATAGTCAAATTCTTACAATTTTCCCGACATGCCTCGTAGATTAGATCGTTTCTCCTAAACCGTAAATAATATAAATGAGATATTTTTACCAAAGTCATTCTTAACTTATTTAGTTTACTTATTATAAGTTCAATTGCTCCAAATTTATATTTATTATAGCTCATTTACTCCTTTTATCACTTAGAAGAGTTGGCTGTTTTTGGCAGGCAAACTCGTTCTCACCGTTTCGGCCGCCATTTCCAAACCGTAAGGAACTGGTGGACTATCCAATTGATTCTAGTTCTTTATAAATTTATCTACAACCCATAGTTTTACCTTTTTGAATGATTTTGAGTTCTTGTAAGAGTTATCAGTCCGTTTATTCAGAATATTCAGATTTGACCATTTTTATCATTTCGGCTATATCTAATTCATCGGGTATCGTCACGAGATGGACCACCTAGAAAAATGACCACAAAACAATAAGCTACAACCTAGTATTTTTACCTAAGTGTCCAAGTCTAACCATCTTTAGAAACAGTTCTGTTTATACCACTAATCAAATTTACAATCAACACTTAGGCTTGTCTTGACTTGTCTTTTATGTCACAAAACTCATATATAATGTCCAAAATCCTAATTGACTATTACAAAATCATACATAATATATACAAATACAAAGTAAAATACAAATTTTACATGATCAAAAATAAAAATGAAGAACATGAAAGAAGTCTATCTCAGTTGGATGGACGCATTTGGTTATAGTCTCCATGTGGGGGAGGTCAGAGGTTCGACTCTTGTCATTCCCTATGTGGGGGATTTTCCCAAAATTGTCAGCTGGGCTTGAATCCCATCGCAATGCCTTTAAGCCCCTTAATGGGAAACTGGATGGCTAGCATGGGGGTTGGTATTCTCTTCGTGAGATGATTCGAACTCGGGTCGAGATACTTAGTGCCTCGGTGACAAGCAAGATACTCAGCTGCACCAAACTGCCGTTCAAAAAAAATGATACTTACTAGAGGCTTATATGTGACATCAAATATGGCGACCAAAATGGTTGATGTTGTTTTGTGCACTTGTTCTTGGACGGCAATACCAAGACTATAAGATGTGTTTGTTTTTGTTATTAGCAAAAAAATGAAACGTTGGTATAAGAGTTTCAAATTTATAATGCATACATGAAGTATTAAAATGGACATCTGTCTCATCACCGAAAGTTATTTTCGTTTGAATAATGACACCTCACTTGAGGGTTATGGTTTTGTGATGCATTTATTTTTATTTAGTATAAATGATGTATAATTCAATAAAAGAGGGTATAATTAAAACTCGATATTTTTAACGTTACACGATTAGAAAGTTACACGCAAAATACGAAATATAAACGCTCATTATAAAATAAAAACATCGACAATCGGAGAACATTGATATTTCAATAAATAAACGAGGACTTATATTTTAATAAACGTTAACGCATCGCCTAAACGAATGACGCCTAAAGGTTTAAAGCAAATCATGAAAAATGCTTGTAAAACAATAAATAAAAATGACGATAATAGAAAATATTTCTACGTCATAATGAGAATATTTACGGTCGATGACGGACATAAACTTTGCCGATAAATAATAAATGACACATATTCGATACGTTAAAGCCCTAACCTCGCCGGTTAGCAGAGACGTCTATATTATTCGTCGAATAATCATGACAAATAAAGTCGATTAATAAATATTGGTCAGAATATTAGAAATAGTATTAGAACTCCGTATAAATGTTGATTTTAAATTTCGGGTTATTACATCATCTAACCCTTCAGGAAGCGACGTCCCGACGCTTAATTCGTCTCAATAGTCTTTGGTTTAATGGCGAAGATGTGAGGAATAGACAAGTCATCACCGAGGTTTCTAACGAAGGTTTGCTGAACAAAAGTCAAAGCAATGAGTATACATAACATGGACAATTGAACGGCTTGAATGTAACTTCAATCCTTGTAAGGAAAGAATAATTCATAACTCGAAGGAGAAGTCCAACGGGTTACTCGCGCATAGATGATAATCGACAATCATCATAATGATGACGACACTGAACGATTCATACCAACGAAACACGATTTGAAGGAAGACGTACGCACACCAAACACTTACAAATTGAGCCAGACATACTTGGGCCCACTCATTTATAACTCCTTGTCTACATCAAAAGGCGTCCATTTCCATGTATACAAGAGTTTATAAATTTACGGTTCGGGAACTTATAACTTTCTTGTTCATATGAAAAGGCGTCCCAATCCATTTAAACGAGACGATTATAAGTCATCCTACTCAAGTATTACTACCTCTCAACACGATGTCAAATCCAAATTACATACCATAGTAAGTACAAGGTGTTAATAAACTTAAATCATGATTTCCGTATTCAAACGTCCCATTCCATTTGAATAAGGAAAACACGACAATCTAAGGTCTAGTGGTTTAAAATTTTCTTATTCAAATGTCCCAACCCATTTCAATAAGACAACCTTAAACGACTCATAGTTGGGCGAGTTAAAATCTCTATATCTAAATTTCCCATTCCATTTAGATACAAGATATTAAGTCACTCAACCGAATGACTACTACGAGCATATCTTTGTTGTACCCAACTCTATAGTTGGTTTGGACACATATATAATTTGGGTCCAACATTGGCATCCTCCTTTTCGCCAATAAAACATAGTCATATAAAATCAAAATACACGTCCCATTACATAGAAGATGTCGCCTCCGGTAAATGATTCTTAAAAATCAGAAGAAGTACTCGGAACACGAATATCACATCAATCATTTACGTTTCGAAAGGAGATGTCCTAAAATGGCACATCACGATACGATGATAACAATCGAACTTAAACAAGTTGATATGTGATAGCTTATGAAACAATATACATACTCAAAGTATCAAATGAGTTTCATACTCGTATTCAGATAATACATAATCATCAAGATCGGTGATTTGCGGTGAGCCAAATCCGATGCAAAACCGTATTTTAAAATTTACGACAATCATTCAAAGACCATTGCTTCACGCGCAATGCCTTTAAATACCACCGTATATTCATACATATACATATTACCATTCCTACATACACATAGGTTCACATAATCACAATCAATCATAAAGTAATGCAAGAATAACATTACCAGAGCCATGCGGAGTAGTTGCGTCCTTAAAACTTTTTAGAACACACCAAAAGTTATAGTTTAGGTTTTTCAAAATCGACCTACTTCTATATAACTTGTGGCTCTGATACCATTCATGTAACACCCCCAAATTACCACGTAGCGGAATATCACACTGGGGCGCTACTCATAGCACATCACAAAGAATCCTAGAAAACGACCTCAAAAGAAACGTTAAAATAATATACAACCTTGTCTAAAAAGTTTCCCATCCCAATATATAAAATCAGAGTAGTGTTTAGTCCAAAAAAACCGTTACCAACAGAACAATCATCAAAGACTTAAAAGTCATTTAGTCAGTTCAAAGGATGGAAAATAATATTAACTTTAGACAAGTAAGCACCAACTCCCTCCTCGCATGCCCCACTGCTATCCATCTTGATTACCTGAAATACATGCTTAAAATCATCAACACAACGGTTGAGTGAATCTATAGGTTTTACAAATCATCATTTGAACACAAGAATTTTTAATCATCTCAGGCTTGTCACACAGACAAGTCATATATATATATCGATAAATGCCTTAAGTTCATGCAACTGAACGTTAACCAACACGTCAAACCGAGTCACTTACGGCGCCCCTACTGAATGGTAATATTGTCATATACCAACGACCTCTTATACATAATATCCCTCTCAGGTGATCACAAGGATACATACCCTAGGATAAGGCTGTCAAACCAAATAGATCTATTAAATATATTAGTGTTTACCTCGGAAGGTAATTAACAGTTCATGAAATTTAGGGACTTCATAAGACAATGGTACTTAGGCATTTATCATCATATCCCGGTTTAGCATACCGAAAACAACTTGTGTTCATTGTATAAAACAACATGTATTCCCCCTCGCGGGTTAAAAATCATTTACAAGATAATATAAAAGCGAAGCTATAGACTCACCTGATACAATTGTCACAATCTTCAATAAAGAATGAACACCAATCGAGAACAACGTCAATCGAGAATAAATGCCAACGGTCGATACATGATCACACGAGACCTAAAGATAACGAGGGGCGTCTTAGGACCGATACGAGAAATAAATCGTACATATATGTAATAAGTATATCTTAATAAGTTCTTGGACATTGCATAAGTTTTATAAAACTTTTCATAAGACTTTGATAACAATCTATCATGTATTCATTATGACCTTTAAGCCCATTAAAGCCCATTAGTGGCCCATTACACGTTATTATGACTTTAGTCCGTTTCAATCTCAGTATTAAATTCTAAACATGTTATAAATCTCAGGCCCAATAATGACCTAATAGCCATTATAAGTGTATGTTGGGCTTTTGTGGCCCAAATCCACTTTATATGCATTACGGGTTCTAAAACGCCTCCAAACGTTGACGACTTAATATCTCACGTTGGTCAGGTCGTAGAATCTCTAAATATTAGTATAAAACTGATTCTACAACTCCCCACAAGTGGGTCATACCACTTCGGTTTTTATAAAAATCATCAAGTTTCACGTTAATTAAATATAGTCAAATTCTTACAATTTTCCCGACATGCCTCGTAGATTAGATCGTTTCTCCTAAACCGTAAATAATATAAATGAGATATTTTTACCAAAGTCATTCTTAACTTATTTAGTTTACTTATTATAAGTTCAATTGCTCCTAATTTATATTTATTATAGCTCATTTACTCCTTTTATCACTTAGAAGAGTTGGCTGTTTTCGGCAGCCAAACTCGTTCTCACCGTTTCGGCCGCCATTTCCAAATCGTAAGGAACTGGTGGACTATCCAGTTGATTCTATTGATTTATAAATTTATCTACAACCCATAGTTTTACCTTTATGAATGATTTTGAGTTCTTGTAAGAGTTATCAGTCCGTTTATTCTGCATATTCAGATTTGACCATTTTTTTATCATTTCGGCTATATCTAATTCATCGGGTATCGTCACGAGATGGACCACCCAGAAAAATGACCACAAAACAATAAGCTACAATCTAGTATTTTTACCTAAGTGTCCACGTCTAACCATCTTTAGAAACAGTTCTGTTTAAACCACTAATCAAATTTAAGTATTACAATCAACACTTAGGCTTGTCTTGACTTGTCTTTTATGTCACAAAACTCATATACAATGTCCAAAATCCTAATTGACTAATAAAAAATCATACATAATATATACAAATACAAAGGAAAATACAAATTTTACATGATTAAAAATAAAAATGAAGAACATGAAAGAAGTCTAGCTCAATTGGATGGATGCATTTGGTTATAGTCTCCATGTGGGGGAAGTCAGAGGTTCGACTCCTGTCATTCCCTATGTGGGAGATTTTCCCAGAATTGGCAGCCGGGCTTGAATCCCATCGCAATGCCTTGAAGCCCCTTAATGGGAAACTGGATGGCTAGCATGGGGGTTGGTATTCTCTTCGTGAGATGATTCGAACTCGGGTCGAGAGACTTGGTGCCTCGGTGACACGCAAGATACTCCGCTGCACCAAACTGCCGTTCAAAAAAAATGATACTTACTAGAGGCTTATATGTGACATCAAATATGGAGACCAAAATGGTTGATGTTGTTTTGTGCACTTGTTCTTGGACGGCAATACCAAGACTATAAGATGTGTTTGTTTTTTTTATTAGCAAAAAAATTAAACGTTGGTATAAGATTTTCAAATTGATAATGCATACATGAAGTATTAAAATGGACATCGGTCTCATCACCGAAAGTTACTTTCATTTGAATAATGACACCTCACTTGAGGGGGTATGGTTTTGTGATGCATTAATTTTTATTTAGTATAAATGATGTATAATTCAATAAAAGAGGGTATAATTAAAACTCGATATTTTTAACGTTACACGATTAGAAAGTTACACGCAAAAATGAAATATAAACGCTCATTATAAAATAAAAACATCGACAATCGGAGAACATTGATATTTCAATAAATAAACGAGGACTTATATTTTAATAAACGTTAACGCATCGCCTAAACGAATGACGCCTAAAGGTTTAAAGCAAATCATGAAAAATGCTTGTAAAACGATAAATTAAAATGCCGAGAATTGAAAATATTGCTATGTCATAATGAGAATATTTACGATTGATGACGGACATAAACATTGCCGATTAATAAATGACACATATTCGATACGTTAAAGCCCTAACCTCGCCGGTTAGCAAAGAAGTCTATATTATTCGTCGAATGATCATGACAAATAAAGTCGATTAATAAATATTGGTCAGAATATTAGAAATAGTATTAGAACTCGGTCTAAATGTTGATTTTAAATTTCTGGTTATTACAACTTTGCTGAACAAAAGTTTTGGGTTTGACAGTGTTTCACTTTTTGTCAGCCTTGACCATTGAAGCGTTGACACACTTATAGGCTAAATGTGAAAAACTACCACAAGTATAACAGGCTTTTCTAGACATAACTCTAGGTCTAGAAGAAAAGAAACCTGTTCCATTATCACTAATTTGGCTTTTTGGTGACCTAGGTTTTCTATACATTTCTGCATATTTAATACTTGGTTTTCTAACAACGTTTAAGCCAAGGTCAACAGTCTTGCCAGTGGTTGGGTTTGTCGCTCTGATGGGTGTAGACTCATTTGGGCTATCAATAAGCATGCCACCCTTAACAAACAAGGTAGGGTTAGCTTTCTTCCATTGGTCAAATCAGTCAACTTTTGCCTATATTCCTCTACTGGGGTAAGAACTCTTGGTGGAGAATAAATTCCTCTTCTTGGAGTTCTGGTAAACCAGTCCAAGATAAGTCCTTTCTTTGGACACCATAGAAGTCCCCAGCAGGTGATGGAACACCAACATACTCTTTCATCCCAATCCCAGTCATATCCACAGAATCCCTTTGTTCACTAACACATTTTTCTAGGGTTTGTGAGGCTTTATCAAATTTATGAATTTTAAGGTCTACATTATCCTTATTTTTGATAGCCTCATCTAACTTAGCCTATAATTCAGCATTGACTCTCTTAGTGATGTTTCTAATATCAATACTAGAATTTAAATCATGTTTTAAAATATTGATTTGATCTTTTAGGTCAAGCTCCATTTTCTTATACTCAGCCACAGTCTTTTCATTTTGAGTAAGAGCAAGTTGATAGTTAGACAACTTGCATCTTTCATTAACCACATCTGTTGTCGATTTTAAAACTTCTTTGTTAAGTTTTTCAGTGTTTAGACGACAACCCTTAATAAAAAATGCATCATCATATACCTCATTGTCTGATGAAGATGAGGAGTGTGCCATGAGAGCATAGTGAACATGCTCTTCTTCTTCCTTTTCTGCAACCGAAGCTTTGTTCTCTTCCTCATCCTTAGCCAAGTAGCTCCAATCCCATCCAACACCATCAATTTCTTGCATTGCAACCATGGCTTTGGAATCCTGAGCCTTAATGATTTGGCTTGAGGGTTTCCTAGCATCAGATCTTCTTGTAGATTTGCATTCTCTCATAAAGTATCCCATACGATGACAATTGTAACACTCAACCTTGGATTTATCAAATCCAGTAGTGTCCTTGGCATTAAATGTCATCTTCTTCTTAAATCTTCTATTCCATCTATTTGCCCCTATGCTTGCAAGGGCCATATTCCACTTTATGTCCTTCTCCTCCAGATGCTCATCACTAATTTGCTCAAGGTCCTCAGATGTAATCACTGAACCATTGGGCAATGAAGCAATGTATGCACACACAGTATCCAGATCAATACCAGCAGGCTTAACTCTTGGTGAGTCAACTTTGTATGTGTCAGCGTTTGAATATGAGGCGTTGAAAGGTTTTGATCCAGCGTTGACACAAGTTGATCTAGTAACGGGGTGCATGTATGAATCCTTTTGATCAAATTGATCTTCACTATGTGAGAAGAAATCCATATTTCCATTGGTAGACTTGCTTCCTTGGTCCAAAAAAGTTTCATTCTCTATCAGCCTCAGTTTATTGTAAACATCATCAAAAGTAGAACTTTTGTGAGTGTTATTAGCAATTATAGACCTTGCTTCAATCTTCCATACATCACCAAGGCTTTTAAGAAAAGTGGCGATAATATCAACATCACCAAGCACTATTCCAATGAAGGAAAACTTGCTTGTAATGTCAAGAAGTCTGCTTCTCACACTACTTAGCTTCTCATTGGGTTTAGCTTTGAAAACAGCATACTCATGCTAGAGTTGCTTCTTTTTCTCTTGTACAGTATCATCATTACCACCATAAGCAACTTCAAGAGTTGCCCAAAGATCTTTTGCAGACTCATAGCTTCTATATTTTTGCTGATTTTCTTGTCCCAAGGAGAATTTCAGAATACTTAGGGTTTTCATGTCACACCTTCTCTTTGCTATGTCCTCAGTTGAGACAGCTCTACCATCTTCAGGCTTTTGTCTTCTATCCTCTTCAGTATAGCCTTAAACATTTGTTCTTTGTAAGATGGTAGCTGCAACCATTTGAGCTTTATTGAATGTGTCTCCATATTCAATAATTTCCCATAGGGTGTAGTCATGGATTTGCAGATACTGTTTAAAGTTAAACTTCCACAACTCAAAATCGTTTGGGTCTAGCATGGGAATCTTGATGTTAGGGGTTGAGGAGGAGGAGGAGTTTACTTCTGGGGTAGACATGTTGTTTTTAGGGATTTGAGAAAATTAGGGTTTTTGGCGATTTAGAGTTCTTGTGTTCTTTACATCAAAGTTTCTCAACAAGCTCTGATACCACTTGTTGATCCCAAACATAGATCGATTTAGCTTGTGTAAACGAGATTAAATCAAGTTAAACACGTAGAGAAACTTTGTTGTGTATAAAACAATTTAAGTATTACACAGAATTAATACTCAAACAAGAAGACACAAACAATGTAAACCAAACTTTCACTTGATTGATTATAACAAACTTGCATAATGAAAGTGTTAAACGTATGGAAAACTTATATGAAACAAAACCTAAAGGTCTTCTTTTATAGACATAAGAAGCCTTGTACAAGAGTCTACGCATCAGCTATTCTAGGTAAATATAAACATAGAAAATACATTGTCAATCATATCTTTACTAGAAACAAACTAGAAACATAACACGCGTAGACTAAGTCTTCTATCAGTGCTTGACTTCATCCTCTGAACGCTTGACATCTTTCTATTAACGCTTGATCTGTCAATGCTTGTTTTCTTCTTATCAACGCCCCGATTACTCATGTCAGCGTCCAAGTGTACTTGCTACATTTTATTCCCAACACAAAGTGACCACCGGTGGGTCCTTTATGGCAAGCTTCTAGGATTAGTAACGATGTCGGCCCATCAACACATCGACGAATGACAAGATCCGCACATTGTTTGAAAAGGTAAGGGTCGTCCCAAAAATAGAGTTCAATGTCTTTAAATAACTTTTTCTTTTGTTGGGACGTTAACCCTTCCTTCAGAATTCCCCACGCCAAGTAGTTTGCAATGTCCGCAAACCACGGGGTGTCATCAAGATTGGAATTGATAGACATTAAGGCCTCAAGGGGAAAAGAGTCATTAATCTCTTGATTCGGATGATCCCCTTGATAAGGATCCTCAAGTTTACTTAGATGATCCGCGGCTAGGTTTTCCGCTCCCTTTTTGTCAGGAATTTCGAATTTAAATTCTTGAAGGAGAAAAACCCAACGAAGAAGTCTTGGCTTTGATTCTTGCTTTGTAAACAAGTACTTCAACGCGGAATGGTTGGTATAGACAATGGTGGTGGAAAGAACAAGATAGGGGCAGAACTTCTCAAAAGCATACACTACAGCTAAAAGCTCTTTTTCAGTAGTGGTATAATGCAATTGAGCCCGCATCATTGTCTTGCTAGCATAATGGATTGGTTGGACGTGTTTGTTCACTCTTTGGCCCAAAACAGCTCCAATAGCAAAGTCGCTAGCATCACACATCAATTCAAAAGGTAGCTCCCAATTAGGGGTAACCAAGACAGGTGCCTTAGTTAGTTTATCCTTAAGAAGATTGAAGGATTCAATACACTCTTTAGAAAAGATAAAAGGAGTATCCTTAAGAAGATTGAAGGATTCAATACAATCTTGAATGAAACGACGATAGAAGCCCGCATGACAAAGTAAACTTCTCACACACTTCACGGTTAAAGGTGGAGGTAATTTTGCTATGACATCAACATTAGCACGGTCCACTTCAAGACCGGCTTTTGAGATTTTATGTCCAAGCACAATGCCTTCTTTTACAATGAAATGGCATTTTTCCCAATTAAGAACGAGACGAGTGTCTTCAGACCGTTTGAGCATACGTTCTAAATTGGCAAGGCAAGTAGAGAAAGAATCACCATAGACCGAGAAATCATCCATGAAGACTTCCATAGTTTCTTCAACCATGTAATGGAAGATAGCCATCATACACCTTTGGAAAGTCCCAGGAGCATTGCATAAGCCGAAAGGCATTCGTTTGTAAGCAAATGTTCCATAAGGACAAGTGAACGTGGTTTTCTCTTGGTCTTTAGGATCGATGGGAATTTGTAAATACCCGGAGAAACCGTCTAAGAAGCAATAATAGTCATTACCCGGTAAACGCTCGAGCATTTGTTCCATGAAAGGAAGAGGGAAATGATCCTTGCGGGTGGCATCATTGAGCTTTCGATAATCTATGCATACTCGCCAACCCGTGACAAGTCGAGTAGGAATTAACTCGTTGTTTTCATTGGGAACAACGGTTATTCCGCCTTTCTTAGGCACACAATGGACGGGACTAACCCATGGCGAATCCGAAATAGGGTAAATCATTTCGGCATCTAGAAGTTTGATAACTTCTTTCTTGATGACGTCATGGATTTTAGGATTAACCCTTCTTTGGCTTTGGATTGCTGGTTTAAAGTCATCTTCCATGAGAATTTTATGAGTACAAAAGTTCGGATCAATTCCGCGGATATCGGAAATTTTCCAAGCAATTTCTTTCTTATGATTCTTCAGCACATCATGAGTCGAGATTTTTCTTATTCTTTCAATTCCTTAGCGATGATGACGGGTAACTTCTTATTGTCTTCAAGGAACACGTATTCGAGATGAGAAGGTAGATCCTTAAGTTCTAAATCCAGAGGATTTTCGATGGAAGGTGTAGTCAAAGTCGGATCATCGATAGAGATTTCCTTAGGAGATGGTGGAGAAATATGGTCCTCATTGAGAAGTTTCTCAATGGTACGAATGTCTTCATCCCAATTGGAGGGAGAATCGTCATATTGTAAGTCCACATCCCCAAAGTTGCTTCAAATTATTTCAAAAGGAAATGACTTTCTCCAAATGGAGTCAGTGAAGGCGAAATAGAGGCAACGATCTCAACAATGGGTAGAGAAGAAGAACCACTTTTACAAGCGTCTTTAAAATTCTCTTCACAAACCTCATCAAGAACGTCAATGAAATTAACGCTCTTGTTTTCAGGGATGCTTAGAAAGTTTACCCATGTTGAAGACGATTTTATCGTCACCAACTCTCATGATTAATTCGCCCGCAGCTACATCAATGAGAGTGCGACCGGTCCTCAAAAATAGACGTCCAATGATTAATGGAACACGGGGGTCCATCTCGTAGTCAACGACAACAAAATCCGCCAGAAAGGTGAATTTGTCGACACCGACGAATACATCTTCTGTTATCCCCACCGGATAAGCAATCGTACGGTTAGCTAATTCTAAAGTCATTCGTGTGGGGACTAGATCGGGTAGAGGTAATTGTTTCCAAACAATTCTCTACCACATTCCCATCGATCGGCTAGGGCCATACTGTAAAACCCACAAAATAAGGTCATTACTTAATCTTACTTTTCAAATATTTTTGAAGTATTGTATATATTAAATATTATTATGTTTAACGGTTTAAGTTGAAACCGATATTAAATATTTTATTTTAATATTTTGACGAGCAACGAGGACTACTAGTGATCGCGATACCGACTAATGCCAAAAATTTTATATCGTATAATATTTTGAAACTTATTTTTGTGTGGGTTCATGAACTCACAATTTACGGATTTAAATTTGGGCTTACGTGCATAATTTAGTGTCTTTTACGACTAAACCGGAAACCTTAGGATTACGTATTTACGTTTTTGGACTCCGTTTTTGATGAGACAATTTTTATTGGATTCGTTTTGTGACGTTGATTCATAATTTATAAAAACGTTTTTCGCGAAACGACCCGAGGGCACGCAAATCGAGAAAACTAGACTCGAGGAATACCCGTAAACTAGTGAGATGGGACAAAATACATTGTCCCACCCCACTAGCTAGTTTGGATGGCACCAACATGATACCACCACCTTATGTGGCATCATGTTAGCTAGTTTATTACAAGTGTACTACAAAGCTTACTCTTTAAGCTTTGTCTAGTCAAAACCATCACCTAACTTCACACCACCATTTCCATACATGCAAAACTCTCACAAATCCTCTCAAAACCTTCCACCATTGCCATCCATATTCAAGCTACAAACATCCCTTTTGATCTTTTCTAGCCATGAAATACATGTTTACTAGCTCTATCATGGAGTTATCTTGAAGCCTTGATCATTTGGTGGCCATATTAACAACATTGGAGGTGATTTGCGTGTTTCCTAGGGCTGATTTCTCAACTTATATTCTTGGTGTTTGATGATCTTGGAGTTACTTGTGGTGTTCATCAAGTTCTTGTCTTCCAAAAACAAGAAATACACTTGGTTGGTAAAGAAGATCATCCTCCAATTTTCTCTTGTTATTTTTGTAAAGAACAAATGTATTTTCTTTCATTTTGTATATGTATATGATGTATATATGATGATAAAAATGTTGTGTGGGGATCAAGTGTTGATAGATATGCTTAAAAAGGTTAATAACTATAAGAAATGAGGCTAAAATCTTGATTATTTAGTTGGCTGTATAAAAACAGTATATAACTAAAACTTGAACTGATAAAATTGCATGGTATGATCCATTTACAGTAAGTACAAGATGTTATACACATGTGAGAGTTGGCCATGCAATGGAATCAATATAATGAGTGAGATATGATCAAAACAAGTTGGGTGTTCTAATCTGAATAAGCAGTTTTGTAGGGACTGTTAAGGCAAGATAAACTTAAAATGAGCAGTAGCTATAACTAAGTTAAATGTAGCACATAATATGAAGATCATGCCACCCAAAAATGAGCTTCTAATTCATTATAGAACTCTAGATATGATAAAAATGGTGAACATGAAGATAAAAATCAGATTTTGAGAATTAATGTTTATTATTATTATATAAGCACTCAAAATTTATTGTATAAAATGTAAAATAAAAACCCACTAACTTATGAAACTTATTTATATAAATATGTAAAAGGTTAATTAAATGGATAAATTATATAAATGGTAGTGGAATAATACTTATAAGTAATAAAAACTATAAACTTGATTTTTACGACTTTTTCGGCTATTACCGTAAAATTAACGTTTTTCGCCAAATAAAACTTAGACGATCAAACCTGTCTAATGTAAAGTTTTTAAAAGTCATATACTGATATATAAGTAACTAATACAAGTAAAAACCGATAAAACCCGAACAATAGGACATACGGACATTAACGAGCTAACTAAGCATACTGGACTAATAATTGGACTAAATAAGTTAAACACTTATAAAAAAGAACTTATTGGGCTTAACCCATTTGGGCCCAACATGGAAAGTATAGATACTGATAATATAGGTATAAAATGGATTAAAACAAGTTAAAGAACTTATACTAAGCTTATTGGACTCAAAATAGGTAAATAGGTAAAACTAGTAAACTAGTAAAAAGTTACCAATACGTAAACACTCAAATGAGTAAACAAAGATATATAAACCCACTTGATCATCATCATATGTACAAAATCATCATATGTATATTGTTATTTTGATAAAAGTCATTAGACAAGAGTCTAAGACCGATTATTATTTATATAGGTTTCCGTGACCGAAGCACGCCCGTAGCCGATAATCCGCCTTTCATTATCAACGTGAGTCTATAGCCTCGTTTGAGCTCATTCAAATATTTTTAAAACCCGCGAGGGGGAATACATGTTTTTTTTAAACTTAGAACACAAGATTTTTATGGTATGCTTGTCCCTCTATGAATGGACCCGTGGTTGCCTTTAAATTGCATTAAGTGATTGCCTTAGTTAAAGCCTCAATTATGGACCGTTAATTAACCTATGATGGGTTAACCGCTAGTACAGTTAATAGATCTATGGGGGAAGCCGCCCCGGTTCAGTTTTTGTGGACTTGTCATAGAAGCTTAGGCCCGACCTCCACACTGTTTGAACATATTGTATTGAGAAGTCAGGTATACGGCAATGTACCAATAATCTGGAGGTAACCGACAATTAATAAATCTCTCGTCTTATTAGACTGATATGGGAGTGTCTAAGGGCTCGGTTCCATGAGCTTATTGCAATTTATGCTAAATACAATTATTATTGTTGATGCAAATTATTAGATGCTTGTTGCCTTTAAGCATGCCACAAACATATAATCTTTGCTTGTGTTCAAAATGATTATATAAACCTATAGATTCACTCGGCATTTTTGCTGATGATTTTCTCACATGTATTTCAGGTAATCAAGAAGGCTGAAGCTTCGAAGCCACGGGAATGAATGTTGTGCACTACTTTGCAATATAAACTCTTTGAATATTTGTTGTTCCTTTTGTTCAAAACAATTTAAATCTTTTGTTTTGGTTGTACTTTGGTTACGATGTCTTGGGACTACGCTACTCTGATAAATGTTTTGGAACGATAAATTTAAAACGTCTCTTTTCGAGTCGTTCTTTATAAATTATGTGTTGTTGTATCATTGTTTAGCACCCAAAGATGTATTCCGCTGCGTGTAAATTTGGGGGTGTTAAAGATTGGTACCAGAGCCATGAGTTATAGAGAACTAGGTCTTTTTCTAAAAACCTAAACTATAACTGTCGGTTTTATTTTTCAAAAGAGTCGGTGCACATGATTTCGCGTGACTTCAGGTTCAAGCTACTTCTGGGATTACAACTTTAGTATACATTATTATGTATGCCTTATTGCTAAGTATTTCTAAATAAATACTATAATCCTTTATCGATATATATATATTGATATCGTTAAACTTTTCGATAAGAGTTATCATTTATTAATGATTTACTTAAATAAATTTTTGGAAATTTTCTTGCAATTATTTTGAAGGATTTTCTACATTTATTTAAATTATTGGAAATTATCCTATTTCATTTTGTTATGACCTTATACCTATTTTGTGAAATTTACCACCGTCAAATTACGTCTTCGATGAGGAGGAAGCAGGTTTCACTACTGCAAGCGAGACACAGTCAACTAAGCCATGTGGATCCCCACGTGACTAGTGTTTATTATTTTGTGTCGTTGTACTCTATCCTTGTATTGATAATGTGTATGCATTTGATGATTGATTTTGTACATGATATGACTATACCATGAATACAATTAACTCATTCATTTTATCTTCTCTTTGTGATGTGACAGAATCATGCCACCTAGGAGAATGACAAATGATGCCATTGCAAGGCTAGTTGCTGAAGAGGTTGCGAAAGCATTAGCTGCGGATAGAGCTGCGCGTGTTAACACTGAAGGAGCAGGTGGCTCTGCAGGTGCGGGTGCTGAAGGTGAAGGTGAACCTGCTGGACCAGAAGCTGCTGGGGCAGGTGTAGCTGAGAATCATGCAGATGAGGTTGCTCCGGCTGCTGCTAAGGTTAAAGAATGTACTTTTGCTGGATACATGAAATGTGGACCCACTACATTTCAAGGAACTGGTGGAGCACTGGAATTATTCAGGTGGATTGAGAAAACAGAAACAACATTTGAGATTAGTGATTGCTCAGAAAGGAACAAGGTTAAGTTCGCAGTTGCTACTTTCAAGGATCGAGCTTTAAGCTGGTGGAAGACTCAAGTTGCTACAGTCGGTTTAGAAGCTGCAAACAGGAAACCTTGGGATGAAATTAAAAGGTTATTGAAAGAAGAGTTCTGTCCAGAAGAAGAGTTATCTGCTTTGGAGGATGAGCTGAGGCACCTGAAGCTGAAGGATAACAACATTGCTGCATACACTAGCCGATTCAATGAGTTGGTTTTGTTGTGTCCAGATGCTTTTGTTACTGAGAAAAAGAAGATGGATCAATACATCAAAGGGTTGCCTGGGTACATTAAAGGTGAGACAACTTCATCTCGACCCAAGAACTTTGTTGAGACTGTAAGAATGGCTCATACACTCATGGGGCAGAAAGTTCAAGATAGGGCTGAGAAAGCTGCTGAGGGTAATAAAAGGAAATAGGAGAATTCGCAGAGTGGTAATCAAGGTAGTAACCGCCATAGGCAGTACAATCAGAAGAGAAATGATGGGGCTAGAGCTGCAACTAACAAGAATGACAATGCTGACTATGGGGGACCAGTCCAGAAATGTAAGAGCTGTGGTGTTTGTCACTTTGGTAATTGTCCACCAAGGTGCACTAAATGTGGAAAGGTTGGGCATGCTGCGGAGAAGTGCAAGCCATGGATCCCTGCCACTGGAGCAAATGCTATTCCGATCAAGACTTGCTTTGAATGTGGAGAACGTGATCATGTTCGTCCCAAATGCCCGAAGTTGAAGAACAAGAAAGCAGGTGAAGCTGCTGGGGCAGTTTATGTTGTTAAGGATGTTGATCAGGCACAAGGTCCAAATGTGGTGACGGGTACGTTCTTACTCAACCATCGTTATGCTAGTGTGTTGTTTGACTCAGGATCTGATAGGAGCTTTATAAGCACTTCCTTTAGTCGTTTAATTGATATTGAGCCAACAAGCCTAAATACTAGTTATGAGGTCGAGTTAGCTGATGGACAATTAGTTAGTACTACCACTATCTTTAAGAAGTGTCCTTTGAAATTAGCAAATCATTTGTTTGAAATTGATTTGATGCCGATAGAGTTGGGTTCATTTGATGTGATTGTTGGTATGGATTGGTTGGGTGCTCATGATGCGGTAATTGTATGTGGGGAGAAAGTTGTCCACATACCGGTTAAGGGTAAGTTGTTAATAGTTAAAGGTGATGTCGGTAGATCTCGTCTGACGGTGATATCTTGTATCAAGGCGGGGAAATATGTAGAAAGAGGTTGTCACCTGTTCTTGGCTCAAGTAGTGGAGAAAGAACTACCGGTTAGGCGTGTGGAAGATGTTCCGGTTATTCGTGATTTTCCTGAAGTATTTCCCGATGACTTGCCAGGGCTTCCGCCTCAGCGAGAAGTCGAGTTCAAGATTGATCTAATGCCGGGAGCTGCACCGGTGGCGCGTGCACCTTATCGTTTGGCACCATCTGAGATGAAGGAGTTGGCAGATCAGTTGAAGGAGTTAATGGAGAAGGGGTTCATTAGACCAAGTTCCTCACCTTGGGGAGCTCCAGTATTGTTCGTGAAGAAGAAGGACGGATCGTTCAGAATGTGCATAGACTACCGAGAGTTGAACAAGTTAACTATTAAAAATCGTTATCCACTTCCTAGGATCGATGATTTGTTCGATCAACTTCAAGGTTCGTGTGTGTACTTGAAGATCGACTTGAGATCGGGTTATCATCAACTTCATGTTAAAGAGGAGGACATACCTATTACAGCTTTTCGGACGCGTTATGGACACTTTGAATTTCAAGTAATGCCGTTTGGGTTAACTAACGCACCTGCGGTATTCATGGACTTAATGAATCGTGTGTGTAAACCATACCTCGACAAGTTTGTGATTGTATTTATCGACGATATCCTGATTTATTCCAAAAGTCGGGAGGAGCATGAAGGTCATTTGAAGATTATTTTGGAGTTGTTGAAGAGGGAGAAGTTGTATGCGAAATTCTCCAAGTGTGATTTTTGGTTGGATTCAGTCCAATTCCTTGGGCACGTGATCGATAGTAGCGGTGTTCATGTTGATCCTTCCAAAATTGAAGCTATTAGAGATTGGGCTAGGCCTACGACCCCGACTGAAGTTAGACAATTCTTGGGATTAGCTGGATACTATCGACGATTCATAGAAGGATTCTCTTTAATTTCTAAACCTCTTACTAAACATACACAGAAAAACAAGAAGTATGAGTGGGGTTCAGAAGAAGAAGAAGCATTCCAAACTTTGAAGCGGAAACTGTGTTCTGCACCAATTTTGGCTTTGCCCGACGGAGCTGAAGACTTTGTGGTATATTGTGATGCATCACGTAAGGGTTTTGGTGCTGTGTTGATGCAAAGAGATAAAGTGATCGCGTATGCATCTCGTCAATTGAGGAAGCATGAGGAGAACTATACTACACATGATTTGGAATTAGGAGCTGTTGTATTTGCTCTTAGACTTTGGAGACACTATCTCTACGGTACAAAGAGTGTGGTATATACCGATCATAAAAGCCTGCAACATATTTTAGATCAGAAGGAGCTCAATATGAGGCAGAGAAGATGGGTAGAATTGTTGAGTGATTACGACATTAAAATTTGCTACCATCCCGGTAAGGCGAATGTAGTTGCCGATGCACTTAGTAGGAAGGACAAAGAAATAACCAAAAGGGTTAGAGCTTTAGCCATGAAAACTTATTCTGATTTATCTAATCGAATACTTAAAGCTCAAACTAAGGCGATGGAGGAAGAGAATGTGAGAGATGAAGACTTGGGTAGAAGGATGACACCTATATTCGAAATTCGTGATGACGGAATTCAATATTTCGAGAATCGTGTGTGGTTACCGGTGTATGGAGGACTGAGAGATCTAATTATGCACGAATCTCACAAGTCTAAATATTCGATTCACCCAGGATCGGATAAAATGTACCAAGACTTGAAGAAATGTTACTGGTGGCCGAATATGAAGGCTAACATTGCTACTTATGTTAGTAAATGCTTGACGTGTGCTAAGGTAAAGTTTGAGCACAAGAGACCTTCGGGTTTACTGCAACAACCTGAAATTCCAGAATGGAAATGGGAGAAGATCACTATGGACTTTGTTTCGGGACTTCCGAGAACTTCTAGTGGTTATGATACGATTTGGGTGATTGTTGATCGGTTGACTAAGTCGGCTCATTTCTTGCCGATAAAGAAAACTGATGACTTAGACAAACTTACTCGGTTGTATTTGAAGGAAGTTGTTTGTAGACATGGGGTTCCTTTGTCAATTATTTCTTATCGAGATAGTCGGTTCACATCTGAGTTTTGGAAATCGCTTCAGCGAGCTCTGGGGACTCAGTTGGATATGAGCACTGCGTATCATCCGGAAACGGACGGACAAAGTGAGAGGACTATTCAGACCTTGGAGGATATGTTACGAGCGTGTGTAATAGACTTTGGAGGTAGTTGGGATCGACACTTACCTTTGGTGGAGTTCTCATACAACAACAGTTATCATGCAAGTATCAAGGCTACGCCTTTTGAAGCACTTTACGGGCGAAAGTGTAGATCACCAGTTGGTTGGTGTGAGATTGGAGAAAGTCAGTTGACGGGTCCTGAATTGATTAGAGAAACGACTGAGAAGATCGTGCAAATCAAGAATCGTTTATTGACAGCTCGTAGTAGACAGAAGAGCTATGCGGATAAGAGGAGAAAACCATTGGAGTTTGATATTGGCGACATGGTTATGCTGAAAGTATCACCTTGGAAAGGAGTAATTCGATTTGGCAAGCGAGGAAAGCTTAGTCCACGCTATATAGGTCCATTCAAGATTATTGATCGAGTTGGTCCTGTGGCATATAAGTTGGAATTGCCAGAAAAGTTAAGTGCTATTCACAATACTTTTCACGTTTCTAATCTTAAGAGGTGTTTGGCGGACGAGAATTTGATAATTCCACTTGAGGAGATTCAACTGGACGACAAGCTGCATTTTATTGAGGAACCGGTGGAGATTATGGATCGAGAGGTGAAACGGCTTAAGCAAAGTCGGATCCCGATAGTGAAAGTGCGATGGAATTTCCGACGTGGACCCGAATACACTTGGGAGCGAGAGGACTACTTCAAGAGTAAGTATCCGCATTTATTCGTAGACGGACCTAAGGAGAAGTAAGCCCCGGGACGGTGCTCTCCTAAGGTGGTGAGGATGTAGAACCCACAAAATAAGGACATTACTTAATCTTACTTTTCAAATATTTTTGAAGTATTGTATATATTAAATATTATTATGTTTAACGGTTTAAGTTGAAACCGATATTAAATATTTTATTTTAATATTTTGACGAGCAACGAGGACTACTAGTGATCGCGATACCGACTAATGCCAAAAATTTTATATCGTATAATATTTTGAAACTTATTTTTGTGTGGGTTCATGAACTCACAATTTACGGATTTAAATTTGGGCTTACGTGCATAATTTAGTGTCTTTTACGACTAAACCGGAAACCTTAGGATTACGTATTTACGTTTTTGGACTCCGTTTTTGATGAGACAATTTTTATTGGATTCGTTTTGTGACGTTGATTCATAATTTATAAAAACGTTTTTCGCGAAACGACCCGAGGGCACGCAAATCGAGAAAACTAGACTCGAGGAATACCCGTAAACTAGTGAGATGGGACAAAATACATTGTCCCACCCCACTAGCTAGTTTGGATGGCACCAACATGATACCACCACCTTATGTGGCATCATGTTAGCTAGTTTATTACAAGTGTACTACAAAGCTTACTCTTTAAGCTTTGTCTAGTCAAAACCATCACCTAACTTCACACCACCATTTCCATACATGCAAAACTCTCACAAATCCTCTCAAAACCTTCCACCATTGCCATCCATATTCAAGCTACAAACACCCCTTTTGATCTTTTCTAGCCATGAAATACATGTTTACTAGCTCTATCATGGAGTTATCTTGAAGCCTTGATCATTTGGTGGCCATATTAACAACATTGGAGGTGATTTGCGTGTTTCCTAGGGCTGATTTCTCAACTTATATTCTTGGTGTTTGATGATCTTGGAGTTACTTGTGGTGTTCATCAAGTTCTTGTCTTCCAAAAACAAGAAATACACTTGGTTGGTAAAGAAGATCATCCTCCAATTTTCTCTTGTTATTTTTGTAAAGAACAAATGTATTTTCTTTCATTTTGTATATGTATATGATGTATATATGATGATAAAAATGTTGTGTGGGGATCAAGTGTTGATAGATATGCTTAAAAAGGTTAATAACTATAAGAAATGAGGCTAAAATCTTGATTATTTAGTTGGCTGTATAAAAACAGTATATAACTAAAACTTGAACTGATAAAATTGCATGGTATGATCCATTTACAGTAAGTACAAGATGTTATACACATGTGAGAGTTGGCCATGCAATGGAATCAATATAATGAGTGAGATATGATCAAAACAAGTTGGGTGTTCTAATCTGAATAAGCAGTTTTGTAGGGACTGTTAAGGCAAGATAAACTTAAAATGAGCAGTAGCTATAACTAAGTTAAATGTAGCACATAATATGAAGATCATGCCACCCAAAAATGAGCTTCTAATTCATTATAGAACTCTAGATATGATAAAAATGGTGAACATGAAGATAAAAATCAGATTTTGAGAATTAATGTTTATTATTATTATATAAGCACTCAAAATTTATTGTATAAAATGTAAAATAAAAACCCACTAACTTATGAAACTTATTTATATAAATATGTAAAAGGTTAATTAAATGGATAAATTATATAAATGGTAGTGGAATAATACTTATAAGTAATAAAAACTATAAACTTGATTTTTACGACTTTTTCGGCTATTACCGTAACGTTTTTCGCCAAATAAAACTTAGACGATCAAACCTGTCTAATGTAAAGTTTTTAAAAGTCATATACTGATATATAAGTAACTAATACAAGTAAAAACCGATAAAACCCGAACAATAGGACATACGTACATTAACGAGCTAACTAAGCATACTGGACTAATAATTGGACTAAATAAGTTAAACACTTATAAAAAAGAACTTATTGGGCTTAACCCATTTGGGCCCAACATGGAAAGTATAGATACTGATAATATAGGTATAAAATGGATTAAAACAAGTTAAAGAACTTATACTAAGCTTATTGGACTCAAAATAGGTAAATAGGTAAAACTAGTAAACTAGTAAAAAGTTACCAATACGTAAACACTAAAATGAGTAAACAAAGATATATAAACCCACTTGATCATCATCATATGTACAAAATCATCATATGTATATTGTTATTTTGATAAAAGTCATTAGACAAGAGTCTAAGACCGATTATTATTTATATAGGTTTCCGTGACCGAAGCACGCCCGTAGCCGATAATCCGCCTTTCATTATCAACGTGAGTCTATAGCCTCGTTTGAGCTCATTCAAATATTTTTAAAACCCGCGAGGGGGAATACATGTTTTTTTTAAACTTAGAACACAAGATTTTTATGGTATGCTTGTCCCTCTATGAATGGACCCGTGGTTGCCTTTAAATTGCATTAAGTGATTGCCTTAGTTAAAGCCTCAATTATGGACCGTTAATTAACCTATGATGGGTTAACCGCTAGTACAGTTAATAGATCTATGGGGGAAGCCGCCTCGGTTCAGTTTTTGTGGACTTGTCATAGAAGCTTAGGCCCGACCTCCACACTGTTTGAACATATTGTATTGAGAAGTCAGGTATACGGCAATGTACCAATAATCTGGAGGTAACCGACAATTAATAAATGTCTCGTCTTATTAGACTGATATGGGAGTGTCTAAGGGCTCGGTTCCATGAGCTTATTGCAATTTATGCTAAATACAATTATTATTGTTGATGCAAATTATTAGATGCTTGTTGCCTTTAAGCATGCCACAAACTTATAATCTTTGCTTGTGTTCAAAATGATTATATAAACCTATAGATTCACTCAGCATTTTTGCTGATGATTTTCTCACATGTATTTCAGGTAATCAAGAAGGCTGAAGCTTGGAAGCCACGGGAATGAATGTTGTGCACTACTTTGCAATATAAACTCTTTGAATATTTGTCGTTCCTTTTGTTCAAAACAATTTAAATCTTTTGTTTTGGTTGTACTTTGGTTACGATGTCTTGGGACTACGCTACTCTGATAAATGTTTTGGAACGATAAATTTAAAACGTCTCTTTTCGAGTCGTTCTTTATAAATTATGTGTTGTTGTATCATTGTTTAGCACCCAAAGATGTATTCCGCTGCGTGTAAATTTGGGGGTGTTAAACATACAATTCTCTACCCCGTGGAAGTTGCAAGGAATGATAAAACGACCCGGATCACCACGTTTGGTTGGTAATTTCCTTAAGAGCACTGCGGAGCAATTCTCATTAAGTTGGGTCTGAGTGATATCAAGGAGTTTCTCCTTATCACTAAGAAGATCTTTAAACATATTAGCATATTTTGGCATGTGAGCGAGAGCCTCGACAAAGGAGATGTTGAAATTCAGTTGTTTAAACATTTTAAGAAAGTTAGAAACCTGAATATCATCCTTGTTCTTCAATTTCTCTTTCCTCAACCTTAAGGGATAAGGTATATTGGGTTGAGATGAAGGCTTTGGAATGGAATTCTCACTCATATCCTTGGGTGGTGGGGGTGGAAGTAGAAGGTGGAGGAATTGGAGAAATAGAAGGTGGAGGAATTGGTGAAATAGAAAGTGGAGGAATTGGAGAAGGGGACTCGTTTTCCTTTGTCACAATCACCGGTGTAGGTGTAGGAAGCTCGGGTTCCTTTAAAACTTTTCCACTTCGAGTGGTGATTGCTTTCATCTCCCCTCTTGGATTAGCAACGGTGTTACTCGGAAGAGAAACCAAACCAGAGGCTTGATTACTTTGGAAGAAACTAGCCATCATATCCCTTAAGTCATTCGTTTGACTGCTCAAAGAGTTTCGTATATCGGCTCGAAGATCATTCCCTTGTTTCGCCATATCTCCTTTCAAGTTGATGATTTGCCGCTGAAGATTCTGCACTATTGCGTCATTAGTCCTCATGTAAGTGTCAACCTCTTGATTAAATGCGGTGGGTTGGGCGGGAGGAAGAGCATGGTAGGCAGGTGGTTGATAAGCGGGTGGTTGGTGAACTTGATTGTTCCCTTGAGGTGGATATGGGTTTCTCTAGTTTTGATATTGATTTGGAGCTCGAGGTTGGTTTTGATTGTTGCGATTGAGGTTGTTTTTGTTTTGAGTGGGGAAACCGGGTGGTGAAAGGAAGTTGTTTGAACGATAACTGAGCAAATTGCGGTCACCTGGTGGACGTTCTTGATAGCCTCCCGTAGAAAAGTTACCGTTAGTGGCATACACATTTTCCGGATTGTCATGAGTCGAAGGACAATCGGTGTATGAATGAGATCCCCCACATTTTTCACATGACTGACTCATAGAATTAACTTGTGCATTGATGCTTTTGGTATTGTTAGCGGTTTGTAGAGCAATTGTTTCAACAATCGAAGAAAGTTTATCAATTCTCTTGTCGGCTTCACTAGTACTAGCACTAGCCACATTAGTCTGAACACTCTTAGTTTGCAATCTAGACTTATTGTTAATAACATCCCACGCGGCATTAGAAGACTTAACCAAAATGTTACACCCCGAGGAACTATTTAGTGAATCTTGGTCATTCATGCTTAAACCATTATAAAAAGTATTAATTTGATGTACTTTTGTAAAACCATGTTGTGGAAACTTTCTTAAAAGTTCCTTAAAACGGTCCCAAGATTCACTAAATGTCTCTCCGTACTTTTGTTCAAAGTTAATGATTTCATTCCGCAAAGCGGTAGTACGTGAGGGTGGGAAAAAGTAGTTGATGAATTTGGTCTCTGAATCTAACCACGTAAGAATACTTTGTGGCGGTTCCTTATCAAGCCAATGTCGGGCTTGTCCCTCTAAAGAGAAAGGAAAAAGTTGCAAGCGAATCACTTCTTGTGAAACCTCATTATACTTGATCGTATTAGTGAGTTGAAGGAACCTTTTGATATGGTCGTGAAGATCATCAATTGTACGCCCCAAGAATGGTTGAGCAGAGACCATTTGAATGAAGTCGGATTTAAGCTCAAAGTTGTTAGCTCCAATCTCGGGTATGACAATAGCATCGGTGTTGCCCTCTACTTGCGATTGCAAAAGCTCGATCATTGGTCGATTTTCCATGGTGACAATAGGTGGAGTTTCGACTTTGGCTTGAGTTGCTTTCTTCTTACGAGCACGGGTACGCATACACACCTACAAAAGGAAAAGAAAGATAGACAAGAAATATTTTTGTTTTTTATGCTTTTCTATTTTTTTGGATTTTGAAAATTTTTAAGCAAGAAAAATTACGTTAAAAAATGAACGGATCCCAAAATCCAACGCGTCTCTCACTAAAAACCGTTAATCTTAACGAAAAGAGACGGCAGCGGCGCCATTTAATACTAGGTTTTAGCCAAGTATAAAAATTTACCGTCCGATCTCGAATTGATTACTAGTTATTAGTGCGACTCAGTCGTTCTTGGTGGAAAATAAAATGGTTTGATTATCTATTATAAGCTAAAAGCAAATATGAAAATGTCGTTGAGTAAATAAAATCCTTGAAAATTAGACTACAAATTACGAGTTAAAAATAAATGATCAAAAACTTAAAAACTTAAAAGTGAATTCAAAACTTGAAAACTTTGTAAAAACAAAAACTTAAATTGTCAGAATGCCCCATCGGAATCCCATAGGAATGTTTGTGTCGGAATACAATCGGAACGAACCAATCGGAATACACCCGTCGGAATAATCCGTCAGAATTTATCAAATGAACTTCTATCGGAATAACTACTAGAGTATCAGAATAATGCCCAAGGAAAACTATCGGAATACTGGGAAACACTTATGTCGGAATCAAAAGCTATCGGAATATCATAAAAAATCACCTCCGTCGGAATCCAGATCGGAATTCTCGTCGGAATGAAAAACCCTTTTCCGATACCTAGTATCGGAATGCTGTCGAAATAAAAAGGGCCTTATCGGAATACTTGTCGGTAGGAAAATCGCAATAAGCAACTTAATAAGCTTATTTTTGAAAATCACAACCCGAAAATTTATTAGATTTAAAGTAAAAAGAACTAATAAGCACAAATAAGGACTTTTTCAAAACACTAAATAAGCAAACCTTTTAAATCAAACTTTAATAAGACAAAACCTTAAAGAAAACTTTAAAGAAAATAAGCTAAATACAAAATAAGCCAATAAACATGGTATGCTCAAAGCTTATTCGTATAAAAACTTAGATAGAAACCAAAAGATAAACTTTTTAATCAATCAAACATCAAGATTAAACAAAATCAAGATTATAACGAATAAAAAACAAATAAAAATCAAGAAAGGTAGAAGAATATTATAGATGAAAAGCTTAAACTTAAACTTATAGATTAACGATTCCAAAATACAAGAGTGAATCAAAGCCTAAACATGAAACGAAAGAAAAGATGATATTCTAGTGAGAGAAAGTTAAACACTTTCTCTCTCTAAAGATAAAAAACTATAAAAATGAAAAGTAACTAAAAAACTAACTAACACCCTCCTAATGTGTCATTAGGAGGGTATATATAGGAGGTAGTAAGGTGCATGTGTTGATTCCTTTTTTCTTTCTTCTCGTCTCGACTTGATTTAAATTCTTTGTCTTTTTCGACGTCGTCTCGGGATTTGTCGATATAAATTGAACTTGTCTTATAATTTCCTTCTTCTATTAGACTTGAGTTCTTATACTTCATTAAACTTCCGTCTTTAGACGTTTTCTTCGATAAATCTTTAGAATAGGCCTTGGACTTTCGTTCTTTTTACACTCTTGATCTTTTGACTTCGTCTTTTCTCGTTTTCTTCGATAAAAGCCCGTGATAGCCCGTGTTTTCTTCATTTTTCATATTTTTATCCTGAAACACAATAAAAACACAAACCACGCATAATTCCGACTTTTAGGACATAAAATACACGTTTTCGTCTTGTTATTATTGGAAATAAGTGGTAAAAGGGTAAGTGTTTTCACACTTATTAATCCTCATCTGATAGATCACCATAATCCTCTGATTCATAATCTCCTTGATTATCGTGATTTACATCATCATTATTAACCAAATAATCATCATCATTAACAATATAATCTTGATCATTGTTTTCAGTGTTCATGATTATTGACTTATGTACAAGAACAATAAGTGGAAATGGTATGAAATTAGTGAAAAAGTAATTCAGATGGAGATGGAGTTAGAAAATTATGGTATATTTTGTGATTTTGGAGAAAAATCAGGATTTGAGATGGAGATGGAATTAGAATATTATGGTAACTGCATATGCATTAACTTAGCATGGACATGGAATTAGAATATTTTCGTGAAAAATTTAAGATGGAGATGGAATTAGAATATTTTCGTGAAAAATTTGGCTCCAAATACAAAAATTAAACAACCAAATATTTTGAACTCCAATTTGCCTCCAAATTAAACATTCAAACGATGTAAACTTTCCCTTTGAGTTTCCTGGCAAAAATAAACTTTGAACATAATTTTATACTATTTTACAGATTTTAACATTCAACCAAAAACCTTTGATAGATAACTGATAATTGCTTGAGTAGAGATATTGAATTGTACATGAACTTAAAATAATTATATTCACTAGTTAACAAACCATATTGTTGATTACAAATAATTGATAATTGTTTCATAATGCTAGTAATGCATACAAATCTATTAAATTGTTGCAACCTATAGTTTGATAATACAACAGGTGCCTAGCAATAACAGACCAACAAAACTCAAAAAATTGTTCATATTAAACAGGAAGAACTGACATCATCCAACCTTCCTTTTTCCTTTGCTGTTACTCCCCTCTGCAGCATTCCTTGATCGACCCTTGTCAGCAATTTCTCTCCAAGTTTTTTTATTGGCTAGGCCAACAACGACATTTGGTCTTGGAGCTTTAGCTTGAGAAGATGGAACTTTGTGAGTGTGCTTTGATCTGGGAGTGTTCTTTCGTCTTGGAGCATCAGCTTGAGCAACTAATTCTTCATCACTAGAGTCAAAGATAGGGCTCTTTCTAATCCAATCTATGTTTTCCCATTCCTCCTGATATTTGACCACATCATGTGTTTAAAACAATTAATCGATGGTATAAACGTATACAGCTTTATGCATAAACACATAACAACTTAACTATACCTTGTCTGAAATTTTCTTATATCCTTTCGAGTAAGCAGTCGGCTTTGACTTTGAACCTGACATAGCATTAAGTTGAATAAATTAAAACTTCACAATGCTGTAGATTAAACCATAAACTTTTAGTTTAAACAGATTTACCTTTAGAATTGCTATTCTTCTTGTGTTCTAACTCATAATCCTCATCACTCGTATCTTTCTCCTCATCACTTGTATCTTCCTCCTCATCACTAGAATCTACCTCGACATCATTAGTGTCTTCTGTTCGGTAAAAAAGTTGATGAGACAGAAACTCAAAAACGAAGAAATCATGAAGATATTGTCTAAACGTTGTCAAGAGCAATCCAAGCGTTGACAAGAGCAAACTAAGCATTGATGGCTTAAACATTGTCATGTACAATCCAATCATTGTCATGTACAATGTAAGCATTGATAGAAACGTAGACAAGAAGTCTTTAGAAGCTTCTATTTGGATATATATGCAGGATATATTCTGTATATGTTTATCTAAATAGAAGATTTACTTGTTTATTCATTATGATCTCTTGTAAAACCTTAGTTCTTACACTATAAAAGGAACCAAGGGTTATTAGGTTTTTCATAAGTTCATTCACAAGTAAACCTAAAGCGTGTGTCGACTAGACGTGGGATTCAATGTATACACGTCTAGTGATTGTTGATTATTAATATACTTAGCAATCCATTTGTTTTAATTCATGTTCTTTGTGTCCAGATACCTTGTTAATGCGTCATGTTCTAATTCCGCTTTGATTGTCTAATCATATGAACATGATGCATTTCTATTAGCTTAAAAGATCCGGAAACCAAGGTTTCCACAATTGGTATCAGAGCCTCGTGGCTCGTGATGCTAGGACCAACAAGGTTTTCATGTATGGTGAAAAGAAGAAAAATCCGTCTAGGGTTTTTCTGGACGTTTTTGTGTTCGCAGCAGTATTCAGAAGGTCATAACTTTTTATTGGACCATTGGATCATCACGAAATTTCTTGTGTGTATTCTATACACATATATCTAGACATCCACCGGAGGGATTGTCAAGTTTTATCCCAGGAAAAAGTTATTAAGCGTCAAAGTCAGCAGTGAGTATATGCAGTTTTCTGTAAAACAACCATGTTAAAAACACGTTTTCTCCTTCGTTAACCGTTGGATCTTCATGATTTTTGAACTGTAGATTCTTGGCCATGTGTCTAGGATCTCACCGAAGGGATCTTCGATCTTTACTCTCATATAGAAGATATTCGTGGTCGAAGTTGGCTGCTGTAATGGTTCTCGTTTTTAGGGTTTGATATGAAAACCCTAGATCTATTATTGAGTGAGCAGATTGATACATATGTTTGTGGCTGTAGTAGCATGATGGATGCACTAATAATGATGAATCGATCTGTGTTTACAGTTTTTAGGGTTTCATTGTCATTATGTGAAAACCCTAAATCTGAGTTCTTTGGTGATCATTGTTGCTACCCAGGATTCATAAAGCAGAATGATTGCTTATTGTTATATAACATCAGATCTCAGGAGACTTCCTACTTTGTAGACGTGGAAAAACCCTATTTTATAGGATCAAGTGATGAAGTACGAGGTTTTCTTTACAAAGTGATAGTGACGTGGGGATTTTTCTACAAATCAGTAATCTTCTTTTCTTTATTGCCTAAAATCTTGGAAGAATGTTGTATGATTGTTGTGGTATAGGAAAATCCAAGGGAAAAAGAGCTTGCTAGTGTCTCGTGAAGGAAAAGCAGAAGCTATAGCCGATCGTATGAACGTGGGTCTTAGCATTATAGTTTGATTAATTGACTAATGCTCAAGTGACAACTGATAACAAGAATGACGTGTGCTATGTGCCTATATTCAAGGAAAAGCTATATTAAGTGGCTGCTTAAAAGTGCAAGTTAATATTCTTTTGTTATATGTTCACGTGAGGTAAAGGATATAGATTGTGGTGTTATTCTCGTTTCTGATATAGCAACACACGTTTATCACATGGGCTTTGGTACAATATGGGACCCAATATTGAGATGCAACGATTTACAAAGAAAAGAAAGCATCTTATTGGACTAAAAGGTTGTGTTCACATGGTTGGATTATCATGTGAAGATAGCAAAACGTGAGGTGATAAGTATTCATGCAGGATACATTTGTTTATTTACAAGTGATACTCACGAATAGTACTGGCCAAAAGTGTGATGGTAAATCACATGTAAGATATGGGAGTCTGAGATGACGCTGACGAGGTTTATGGTTGACGCCGACGTTTGTTATTTTGACGCTGACGAGAATAAGTCAAACGCTGACAGGATAGCGTTGACATGATTTGTCCGATACATGTGACTCCAAACGCTGATAAGTATTGTCTGATATCGGACAATACATCTGATTATGATCTTGGATAAGAGAGGATGTTGGACAACAGAAGAACGGATGTTGTTGAGAAAATTGGTACGTTTTTAGCACACAAAAAGGAGGAATTTACACACGAAGGTACATGGAATCTCCGTTTTTATTCAGAATATGAAGGTGATATTTATGGCTCGGATATTTTTAAAAGGGATTAATGATTTTAATGTGAGTTAGCAACAATTCGTGAAGTATTTGATTGGAGTGATATTTGATTGGATTATGTAATCGGGGTAGCCTTGTAAAAGAGTTATCCGTAGTTAAACTTTTACATATGATATGAAGCTATTATTTCATAAAGATTCGTCATGAAGAGGTGTTGGCTTAAGGAGAAGAATTCTTATGGTAAGTTTGATGATTCAAGAAGATTTTCGTGAGTTTGTGTTCTATCATATCTTAAAGTCATGCACTTCCAGCCACTGACTTTTAAGGTAACTTGTTTGTGCCTACATTGTTACTGATGAAGTAATACATGATCTAGGAATATGTGATTTTTCTTATGGTACTCTATGCACATATTTTCTATCACTTGAAGGAGTTACATTATTGTGCTCAGTGTCTCACAAAGGATGAGGATTTTTGTATTAATTTCATACTTCATCACACCGTACAAGATATGTAACATAGGTTTGGGTTATTCTACTTCTACATCAAGAATATTATAGTTATTTTTCTTCAAGATCATTACATAGAGCCTACATTTGGAGAATCTTCAAGATTGCGTACATTGTTTACTTCCCTGTTGATGTGACAAAAAGGGGAAGATATACATGCTACAATAGAGTTTTGCCAACATCAACTAGGGGAAGATTGTTGGGTAAAAAAGTTGATGTGACAGAAACTCAAAAAAGAAGAAAACATGAAGATATTGTCTAAGTGTTGTCAAGATCAATCCAAGCGTTGACAAGAGCAAACTAAGCATTGATGGCTTAAGCATTGTCATGTACAATCCAAGCATTGTCATGTACAAATGTAAGCATTGATAGAAACGTAGACAAGAAGTATTTAGAAGCTTCTATTTGGATATATATGCAAGATATATTCTGTATATGTTTGTCTAAATAGAAGATTTACTTGTTTATTCATTATTATCTCTTGTAAAACCCTAGTCCTTACACTATAAAAGGAACCAAGGGTTATTAGGTTTTTCATAAGTTCATTCACAATGTAAACCTAAAGCGTGTGTCGACTAGACGTGGGATTCAATGTATACACGTCTAGTGATTGTTGATTATTAATATAATTAGCAATCCATTTGTTTTAATTCATGTTCTTTGTGTCCAAACACCTTGTTAATGTGTCATGTTCTAATTCTGCTTTGATTGTCTAATCATATGGACATGATGCATTCCTAGTAGCTTAAAAGATCCGAAAACCAAGGTTTCCACATCTTCATCCTCATCAGATGAATCTGATTCATCCTCTATAGTAGGTTTGAATAGAATAGGAGTTTCTAAACAAGGAGGACGAATAGAGGGAGGACAAACTTTTTTGGAAGATGTTGTGGCATTAGGTACACCTAAAATTTGAGTTTGAAGCAAGGCAGGACGAATAGAGGGAGGACGAACTCGAGCGGACGAACTTGTGGCATTAGGAGTTTGAAACAAAAGAAGGACGAACATATAAAGAACTTGTGACATTATGTATGCCTACAATAGGAGTTTGAAACAGTGGAGGACGGAAACAGGAAGTACTTGAAGAACTTCTTTGCAAACTACGAATAGGACTTGTATTGCTAGGGGTGGGCGAAATTTAGCACTTTCAGAAGTAGATGATGAAGTGTCGGATTCTATATGAATTACTTCTACAAACATGTACATATTAATGTTAGTTATATGTCAATGAAGGGAGTTTTGGCATAATGTGTATCATGGTTGTGGATGCCCTAATAACATTTGGATTTGGTTATACATATGTTTGTATAGGGGACCATATGCATAAACTATAACATACCATGAGACCATATCTAGACACATTAACAAAACCCATATCCTAGATTGAAACATAGACCATATAAACACATTAAGCAGGGTTAATCCTATAAATTGAATCACGTTAATTAAATATGACATAGGTCCACATACATGTATTAAAAGTAAGTGTAAACTCTAATATCAGTAACAAACTTACACTATTCGTATGAACCCTAATATTAAATTAAACAATACTGATTTTTGCATTACCTCTTTCTTGATGTTTCATGTTGTTAATGATTCTGTAGATTAGATACTATTGTTTATGAGGTTTGATTTTTGATCGATTATTGGGTGGTTAATTTAGGGTTCGTTCTTCCTGTGTGATTGTGAAAATGGTGGTGAAAATGGTGGTGGTTACAAGATGGTTACCGGATATTATGTGTGTTTAATGAAAATGTAAATATTAAATTTACTTAATAATAAAAGTATAATTAACATTTAATTTTTAAAAGCTAATAAATAAATAATTAAATAACTTAAATATATTAATAATTAAATAACTTAAATATTTTTAAAAGTTAATAATAAATTTAATTTTTAAAAGTTAATAAGTAAATAAAAAAGCATATACGTTTTATTTTTATGAAAAACAAAAAATTAAAATATTACTTTAATTTTAAACATAAAATTATAGTTAAATAACTTAAATATATTAGGTTATAATAATGCTTGACAACCGCGAGATAAATATCTTTTGGTTTTTAACAGTATGTGGGATTTAGTTGAGCTTTATATCAATCACCATGAATAATCATCTTAAGCAATTTATTATGTATAAGGTCGATTTTTAATGGACAGTTTAATAAGGTTTGGGTTTAGGGTTTCAGGTTTAAGGTTTATGGTTTGTGGTTTAAGGGTTAATTAATTGTTTAATGTTTATAGTTTAATGTTAAATGGTTTAAGGTTTATGATTTAGTATTTAGGGTTTTTTAGGGCTAAGGTTTAGGGCTTAGGGTTTGCGTTTAGGGTTTAGGGTTTAAGGTTTAGGATTAATGGTTTACTTAGCCAGGATTTGTGGTTTATTAATGGTTAATTAATGGTTTAATTTGTATAGCATAAGGTTAAATGGTTTAAGATTTATGATCTAGTGTTTATGGTTCATTGGTTTAAGGTTCAGGGTTTAGGGTTTAGGGTTTAAGGTTTATGGTTTGTGGTTTAAGGGTCAATTAATGGTTTAATGTTTATAATTTAAGGTTAAATGGTTTATGTTTTATGATTTAGTGTTTATGGTTTTTTGGGGTTAAGGTTTAGGGCTTAGGGTTTGCGGTTTAGGGTTAGGGTTTAAGGTTTAGGATTAATGGTTTAATTAGCTAGGGTTTGTGGTTTATTAATGGTTAATTAATGGTTTAATGTTTATAGTATAAGGTTAAATGGTTTAAGATTTATGATCTAGTGTTTAGGGTTCATTGGTTTAAGGTTCAGGGATTAGGGTTTAGGGTTTAAGGTTTATGGTTTGTGGTTTAAGGGTTAATTAATGGTTTAATGTTTATAATTTAAGGTTAAATGGTTTACGTTTTATGATTTAGTGTTTATGGTTTTTTGGGGTTAAGGTTTAGGGCTTAGGGTTTGCGGTTTAGGGTTAGGGTTTAAGGTTTAGGATTAGTGGTTTAATTAGCTAGGGTTTGTGGTTTAATTATTAATTAATGATTTAATGTTTATAGTATAAGGTTAAATGGTTTAAGATTTATGATTGAGTGTTTAGTGTTCATCGGTTTAAGGTTCAAGGTTTAGGGTTTATGGTTTATGGTTTATGGTTTAGGGTTTGTGGTTTAAGGGTTAATTAATGGTTTAATGTTTATAATTTAAGGTTAAATGGTTCAAGGTTTATGATTTAGTGTTTAAGGTTTTTTGGGGTTAAGGTTTAGGGATTAGGGTTTGTGGTTTAGGGTTAGGGTTTAAGGTTTAGGATTAATGGTTTAATTAGCTAGGGTTTGTGGTTTAAATATTAATTAATGATTTAATGTTTATAGTATAAGGTTAAATGGTTTAAGATTTATGATTTAGTGTTTAGTGTTCGTTGGTTTAAGGTTTAGGGTTTAGGGATTATGGTTTATGGTTTAGGGTTTATGGTTTATGGTTTATGGTATGCATGATTATGATTTATGGTTTAATTAAGGTTTAAGGTTTAATGGTTTATGGTTTACGGTTAAATGGTTTAAGGTTTCGGATTTAGGTTTTATTATTGGTTTATGGTTTAATTTGTGTTTATGGTTTAATTGGTTAAGGTTTATGATTTATTGTTAGCATCATTCGAGATAGATGGGTTTGACATTTCATATTTTTTAAAAACTTTAAGGTTTTAAAATCTATCAGATAACAAATTAATCATCGTTTATGTTACATTCATACGTGAGCTTGTTGAAATAAGTCACAAAACCGTTTAATCACCCGACTTATATTATATAATTAATAAACAAGATTTATGTTATAATTATTAATATAATTATCATGATAATTAAACATGGCTATTTTATTTAATAAACTTTAGGTTAAAATAATTATTAATATAATTATTCATGTTACATTTAATTAATTAAGAAACATAGCTTAATTATGTTATATTAATTTTTAACCAAGGTTTAATTAAATTAATAACATGCTTTAATTTAATTATCTAATAATCATGTAAGGTAAGTTTCAATAAATAAAATCATGAAAAATTAATAAGATTATACTACTAAACTCGACTTATACTAATGTGTCTAAAAAGTGAATCGTTTAATTTGCATGCATCTTGATATATTGAACCGGTACCCCGTCCACTAATAGCTCACTCACACACACACACACACACATTAAATATCCGGAGGTCAAATAATGAATCAACCACCCACCCACCCAGACACATACATTAAGAAGTCTTCAAACCCTGATAAATCAAACCTAAATGACCAGATGGATATTGATTTTAAGATCACTATTGAGATGATTGATTATGTGATGGATAAGTATGGAACCAACTGGAGATATGATGATCCTCTTGCTGACAATATTATTGAAGACTTGATGCAGTTAGATTTTAAAAACCGGACTAAAGGAAAATCAAAACAAGGTTTGGGTTTTTACTTCGCAACAATATTATTGAAGTTTTGATGATTTGTCTTTGTTTTGATGATGTTGCATGTTATGAAAAACCAATAATTGATTCTGTTTTAATATTTGTTATATAGATGACAAGGCAGATGAGGCTACGAAGGTTGATGAAGCTATGAAGGTTGATGAAGCTACGAAGGCACATATTAAAGGTCAATTTTGTGAAATTTTATGTTTATATGTTTGTCAGAAAGGCGTTAGATGGATCATTAGTTAGTGTTTACTATGTAAAGTTTGAGGAGTAGTGAAAACGATAAATGGTTCAAGTATTCTGCTGGGTATACGATGATGTAGATACAGGAGATAAGGGGGTGTTTGGTTTAGCTTATATAATGGGCTTATAAGCTTATTAGATTATATAAGCTTATAAGCTCAAACCAAGTGTTTGGCTAACCTTATATTAGTGGGCTTATAAACTTATATATGGTTGTTATGATAAGTCATAAAAATGTGGCTTTTTTAGGAAGGTTTGGGCTTATATAACATATTTACCATTTTACCCTAATGTTAACTTAAGTTTATATAAGCCATGGGCTTATAAGTTTATTAAACATAGGCTTATATAAGCAAAAATGGCTTATATAAGCCCATTATATAAGCTAAAAAACACCCAACAAATTTTTAAAAAAGGGGTTGGTTATAGTAGAAACCTTAAGCATTTGAGTTGATGTTGGAAATATGTTTTCCCAAAGAAAGTCTCGGTCACATCATTATTAGCATAGATCACAAGCTATAGAATATTTAGAACTTTGTAACTTGGAGCGACCTCCCTTAGGGGGAGATTGTTGGAAATACATTTTTACGTATTTATGAAGGATCGATCGCTCCAACGATATATTAATGTATTAGGCTCGTGATCCAAGTATAGCCCATATAGCCCACATGTAGGGTGGGCTATATATACCCCCTCCTAGCATGTTAGGAGGGGTGGTTCTTTTCATTTTACAACTTTCATTTAATAAATTACTCTTTCTCTCTCTACTTTTCTTTTCTCTCCTTTCTCTCTCTACACCATCATCTCCTTCCTCCCCATCTCCACCATTAAATCAATAGATCTAATCCATAGTTTACCAAATCCTAAGATATCGTAGACCTTCAATTGGTATCAGAGCCATGGTTAATTCTTAGGATTTGCGTTTTTTATCTATTGATTTTCTTTTTATAATTTTTTATTTGTTATTTGATTTTGTCTTTTCTTTTGAATCCTTTCGTCTCATTTTTTTCTTTGTTCCAAATCTGGCCTATCAGTTTTTATCAAATTTTTAAATTAATCAATTTTTATCAAACTTTTTATAAAAATCATCCGTTTTGTTTCTTTTTAGATCAGTTTTAATTTCTTTTAAAAATCATCCATTCAAAATCAGTTTTTTAAATAATCAATTTCTTTAAATATTCAATTAGTTTGTTATAGTTTGTCCAATCAGTTTTAGATCAGTTTTTAATCACATTTTTTTATCAATTTTTTTATCAGTTTTCTTTATCTGGGTGACAGTCATTTTTAATCATTTTTTAATCGGTCATTTTTTAATCAGTTTTCTTCTTCTTTTCTTCCCCCAACCAATCTGTCAAAACCCTCTCGTTTTGATCCATCTGTATCCACTTTCTGTTTCCTTTTCAGATTATTCCGTATAACGGATTATTCCGTGTAGGTTTATTCCGCGTAGGATTATTCCACGTAGGACTTATTCCGGGTAGGACTTATTCCGGGTAGGACTTATTCCGGGTAGGACTTATTCCGTATAGGACTTATTCCGTATAGGATTTATTCCATATAGGATTTATTCCGTATAGGATTTATTCCGTATAGGATTTATTCCGTATAGGAGGATTCAAACATAACGGGACTGGACTCTCAACGAAAACCAAAAACAGACTCGAATCATCACCCTCGACTCTCTCGACCAACAACCCTCGAACAAACCCACCCTAGACTCGCCTAACACTCTCGACAACCACTCCACTCACCCAACACACTTGGACACTTTCATCTTTATTCGACCGTCATCAAACCAAAGACCCCCCCCCCCCTCTCACCCACACCCTCGTTAACAACATCTCATCTAAATCAGACTCAACCTTTTTCACTCAATTTCATACCAAACCAAAAGACTCGACACAATCACTGGTAAGTCTTTCCATAAAACTCATTAACTCATCAATCAACAACCGAGACTCATCAAACACTCATCAGACAAAGACACCTCTCACGATCTCTGTCTCACCAAACATCCTCGATCTATGACTCACAACCAAAATTAAAAACAAAAACAGTCAACCTACCCGAGACCTTGTCTGATCAAGATCTTGAAGCCTTGTTTATTTAATTCGAATTGAAAGCAATCATTTGATTGTTCTTCGTGGGCTGCTACGTGTGTATATTGACGAGATATGTGGGGATTTGAGATGGAAAGGGTTTCACTTGATTAAATGCGGTTTGGTAGATAGTTGGACTTGGATTTGGGGAATTAAAAGATTATAAACAGATTGGAATTGGGGGAGATGAGATTCGTTTGAGAAGAAGATAATCAAGGGGCGGAGTAAACAAAGTGATATGAGGATTTAAGTGAATTTGAGAGGATTTGAGAGGATTTTTTAAGGAGGCTGTGTGTGTGTTTTCAGTGTTAGAGGAGAGAGAGGGATTAAAGAGAAAATTGACTTATATATTAATTTTTGGGCGGAGGAAACAAGAAGATTATATGGGTAGAAGCTGGCCACGTTTTGTTTCACACGCCACGTTATCAATGTTACTTTAAGACGGAGAAACCAATGTTATTTCGTTTCACACGCCACGTTTATCAAGGAATATTATTATACTGCCAAGTTTGTTGTGTTTTTTTTAAAAAAAAAAAAACGTTTTTATATCCAAAATATTTAAACTTCTAATTTGCAAATTTGTTAACTTCATTTTTGTATTGGAAATTTTGCAAATTATTTAACTTCTTTTTATCAAAGTATTATTTCTCATTGGTTACCTATTTGATTATTTGTCGGGTCGATCACTATATTAACCAAAGGTTAGGTTAATTAGGTTACGGGTTTTAATTTTTTTTGGAGTGAGACGACTTTGATTTGGACTCCGTTTTAATTTATCAAAGTTTAAGCCGTCCAAGAAATTTTTGAGCCGAGAAAAGATTTATATCATCCATCGAGGAATTTTAAGTGTTATTTACGGGTCTTTCGTTTTTTTCCCGAATTGTTAAATTCCGAATACTACTACATCCACAATCATTTTTTTATCGACATTCAATGGATTCGTTGAGTTCGACATTTCAAGAGGGAGAATTGCATTCAATGCTAAACAAAGTTAGAAAAAGTGGCATCACTCCATTTCAAATGCTTCAGTCTCATCTTGTCACTCTTTCGAGGATTCAAGGAGGGAGCGAATTTGTGACCATCTTTGGGCAAGATCGTCATATATTCATCGACTCAATATTCACCACTTTGACCGAACTCGCCGAGCAACTCAACAATGAAACCTTTAATCACTCTGCATCGGCACTTGAATATAAGACTCTTGTGACCCAACTCACGCCTTTCCTCCAATTCAATATCATCAAGTCTGATAGCTCAGTGATTTGCCAATCATTTCTTCGAGATACACATACCGAGCTTCGAGTTTTCCGTGATACAATATTGAAACTCATGACATCGGTCTCGTCTTTGATTTATGAAAGATCTCGACTTCAGCAAATGTATGATAATGGAGTGAAAGAATCTATGATGTAGATGCAAGAGGAGAATGGTCACATGGTTGACAACTTGGAGCCTAACGATGGTAAGAGCACGGGATCAGAAGGACAACATGATATCAGTGGCACGTCGGGGAATGTTCACGAGATCTCTCTTGATGACACCTTACCCATTTATGACAAAGAGCCTGCAAACATGGTACAATGTGATGTTGGTTATGATGTATATGCTGATGACATGCCGCATATTGAGCATTCTGAACCTAATTATGACAAACATGGGATGGACAAGAGTGATAGAAATACCACTTATGATTCATCCGATGTGAGTCATAATGGGGGAGAAAGTGTTAAAAATGCTAAACATCATGATAATTGTCTTATAACTGCTTCATTGACAGCTTCTGATTCCAAGATTAGAGAGCTCGAAACGATTGTAGCTCAACAATCAAAAGATCTTGAGGATGCCAAAATTGAATTTTCAAAGAAAACGAACAAATTTGAAACATATTTTGAAAAACTTGAAAAATCAAATGTTGTTCTTGAAAGAAAATTGGATCAAAAAGTGTTAGATTCTAAAGCTGAAAAGGATAATCTTTTGAAACAAATTCAACTGCTTGAATCTAAGTTGGCATCCCAAGATAACTTGCTCAAAGAGAATTAGACTTTAAAGGCCCAAGTACAGGAAAAGGTTTTTGCTATAGCTGCGTTGAAAAACGAGTTAAGGAAAACTAGAGGAACTAGTGTGGACACTAAGCTTGAAAAACCATAAATCTTGGGGAAACCGCCTACAAATCAGTTCGTCAGACAACCGACTGTCAAACAACCTACTGCATTTAGATCCGAGCGACCACAATCCTCGAGACCGCGGTTTGCCTCCCAAGTTGATTTGGTTCACTTTCCTAGACCAGTCACTCCACCATCTAGGCCCAATGTGACTAAAACAGCTTTTGCAAGACCTAATCACATGATTGCCTATAATTTCCCTAGACATAGTCCGAAGAATACGTCTCGAACTAGTTCAAATGACGTTCGCCATACATTTGGTCTAAGGGAAGCTAAGCAAAAGACACAAGTAAGAGATAGGAATTTCAAACCTAGTCAGATGCCTTCTAGTTTACCCAACACTGCTAACCGTAGCATGTCACATCCTAGGAGCATCAATCAATCATCTAGGAATTCTAGATCTTACTCGGACATTAAATATGCTACTTGTAAAACATGTAGAAAATGTGTCTTTACGGCAAATCATGATTCTTGTATCAAGAAACTACTTAATGAGGTGAACTCCCGTGCTAGACTTAAATCCCAGTGGATAGCTAAAATCAAACCCTTTGGTAAAGTTTGGCGCCCCACTGGTAGAACTTTCACTCTTGTAGGAAACGAGTGCCCTTTAACTAGGATAGTCTCCGATTCTACTAAGACTACTAGGGAGGAATTTGATAAAGATGATACTTCACTTAAGCCTAAACTTAAGGTTTTCTATAAAAGGAAACGTTTGCCAGCTAAGATAAGTGAATCATCTACTCAGGTCGCCTCTGACACAAGTAAAGCCAACTGTGAATCCCCACGTGCTTCTAAAATTGATATCGCTAACCCATGTCAAAGCAAGCAAATTCCTAATGAGAATGCAGGTACCAAAGTTGATGTTCCAAAAGAACGAAGCGGTCCAATCATTGTATACCGTTCAACTAAGGACACTCGTAGAGTTTGGTTGCTGAAGAAGCAGATATCAGAGAAACAAATGTCTCAGGGGATCCATGGTTGAGCTCCAATACAGGACTTATAGTCACATCACAGACTATAACTCGATCTTCAAAGAAAGGAAAGTTTATCGCTGATGGTAAACTTATCCTAACAACGAGAAATTAATTTTTCTCGGCCATGAGCTTATATCAAAAAATATTCCAAGTTTTTAAGCTCATGCACAAAGGCTTATAGATAAATGACAGTCTATAACCCGCTCTTCAAAGGCAGGAAAGTTTATCGCCGATGATAAACTTATCCTTACAACGAGAAATTAAGTTTTCTCGGGCATGAGCTAATATTAAAAACATTCGAAGTTTTTAAGCTCATGCACAATGACTTACAGTTAAATGTCAGACTGTAACTCGAACTTAAAATAAAGGAAAGTTTATCTTTTATGATAACTTTTCCTCATAACGAGAAATTAACCTTTCTCGGTCATGAGCTTTCTGTTAAAACAGTCAAAGTTTTCAAGCTCATGAAAACGACTTCTAAGTAAATGTCAGCTTAGGACTCGTCCTTCAGATAAAAGGAAATTTTATCGCCGATGGTAACTTATCCTTAACAACGGGAAGTTTACAACTTCTCGGACTTGAGTTCGCCCTTAAGATATTCAACATCTTAAGCTCAAGTAATTGGTTTTCAAAACTTTGAACACAATTTTTCAAGAATTTCTCAAAAGGCTTTTCTAAATCTTTCAAAATTGTGTGTTCAAAAACGTTTTGATAAAAAGAGCATGTCTTCTGGAATCGATAATATTTACGAACCTAGAAATGTCATTCAATAATGACACGGGGTTGTAAATAAAGTTCGAGCAGAAGTTTAAAAGATTTAAAACATGCTCCATATGGTTTGCTATTATTTCCGATAGTAACCCGCTTTTCACTTTGAAGTCAAGCATTTCACCGGAAAGCTTTGACTTCAGAATCCAAAGTTATCAACTCCACAATCCGAAGTTCGTTGCAATTGATATCTACATACTAGACGATGCGACTGCTCAAACGACGACTACAGCTCTTTAAGTAGAACACGGGTCAACAATTGAGGGGGAGCAATTGTCCAGCATTCAGAATCTTTGATGCCGATAGTGCCATAGTTCACAAGTTGGTGTCAAGACAACGATATAAATTGTCCATGTGGTGTAAAGGAGAAGATAACATCAGAAGTTACGAGGAAGACCAACATTCGTGAACAAGAACCATGTGCTTCTTTCATATGATGTTCTTCATCATTCAGGTCCAACCTCGTAAATTGCTAATATTGTGAATTCATTATCATATATGATCTTTGCACGTGATAAATACCTTACACTTGTGTTTAAAAGGTATTTAATTTACATTTCAAGTACACCCTCATTAATTTGAGGGGGAGCTTGTGTAATTCATGAAGATAATTGGATTTGCATTTTTCTTCCCAAATTTTCTTAAAATGCTATTAAATCAATTGATATTAAAAACATCGATTGGGTTAATATTTTTAATATGGGGGAGAAAATGTGATTTAATATGGGAAATGATTAATCACAAATGGTTTGACTTAACGTGTTAGCTCATCCCGACATGTGCGAAATGTTTTCGAATATCGTGGCATATGTTAAGGGGGAGCAAAATGGATTTGCACTTCAAAATGGATTTCATGGTGACATACACTTACCCAAAACATCTCTATTCACGACGGTGAAGATTGTGGTGACATAAGGATGGTAGGATAGGTTAAAGTCCAATGATTTCTCTAGAACCGGAGGAATCTTCCCAAGGACATTCCATAGCTAGAAATAGTAGTCCTTAGGAAAGATGGAGAAAGATTGTGAACGTAGCTGAATGCCGACCAAGTACTTAAGTTAGCACTGGAACAATCACAACAAGGTGCTAGTTATGACGTATTGGTAAGCATTGAAGGGGTTGAAGAATGAAAAAGAATTGTAAAGATAAAGGGTGTAAAGAAAGAAGCCCTCCTTACAACCTTAGGCAGAAACCGGGTCAATTCATATGCTATTGAGATCATTTTTAATGATTCTGGATATTAAAGAAAGACATCATGGACCCAGTGATGCAATGCACAACCCTTCCCAGCTAACTCAAATATCCCTCAAAAGGTATTTGTTTTTATCACACAGAGATCAACACATTATCTATTGGTTTATTCACTCCGAATAAATTGGTATTGAAAAGGTGGCACTCCTCTCCAGCCTCCGATCACTAAAATCCAAAATGCACGATCGAGTCTAGAGCCATTTGAAATCATCAAATATCTTATTAGGACACATTTTCATATTTCCTTGCTTCTTCAAACACTGTGAAAAGTAAGAAAGATCTTAAGAGTCCTACGCAAAATCTTCATGATCTTGCCTGAACATCCGAGTAATACGAAAGTATTTACAATGAAGATGGAAATCCTTCTTGAGCGAATATCAAAAAGCTCATGGTAGGTGACTTGTGCGATTCTTTATGAATCAAACTTGTGATAACTGGAAAGCAACAGTGGTTTAATTCTTAAATGAATTTAAACACGTTCCAGGCCTCTATGCAATATCTTAGTGATCTTGCCAGAACATTCAGAGTAATACTATTAAGTATTTACAGTGACAAATGGAAATCCTTCTAGTGTTAACATCAAATAGCACTTGGTAGGTAACTTGCAAGTTTCTATACGAATCAAGCTCGTGACAACTGTAAAGCAACGATGGTGCGGTTCTTAATTGAACTTCACTTGTTCCAGGAACATGAATTGACGGCTTCAAATCATGCGGATAATATTATCCAAATGATTCACTCTTTACGTTCGCAGTCAGCTTTGGACGGTCGAGTAAAGAGAATGGGTTTACCCGCGAAATTTTGTCAAGGAGGTTCTTAATTGAAACTACATGCCACAAGTACGATATTTAATATCGTCCAACGGTCTTCACCGGCCGGAGGTAAAATGCTACCGAATTAGAATGAAATGTTCAAGGCCATTTCATCCGTGTATATGATTTGTTGCTAACTGTCTTATGCAGCGCAACAAGAAGGTGGCATTGCGGTGTATAATCCAGAAGAAGTCGTCACCACATGCTTGTACTACATACATTTAGTACTTCAACAAATTCAAGAAAGTCTGAAGGTCAAGTCTTCCGCTGTATCAATCTCTGAAGCTTTCAAGAATTTAAAGGTATAAGTATGTGGAACATGAAGTCACGAAGAGGCGAATTTCACAAGTGATGAATGCACAAGGTCAAGGCAAGGAAACATGCTCAAGACTAAAGTCAAAGATCACATCAAGCATATTCACAAGAACAAGATCGAAGACTCAAGCATAGATGCTAAGTTTAAGATTTTGTAAAATGGTGTGACCTCCCTTAGGGGGAGATTGTTGGAAATATGTTTTCCCAAAGAAAGTCTCGGTCACATCATTATTAGCATATATCACGAGCTATAGAATATTTAGAACTTTGTAACTTGGAGCGACCTCCCTTGGGGGGAGATTGATGGAAATACGTTTTTACGTATTTATAAAGGATCAGTCGCTCCAACGATATATTAATGTATTAGGCTCGTGATCCAAGTATAGCCCATATAGCCCACATGTAGGGTGGGCTATATATACCCCCTCCTAGCATGTTAGGAGGGGTGGTTCTTTTCATTTTACAACTTTCATTTAATAAATTACTCTTTCTCTCTATACTTTTCTTTTCTCTCCTTTCTCTCTCTACACCATCATCTCCTTCCTCCCCATCTCCACCATTAAATCAATAGATCTAATCCATAGTTTACCAAATCCTAAGATATCGTAGACCTTCAATTGAGATTAGGTTTGATTATCTTTATGTGAAAATGTATAGACTTCCTGGCTAACTTTTTTGAATCTAAGTTGGAATCGATAGAACAACCTACATCTTTTGGTTTACCCTTTTTTATGTAAGTACCTCTTACTATGGCCGTGTCATTTCCCTTTTTCATGGTCCTTGTTAACATCAACTACGGTCTTTAATAAACGAACCTTTTCTTTTCTGTTGATTGGTCGAATGTTTTCATTCCCAATTCCCACTTTTGGGGCTTAATGGGGTGGCAAGTTATCCGAGTCACCACTATGAATGCTCTCTTTTCGGTTTCAGTTTCAGTATCCGAATACTCTTTCCAGTTGAGTATCTAGATACAGACTTGTATGGTTTATATCATGCATTTAGTATTTGGATTGATCCATGTGTGGATTATATTTCGATACTGAAACTCAAAGTGAGAGTGAGCGTGTTCAGAGTGACGACTCGGATAATTTGATGCCGAAATAAGCGCCAAAATTTACAAATGGGAAGGAAATCCTTCGACCAATCAACAAAAAGGAAACGGGTCGCTCAATAAAGACCTTAGTTGATGGTAGTGATGCCCATGAAAAAGATAATGTGACGACCATAGTAAGAGAGGCTTACATAAAAAAAAGGGTAAACGAAAATAGGTAGGTTCTTTTGTCGATGCCATACTAGATTCAAAAATGTTGGCCAGGAAGTCTATACGTTTTCACAACTGCATTGGTTCATTTACTATATTGTTTATATGTTGGTTATACACTGATGCAGATACAAGAGCTAACTTAAAGAAAAAAGAAAAAGGCAAGGGATCAACAGAAGCTGATAAAGCATTTGATCCTTTTAATTTAGATAATAGAAGGGAAAAGCTTGAAAGGGAATTCAAAATTCTTAAGCAGACACACTTGCAGGGAGGTAAGTAAACTAAATTTTAACCTTTAGAGAAATATAGTTATTCACTAGCTTCGGTATCACATGTATGCTCTAAAGTATTACAGCTCCACAAAGACGACATCTCAAGCCCGTTTCCTCTTCGAGGTAAATATCGCCATGATTCCTCTTTCTCGTGAAAATCATCATCTTCGTGCCCAATATGTGAATTCAGTATGCATTAACATCTTTTTGTTTAGCCTTTTTAGTAAAGGACCTCTTACTTTGGCACTCATATTCGCTATTTCATGGGTATTGATGATATTGATATCAATCAAAGACCGAATGTGAATGTCAAATTTTGGGCTACTTACATAAAAAAGGATAAACGAAAAAGAAATATGTCCATATTGGATTCATATAGTGGGCACGAAGATGAACATGTTCACGAGATAGAGGAATCGTTGAGATATCTACCTCGAAGAGCAAACGGGCTTAAGATGTCGTTTATGTGTTGTTGTTAAACTTTATAGCAGACATGTTATTATGTATTTGTAGTTAACTTATGCGGTATTATGGTATGTAGATATAGGAGCTCACTTGAAAAACAAAGAAAAAGGAAACGGTTCAATGGAAACTGATACCACAGATGCTCTTTCTAACATACATAATAGGATGGAAAAGCTTGAAAGGTAATTCCAACATTTCAAACAGAGACTGTTGCAGGGAGGTTAGTATATTAAATTTTAACCTATATAAAGTTTGTATATGAATGTTTTATTGTTTTGAATATCTGGGTGGCTGTTAGTATCTGAATTTATTAAAATTTGTCTTGTAATTTATAGATGTTATCATCATTGATTCCTCTGAAAGCTCTAAAGAAGATACGCTATCATAAGATGAAAGCTTTGAAAGCTCTGAGGAAGATTTGTTGTCATTAGATGAAAGCTTTGAACATGTAAACACTAAAGACTTCCAGCACCCATTTGATGATGACCAGGATGAAACTTCCAAGTATTCCAGCACCTCTGCAGATGATTGTAGTTCGGACGATACTTGGGGAGAGACTAATTCACCGTCCAAGAAGAACGACAAAGTTATTGGCTCATCCATTTAGACTGCATGCAAGGCGAGTGGATCATCCAAACAGATACTCAGTCCAAGGGTTAGCAAGGGATGTACACCAAAAGCAGATTCATCTTCTCGGTCTCCATTTTCTACAACAGAAAGGCCCCCACTTATCAGAAATGCAGTATGTTTCTTGCCTTGTCCAAAAAAATTGAAAGAATTTGAAACAAAGCTAGGAAAAGGAAGAGGGGGTAGGCTATGGAGGAACCTTTAGGGGGTAGGCTATGGAAGAACTTGTTATCTCTGTTTTATGGATGTTTTTGATGAATCTTCTTTAGACTATTTCGGTTAAGTGTAGGTATAGTTTATGTAAACATATTTAAACACTAATCTGCATGGATGGGTGTATCCATTATTTTTTGGAATGCAAATATGTTGTCATTCACATTTTGTATGAACCTGCAATATTATCACCAATATTATGAAATTAGACCTGTATTTCATGGATGTAAACATGGTTCATCTTGTATTTTATTTATTCATATTATGAGTTGTATAATCCTAGATGCATAACACATATAACCAAGATTTTTGTGTCAAAGTTACCTTTTACACATCCGGTTAATGCTTTCCACTTCGGTTCATCTTATAACCCAAATTTTTTTCCCTAATTCTCCCGCCAAAACTAATTAAGCTTTTAGCAGTTTATGTTTTCGACTTAGCTTAACTCTAAGGTGCTTTTAAGTTTTTGCTATTACATCTGCAATTATTTTTCAATTGGATATAAAGTTGTTAGGCTCTTGCCTTATTCTTCTGAAGTTCAGAGCATATGTTTGTAACAATACTGCTAGGGCATTCTTCACTCAGAACTAAGATAATATTGAGTATTTCCTTGAAAAGTTACTTGTTTCAGCTTATTTTGTTTTTAATCATTATCTAGTCAAGCACAAGTTAAGATTTTTTTATATTTTTAATCTATTTTCACTAGTCCTCCCGAGTATTTATTCCAATTCGTGTCTAATTTCACATAAACAACTAATTTGTTCAAACAATGTGCTTAATTATTAATCAAACTGAAAATGAAAAGTTTAAAATGACTGAAGTAAAATAAAAATAAGACAAGGTGAAAACTGATCAAACATAAATTCAATTCAATAATACTAAAGGATTACAGGTTTTAAATAAAACAAACATTTTGTTTCTCTAACTAATCAAACTTTGGAGATTTTTCAGGATCAAAAGCCTAATGAAGTTCATCGTAATCTAAAGCCTCTTTGAACTCGTCTTCGTCTTCTTCAATTTCATGCTCAGAAGAATATACATCATCATCAATGATTTGACCTTCTTCTTCATGTTGCATCCTATACGCTTCCTCCCTCTGTCGATGTTCCTCTTGCCTCCTTCTGAAGGAAGCAGCTTCCTCCCTCTCGTGTTGTTCTTGCTCCTGTTGCCTCCTTCTTAAGGAACCAACTTTCTCCCTCCGGCATTGTTGTTCAAGTCGGGCATTCTCTTCGTCTTCCAGATTCCATTGTCGTTGTTCGTAAGCTTCCTCGACATAGCAATCGTACTCATCATATATATCATCGTAAGGACAATCAACAGGGAACTCTCCATCTGCATTAGCTTTTACTTTGGGCACCACACAAGGTTTCCTGAATAGAACATAAAATATTATTAGTACTAAATGATAACAAAGATATAACGTTAATAAAATAAATAATGATACATACTTGTTAGGAACTGCACTGGTATCTTCAAAAGCAGCATAAAATGTTCTTTTTGATGAAGAAACCATTTTTTGATTCTTAAAATGCCGATAATTAAGGGTTTGTTGTGTTTTTGTTATGATTAATTTCATTACTTAATCCATGTTTATATAACCAAGGATGGAATACAAAGGGTCAGCAGCCTACATAAACATCTAATGCATATTCATGCATGTAATTAATTTTTGTGAAGTACCAAGAATTAGTATTCTCATTAGACGTGTAGAAAGTGTGTGCTTTCTGTGTTTTTAGGGTTTATTGTGTTTTACAAAAAAGCAAAAAACAAGGTCTAGGACTCGAACCCTAGACCTTCCATTCAAACACTAACACACTTAACCAGTTTGGCACATTAACATATTTGGTTCTAAATATGTGACTAATATTAACATTAGTGAAAATAAAGATTACATTTGGTTATAAACATTTGTCACATGAATATTTTACTGTGTGACGTTTTCAATGTGTTGTTCATAGTTAATCCCATTATAATGTGACCATAAGTATAATTTAGATACACATTTCTCAAATATTGTGACTATTGGCAATCATATAGTCACATAATTGTTTGACGATTTAATATGATCATGTATTATATTTGATCATAGTCTTCAAGTAATTGTAAAATATTTGTCACATTTAAATAAATATAGTGACAAATGTTTCAATACCTACTTTCAATTTGCCACACACACAAAATTCATGTGTGGTTAACATTTAACAAAATATACTAGTCACATTAAAATAATGTGTGTGACAACCTTGTTTTCAATTTGTCACTTGTAAAATAAGTCTATGTGACTGTATATGATTTTTGGTCACATTCAATGTGTGTATGACAAATATCTGACACACATGTATACGTATAATGTGACTACTACTTGAACCAGACTTTGATTCGGTAACACTCTCAAATTATTAAGTGACTAACGACTCATCCAAAAAGCATTTGTTAGCCCTAATCACGTAAATATTCATATGCATGACAAATAAAATACGAAATGGTCATGCAAACTGACTTCAAGTGTGACCATTTATTTTTGACTGGCGAATTCAGTCACACAAAATATTTATTTGTGACTAGACGAAATTCGGTATGTGTGACCAAAACCCATTTTTGTACTAGTGCAATAAATTTTGCTAACGAAATGAATTTCAAGTTAATCTATGTTTGTTTACAGCTTGGCATTCTGACTATTACCCTATTTATAACATATAATAAAGTCATTAACGTAACAAAAAATATATAAAATACAAATTTTAAACCCAAGTATACTTATATAAGCTCTAACTCTAGTCCCGCCATCCACCCCTTGCGCCACACACACCCCTAGATGCATATCAGATAATAAATAACCAACATTTTTGGGTCAAATTTTAACACCTTGACTTCAAACTTTTATTGAGTGAAATTTAAAACATGCCTCCAAAATTTTATTTTGTTGAAAATTGAAACTTTGCCTCCAAAATGTTATTTAGTGAACATTGAAATTAACTCCCAAAAATTTTAAACTCATCCCACATTTTTTTTTCATCCCACATTTTTTTCCCGTCCCTTATTCTCCAGCCATCAATAACATCAATAACTATTCTGTCCGGCCATCCACACCAGTTTTAATTTCATTACTTTATAAATCAGGTAATGTTTTTATTAGGATTACAATCTGTAGTGTTCGTATGCATCTGTTTAGATAATTAATATATATGTGATTGGATGTTGGGGTTTTATATTATGCGTTATTGATTCATGCTATGTTCCTTAAACCTTTAAGAATGTTTTATCTTGGATGTGATATATTGGTTTGTTTTGTGATTTGTAGGATATATACGGTATGATTTATCCTCAACACTATGATGGACAAGTCTTGGATAGGAAGTAATATGACTAATAAAGAATATTTTGATGGAGTAGAAGTGTTTATTGAATACGCCAAAAAAAAGCATAGGAGGAGATTAACCGTCACCCAGAAAGTCATAATGGACCACTTAAAATTCTATGTCCCTGTAACAGCTTCTTAAACAACATAGAGGGTACAGTGGAATCAGTAGGATTCCATTTATTCAGACATGGGTTTAATCCAAAGTACATAAATTGGATAAAAGATGGAGAAAAGGACAAGCAACCATGAAATGCCCAAATATTAGTTGATGATACAACAGAGTATGTTGACAACACGGATATCGACACGGAAGCTGGTTCAGAAATTCCAACATATGGCCCAACAATAGTAGAGACGGTTAACGCTACAAAAGATGATTTTGATGAAGATGACATTGCCAAGTTTCAAAAACTAGTAGTAGACGCGGATAAGCCACTTTATGAAGGATGTCCCGACTTCACAAAGTTGTCTGCAGTAGTTCAAATTCTCAACTTGAAGGGTAAGTATGGAGCTTGTGATAAGTTCTTTACTGAATTACTTGTTTTGATTAAAAAGATGCTACCTACTGGTGACGAACTAGTTGAAAGAACTTATCTGGCCAAAAAATGATGCGACTGATGGGGTCAGGATACAAAAAGATACATGTATGTATCAACAACTGCATGATTTACTAGAAAACTAACTCAAAATTGACTGCTTGCTCAACATGTGGGACAACAAGATGGAAGGTCGACAATAAGACAAAGAAAGTTTACCAAAACATTCCAGCCAAAGTGATGTGGTACTTCCCAATTATACCAAGACTAAAAAAATTCTTTAAGATACCAAGTATTGTAGAAAACATGAGATGGCACGCAACAAGGAGGATAACAAATGGTGTTTTACATCACCCTGCAGATTCATAGGCATGGCATACCATAGATGAGAAATTCACCCAAATTGTAGAAGATCCAAGAAATATACTGGTGGGAATATCGGCTGATGGGGTTGACGTCAACTCAGGTAATAGGCATCACAGTGTATAGCCAGTTTTATGTGTCATATACAACCTTCCTCCATGGTTGTGTATGAAACGAAAGTTTATCATGCTTTCGACCCTTATATCGGGATACCCGGGGAATGATATTGATGTTTTCTTAGAACCGTTAGTTGATGATATATATATACCTTATTTGAAGATGGTGTTGATACATTTGATGCGTCAACAAAACAGAACTTTAAGCTTCGTTCCGTTGTGTTATTAACGATAAATGATTACCCAGCACTGGGTACATTATGTGGCTGCCCATACAGTGGATTTAATGGTTACGTGGTATGTGGGAAAGATACACATTGTGTAAGACTTTCCGCCTCAGCCAAGCAAAGTTATGCTGGTCATAGACGATATCTACCATACACCCATCCATTCAGAAAGCAAAGGAAACCGTTTAATGGACAACAAGAAATTGCACTTGCTCTAGTACCAAAGACAGGGGAAGAAATATACAACGAAGTTCAACATATTCAAAATAAGTGGGGAAAAGTAAAGAAAACTAACAATAACACATCAGGTAACCAGGAAGATACAAGAGGCAGAGGTGGGAAAATTCAAAATAACAAAAGAAAAGCAACAGAAGACGAGGGTAGTTCAAGCCAACCTACTGAATCGTATTGGAAGAAATTCAACATTTGGTATCAAAGGCTAAGGTATTAGAGGCATAATCCTGTTCCACATTGTATTGACTTTATGCATGTAGAAAAAAATTGTGGGGAGAGTTTTGTTGGAACTTTTCTAAATGTTCATGGTAAGACGAAAGATGGATTGAAGGTACGATTGGATCTGGCAGATTTGGGTAGAAAACCAAAGCTTTTTGCTAGGCTAGAACAAGACAAAACAACACTACCTCCAGCAGGCTACACATTAACTAATGCTGAAAAAGACAAATTTTGTGAAACGTTAGCCAACCTCAGATTACCACAGGGATATTGTTCAAATTTTGCTAGTTTGGTCAACCTAAGGGAAAGGAAGCTCATTGGACTTAAGTGACATGAATATCACATGCTGATGCAAGAGTTTTTACCAATTGCAATACGTTCAATCATGCATCCACCCACACGACATGCTATTATCAGGTTTTGCTTTTTCTTTAAATCTAAAGGTCGAAAAGAAATCAAATTGGAAGAACTAGATGCGATGCAACAAGAACTAGTTGTGACACTGTGCCTACTTGAGAAGTTCTTTCCTCCGTCATTTTTTAATATTATGATACACTTGACTGTGCACCTAACTAGAGAAGTAAGATTGTGTGGTCCCATATGCTTTTGGTGGATGTACCCATTTAAAATATGTATGAAGGTTATTAAAAACCATGCTAGAAACAGAAACAGACTAGAGGGATGCATTGCTGAGGAGACCATTGCGGAAGAAACTGTAACACCCCCAAATTTATACAACTCAGTACAGCGGAAGACTAGTTGGTGTTACGGGATAGCACATTACTCACATCATAGACAACGCATAATAATCGCGTCGTTTAATAATAAATCATTTCCATTCATAAGATCAAAGTTACATCGGTCCCAAGTCATTATATTTAATATAGGTTTTACAAAGCATTTGAATGGAAATAAGTATTTAGGTGCGGGCCATGAATTCTTGTTGTCTTCCCGAGAATTACCTTCAAGTACCTGAGATAAAACATGTTAAAAGAAAAGGTCAGCGATAACGCCGAGTGAATTCATAGAGTTTAATAAATTCCATCAATATAACTTTGGTAAAAAATTAGTACCAAAAATCAATTCGTACAAATCATTGTAATAGGCCGTAAAATAGCCAAAATCATTTTATACAAATCTTTGTAATAGGCCATAAATAGCCAAAGTCACTTTATATAAATCCTTATCGAAAATCATAATATAGGCATTTGCCTTAAAAATAATTATACGAGCCAATGTCGTAAAAACATCATACAATACGTCTTATAACGTTGTATGAAAATAAAAACCGTTATATGAATATGGTTATGAAAACCAAAACACGAATATAATATCAATAGTATGACCCAGTATTGCTAGTCAGGCAATACATCGTAATTCGAAGCGTCTAATAGTATTTCGTTAGTTTTTGGATTATTATAAGCCGCATGACATTGTTACCTTACTAAACCAAAACGGGTAGCTAACCCGATACCAATTTTGCCCATCTAAAGTAGCGTATCGTCACAAAGGTCACGCTATGGAAATCTTCTCATACATAAATTCGCTTACCAATCAATGTGGCACGACGGGGATCAACCGTCAAGGCGCGAACTGGAATGATCGTCCCCAAATAGTACTATTAAATGCATAAGCGTCTACCAAATACATGTAGTTCACAATTCATGCTAATGGGACTTTTAGTGACATAACCTAACTTTAATAATCCATTTAATTTCATCTATCGGGTCCTTTAATCATTTATCGGGTCATACAATCGGGTCATTCAATCATTCGGGTCCAAAATCAATAAACAAACATTCGGGACAAATGGTGTCCTATTTAATGAAAACTAACATGTTATCTCCCTCGCGGGTTTATAAAACATTTATAAAAACATTTAAAAGAGTGCGAGGCTATGAACTCACGTTGATGTGGGAAGGCGGGTTATCGGCAATTCGGACGTACGGTACGTGCTTCAATCACGGAAACCTAGACAAATAATACTCGTCTTAGACTTTTGTCCAATGACTTTATAAAAATAACAAGTATGTATACATATGATGATTATTTATATATTATGATCAAGTGGGTTTACATACTCTCGTTTACTCATTTTAGTGTTATATGTCGATAACTTTTATACTAGTTTACTAGTTTTACCCATTTACGTGTTTTAAGTCCAATAAACTTATTATAAGTTCCTTAACTTGTTTTAATCCTTGTTATACTTATTTTATCAGTATGTATACTTTCCATGTTGGGCCCAAATGGGTTAAGCCCAATAAGTTCTTTTTACAAGTTTATATCTTATTTAGTTCAATTATTAGTCCAAGTATTAGTCCAATATGTTTACTTAGCTCGTTAATGTCCGTATGCCCTAAAGTTCGGGTTTTATCGGTTTTTACTTGTTATACATGTCTATATATCAGTATATAAGTTTTATAAAGTTTTCATTAGACGGGTCCAACCATCTAAGTTTTATTTAACAAAAACGTTAATTTTTACGGCAATAGCCGAAAAAGTCGTAAAAATCATGTTTATAGTTTTATAACTTATAAAACATAACAAGTTTCCATTTTTATCATTTATACACTTATTACACCTTTTATATATTTATATAAATAGAATCCATGAGTTAGTGGGTTTTAATTTATATTTTATACATTAAAATTTTGAGTGCTTATATAATATTATTATACTTTTAATTTCCAAAAATCTGATTTTTATCTTTACTTTCACCAAAACTGCCATATCTTGAGTTCTATATGGAGATAGAAGCTCAAATTTTTATCACATAAACTACATGATATGTGCTATATTTAACACTCTTATAGCTACTGTTGAATCATCTTCTAAATATTTTTTAAAAATCGTCCAAAACAGTAACTTCAGATATATACCCTAAACTTGTTTTGATCATATCTCACTCATTATTTTGATTCCATTGCATGGCCAACTCTCACATGTGTACAAGACCCATAGCTTACTGTAAATAGATTCTACTTCATCATATTAACAGTCCATGACCTGTTTATTTACTGTTTTATACAGCCAACAAATTTAACCAAGATTTTAACCTTGTTTCTTATGGTTTTTCATCTTTTTATCCATGATTATCAACAACAAATCCCCACATAACATTTTTATCATCATATAATCATCATAAACATATACAATAGGAAATAAAATACATGTTTACATAATCAAAATAACAAGAAGATGAGGAGGACAATCTTTATACCACCAAGTTGATGTAGGTTATCAGTTTGACATGGTTTTTGATGGAGAAACTTGTGCTTAACCAACACCATCTTCAAGACCATCAATCTTTATGATCACCTTGTGGAAAATCAGCCCCAAGACACCATGAATACTCCTCCTTGGATGTTATAAGTACCACCAATCAATAGGGTTTCAAAAGGGCTTCAACATATGCAAGTATAACATAGGATTTCATGGTTGAATCAAGATCAAAGGGTGTTTTTGGGGTGAATATGGGACGGCACATTTAAGCTAGAGAGAGAGAGTTTGGTGTGGTTTTTCATGTAGGAAATGAAGGAATGAAAACTAGTTGTTAGTTTTGTTGTAGTGGAAGTGGAAGTAGCTTAAACATTAAGCTTGTGTGACAAGTGTTTATTTCTTGGTTACAACTTGACACATCAAGTGTTGAGTTGTGATGTGTTGGCCATCCATATTGAGTGGGGTGGGGCAAGATTTATCTTGTCTCATCCCACTAAATTACGGGTATCCCTCGATTATAGTTTCCTCGATTTGCGTGCCCTCGGGTCGTTTTACGAAAAACGTTTTTATAAATTATGAATCAACGTCACAAAACGAATCCAATAAAAAATGTTTCATCAAAAACAGAGTTCGAAAACGTAAATACGTAATACTAAGGTTTCCGGTTTAGTCGTAAAGGACGTTAAAATAAAATCGTAAGTCCTAATCTCTTCTCGTAAATTTTTGAGTTTATGAACCAACTCAAATTTAAAACTCCAAAATAATATTCGCGAATAAATTTATTTTCTGAAATGTCGGACTGTCACCAAAGACGGTGTATGTAAACGTGAGCACGTAACGTTGAATCCTCCGGTTTAAACGTAGTCGATGCTACTTCAAGACGTAAATCCAAATTTCTTCCCAAAAATATGTGAGTTCATATTGTAACATTAAAATAATTTTTTTAAATAATATTCGAGAATAAATATCAATCATAAATTGACGGATTGTCACAGCATTTACCCCTAAACAGGATCTTTGTCCTCAAAGATCATCTTACTACTCGCTTCTTATAGAGTTTAAGCCATGTGGGTATTTCCTCCACATTCGGTCTTTTCTCACAAGTGCAATTCGTTACAATACGCGAGTTTCATCAAACATAACTACGGGAATAAGATCAGGCTAAATGTTGACTTACTTTCTCTATCCATGATGTTCACGGGTTTCTGATGAATGCAACTTTTTGCCGATCTAAGCTTTACTAAGAACAATAAGATTTTCACTTGATAGATATTCCATCAAGTTCGATATACGAAACATAATTCACGCAGTCTTTGAAGTCCTAGGGTAGATCCAGCTTATATGACTTTCAATCCCAACTTTTACATCATCTCAATGGTCCCAAACAACGGGGACTTATATCCCATGATTTGTCAGATCAAGAATTCATTTTTCCAAGTTTTAAAAATTGTGGTATAACTTCGCTACCCATTTGGCACATCAAGATCTACATTTCACATTCATATAACCTCTTGCCCACTACCGGCAGTCAATAATCAAATCCTAATTCACCAATCATTTAAGGTCTCCCGGGTCGGGTATTTTGTAAGGATAGGTTCGCCATCATAGGAACCTTAAACCTAAAAGACATGTCCAACTCGCAATGGGTATATGTCGGATGTCTTCATCTCAACTCTTGCTTACAGAAGCTCTAATATAGATCCTAACAAGATTAGATCTCGATCCTATTACGATGATTATCAATGATAATCTTTCCAAAGGAAAACGATTATACGATCTATTACCAAAGGTCAATCATTCAAACACAAAACAACACTTATATTACCTTGTATCGTTACTTTACCTCGTCCCTTCGATTTGGGGTGGTACATAGTACTCTCATCAAGGTTCGTTCTCAATGATTTCTGAGCAAATCTCTAGAAATTCGTTGCGAAGCGAGGATCTTGATATAGATGATCGATACAGGCATGCTATGTTTACATAACTCTTTTGCATTTATCATTAACGAGAATGAAATTAGCAGATTTGGTCAGTCTGTCGACGATGACCCAAATCGAATTAAATTCAGATGATGACCTTTGCAATAGCTAGACGTTTACTAATGCATGAGGCGATATCTGCCTTCATAATTGCCATTAATACCACTTCTTCAGACAAAGATACTTTTAGTCAAAAATGACATACATATAATACTTATACTTATAAGATTCCAATATAACTATCTCACAATCCTTCATATTTAGGCAACCATAAGTGGTTTTTAAAATATTTAACGCCATTAGCTTCTCAATTCTAATGGTTCACTTTAGCCGCGAACCACTTTTTATTATTTATATTATCCTTTTTACCAACATCGTTTATTTTAATATTGTTCGGCAATTTAGTTTGCACAATCATTATTAAGAAATATATCTTAATTGGTTCTTTATCCTTTTTATATATAATATGTCAGTATCCATATTCACTTCTCATGATGATGTAATTATCATGTCCACAATTCACTCAGATATTCTTTCTATATTATGCGTCAGTAATTACGTTCACTTTCCTGATGAAATAAATATCATAACCGTATTTATTCAAAAGTCTTTCTTCATATCTTCTATGTTTTAGTTTCTTCTCAACTATCATTTTTATCCGTTTTACTCAATCCATCGTCTAAAGCGTCGATAATCATTATAATTAATTATATAATTATTAGTTAATTTTGATGAAGCGTAAACGTAAAAGTTTTAAATTTCTTAGTTCGACCAATTATAAAAAATGTTCAAAATAAATTTGAGTTTAATTAACCAGATTTTCGTTGATTTATCGAAAATAATTTATAAGATTCGTAAATGTTCGAAAAACCTTTGTTTATACTTTGGTCAAAGTTTTCTTAGTTTGAAAAGCAAAAATTGTCGTTTCAAATTTCAAGTTATGATTTAAATGGTTTTCCTCAATCCTTTTTAAGTTATCTTGAGGTATACACAAACATTTACCCCTAAACAGAAGTTTAGTTAAATGGTTTGTGTATAAGGGAATAATCCCTTAAAATCCTTTGTTAAAACATTTGTCAAAACATACTCGCACATTCCTTTTTGTAAAAATCCAAAGTCTTAAAAGGGCTCTTAATTTTTGAAGAGTCTATATACATACATCTTACCATTATTAATCCAATGGTCATTTTATGTAAATGATTAAGTTTTTAATCCCTAAGCGTTAATGGTTCTAATCTTTGAAAAGTCAATATAGCTTCCATTATCTATTAATCACACGGTTAAATCATATAAAGGATTAAGTCCTTAATCACATGTTAAATATTTAAGGTATAGGTTTTCATTGTTTAGCCAATTCAGGGCAATTTATAACTAATTATTAACTAATTATTATTCTTATATACAAACAATTGGTCCTTAATGATCTCAAGCATGAATTTATCAAATCACAGCCTACACACGTGATTCACCAAATTTATGAATACTACATATGTATTAGTCAATCCAAACGTCATCACATGAAACTCATAATGTTCATTACAAGTACCGGATGTAGTGATTGGAATAGATAATCTTCTTCGCGGATGCGAAGTTGATAATAACCATGCCGTGGATCAAATCTTTAAAACATACGCTAGAACCTTGTAATTGATCGAACAAATCTTCCATTTCGAGTTATGGATATCGTTTTCGATTGTCAATTTACTCAGTTCATAGTAATCTATAAATATAAGGAATGATAACACCATAGCTCTTCATGATGACAGGCTTGGTAGAATAAAATCTTTCTCCGATAACTCTCTCAGTTGTACGGTAATTCCTTTAATTTAGATGGTGCTGACGTATAGTGTACAAGTCACAAGTGCAACACCGGGAATATAATCAATACCAATTTCAACTTGCCTTAATGGCAAAAGTCTAGGTAAACCATCAACAAATACTTACTAAAGTTTCAAATAACAGAAACATCTTTTAATAATTCAATATTAGGTTCTTCTAGATTACAATGTCTATGACTAATTCACAAGCATTTACGGTATAACTTCAAGTCTAAAAGCAGGATATGATCATCCATCAAGAATTATTTAGATTACTTTTGATAATCAACATCTTATCTTTTAGGGACTTCTACTCGAGTTCCCATCAATTAAGACAATGTCATCATGTCATAATCAATCAATCCATTCTACTGGCACTGTCAACTTTCCAGTTTTATTGCCGTCGATAAGATGTGAACTTCTCAAAAGTCTAATAATAACTCACAATCATTCACAAAGTCAAGGATATTAGGAGACATAACTAACCTTAAAAGAGTAAGGTCAACGCATAATCTATGCGAGAGAATTTCAAATCAGATACAGACGAAAACATTTAACGAATATGAATATATCCCATGTTTTCATAATTTGAGTACGCATTCGAAAGCTCCTCGGATCGTTACCCAGGTCATTCAAATGAAATCAAATCATAAGAAATGATAAGAACGTCAATACATCCAGTCGGGTATCAACACTCGGTAATTGGATACTTTTCCTAAGAATCTCACTACGAGAGAATTGGACAAGAAAGAATTGTCAATTGTCAAATAAGACAATTTCCATAGATGAGTAAATTCAACTCAGAAGAATAGATGCTACAGGCACATATGTAGGTGTCCCTAACACTATGTCCTTGTTTTTCACTTCTTGCAGATCTCATAAATTTTAATCTTTCGCAATCTTCAAAGAAAATGTAGTGTTTATTCATTTGTTTTAGGGTGACTACTAATCAGTCTTGCATAGTCCATTCCAAATTGTATGTAGGCGCGCAACTATATACAATTTCAAGATTAACGATTCAATACTCAGTTCGTCAAAGTTTTTATCATCATGTTTATAATAAAAACATTTTCATGCTTAATTCTTAAATAAGAATCAAGAATAAATTTACAAAGATTTTCTTTATTATGAAAACAATTAGGTTTTCCAAAGTGTTTCATAAACAACTTCATTTTGATATCAATCACTTTTAAATCTTACTTTGAATAATCCTTATTGTGATGAAAATTATAATTTTCTCAAAGGATACCGTTTTAACTTTATAAAAATAATGTGTGATCTGCAAAAGAGTGATGAAGAGTTGTTCACCGAGAACTTAACTACAATATGATAGGAAATGAGCTTTAGCCAAATAATCATGAGGTGCATGACCTCGATGGCACTAAAAAAGAATAATCCACAACGTAACTCAAATCAAGATGAGTACTTGTTCAATGGTTGCATTACTAATGCGAACATTAGGATGAAGCAATAAAAGATAGATAACATCGATACATGTAGAATTTAGCAATCAAAGGTAGTCTTTTCATTAATCACAAACAAGTCAAAATTGTACCGTAACACATTACGTGTCACTATGTCATACAATTCTCAGAACTCATCCTACCAACTGATATCTCAGTTAAGTTGGGGATTTTTAAAAGATACCACAATGAATACTAATCTACAAGAGTCATTAGGTGTTCCACATGTCCCAGAAGATCCATCGGTCTCAATTCAGAAGAAGATTTCTTCAATATATTTCTTGGACACTGGGCATCCTCATTAGTGGACAATGGCCTAGGAACAACTCTTAACATGAACTAACAATCAATTAAAACCTTATAATTCAATCACAAAACTTAACGACTTATATTAACAATATTATATTCCATACAGGTTAAATTTTACTTCATTCAAGTCTTAACCAATTTTATACTCAATTCGATATCCTACCTCATTTTCCAATACTTTCAACCTTTATTCATAAACCTTAATAGGGCAATAAAAGATCGACATGATCAACACTTAATTTCCAATCCTATAGCTCTTACAACAAAAATTATCAAATGAGTCACTAGTATGAGATGACTCATACATTCAACTTAGGTTTCTCGGAAAGGTACTAGTGCCATGAGGCTTTTGGGTAATGGTTCCAATGACAGCCTCAAGTGCAACAATCACCCTTTCGATTTAAATTTAGAATTGGATGACAACGAATCAGATGACATCTTTCTAGGTGGTAACGTTTTGTCGAACTCCACTCTATAAGGAAAGATCGTCATGACATCGATATCAGATTTAATCTCGCCAATTCCTCTTCAATAACACAATCAACTACTATCTACATTTCTACGAATATCAACCATTTGTTGGGATCATAAATATCCACAACTTGTAATCAATTTACATCATATATATATATAATCCAAGCATATATATATTAAAATAACACTTCTCAGTCTTGGCCTTGTCGGTAACTCGGGAATTCTTCGGCACCGTTATAGTCAAAAGATTTTTAGACATTTTTAGAAAAATGTTTGTAGTTAAAAGATTTTGAAAAGTTTTATTCAAAACCTTAGTTTTAAAAATCTTTCGTTCTCTATAACGAGAGCTCTGGTACCAAACTGTAACACCCCCAAATTTATACAACTCAGTACAGCGGAAGACTAGTTGGTGTTACGGGATAGCACATTACTCACATCATAGACAACGCATAATAATCGCGTCGTTTAATAATAAATCATTTCCATTCATAAAGATCAAAGTTACATCGGTCCCAAGTCATTATATTTAATACAGGTTTTACAAAGCATTTGAATGGAAATAAGTATTTAGGTGCGGGCCATGAATTCTTGTTGTCTTCCCGAGAATTACCTTCAAGTACCTGAGATAAAACATGTTAAAAGAAAAGGTCAGCGATAACGCCGAGTGAATTCATAGAGTTTAATAAATTCCATCAATATAACTTTGGTAAAAAATTAGTACCAAAAATCAATTCGTACAAATCATTGTAATAGGCCGTAAAATAGCCAAAATCATTTTATACAAATCTTTGTAATAGGCCATAAATAGCCAAAGTCACTTTATATAAATCCTTATCGAAAATCATAATATAGGCATTTGCCTTAAAAATCATTATACGAGCCAATGTCGTAAAAACATCATACAATACGTCTTATAACGTTGTATGAAAATAAAAACCGTTATATGAATATGGTTATGAAAACCAAAACACGAATATAATATCAATAGTATGACCCAGTATTGCTAGTCAGGCAATACATCGTAATTCGAAGCGTCTAATAGTATTTCGTTAGTTTTTGGATTATTATAAGCCGCATGACATTGTTACCTTACTAAACCAAAACGGGTAGCTAACCCGATACCAATTTTGCCCATCTAAAGTAGCGTGTCGTCACAAAGGTCACTCTATGGAAATCTTCTCATACATAAATTCGCTTACCAATCAATGTGGCACGACGGGGATCAACCGTCAAGGCGCGAACTGGAGTGATCGTCCCCAAATAGTACTATTAAATGCATAAGCGTCTACCAAATCCCGGTAGTTCACAATTCATGCTAATGGGACTTTTAGTGACATAACCTAACTTTAATAATCCATTTAATTTCATCTATCGGGTCCTTTAATCATTTATCGGGTCATACAATCGGGTCATTCAATCATTCGGGTCCAAAATCAATAAACAAACATTCGGGACAAATGGTGTCCTTTTTAATGAAAACTAACATGTTATCTCCCTCGCGGGTTTATAAAACATTTATAAAAACATTTAAAAGAGTGCGAGGCTATGAACTCACGTTGATGTGGGAAGGCGGGTTATCGGCAATTCGGACGTACGGTACGTGCTTCAATCACGGAAACCTAGACAAATAATACTCGTCTTACACTTTTGTCCAATGACTTTATAAAAATAACAAGTATGTATACATATGATGATTATTTATATATGATGATCAAGTGGGTTTACATACTCTCGTTTACTCATTTTAGTGTTATATGTCGATAACTTTTATACTAGTTTACTAGTTTTACCCATTTACTTGTTTTAAGTCCAATAAACTTATTATAAGTTTCTTAACTTGTTTTAATCCTTGTTATACTTATTTTATCAGTATGTATACTTTCCATGTTGGGCCCAAATGGGTTAAGCCCAATAAGTTCTTTTTACAAGTTTATATCTTATTTAGTTCAATTATTAGTCCAAGTATTAGTCCAATATGTTTACTTAGCTCGTTAATGTCCGTATGCCCTAAAGTTTGGGTTTTATCGGTTTTTACTTGTTATACATGTCTATATATCAGTATATAATTTTTATAAAGTTTTCATTAGACGGGTCCAACCATCTAAGTTTTATTTAACAAAAACGTTAATTTTTACGGCAATAGCCGAAAAAGTCGTAAAAATCATGTTTATAGTTTTATAACTTATAAAACTTAACAAGTTTCCATTTTTATCATTTATACACTTATTACACCTTTTATATATTTATATAAATAGAATCCATGAGTTAGTGGGTTTTAATTTATATTTTATACATTAAAATTTTGAGTGCTTATATAATATTATTATACTTTTAATTTCCAAAAATCTGATTTTTATCTTTACTTTCACCAAAACTGCCATATCTTGAGTTCTATATGGAGATAGAAGCTCAAATTTTTATCACATAAACTAAATGATATTTGCTATATTTAACTCTTTTATAGCTACTGTTGAATCATCTTCTAAATATTTTCTAAAAATCGTCCAAAACAGTAACTTCAGATTTATACCCTAAACTTGTTTTGATCATATCTCACTCATTATTTTGATTCCATTGCATGGCCAACTCTCACATGTGTACAAGACCCATAGCTTACTGTAAATGGATTCTACTTCATCATATTATCAGTCCATGACCTGTTTATTTACTGTTTTATACAGCCAACAAATTTAACCAAGATTTTAACCTTGTTTCTTATGGTTTTTCATCTTTTTATCCATGATTATCAACAACAAATCCCCACATAACATTTTTATCATCATATAATCATCATAAAAATATACAATAGGAAATAAAATACATGTTTACATAATTAAAATAACAAGAAGATGAGGAGGACAATCTTTATACCACCAAGTTGATGTAGGTTATGAGTTTGACATGGTTTTTGATGGAGAAACTTGTGCTTAACCAACACCATCTTCAAGACCATCAATCTTTATGATCACCTTGTGGAAAATCAGCCCCAAGACACCATGAATACTCCTCCTTGGATGTTATAAGTACCACCAATCAATAGGGTTTCAAAAGGGCTTCAACATATGCAAGTATAACATAGGATTTCATGGTTGAATCAAGATCAAAGGGTGTTTTTGGGGTGAATATGGGACGGCACATTTAAGCTAGAGAGAGAGAGAGTTTGGTGTGGTTTTGCATGTAGGAAATGAAGGAATGAAAACTAGTTGTTAGTTTTGTTGTAGTGGAAGTGGAAGTAGCTTAAACATTAAGCTTGTGTGACAAGTGTTTATTTCTTGGTTACAACTTGACACATCAAGTGTTGAGTTGTGATGTGTTGGCCGTCCATATTGAGTGGGGTGGGGCAAGATTTATCTTGTCTCATCCCACTAATTTACGGGTATCCCTCGATTCTAGTTTCCTCGATTTGCGTGCCCTCGGGTCGTTTTACGAAAAACATTTTTATAAATTATGAATCAACGTCACAAAACGAATCCAATAAAAATTGTTTCATCAAAAACGGAGTTCGAAAACGTAAATACGTAATCCTAAGGTTTCCGGTTTAGTCGTAAAGGACGTTAAAATAAAATCGTAAGTCCTAATCTCTTCTCGTAAATTTTTGAGTTTATGAACCAACTCAAATTTAAAACTCCAAAATAATATTCGCGAATAAATTTATTTTCTGAAATGTCGGACTGTCACCAAAGACGGTGTATGTAAACGTGAGCACGTAACGTTGAATCCTCCGGTTTAAACATAGTCGATGCTACTTCAAGACGTAAATCCAAATTTCTTCCCAAAAATATGTGAGTTCATATTGTAACATTAAAATAATTTTTTTAAATAATATTCGAGAATAAAATATCAATCATAAATTGACGGATTGTCACAGATACAATAGAGTTTTTTAGCGAGCATCATAAAACAATGAAATCTGTTGGTTTGCCACCTAATAAAGATGTAACCGATGAAAATGAGGAAGAAATGCCATTGTTGGCTGGCACATCATTCGAAATGAATGGAGAACTATTTGGAAAAGCTCATTTGTATGTACTACAATATACAGATGAACTTTTACCCTATATCGAGTAAGTATTACTAGCACATGTCTATTTCATTTCTATAAATATTCTAAAAACAAAAAAAATAATCAAATAAATTGTTTCGTTTCAGGCGACACAATAACTATTTGAAAATGAATAACCAGGGTAAACAAATAGCATCATGGAGGCTGAGCATTGTAAAACTTTTTCTAAGTGGTTACATGATGAGGTAATTACTTGTATGATGTTTATAATTGTTTGTTTGTTGCTAAATATTAGTTAACTTAACATCTCAAAAACCAAAACTAGTAGTAGAGTATAATAAATAAGCATTTACAACGTAATGAGGCCATCTCCAACTCTCAGTAGCCATTAGAAGCGTTGTCATTAGCTAGGTAGAGGTCCACCAGCACACCATTTCTTTATCTGAAACACTATTCATTAATTGGTGAAATTCAGGTTTTGAGAGAGTTAGCAATATCAAAAGATAGCATATCAGATATTGTTAGGTGGATATCATTTGGACCACGCGCCACCGTAGTAAAATACGATTCATATAATATCAATGGGTATACATTTCGTACAAAAATAAATGATGGCAAAGTTCACCAGAACAGTGAGGTTTGTGTTGAGGTAGAAGATACTCATATATCCAAAGAAGTTGAAACAAAAAAAAACTATTTTATTATCTGGTTTTACAAGAGATATGGGTACTAGATTACCATTTCAGGAGAATTCCTCTTTTTAAGTGCGATTAGGTTAATCACAAGAAACATGCGGTCAAAAAAGATAAGCTTCTTGGTTATACATTGGTAGACTTGAATAACTTAGGCCACAAGGCTGATCCGTTCATATTTGGCTCACAAGCAGCACAAGTATTTTATGTCCAAGACCAGCTACAAAAAGATATGTCTATTGTCTTCAGGACACCTAGCAAGAATTATAAAGATACATATGACGAAGTCGATGAGGAATTTAGTACAATCATTCACCAGAAGAATGATAACATTTTGCCAGGTGTACATGTAGGTGATGGTTCACACAGTGACTACTATCGAGCCGACGATGAAGGAGTTGTCATACGAAAAACCAAGTGAAGCCTGTCATGCTCAAGTTGGCACAATCGGCCTTTTTATCGTATTTAACTTGTTCTTTTAGAGGATAGGAATATCTGAATTCTAGTACTTGTTTAAGGATTTATGTTTGTGTGCATATCACACATTTAATCTTTATTTTTTCTACAAAAACACTTGTAATCTCTTTTATTTGTATATAAAATTTCTTTTAACATTCAGTGGTTCTGAAGGATCGTGTTTTTCTAAGGATTTAGCATTGTATGGATTATCTATTGATATGGATGAGAAATGGTAGAACCTTAGAGAGAGAAAGAAGAGAGATAAAGGAGAGAAAAGATAAGAAAGATGGAAATGTGATTATGTGAAATGAAAGTGATCAACAACCCCTCCTAACATGCTAGGAGGGGGGTTTATATAGCCCACCCTACATGTGGGCTATATGGGCTATACCTTAATACATTAGTGTTGATCCCAAACTTAGATTGATTAAGCTTTGTGTAAACGAGATTAGATCAAGTACTACACGTAGAGAAACCTTTGCTTATGAATAAAGTAACAAAGTGTTATGCGGAATTAACACTTGATCTAAAACACAATGATGTTAAACAAACTTTCACTTGTATTAGAATAATCTTGTTGATTACAATGAAAGGTTTAACTTGCGAATACTATGAAAACTGATATTAAACATTAACCTAAAAGATCTTCTTTTATAGAACAAGAAGTCTTGTACAATAAGCTACGAATCAACTATTCTAGGTAAAGATAAACATAGAAAATACATTGTCGTTTCTATCCTTACTAGAAGTAATCTAGAATATAATAAACGTGTAGCTCACATCTTCCATCAGTGCTTGTCTTCAATCTGTCAACGCTTGACTTTATCTTGTCAACGCTTATGCTGTCAGCGCTCACATTGCTCTTGTCAACGCTTGAGTTGTTCTTGTCAGCGTTCAAGTGTTCTGGCCTAAATTTATTCCCAACAATCCTCCCCTAAACTTGATATCCACTCTTATGATCAAGTTTCTGAATAAACATTAAGAACTTGGAGGAGTCTGACAAACCTTATCATATTGGTAATAAATAAATCTGATCAAATTCTTTGCCACGTCACTTGTATAGTCTATCTCCAACTGGGTGTCCTTCATCTTCTCCAAAACAGCCTTGGATATGAAATACTGAGCATCTACAAGTAAATACTCAGCAAACTTTGTAGAACTCAAATGGTATACACCTGCAGCTGAATATAACCTCCATTGAAGACCACTGAGGTCATCTTCAAGATCCTTCCATATTTCAGGATCTTCTTCTTTTGTCCCACACATTCTTTTGAATGTGGTCCAAAGTTTTATTCCATTGGCTGAAGTTGGTGCTTCAGCCTCATACTTGGTCTCTAGCAACCTCCAAAGGTCTACCAAGTCTTCTCTGTCACAACTTGCAAATAAAGATATGAGAGTGGTAAAAGTGTGTACCTCCTTGCCAAATCTTCCAATTTTCCAGAATCCACATTCATCTTCCTCATAACTTATAATTGGATTCCTGGAATCTAGTGGTAACACATGAACCATATCTGAAGCTTCTAATGGGGAGAGCTTAAGGCTCTTTCTAATGATTGCTTCACTTGGATACAGTTGAGACATATCTTTTGGAAACTCAAGAACAAATCCCTTCTTCACTGGTCTAGGGACTATCATAGCTTTCTTGATTGCCATCTCTTCTGCAAGTTGCTCCTTTCTTTCATCTGAAAGAAGTCTGAAAGTGTTCTCTTCCTGCACTTTCACCCAAATAGGATAAGCCCTATGTTCCAACTCATCAAATGTCAAAGCCTTCAGCTTCTGATGTGTCCATCCAACTCCATGACATTTGAGCAACATAAAATAGAGCTTCCTTCTATCCCTTTTCAATTCAGAGAGAATGTTGCTTGCCCTGTACTTCAACATCACCTTACAATCCTGCTGAACTCTAAGAAGAATTTCCAAACCCCATATCTGATCTGAAATGGTCAAGTCTGGATTATCCATGCAGCTTTCTTCCCAAGAATTGTACATCTGAACTACCTCTGGCATATCAAAATCAATTTGCAACTTCAAATCTCTCAGCCTTTCCTTAGCAAGCTCATCACCATACTCAAGTCTTTCTGGTTCAACAATCATCACACTTGAGTCTGAGCTAGCTCCATCACTTTCTTCTTCAGAAGTCACAACAAATGGTGACTTTTCCTTCTCACCTTGTTCCATCATTTGCTCAGCCAGTCTTCTATCAAATTCAATCTGAGCTGCATGCTTTGGAACAACTTCTTCTACCAACTTACCCTTACCCTTATCTGTTGGTTCAATTGTTGGTAAGGTAGATGATAATACCTGAGTAGGAACATCTTTGATGATATATGATGACTGGAATACATCACCTCCATATGCAGATCTGTCAACGCCCAAATTTCCTCTATCAGCGCCCAAAATATTTCTGTCAGCGTCCAAACTTGCCTTGTCAACGCCCAAATATTTTCCCTCAGCGCCTTGTGTAACCTCCCTCAACATATCTGTAAATGATAAATTTAAATTTGTTGGAGAGATTAAGGACGTATCAAAACCTTTTTGTTCCTTCAATGTAGTAAGAGCTTCAGCAATATCCAATGATTGACCATCTTGACTGCTCTTATCACTCAGATTTCTTGCTTCCTCCCCTTTGGAAGACTCCTCCATACCTCCCCTTGAATGAGCACTCTCCAAAACAACAATCCTCTCCCTCAATTCTTTGAGTTCAAGGCCTTGGTTACTGACAATTTGTACCAAGTCTGCATTTTGCTTTTGCAAGCTAATGCAGACAGCCGTCAATTCTAAAAGCGTCATTGGTTCCAGTCTGCCCTCTTCCAAAATGGGAATTTGACCTCCCAAGTCAGGTTCATTGGGCATGGATGAGGACTTAATTATGGTGGGACTGTCTTGGCCAGCTTCTAAGCCAGAACCAATAGTCTCAGCCTCATCCAGGTCACCAGCCACACTTGTGGTGGTGGTTCTCTCTGCTACATGGCTAGGACCACCAGAGGAGAACACTCCAGCAGTCCTTTGGCATTTAAGCAACCTATATTCTGGTGGTGTGGAAGATGGTGTAGAAGATGGTGTAGATGTAGGTTGGTTAAGGGGTGTTTGGGATTGTGATGGTTGGGTGTCAACGTTGGAAATAGGCATATCAACGCCCACATTAGATGTGTCAGCGTCAAAGGGATTTTGGTCTATTTGCATTTGGTCAGGTGAGGGTAAAGGTTCAGGGATAGGTTCAAGTTGTGGTTGAGGGTCAATATGAGGTTGGGGGTCTGGTTGGGGTTGTGCTGCTGCAATAACAGCAAGCATGGCTGGGGTTAAGGGTAGGTCTCTATGAGGTGGTGAATTCATCTTGGTAAAAATAGCCTTCTTTTGTTCAGGAATCTTATAAAAGTCATTGTGATCCCTTGAACAATATCTTTGAGCATCAAAAACCATTTGCAGAAAACGGGGATAAGCTAAAGTCATTTTTGTCCCCTTGTTTTTACACATTCCTTCAAAAATCATTTTAGACCAGTTATAATTTTTCCCTGTTGTAATACACACAATAGCAGATGCAATGGATCTATTGATCTCATTGTGTGCAGTACATTTGGGACTCAAACATTGAAGAAGAATGTGAATTAGGTACTTCCAGGCTGGGGGAAATTCCTGCTTATGGTACTTATTGAGAGTACCTTCATCAGGAATAGGGTATCCCAAAGCCCTAAGCCCTTGTTCTATTTCAGATATGGGAAGCATGGTTATACCATCAGCATCATTAAGATGCAAGGCCTGGCGTACCAAGGCCTCAGTAACCACCCAAGGTCTCCCATGGACAATAGAATTCAATGTTGTCACTCCATTAACTGTTGAGGAACTAACAGTGTTCCAAAACTGTTTAATGTGTGTGACTGGTATGAGTGGTGCATGAGAAAGAGCATACCTTAAAGGGGATGCATTCAAATACTCCACCATCTGAGTGTATTGAGGGAACAAAGTATTATCAGCAACAAGATAAGCAATCATGTTGTGTTGAGACTTGAACCCCAAATCCAATTCTGCTGAGTTAAATCTTGGTGCCATTGATGAAAGCTGTTAATTTGATGTATAAAAGATGAAGGTTGATAAGAGAAAAATTGTTAGACAAGAATTATAGATACCCTGTTTAAAATAGGAACCAAATTTATAGGAGTGGATGAATGCACGTGATTGGCCCAAAAATAGGCAAAGATTTTCAAAAATCAATCATGAAAATATTGAAAAAGTTTATAAGTTATCTCATGCATTTAATGAAAGTAACAACTCCTAAAATTACGGCTTGAAAATATGTCAAAAAGTTACAACTGGGTAGGTCCCATTGTTTGTCAACGGTCAAATATAACCCATCAACGCCCAACGGCTATAATCTTGTCAACGTTCGCCTAAAGCCATGTCAGCGTCCATTTTGGTCATAACAACGCTTGGAAAAATCTTGTCAGCGTCCAAAAATAAAATTGTTTTAAAAAGTGAAAAATGACCTTAACAAGTAACTTATCCTAGAGAAGATAACCAAAAGCTGATAATTATCATAGGGCGGCAAGCACTGTCCAGTTATGCACACTTGCATAAGCAAGATAGACATAACAGTCCTCTAGTGTCCCTTGCTAACCAAAATTCTTAACAACCAAGTTACCTCATAAAATCCTTGTTACTCCCAGGTAAAACCCATATCAAAAGGATTCCCAAGCCTCCCAACAGACCACAACCAATTCTAGGCCAAAAATGTCTTGGCAGCATGCAAAGTTGATATACTATGCATGCTACAGTGCCTCATGGTTTAGTAAAACTAACCCATACTCACCAGTGGACACAATCTAGAATTGTGATGAGAGTATTCTAAGAATACCCATGAGTCCTAAAGGTTCCTTAAACCTCCCCTTAAACTATGATACATGAGTTCTCAAAATATATATGAACATTAAAAATTTATGTCAAGATAGGAATATAAATATTCCAACCATCATCCATAAACAAAACATGTCCAAATAGCTCTTCAAAGACCCATAAGCAACTCTGTATCCAATGGCATAAAGCTACCATTACCTGCACATTTAGATGAAAACCACAAAACTAACATTTGTTGCTGACAGCGTCCCGACAACACTTAACAGCGTTGAAGGAACTCTTGTCAGCGTTAGACAATAATATCTCCAACAACGGCAAAATAACACTTGACAGCGTTACATTTACCTTTGTCAGTGTTAGAAAAATAATGTGGAAAATCTAAATCATCACAAAGACCAATAACAATGCATTATCCTGTACATACTTTTACAAAAAGATTCCAAAACACATATTAAGTGAGATTAACCATTCCAATATTTGTTACCAAATATTGAAATCTTCCATCATCAAAAGGTTTAGTTAATAAATCAGCTACATTATCTTCAGTATCTACCCTATCTGGTTGTATTAAACCTTTCTCAAAGCAATCTCTTATAAAATGATGTCTAATTTCTATGTGTTTGGTTTTAGAATGATGTACATGATTTTTAATAATGCATAAAGTACTGTTATTGTCTACAAAAATCTTGGTATGCATAAAATTATACCCATAATCCAACAGCTGGTTCTGAATCCATAAGACTTGTCCACAACAAGCAGCTGCAGCAACATATTCTGCTTCAGTTGTAGAGTTGGCCACCACTGTTTGTTTCTTGCATTGCCAAGATATTAATCTGCTCCCAAGAAATTGGCATCCACCAGTTGTGGATTTCCTATCAAACTTGTCACCACCATAATCACTGTCTGAATATGCAATAAGGTCCAATGGAGAATCTTTTGGGTACCATAATCCAAGATCTGGATAACATCTTAGGTACCTAAAAATTCTCTTCACAGCAAAAAGGTGACATTCTTTGGGAGTCACTTGATGGCGTGCACATGCACACACAGCAAACATGATGTCAGGTCTTGAGGCTGTAAGATACATCAATGATCCAATCATTGATCTATAGTGCCTAACATCCACATCCTTTCCAGCTCCAATTTTTCCCCAAGGGTGTTGTCTATCCATAGGAGTGGAAGCCTCCTTTTCATGTGGAGAAAAACCATATTTCTTCAAGATTTCAGCTACATACTTGTCTTGTGAGATGAAGATACCATCTTCTTTCTGCTGAACTTGTAAACCTAGAAAGAAGTTCATCTCACCCATTGCACTCATCTTGAATTTATCTGTCATGAGCTTGGAAAATTCCTCACTCATTTTTGGATCAGTAGAGCCAAAAATGATGTCATCAACATAGACCTGCACAAGCAACACATGTTTTCCTTTCTTCTTTGTAAACAGTGTCTGATCTATGGTGCCCCTTTTGAAACCATTTTCCACCAAATAAGTGGACAATGTACCATACCATGCTCTTGGGGCTTGATGAAGTCCATACATTGCTTTCTTCACTCTATAAACCTTGTCTGGATTCTCAGGATCTTCAAAACCAGGAGGTTGCATGACATATACTTCCTCAACAATTGTCCCATAGAGGAAAGCACTCTTCACATCCATCTGGTAAACAGTAAAATTCATACAAGAGGCATAAGCTAGAAAAATTCTTATAGCTTCAATTCTTGCAACTGGTGCAAAAACTTCTTCATAATCAATTCCTTCCTCTTGTGTATAACCCTGAGCTACCAAACGTGCCTTGTTTCTGACCACAATGCCTCTTTCATCCTTCTTGTTCCTTAGAACCCACCTTGTCCCAATTGGTCTCACATATCTAGGACAATCAACCAGCTCCCAAACATCCTGTATAGCAAATTGGTGAAGCTCATCCTGCATTGCTTCCACCCAACTTGGTTCCTTGAGAGCATCAAAAATTTTCTTGGGTTCTTCCTGTGACAGAAAACAGGCAAACAAACATGCTTGTACAAGAGGGGTATCAACCTTCTTGTGTATATTGGCAATAAATCCACCAAGACCTTGATGGGATCTTCTTGTCTGAACTGGAGCCATAACATCACCAATGATTTGAGATGTGGGGTGATCTTTAGCTGTGGAAGTGAGAACTCCTCCTTCAACAAGTCTGGTGTCCTCAACTTCACGCTCCATGTTGCCAATATCTTCTTCCTCAGATTCTTCTTGATCAACATAAATCCCTTCATGAACACTGGAAGGTCCACCTTGTTCAAAATGGGAAGAGAAAAGCTGTGTAAAGGTGTCTCCAAAGTCTGATCCTTGTTTATCAGCGTTTGGGCTAACAACGCTCGAATTGTTGTTGTCAGCGTTGGAGCCATCAGCGTCTGAATTGGTCGTGTCAGCGCTTGATTTCCCTTTGTCAGCGCTTGAAGAATCATGCATGTTTGTACTTGGTGGTATCTGAACACCACCATTATCTTTTCTAGCAGCAGCAGCAGCAGCATAATACTCATCTGTCCATATAGGAAGTGTAACATATTCTTGTGTGGGAGATGATTCAACTGCTGGTGGTCCATCCTCCTTAGCAACCTGTATACCTGAAACACTACCAATTCTCTTTTCCAAAACACTTGAAGTTACCTTCACAATGTCTGGATCAGTAACAGGCATATAATTTAAAGCTCTAGACAAAGGTTCTAAGTCAAACAACCAATTTGGACCACTCTCAGGATCACTAGGTTTACTTTCTAAAAATCTAACATGTACCTTTTCAAGTATACGTTTTTCCTTTTTAATGTAAACCCTATATCCTTTACTCTGCACTGAATAACCCATGAAGTAGCCTTCATCACCTTTTGAATCAAATTTACCTAGGGCCTCACTAGTTTCTAACACAACTACATGACAACCAAATGGCCTAAGAAAGCCAATATTGGGCTTCCTTCCCCAAAGTAATTCATAAGGTGTCTTATTATGTATCTTGTTGACCAATGCCCTATTTTGAACATAACAAGCTGTGTTAACAGCTTCAGCCCAAAAGGCTATAGGAAAGTGGGCATCAGCCAACATGGTTCTGGCTGCTTCAATAAGGGTCCTATTCTTCCTTTCAGCAACCCCATTTTGTTGTGGGGTTCTAGCTATGCTAAACTGCCTAGTAATCCCTTTCTTGGCACAAAAATCATCTAATAACTGATTTCTAAACTCACCCCCATTGTCACTTCTAATAATTTTGACCTCATTACCATTTTTCTTTTCTATTTGGGTAATGAAATTAATCAGACTAAGGGCAGTTTCACTTTTCTTGGCTAAAAAGAAAGTCCATGTAAACCTGGAGTAATCATCAGTAATCACAAAACAATATGATTTACCCTTCAAACTTTCTATATTAGTTGGACCAAAGAGGTCCATATGCAATAAGTGAAGAGGTTTAGAACTAGAGTGCACCTGTTTAGACCTGAATGAGACCTTGTGCTGCTTGCCCTTAAGGCATGCAACACAAGAGTGGTCATTGTGGAAAGCCTCTTCAGGCAAACCATCAACTAAACCAAGCCTCACAAGTCTATTAATATTCTTAAAGTTTATGTGCCCTAGTCTCCTGTGCCAAAGATTACTTTCATCTACTGAGGCTTTAGCATACAGACATGACATTTTATTATTTACCTTAATTCCATTAAGATTCACATTATATATGTCTTTATGCCTTGGTGTTCTAAAATCTATATATTTCTCCTCAGGGAGCTTATAATCTTTGCTTAACACCAAGCACTCAGTATCTGTGAAAAGAACCTTATTTTTGTTATCACACCCTTGTGATACACTAAACAAATTATAATCCAGATCTTTCACCAAGAAGACATTATCAAAACTAAGATTGTTTGTGACAAGGGTTCCTTTTCCCGTGATTGTGCCGTAGCCACCTCCAAAGTATACCTTATCACCATCTTGAATAGGAGAGAAATTGGTCAGATAGTCTTCCTTTCCAGTCATGTGCCTTGAGCATCCACTATCCCAGTATCCATAGTCATTGATCTTCTTCTGAATGCCCTGCACATAAAGAAAACACATTAGTTTTCTTTGGGAACCCAAGCCTTAGAAGACTTGGATTCATTTGGTTGTTCAACAAGAAAAGACTTGGTTCTCATAACAACCCCATTTTCATCCCTGTTTGAATGAAATTCCCAGTTAACCCCAATTGGTGTTGACAATGCCTTAGAAATATAATGAAACCTGTTGCATGTCATAGAAATACCAGTAGAATTAGGGTTCTGGTCCTGTTTTGGTCTCCATGTTAAGCTAGTAGAAGCTTTAGACCTATTTCCCTGTGGTTGCAAATACCTAGGCTTAGCAGTGTTTCTATCAGCGCTGAAATTTCTCTTGTCAGCGCCCCGATTGCTCTTATCAGCGTTGAACCTAGGGTTTGCTACAGGAACCCATTGCCTATTTGACTAAGTGTTTGACTTTTGAAAAGGTCTTAGGCCTTGTGTGTTAGACCCTCTAGAAAAGAATGGGGCTGGTCTAACAACTTGTGAACTTTTGTTCACAAAGGTATTGGGTCTGACAGTGTTTGACCTATGTTGACTTTTGTCAGCGCTGAAATGGTTCCTATCAGCGTTGACATTGGAAGCGTTGACACATCTGTATGCCAAATGTGAGAAGCTCCCACATGTGTAACAAGCTTTTCTAGACATAGTCTTAGGTCTAGAAGCAAAGAAGCCTGTTCCATGATCACTAACTTGGCTTTTTGGAGACCTAGTATTCCTATACATCTCTGCATACTTAACACTAGGTTTTCTAACAGCTTGTGGGCCAAGGTCAACAGGTTTGCCAGTGGTAGGGTGTGTGATCTTAATAGGTTTAGGATCATCAATTGGTTTTGTAATTGGTGTGGGCTCATTTGGACTTTCACACAACAACCCTCCCTTAACAAACAAAGTGTGATTAGCTTTCTTCCACTCTTCTAGGTCAGTCAGCTTTTGCTGATATTCCTCAACTGGGGAAGCCACTCTAGGTGGAGGAATAAACTCCTCCTCTTGGCATTCTGGCAAGCCAGTCCAAGATAAGTCCTTTGATTGGACACCATAGAAATCCCCAGCTGGTGGTGGAACAACAGTATAATTATTCATCCCAATCCCACTCATATCCTTAGAGTCTCTTTGTTTACTAACACACTCTCCTAGGGATTGTGTGGCCTTATCAAATCTCTGGATTTTAAGACTCACATTATCTTTATTTTTGTTAGCCTCCTCTAACTGAGCTATCAAATCAAGATTAACCCTATTTACTATATCTTGAACATCCTTACTCTGATGTAACTCATGTTTTAAGATATTTATTTGATCCTTTAAATCAAACTCCATTTTCTTATACTCAGATACTGTCTTTTCTGTTTGGGTAAGAGCAACTTGATAGTTAGATACTTTGCATCTTTCAGTACTTGCCTCATCTAACAATTTAACTATCTCTTGTTTTAATTTTTCAGTATTTAAACGACAACCCTTAGAACAGAAAGCATCATCATATACCTCATTATCTGATGAAGAGGAGGAGTGTGCCATGAGAGCATATTCAGCATGCTCTTCTTTAACTTCAGCAACCAAAGCTCTGTCCTCTTCCTCATTCTTAGCCATCCAGCTCCAATCCCATTCTCCAACGCCATCAATTTGTTGAACAGCAACCATGGCCTTGGGATCTGGGTTCTTAATCATTTGGCTAGAAGGCTTCCCAGCATCAGATCTCCTTGGAGATCTACATTCCCTCATAAAGTGCCCCATCCTATGACAGTTGTAGCACTCCACCTTGGACTTGTCAAATCCAGCAACATCCTTAGCATTAAAGGTCATCTTCTTCTTGAACCTTTTATTGAACCTGTTTGCTCTTAAACTTACAAGAGCCATTGTCCACTTGATGTCCATCTCTTCCAACTGTTCATCACTTATCTGCTCAAGATCTTCATATGTAATCCTTGAATCACTGGGCAGAGAAGCAATGAAAGCACACACAGTATCAAGATCAAAACCAGCAGGTTTAATTCTATCAGCGCCATGATTGTGTGTGTTAGCGCTTGAGTACAAAGCGTTGACAGGATATGATCCAGCGCTGACAGATTGACATCCAGCGCTGACACCTTGAGATCCAGTTGTTGAATGTCCATAGAAGTTCATGGAATCAAATTGGCCTTCACTTTGTGAAAAGAAGGCCATGTTGCTGCTGGAAGATTTGTTATCACTCTCCAATTGCCATTCGTTCTCCAACAGCCTTAGCTTGTTGAAGATGTCATCAAACCTGGAAGTCTTGTGGGTGTTATTGACAAGAATAGATCTTGTCTCAATCTTCCATACATCACCAAGGCTTTTGAGAAAAGTAGCATTCAATTCAGGGTCATCAATTTGTTTTCCCATGAAGGAAAGTTGACTTGTGATGTCAAGAAGTCTACTTCTCACACTGCTGAGATTCTCATTAGGTTGAGCTTTAAAGACAGCATACTCATGCAGTAGTTGCTTCTTCTTTTCTTCTTTTGTATCAGCATTGCCACCATGTGCTACTTCAAGAGCTTCCCAAAGCTCTTTTGCAGACTCAAATCGCTTGTACTTGTGCTGATTCTCATGACCTAGGGCATGTTTCAAGATATTCAAGATTTTCATGTCCACCCTTTTCTTGGCTATATCTTCAACAGCAACAGCTCTCCCATCTTCAGGCTTTTCCACCTTATCAGATTCAGGACAATTAGGAACAGCTGTCCTTGTGGCAATAGCAGCAGTAATCTTTGCTGCTTTATCGAATGTGTTCCCATATTCGATAATTTCCCAAAGAGTGTAGTCATGAATAGCTATGTATTGCTCAAAATTGGACTTCCAAAGTTCAAAGTTCCTGGCATCAAACATGGGAATTTTGATACTAGGGTTTGAGAAGTTGTTTTGCAGCAAAGCAGGAGGTTGATTTGTGCCAGACATGATGTTTTTAGGGTTTTGAGAATTTAGGGTTTTTAGGGTTTGGTGTTTTAGGGTTCTGCGTTACTTAAAGATCAAAAGTTTCTCAACCAGGCTCTGATACCACTTGTTGATCCCAAACTTAGATCGATTAAGCTTTGTGTAAACGAGATTAGATCAAGTACTACACGTAGAGAAACCTTTGCTTATGAATAAAGTAACAAAGTGTTATGCGGAATTAACACTTGATCTAAAACACAATGATGTTAAACAAACTTTCACTTGTATTAGAATAATCTTGTTGATTACAATGAAAGGTTTAACTTGCGAATACTATGAAAACTGATATTAAACATTAACCTAAAAGATCTTCTTTTATAGAACAAGAAGTCTTGTACAATAAGCTACGAATCAACTATTCTAGGTAAAGATAAACATAGAAAATACATTGTCGTTTCTATCCTTACTAGAAGTAATCTAGAATATAATAAACGTGTAGCTCACATCTTCCATCAGTGCTTGTCTTCAATCTGTCAACGCTTTACTTTATCTTGTCAACGCTTATGCTGTCAGCGCTCACATTGCTCTTGTCAACGCTTGAGTTGTTCTTGTCAGCGTTCAAGTGTTCTGGCCTAAATTTATTCCCAACAATTAGATCACGAGCCCGATACTTGTATCTATATTTGGAGTCACCGATCCTTTCTAAATACGTAAAAACGTATTTCCAACAATCTCCCCCAAAGGGAGGTCACTCCAAGTTACAATGTCCTAAATAGTCTATAGCTCGTGATCTATGCTAATAATGATGTGACCGAGACTTTCCTTGGAAAAACGTATTTCCAACAATTTCCCCCAAAGGGAGGTCACACCATTTTACAAAATCTTAAACCTAGCATACTATGCTTGAGTCTTCGTTCTTGTTCTTGTGAATATGCTGATGAGATCTTTGACTTTGGTCTTGAGCATGTGTCCTTGCTTTGACCTTGTGCATTCGTCACTTGTGATATTTGTCTCTTCGTGACTTCATGTTCCACATACTTATACTTTTATAAATTCTTGAAAGCTTTAGAGTTTGATACAGCGGAAGACTTGACTTTTAGACTTTCTTGAATTTTTTGAAGTGTTAAGTGCAGAAAGCATAAGCATGTGTTGACGACTTCTTCTGGATTGAACACCGCAATGCCACCTTCTTGTTACGCTGCATAAGACAGTTAGCAACAAAACATATACACGGATGAAATGGCCTTGAACATTTCATTCTAATTCGGTAGCATTTTACCTCCGGTCGGTGAAGACCGTTGGACGATATAAAATATCGTACTTGTGACAGGTAGTTTCAATTAAGAACCTCCTTGACAAGATTTCGCGGGTAAACCCGTTCTCTTTATTCGACCGTCCAAAGCTGACTGCGAACATAAAGAGTGAATCATTTGGATAATAATATCCGCATGATTTGAAGCCGTCAATTCATGTTCCTGGAACAAGTGAAGTTCAATCAAGAACCACACCATCATTGCTTTCCAGTTGTCACAAGCTTGATTCGTATAGAATCTTGCAAGTTACCTACCAAGTGCTGTTTGAGGTTAACACTAGAAGGATTTCCACTCATCACTGTGAACACTAAGGTATCACTCTGAGTGTTCTGGCAAGATCACTAAGATATTGCGTAGAGGCCTGGAACATGTTTAAATTCATTTAAGAATTAAACCACTGTTGCTTTCCAGTTATCACAAGTTTGATTCATAAAGAATCACACAAGTCACCTACCATGAGCTTTTTGATATTCGCTCAAGAAGGATTTCCATCTTCATTGTGAATACTTTCGTATTACTCGGATGTTCAGTCAAGATCATGAAGATTTTGCGTAGGACTCTTAAGATCTTTCTTACTTTTCACAGTGTGTGAAGAAGCAAGGAAATATGAAAGTGTGTCCTAATGAGATATTTGATGATCTCAAATGGCTCTAGACTCGATCGTGCTTTTTGGATTTTTAGTGATCGGAGGCTGGAGAGGAGTGCCACTATTTCAATACCAATTTATTCGGAGTGAATAAATCAATAGATAACGTGTTGTCTCCGTGTGATTAAAACAAATATCTTTTAAGAGATATCTGAGTTAGCTAGGATGGGTTGTGCCTTGCATCACTGGGTCCATGATGTTTGTCTTCAATATCAAGAATCATTAAACAATGATCTTAATAGCATATGTATTGACCCGATTTCTGCCTAAGTTGTAAGGAGGGCTTCTTTCTTTACACCCTTTATCTTTACAATTCTTTTTCATTCTTCAACCCCTTCAATGCTTACCAATACGTCATCACTAGCACCTTGTTGTGATTGTTCCAGTGCTAACTTAAGTACTTGGTCGGCATTCAGCTACGTTCACAATCTTTCTCCATCTTTCCTAAGGACTACTATTTCTAGCTATGGAATGTCCTTGGGAAGATTTCTCTGGTTCTAGAGGAATCATTGGACTTTAACCTATCCTACCATCCTTATGTCACCACAATCTTCACCGTCGTGAATAGAGATGTTTTGGGTAAGTGTATGTCACCATGAAATCCATTTTGAAGTGCAAATCCATTTTGCTCCCCCTTAACATTTGCCACGATATCCGAAAACATTTCGCACATGTAGGGATGAGCTGGCACGTTAAGTCAAACCATTTGTGATTAATTATTTCCCATATTAAATCACATTTTCTCCCCCATATTAAAAATATTAACCCAATCGATGTTTTTAATATCAATTGATTTAATAGCATTTTAAGAAAATTTGGGAAGAAAAATGCAAAGCCATATATCTTCATGAATTACACAAGCTCCCCCTCAAATTAATGAGGGACTACTTGAGACGTAATTAAATACCTTTTAAACACAAGTGTAAGGTATTTATCACGTGCAAAGATCATATATGATAATTAATTCACAAGATTAGCGATTTACGAGGTTGGACCTGAATGATGGAGAACATCATATGAAAGAAGCACATGGTTCTTGTTCACGAATGTTGGTCTTCCTCGTAACTTCTGATATTATCTTCTCCTTTACACCACATGGACAATTTGATATCGTTGTCTTGACACCAACTTGTGAACATTGGCACTTTCGGCATCGAATAATCTGAACGCTTGACAATTGCTCCCCCTCAATTGTTGACCCGTGTTCTACTTAAAGAGCTATAGTCGTCCTTTAAGTAGTCGCATCGTCTAGTATGTAGATATCAATTGCACCAAACTTTGTATTGTGGAGTTGATAACTTCGGATTCTGAAGTCAAAGCTTTCCGGTGAAATGCTTGACTTCAATGTCAAAAGCGGGTTACTATCGGAAATAATAGCAAACCATATGGAGCATGTTTTAAATCTTTTAAACTTCAGCTCGAACTTTATTTACAACCCCGTGTCATTATTGAATGACATTTCTAGTATCGTAAATATTATCGATTCCAGAAGACATGCTCTTTTTATCAAAACATTTTGAACACACAATTTTGAAAGATTTAGAAAAATATTTTGAGAAATTCTTGAAAAATTGTGTTCAAAGTTTTTGAAAAACAGTTACTTGAGCTTAAGATGTTGAATATCTTACAAACCGAGCTCAAGTCCGAGAAGTTTTAAACTTCCCGTTGTTAAGGATAAGTTACCATCGGCGATAAACTTTCCTTTTAAATGAAGGACGAGTCCCAAGCTGACATTTGCTTCGTGTTCATAAGCTTGAAAACTTTGACTGTTTTAACGGAAACTCATGACCGAGAAAGGTTAATTTCTCGTTATGAGGAAAAGTTCTCTTATTTAAAAGATACACTTTCCTTTCTGAGCTTAAAACTTCGAATGTTTTAATAAAAGCTCATGACCGAGAAAGGTTAATTTCTCGTTATGACGATAATTTATCATAAAAGATAATCTTTCCTTTATTTAAAGTTCGAGTTACAGTCTGACATTTAACTGTAAGTCATTGTGCATGAGCTTAAAAACTTCGAATGTTTTTAATATTAGCTCATGCCCGAGAAAAATTAAGTTCTCGTTGTAAGGATAAGTTTATCATCGACGATAAACTTTCCTTTATTTGAAGAACGGGTCAATGTCTGACATTTAACAAAGAACCATTTTACACGAGCTTAAAACCGTTGAATAGTTTTAAAGTAAGCTCGTGTCCGAGAAAATTTAATTTCTCGTTTTTGAGGATAAGTTTATCATCAGCGATAAACTTTCCTTTATTTGAAGATCGGGTCATCATCTGATATTTAATGAAGAGCCTTATACACGATCTTAAAACCTTTGAATGGTTTTAGGATAAGCTCGTGTCCAAGAAAACTTAATTTCTTGTTAAGAGGGTAAGTTATCGTTGCGTAGATAAACTTCCCTGTCTCTGAAGTACGGGACATCGTCTGTCATTTAATGAGGAGCCAGGTACACGAGCTTAAAACTTTTGAATAGTTTTAAATTTAGCTCGTGTCCGAGAAAAATTAATTTCTCGTTTTGAGTGTAAGTTATCGTTAACGGGATAAACTTCCCTTTCTCTGAAGTTCGGGTCACATACTGTGATTTGAATGTGAGCCATTGTGCATGAGCTTAAAAACTTGGAATGTTTTAATATAAGCTCATGCACGAGAAAAATTAATTTCTCATTGTTAGGATAAGTTTATCATCGGCGATAAACTTTCCTTTGATGAACGAGTTACAGTCTGTGATGTGACTGTAAGTCCTTTGTAAGCTTTAACCATGAATCCCCTGAGATATTAGTTTCTCCGATATCTGCTTCTTCAGCAACCAAACTCTAAGAGTGTCCATTGTTGAACGGTATATGATTGTAGTAAATTACACCTCTTGTTTAGTTAAACAAAGAGAGTAAAATAGGGAAAGTATCGAGTGATGATTTAGGAAAATCAACACTAATGACCCTTAATGAAATGAAAGTTCGTTTCCCAAGGAGGTATATGTGTGTGACTAAGATGTACAAGATTTGAGATTAATATTTGGTTTGGAAGGGGGATGACAAAAGAAGATGACGAAGACGTAAAAATAAAAATAAGTACTACTAGAAAGTTCACCAAAAATAAAAATAAAAAACGTAAAACCTTAAAAACCACAAAAATAAAAATAAATTCTAAAATTACCAAAAATTCACCAAAAATCAAAATAAATAAACTAAGAGTTTACCAATGATCAAAACTTTTTCAAACCTTTTAAATAATTAAATATTTAATTTTTAAATGCTAATTAAAGCCCTAAAATCAAATAAATTATCAAAAAGCCCAAATAAAGATTTTTCAATTGGTAAACCTCAAAAATGACTTAAAAAGATTAAAAACTATTTTTAGAAATTTTAAAACTAATAAAAACTATTTAAAATGATTTAAAAAACTATTAAAACTTAAATTAATTATAAAAAATTAATCTAAAAGAGATAAAATTATTCTAAAAGTTGCTAAATTCCTATTTTAATGTATTAAACCTAAGAAAAATGTAAAAAGTTGGATAATGTGAAATTTTAAAAATAATAATAAAATAATATAAAAAATCCAAAAATTCTAAAAACTTGCAAACTAGTTTATTTTAACCTAAATAATCAGAAAATCAAAGTGAAATTACCAGAATAACCCTATTGGGCCCTTAAATGGGCCAAAACCAAAAACAGTCAACCAAATTGGGCTTTTGGGCCCAAAAAGTCAAACTTGGCCCAATTGACTTGGAAAAGCCCTATCTGACTCAAAATTCAATTCTACGAACAAAACTCTAAAGGCCCAAAAGCTGAAAATGAGCTTATCACAGCTTATTAAACACTCAGCTTATTCTTATTGGGCTTTTCAGCCCATTAAGCAATAAGCTAATGCCATAAGCTCTAATTTGACACACAACCTTCTTTTGGGATGCTTATGAGATCTGTAAAAAGAAATTTTGAAAAAGCTAACTCAATAAGCCAGAAATAAGCAAAGTAAAAATTCACTAAAAGACAAAATAGTCGTTTTAGAGATTTAGGGCACCTCAGGACTTGATTCAACTTGTAAAAGATTTCAAATGGACTCAATAAGCAAAATCAATCAACAAAAATCCAATAAGCACAACCAATAAGCCAGAATAAGCACAAATGAACTTATGAAAAAGTCAAAGGAGTTGGTTCTCTAGTCAAACGTTAAAGTCAACCCACCAAATGCTCCAGTATGAACAAATGGGTCAAAATATGAGCACCTATTACAAAAACAAAGTTGTTGCTGGTTGGAATAAGCTATTATAGCTTATTGATAAGCTGAACCCAATTTTACACTATCAGTGGCAACTAGCAGGGGAAAGGAGTTCCCACTGCTTTGACTATTTGACCAAGCTAATTTGAGAGTTCTGGTTTGATTCAATTGGAAACAAAGGCACCCTTGTGATCAGTGAATCACAAGGAGTCAATAGCAACAAGAAAATCACAAATTGGTTCACACAATAAGCCACAATAAGCCAAACAGTCACCAGATATGCACCAGATATGGAAATAAGCAGTTAAGCACTTAATAAGCAGATTTAGACTGAATAAGCCAACCAAACTTAACAAGATGCATACACAAACTATATAAACTATGAATAAACATAAAGCAACAAGAATCAAACACTAAATCAAAGTAAATAACAAGATCAAAGCATAAAATGTTACTGATGAACAATGAACATATGCAGAAACAAGTTTGCTGATATATTTGGCACTTGTTAGCCCTAGCCTAAGCTTAGATCTAGGTGTCCTCAAAATCCTAGCCAATTTTACCAAGTATTTAAGATTTTATAGAAAAATTATGAATCTATGTGTTCAAAACCTCAAAACCTGCAAACTTATGAACAATACCACCCAAATAACAGATACCAACACTTGCTTACAACAAACAACCACTTAGCAAACCATAAATCCAAATAATACAGTAATCCCAAACACTCCTTAATCTACCACTTAACAAAGAAACTTGTGATTTTAACTAATAACCTACTGATTTTAATGATCAAAAACACTTACTAGGTAGCAACTAACACAATCAAACACAAAAATCACCAGCTCAAACACAAATACTCAAAATCAAAGCACCAAATCCAAAACAGGCATAAACATGAAATTTTTAGGGGAATCTTAATCAAGAGATTATACCTGCCTTCCACAACATCCTAGGAAGGCTAGCTATGCTCCTTGGACCTTGTTCAACAACTAGAACAAGACCAAGGTACTTCAACAAAGGTGATGCAACACTGCCTTGGTTGATGGTTCAAAGTAGAACCTCAAGGACTTGATGTCTTCAACACAAGCAACAAACAACTCAACCAAGGGCTCTAATCCCTTCACAAGCTTGGTGTCAACAAGCTTGTAAGAGCTTATAGCTTATGGCCAAGGGTTAGTACACAAAATAAGCTAAAACAGAACCTAGGATTTCAAGGTCTTTCAACCTTAAAAACCTTATGAACCAAGACGTGCCTTAACCACAAGATTAAGGTAGGTCTTAACAATCAAATGGAACTCAGAATTAGGCTACTCAAACACCAACTTTTAATCAAATCAAAAAGAGAATTCAATATTTTCAGAAATTAAAATTTTATTAAACTTAAAAAGGAATTACAAAGATTGATAGCCTAAAACTGGAACAAAGGGACTCTCACATGTTGAGGTCTCCTTTTATAGGCAAATGCCTGGCTACACTATTCACAAACCCTAGATGTGATTTCTATAAAATGCCCTTGAGTCCTTGAGTGCGTTTGTTGTTGATGAGCTGTCTAAAGTGATCCCAATCGTTCATTTTAGCTTTGTGATCAAGCAAAGACTCTCATCTGTTGATCTTAACACGTGGCATGACTTGGAGGGCAAGTAGTCATGTGATGGGTGAAACGGTTTGAATGGTGGGGTCCTTTGGGTGAGTGGGAGTGCGAGTTTAGGCATGGGATAGATTCGTGTGAAGGTTAATTGTGTTTTGGTGTAGGTAATTGTAAAAACCCCCTTGTTGGTAAAAATTTAAATCTGGGTTCATACGTGTGAATAGTGACACGTTTGATCCGATTTTAGTGGGGAAATTGTGTTTGGCGCGTGTTTGTTTAGTTTAAACTTACAAACTTGGCAGTTTTGGCCCTTTTTCTTCCTTTCTTTTGTCACTTGTGTATAAAAGTCTGTCAGCGTCCAAATTCTTTGTAACAACTTTCAGCCTTTGTCATTTTTGGCACCAAACTTTCCAAAAAGTGCTTCAAGGGTTATTTTTGACAATTTTGCATATTTCAAGGGCTGATTTTGGACAATGTTGATCTTCAAAGGTCTTCAATGTATCTTTGGCTTAATGAGGGACCATAATTGACAATTTGAAATTGTTGAGGGACTAATCTTGCCATTTCTTCAAAGTTGAAGGACCTTTTGTGTAATTTTGACAAAATTAAGGGACCAAACTTGTAATTATCAATATACAAGGGTTTTAAGTGTCATTTCTTCAATAAATAAGGATCAATGTTGTTTGTCTTCAAGTCATCAAGGGTATTTGTTGAGTTTTCATGAATTAGGGCCCGGTTCTTTGTACGGCTTCGTTTCTCGTGTCCGTTTTTCCTTGTATCTTGTGATCTTTTGTCTTTTTCACGATATCCATACCTAAAATACACAAGTAAACAAACACAAGCATATATATGGTATTTTATGACATTTTTATGCATTTAAAGCCCGAAAAGAACGATGAGATCATGTATAAATGCCATCTCATCACTCCCCCATACTAAGCCATTGTCGTGCCCTCACGCAATGCTAGAATAAAGTATCTAAGCATCACCAAAGTTCAATTTTATTAACCTTTATTGAAGAGCAAAAGACTTGCAACATACTTCGAAGATGTGTAAAGACATAATGTATGATTTTCATCACAAAAAGTGACTTTTAGGGTCAAAGAATAGAAACAAGTAAATGTCCCTTAGAGTAAACTTCGTCATCCTTGATTGTCATGCATTCTATGCTAAGTGAAAAAACGAGATCATTGTTGGTACAAGTCACAATGCTAACACTACTCATACGTCCAAATTGTGTAATACTTTTTCTCCCCGCAATCCTAGTTATTATAAAAGGAAATGGGTTACTAGCATTTTTTATCTATTTTTCATGGATCACAAGTGATTCATATTGACTTATTTGAGTAGTTATTAGTCCGAAAGCAAAGTAGCACGATTTGATCAATAGTTAGCCGAAGGACAAAATCTTTTAAAACGGCTTCTCGTGTATCTCCTTAAGTTCATATCTTGGCATAACTCGTGTCACGATTTGAGACCTTTCTCGGACCGATATTTGGCATGTACTTCATACTTCAAATCTTGGGAAGACGTTCTCGAAATTATGGTCTTCTCTTCATATATTTGGAATTTCTTCACTTGACGTTTTTGAGAGATTCTTCATATTGGACCACGACTTCATCATTTTTCTTCAATCTTTACTTTGGATTTTGATATACAACGATCCGCCTCCTTTTCAGACTTGGATATATTTATCCTCATACCTTGTTAGGGTCTTTTTGGATAGACTTTCTCCATGATCTTTAGGGGAGTAATTGATTTTCGTCGTGTGTCTCGATCCTTCATATTGATTTAGGAATAATGATACTTCACATCATCTTTGGATCTTTAGCAAAAATAGAGCTCCTCATGCCTTGTTAGGGCCTTTTTGGATAGTCGCCAATCTTCGCGTCCCGCTTCAATAAGTTATGCCTTGGCTATGAACTCTATTCAACCCCGAGCAACTTTTAAACGATCTTGCGCTAGAGGCTAAGTAACCTTTCAAATCGTACGACCTTACTTATTGCAATTATGATTTATTCCTAATGCATTGATCTTATGGGAAGAAAAAGCCACAATTAAAAACATATGAGTTTTTGAAAGAACACTTTCATGTTCTACGTTTAGCATGATCACTTGTCTAACTCTATCATCTCTCGTTCTTCACTATATAAAGACCTCTAATTAAAGAGACTCGTGAATACTTAGCCATGCAAGTCAAAATTAAGCCAAATTTGGATTAGCTTTCATTAAGACTATATCAAATCAAAGTTTTTGGTTTTCAAGCCACCTATAGGATCTTGCACTTTCTTGGACTTTTTCAAGTTTAGAGAATGCGTTTTAAAGTTCCCTTGATAAGTGACTTTCTAGGATCAATTATAGGAACTTGCGAAAAGTTCTTGTTCTTAACCCGAAAGAGTTAAGACTTTTGCATTTTAAAGCTCCCTATATAAAAGTCTAGCAAAACTTGAATTGAGCGGGTTAAGGAATGTAAATGGCTCCAAATGCCCATCAAGTCAAAAATTAACTCTTATTCTATCCATCGGAAAATATACATTCGTGTCTTAAAAACACTTATGAAAACTAAGAAAAATTTTAAAATTTGGCTATTTTTATCCTTATTAGCAAAACAAAACATTGAAAGTTGGAAAGCGTGAGGGCGTAGCAAAGCAAGTACCTATTCACCCCCCATACTAAAATTAAACATTGTCCTCAATGTTTCGAGTCTAAAGGTGGAGCACCCTCATACTAGAGACGAAGAATCGAATGCTTAGGATCTAGCATGGAAAGGGTGATCAACAATATATCTAAAGCCGTTTATTAAGTATGCTACAAGATAATTGTTAGAACAATAAAGCATATGTCATGGATTCGTGAAAAACTTCTTCAAACGAACGATGGAGGCTCACGTAAACGAACACGAGAGTCTTCAATCGTAGATGATGATGATGATCTAGATAACACAATCACAAACAACCACGAGACAACGAGTTGAAAGGGTACAAGTCCCCTTATTAGTGAATAGTAAGCATAAAAGATAAGCATGGGATCTCCCCCACGAGGCACCTCGTTTTTGATTACCGAGTCATGAGCTCGACTCGATCCCCTCAATGCTAATTATCATTGGGGAAGGTGACTTGGTCGAGGGCAACCATTGAAGGAATTTCCCCACCAAAGTAGTGCTTAAGCCTATGTCCATTCACCTTGAAATTAGGACCATCATCTTGATCTAGCTCAATGGTCCCATACGGAAACACTTGTGTAATGGTGAACGGACCCGACCAACGAGATTTCAATTTCCCGGAAAATATCTTAAGACGAGTGTTAAAAAGCAACACTTGATCACCAACGTTAAAAACCCGGTTTTTAATCTTTGAATCATGAAACTTTTTAGTCTTTTCTTTAACAATTAATGAATTTTCATAAGCATTATCTCTTAATTCATCCAATTCATTCAATTGTATTTTCCGGTGATCTCCCGCGGTCTTCAAGTCAATGTTTGCATGCTTAAGGGCCCAATATGCCTTGTGCTCCAACTCAATGGGCAAATGACAATTCTTCCCATATACTAACTTATAAGGAGTGCAACCGATAGGTGTCTTATAAGCGGTCCTAAAGGCCCATAAAGCGTCAGCGAGTTTGTCGGACCATGAAGCACGGTTTTCTCCAATTGACCTCTCTAAAATCCTCTTCAAAGCTCGGTTCGAAACCTCGACTTAAGCCGTAGAAAGACGATGAGTAACTCCATATTTCTTTAGAACCTTTTCGAATTGGTCATTACAAAAATGGGTTCCACGATAGCTTATAATAGCACGAGGGGTTTCGAACCGAGAGAATAATTGCTTCAAAAACTTCACTACCACACGAGCATCATTAGTAGGTAAAGCCTTAGCTTCCACCCACTTAGAAAGGTAGTCCACCGTGACGAGGATATATTTGTTGCCATGAGACGATGGGAACGGCCCCATAAAGTCTATTCCCCATATGTCTAAAATCTCACACACTTGAATTATGTTTTGTGGCATTTCATCACGTTGAGACGATTTTCCTTGACGTTGGCACGAATCACACGACTTCACAAGTGTGTGTGCATCACGATAGATAGAAGGCCAAAAGAAACCGACATCGAACACTTTCTTAGCCGTGAGATTAGCACCGTGGTGACCACCCGTGGGTCCCTCGTGACAAGCTCTAAGGATATTAGAAGATTCGGCACCAAACACACAACGTCGAACGAGTTGATCCACACAAATCCGAAAGAGATAAGGGTCGTCCCAAAAATAGAACTTGACGTCACGAAAGAATTTTCGTTTTTGTTGTGTCGTCATACCCTTGATTATGAAATTGCCCGCATGGTAATTTGCAATGTCGGCAAACCATGGGGTGGTGTCTTTAGAATTCACTACACCGAGAGTCTCAAGAGGAAATGTTTCGGTGATTTCCTTGTTCTCGAAAACATCTTTGTGAGGATCTTCTAGACGAGAGAGATGATCGGCCGCTAGATTCTCGGCTCCTTTTTTGTCAAGCACGGTGACATCAAATTCTTGGAGGAGGAGCATCCAACGAAGCAATCTCGGCTTAGCATCTTGCTTAGCTAAGAGATACTTGATAGCCGAATGGTCGGTATATACGATGCTTTTAGTCAAGACGAGATAAGGTCGGAATTTCTCAAAAGCATATACCACGGCAAGGAATTCCTTTTCCGTTGTGGTGTACTTTAATTGAGCCTCGGTCATCGTCTTACTAGCTTAGTGGATAGGACGGAAATGCTTGTCATAACGTTACCCTAAGACGGCCCCTATAGCATAATCACTTGCATCGCACATGATTTCAAAGGGTAATTCCCAATTAGGATCAACAAGAATGGGAGCTTCGGTAAGTTTCCTTTTGAGAGTCTCGAAAGCCTTAATACAATCCTCATTGAAGTTAAAAGGAGCATCCTTCTCGAGAAGGTGTGTCATAGGTCGAGAGATTTTCGAAAAGTCCTTGATGAAACGACGATAAAAGCCCGCGTGGCCTAGGAAACTCCTAACTCCCTTAACGGTTTTGGGATGAGGCAACTTGGAGATGACGTCTACCTTAGCTTTATCGACCTCAATCCCCGCCTTCGACACCTTATGTCCTAAGACGATTCCTTGTGTACACATAAAATGACATTTTTCCCAATTAAGCACAAGATTGGTTTCTTCACAACGTTTTAACATTTGCTCGAGATTAGATAAAAATGTCGTGAACGAATTACCAAACACCGACAAGTCATCCATAAACACTTCTATCGATTTCTCGATCATATCGTGAAAAATCGCCATCATACATCGTTGAAACGTACCGGGTGCATTACAAAGTCCGAAAGGCATCCTACGATAAGCGAACGTTCCATAAGGACACGTAAAAGTAGTCTTCTCTTGATCACGAGGGTCGATAGGGATTTGAAAGTAACCGGAAAAACCATCTAAAAAGCAATAGAATTCGTTTCCCGCAAGTCGCTCCAACATTTGATCCATGAAGGGCAAAGGAAAGTGGTCTTTACGAGTGGCGTCATTTAACTTTCGGTAGTCAATACACACCCTCCAACCGGTCACAACACGAGTAGGAATTAACTCGTTGTTTTCATTAGGCACAATGGTCATTCCTCCCTTTTTAGGGACACAATGGATTGGGCTCACCCATGGGCTATCGGATATAGGATAAATCATTCCCGCGTCAAGGATTTTAAGGACCTCCTTTTTAATGACATCGTGAATTTTGGGATTCACCCTTCTTTGACTTTGAATTGCGGGTTTGTAGTCTTCCTCCATTAAAATCTTGTGACTACAAAATTTTGGGTCAATTCCCTTAATGTCGGATATTTTCCACGCAATTTCCCCTTTATGAGCCTTAAGAACTTTCAAGAGCTCGGTTTTTTCATTATTAGCAAGACCTTTTGCAATAATAACCGGCAACTTGTCATCACCTTCCAAGAATGCGTATTCAAGGTGAGAAGGAAGATCTTTCAATTCAAGGATAGGTGGTTCCTCGATTGAAGATTTTGGTTCAACACTCATAACTTCCATCGGCGAAAGAAATGGTGGAATAGAAGTATCATCACTAATCAACACCTCATCTTCATTGTCGATTTCATTTGAAGTGAGATCGCCTCCTTGGAATGGAGTGAGATTTCGTGTGGAATTATCAAGAATCGGATCCAAAATAGTGGGATTGCCACTTGACGAGCTATCGGAAAAACCTAACACTTCTTGTGAAAACTCATCGCAAACCACATCAACGATGTCAATGTGATTGATGGTAGCGATTGCATAAACATGAGAAGGTTACGAGTTTTGAGTAGCGTTTATAGCAAGTTCCTCTTCGTTGAATCTCAAAGTGATAGTTCTCGCATGAACATCGATAAGCGATCTCGAAGTGTCTAAAAATGAACGACCTAAAATTAGATGAACTTGAGGATCCGCGGGGATGTCAACTACTATAAAATCAACGAGATAGTAGAACTTCCCCACTTTCACGAAAACATCTTCGGCTACTCCACATGCCATAATCGTAGAATGATCGGCCATCTCGATGGACATATTCGAAGGAATGAGAGCCGGAAGCGAAAGCGATTTCCAAATGGAAAATGGCATCAAATTAATGCTCGCACCAAGATCGGCCAAGGCGAGGCATTCTTTCATATCTTGTATGTCACAAGGAATGAGAAACTTTCCGGGATCACCAAATTTTTCTGGTATGCGGTTAAGATAAACCGAAGAACAATTAGCAAGCTTTGAAAGCTTTTCCTTATCGCTCATCATACTTTTAAAAGTGGAAGCGAAACGAGGCATATATAACAACGCGTCGGCTAAACTCACATCAAAATGCACTTGTTGAAACATTTTTATAAAAAGCTCGATTTGTTGTTTGTTACGTTCTTGCAATTTCTCTTTGTTTCGTCTCGAAGGTTAGGGTAAAGGTGGTGTGGGTTGGTCATTAGGCAACGGCCTTGGAAACTCGGGTTCTACAATTGGTATTGGTTCAATCGTAGGTGTGGTTTGAGCGGTACTTCGTGGGATTGTAATGTGCTCCTTTTCCACCATCACCTCGGGTTCTTTCTCGATTTCCTTCTCCGTAGAAGTACTTGGACGAGAGATTGGTTCCTTGAAAGTTTTACCACTACGTGTAGTAATAACCTTCATTTCTCCCTTCGGGTTTGCAATGGTATCACTAGGAAGACCACCCGAGGAAGAGGGTTTACACATGATTGCTTCAAACATCTTTGCCATTCGGTCCTCAAATTTTGATTGCCTAGCATCCGCTTTTAATAACTCTTGCTTAATCTCATGTTGTCCTAATTCCATCTTTTGTTGGTTTTGTTGAAGACGTTGGACATTTCCTTCCATTTTGTTTGCATGAGTTTTAAGTTCATTAGCAAATTCATTTTAAGCTCGTTTTTCAACTCGGATATTAAGCTAATCATCTCACGTTGCATGTTATCAAATTTAGCATCATTTGCTTTAGCATAATCCAAAAATTTTCCTTGCAAATTTTTAGTGTGAGCATTTTGAAAACCTTGTGTAGTGTTTTGAAAATCACGGTTTTGGTTTTGATTAGAAATTTGTCCATTCCCATTTTGATAATTCCCTTTGTTGTAATTGCGTGAATTGCCTTGGTAATTACCTTGGTTGTTTCGATAATTGTTAACATTTTGGTTTGGTGGAGCTTGATTTTGGCGAGAACCTTGACCGTTTTGGTTGTAAGTTCCCGTTGCTACATAAGCACTTGAAGTGTTACCATCCGCGGTAATGCACTCGGAAAGATCATGAGCTCCCCCACACGATAAACAACTCTTAGCAACCGCTTTAACCGAAGCGGAATTTGAAGCTTCTTGAGCTTTCCAATGGGACATAAGATTAGAAAATCTATCAAAAAACCGATTTTCCTCATTAGCTTCATCATGTAAGGCATTAATGCTACGAGACGATTGTGACGATGATGACGAACCCAAATTAGCAACACTCGGTGTGTTACGAGGGTTATAAACCTTAGATCTATACTGAATGATTTTAAAGCCTCATTTGTCGTCTTGCACAAAAAATTACCACCCGCAGCGGCATTCAAATAATCTCGTTCATGATCATTAAGCCCATTATAAAAAGTATCAACTTGATGCAATTCCGTAAAATCATGGTGTGGACACTCATGTAACATTTCTTTAAATCGTTCCCATGCCATTGAAAAACTTTCATTATTTCTTTGCACAAATCGTGAAATCTCATTTTTCAAATGTGTTGTTTTAGATGGTGGAACAAACTTGTTCACAAACATAGAAACGAGATCGGCCCATGTCAAAATCGAATTTGGCGGTTCTTTCTCGAGCCAAATTTTTGCGGGTCCATCTAACGAGTATGGAAACAACATCATCTTAATGGCATCATGTGGAACATCCTTAAACTTGCTAGTGGCGGTGAGACGGTTAAAATTCCTAATGTGGTAATGCGGGTTGTCTTTCTCATGACCTCTAAACTTATTTGCTTGCAACATCGACATTAAACCCGTCTTAATCTCGAAATTCTCCGCAAGAATGGCGGGAATCACAATAGCCTCTCCAAAACCCTCGGTGGGTGCTTGTAGCAACTCCATCATAGTACGGTTAGCCATGACGACTTCTTGTTCTACAATAGGTTCAACAATTGGAGGTTCTTCAACAATCAACGTCTCTTGATTGGCTTGCTTTTGAAGTCGTTTACGAGCTCGTTTTGCTTGATTACGAGTGATCATAAACTTCACGAAGAATGGGAGGTGAACAAAGAAGATTCTTTTTGGGTGTTTTGTGAATTTTCAATTTTTTTGTGTTTTTGATGATATTTAATTTTTTTGGATTTTGGTGTATCTTCGTAGACAAAAATCTACAAAATCTCTCCTCGAATCAAACTCTTGATTAAAGAAGCCTCAAAGGAATGAAAACGATCACGTGGACTGAACGCCTTCGAATGACTTTAGAACTTTGGTGAAAACCAAATTGTTCAAGAGGTTTTAATCACAAAGAAACCAAGCAAATATATTATACGTAATAATACTTTGGGCGGCAAAACCCTCGATTAGCCTTCAATTTCAAAATACTCACAAGCAAGCGGGGAAACGAGGCGGCGCGAAGCACTTAAGAGCCTTTTTCCTTAGGGTATATTTTATAATACCCGCCTTATACCCACCTTATAGTTTGTATTTTTCAAAATCGAGCTTCACGAAAGTAATTATCTATTTTTGCCTTTTTCTTTTTGTTTGAGATTCGAATACAATAATTGAGTGATGAAATCCCAATTAAGGTTGTGATTTCACACTTTTGGAGATATTGTGAATTTATTGTGATACTTAATACAATATAGTAATAATATTTGTACAAGAAAAACCAAGAAAACCGATAATACGTATTAGTAGATTTCTACTAATACAAATACTATTTATGGTTAATATTAAAAACAACAATACAAATTAATTACGACACACCTCCCCGGCAGCGGCGCCAAAAATGATTGTAGTAAATTACACCTCTTGTTTAGGAAAACAAAGAGAGTAAAATAGGGAAAGTATCGAGTGATGATTTAGGAAAATCAACACTAATGACCCTTAATGAAATGAAAGTTCGTTTCCCAAGGAGGTATATGTGTTTGACTAAGATGTACAAGATTTGAGATTAATATTTGGTTTAGAAGGGGGATGAGAAAAGAAGATGACGAAGACGTAAAAATAAAAATAAGTACTACTAGAAAGTTAAAACGTAGAACCTTAAAAACCACAAAAATAAAAATAAATTCTAAAATTACCAAAAATTCACCAAAAATCAAAATAAATAAACTAAGAGTTTACCAATGATCAAAACTTTTTCAAACCTTTTAAATAATTAAATATTCAATTTTTAAATGCTAATTAAAGCCCTAAAAATCAAATAAATTATCAAAAAGCCCAAATAAAGATTTTTCAATTGGTAAACCTCAAAAATGACTTAAAAAGAATAAAAACTATTTTTAGAAATTTTAAAACTAATAAAAACTATTTAAAATGATTTAAAAAACTATTAAAACTTAAATTAATTATAAAAAATTAATCTAAATAAGATAAAATTATTCTAAAAGTTGCTAAATTCCTATTTTAATGTATTAAACCTAAGAAAAATGTAAAAAGTTGGAAAATGTGAAATTTTAAAAATAGTAATAAAATAATAATAAAATAATATAAAAAATCCAAAAATTATAAAAAATTCTAAAAACTTGCAAACTAGTTTATTTTAACCTAAATAATCATAAAATCAAATTGAAATTACCAGAATACCCCTATTGGGCCCTTAAATGGGCCAAAACCAAAAACAGTCAACCAAATTGGGCTTTTGGGCCCAAAAAGTCAAACTTGGCCCAATTGACTAGGAAAAGCCCTATCTGACTCAAAATTCAATTCTAAGAACAAAACTCTAAAGGCCCAAAAGCTGAAAATGAGCTTATCACAGCTTATTGAACACTCAGCTTATTCTTATTGGGCTTTTCAGCCCATTAAGCAATAAGCTAATGCCATAAGCTCTAATTTGACACACAACCTTCTTTTGGGATGCTTATGAGATCTGTAAAAAGAAATTTTGAAAAATCTAACTCAATAAGCCAGAAATAAGCAAAGTAAAAATTCACTAAAAGACAAAATAGTCGTTTTAGAGATTTAGAGCACCTCAGGACTTGATTCAACTTGCAAAAGATTTCAAATGGACTCAATAAGCAAAATCAATCAACAAAAATCCAATAAGCACAACCAATAGGCCAAAATAAGCACAAATGAACTTATGAAAAAGTCAAAGGAGTTGGTTCTCTAGTCAAACCTTAAAGTCAACCCACCAAATGCTCCAGTATGAACAAATGGGTCAAAATATGAGCACCTATTACAAAAACAAAGTTGTTGCTGGTTGGAATAAGCTATTATAGCTTATTGATAAGCTGAACCCAATTTTACACTATCAGTGGCAACTAGCAGGGGAAAGGAGTTCCCACTGCTTTGACTATTTGACCAAGCTTATTTGAGAGTTCTGGTTTGATTCAATTGGAAACAAAGGCACCCTTGTGATCAGTGAAACACAAGGATTCAATAGCAACAAGAAAATCACAAATTGGTTCACACAATAAGCCACAATAAGCCAAACAGTCACCAGATATGCACCAGATATGGAAATAAGAAGTTAAGCACTTAATAAGCAGATTTAGACTGAATAAGTCAACCAAACATAACAAGATGCATACACAAGCTATATAAACTATGAATAAACACAAAGAAACAAGAATTAAACACTGAATCAAAGTAAATAACAAGATCAAAGCACAAAATGTTTTTGATGAACAATGAACATATGCAGAAACAAGTTTGCTGATATATTTGGCACCTGATCCAATTTCAATCCTCAAATCCTTCTTCCCTTATGTGATTAACTAAGGTTTAGCACTTGTTAGCCCTAGCCTAAGCTTAGATCTAGGTGTCCTCAAAATCCTAGCCAATTTTACCAAGTATTTAAGATTTTATAGCCAAATTATGAATCTATGTGTTCAAAACCTCAAAACCTGCAAACTTATGAACAATACCACCCAAATAACAGATACCAACACTTGCTTACAACAAACAACCACTTAGCAAACCACAAATCCAAATAATGCAGTAATCCCAAACACTCCTTAATCTACCACTTAACAAAGAAACTTGTGATTTTAACTAATAACCTACTGATTTTAATGATCAAAAACACTTACTAGGTAGCAACTAACACAATCAAACACAAAAATCACCAGCTCAAACACAAATACACAAAATCAAAGCACCAAATCCAAAACAGGCATAAACATGAAATTTTTAAGGGAATCTTAATCAAGAGATTATACCTGCCTTCCACAACATCCTAGGAAGGCCAGCTATGCTCCTTGGACCTTGTTCAACAACTAGAACAAGACCAAGGTACTTCAACAAAGGTGATGCAACACTGCCTTGGTTGATGGTTCAAAGTAGAACCTCAAGGACATGATGTCTTCAACACAAGCAGCAAACAACTCAACCAAGGGCTCTAATCCCTTCACAAGCTTGGTGTCAACAAGCTTGTAAGAGCTTATAGCTTATGGCCAAGGGTTAGTACACAAAATAAGCTAAAACAAAACCTAGGATTTCAAGGTCTTTGAACCTTAAAAACCTTATGAACCAAGACGTGCCTTAACCACAAGATTAAGGTAGGTCTTAACAATCAAATGGAACTCAGAATTAGGCTACTCAAACACCAACTTTTAATCAAATCAAAAAGAGAATTCAATATTTTCAGAAATTTAAATTTTATTAAACTTAAAAAGGAATTACAAAGATTGATAGCCTAAAACTGGAACAAAGGGACTCTCACATGTTGAGGTCTCCTTTTATAGGAAAATGCTTGGCTACACTATTCACAAACCCTAGATGTGATTTCTATAAAATGCCCTTGAGTCCTTGAGTGCGTTTGTTGTTGATGAGTTGTCCAAAGTGATCCCAATCGTTCATTTTAGCTTTGTGATCAAGCAAAGACTCTCAGCTGTTGATCTTAACACGTGGCATGACTTGGAGGGCAAGTAGTCATGTGATGGGTGAAACGGTTTGAATGGTGGGGTCCTTTGGGTGAGTGGGAGTGCGAGTTTGGGCATGGGATAGATTCGTGTGAAGGTTAATTGTGTTTTGGTGTAGGTAATTGTAAAAACCCCCTTGTTGGTAAAAAGTTAAATCTGGGTTCATACATGTGAATAGTGACACGTTTGATCCGATTTTAGTGGGGAAATTATGTTTGGCGCGTGTTTGTTTAGTTTAAACTTACAAACTTGGCAGTTTTGGCCCTTTTTCTTCCTTTCTTTTGTCACTTTTGTATAAAAGTCTGTCAGCGTCCAAATACTTTGTAACAACTTTCAGCCTTTGTTATTTTTGGCACCAAACTTTCCAAAAAGTATTTCAAGGGTTATTTTTGACACTTTTGCATATTTCAAGGGCTGATTTTGGACAATGTTGATCTTCAAAGGTCTTCAATGTATCTTTGGCTTGATGAGGGACCATAATTGACAATTTGAAGTTGTTGAGGGACTAATCTTGCCATTTCTTTAAAGTTGAAGGACCTTTTGTGTAATTTTGACAAAGTTAAGGGACCAAACTTGTAATTATCAATATACAAGGGTTTTAAGTGTCATTTCTTCAATAAATGAGGATCAATCTTGTTTGTCTTCAAGTCATCAAGGGTATTTGTTGAGTTTTTATGAATTAGGGCCCGGTTCTTTGTACGGCTTCGTTTCTCGTGTCCATTTTTCCTTGTATCTTGTGATCTTTTGTCTTTTTCACGATATCCATACCTAAAATACACAAGTAAACAAACACAAGAATATATATGGTATATTATGACATTTTTATGCATTTAAAGACCGAAAAGAACGATGAGATCATGTATAAATGCCATCTCATCAGTATACAACGATTGGACCGCTTCGTTCTTTTGGAACATCAACTTTGGGACCTGCATTCTCATTAGGAATTTGCATGCTTTGACGTGGGTTAGCGATATCAATTATAGAAGCACGTGGGGGTTCACAGTTGGTTTTACTTGTGACAGAGGTGACCTGAGTAGATGATTCACTTATCTTAGTTGGCAAACGTTTCCTTTTATACAAAACTTTAAGTTCAGGCTTAAGTGATGTATCATCTTTTTCAATTTCCTCCCTAGCAGTCTTAGTAGAGTCGGAGATTATCCTAGTTAAAGGGCACTCGTTTCCTACAAGAGTGAAAGTTCTACCAGTGGGGCGCCACATTTTACCAATGGGTTTGATTTTAGCAACCCACTGGGATTTAAGTCTAGCACGGGATTTCACCTCATTAAGCAATTTTTTGATACAGGAATCATGATTTGCCGTAAAGACACATTTTCTACATGTTTTACAAGTAGCATATTTAATGTCCGAGTAAGATCTAGAATTCCTAGATGATTGATTGATGCTCCTAGGATGTGACATGCTACGGTTAGCAATGTTGGGTAAACTATAAGGCATATGACTAGGTTTGAAATTTCTATCTCTTACTTGTGTCTTTTGCTTAGCTTCCCTAAGACCAAATGTATGGCGAACGTCATTTGAACTAGTTCGAGACGTATTCTTTGGACTATGTCTAGGGAAATTAGAGGCAATCATGTGATTAGGTCTTGCAAAAGCTGTTTTAGTCACATTGGGCCTAGATGGTGGAGTGACTGTTCTAGAAAGATGAACCATATCAACTTGGGAGGCAATCCGCGGTCTCGAGGATTGTGATCGCTCGGATCTAAATGTAGTAGGTTGTCTGACGGATGGTTGTCTTACGAACTGATTTGTAGGCGGTTTCCCCAAGATTGATGGTTTTTCAAGGTTAGTGTCCACACTAGTTCCTCTATTTTTCCTTAACTCATTTTTCAACGCAGCTATAGCAAAAACCTTTTCCTGTACTTGAGCCTTTTACGTCTCATTCTCTTTGAGCAGTTCATCTTTGGATGCCAACTTAGATTCTAGCAGTTGAATTTGTTTCAAAAGATTCTCCTTTTCAGCTTTAGAATCTAAAACTTTTTGATCCAATTTTCTTTCAAGAACAACGTTTGACTTTTCAAGTTTTTCAAAGTATGTTTCAAATTTGTCCGTTTTCTTAGAAAATTCAAGTTTGGCATCCTCAAGATCTTTTGATTGTTGAGCTACAATCGTTTCGAGCTCTCTAATCTTAGAATCAGAAGCAGTCAAAAGACAATTATCATGATGTTTAGCATTTTGAACACTTTCTCCCCCATTATGACTCACATCAGATGAATCAGAAGTGGTATTTCTATCACTCTTTTCCATCCTATGGTTGTCATAATTAGGTTTAGAATGCTCAATATGCGGCATGGCATCAGCATATACATCATAAACAACATTACATTGTACCATGTTTGCAGGCTCTTCGTCATAAACGGGTAAGGTGTCATCAAAAGAGATTCGTGAACATTCCCTGACGTGCCGCTGGTATCATGTTGTCCTCCTGATTCCGTGTTCTTGGCATTGTTAGACTCCAATTTTTCAACCGAATGACCAGTTTCCTCTTGCTTCGAAGAGTCTTGCACTCCATTATCATACCCTTGCTAAAGTCGAGATCTTTCATAAATCAAAGACGAGACCGATGTCATGAGTTTCAAAATTGTATCACGGAAAACTCGAAGCTCGGTATGTGTATCTCGAAGAAACTATTGGCAAATCACTGAACTTTCAGACTTGATGATATTGAATTGCAGGAAAGGCGTGAGTTGTGTCACAAGAGTCTGATATGCAAGTGCCGATGCAGAGTGATTAAAGTTTTCATTGTTAAGTTGCTCGGCGAGTTGGCTCAAAGTGGTGAATATTGAGTCGATGAATATAGGACGATCTTGACCAAAGATTGTCATAAATTTGCTCCCTCCTTGAAGCCGTGAAAGATTAACTAGATGATACTGAAGCATTCGAAATGAAGTTATACCACTTTCTCTAGCGTTGGCTTGCACTTGATGCAATTCTCCCTCTTGAAACGTTGAATTCAAAGACTCCATTTAATTATAATGAAAAATGATCGTGATTGTAGTTGTTTTCGGAATTTACCAATTCGTGAAGGAAAGTCGAAGGATCCGTAAATAACTCTTAAAAAATCCTCGAGTGATGATGTAACTCTTTTCTCGGCTCAAAAAGTGTTGTCGGCTCAAACGTTGATAAAACAAATCGGAGACCAAGTAAACTTCGGCTCACTCTAAAAATAAAGCCCGTCAACAAATAAATCCAAGCTACGGTTAATATAATGATTAGCCCGACAATTTATATCTAATTTCTCGTGGTCTCGTCAACTAATTCTTGTCACTTAATCTTGTCTCGATAATAAGCATCTCCAAATATTACTATCTAAAAATACGTGCACACGTGGGTGTAAAAAAAAAAAAAAATTCAACTCTGTATCCAATAAATAAAAATACGTTTATAAATCTGTATCCAAAATACGTTTATCCAAAATATGTTTATAAATAAATATGTATCCAAAAATACATTTATCCAAAAAAACGTTTATAAATAAATATGTATCCAAAAATACATTTATCCAAAAAAACGTTTATGAAAAAAATCTTGTGACCTCACTTTCTCCGTCACTTTCCCTCTTAAATACGTGGATGTAAATGACACGTTTATCAAAAAATACGTGGCCTGTAAACCGACCCACGAATATTGGGATTTTATAAAGTCGTAGTCAACCCTATTTTTCTTTGAAACCTCCGCCCCTCTTTTCATGTACCTTATATCTCTCTCTCTTAAACAGAGATAACACAACCACAAAAACTCCTTCTCCAAAACTTCTTACCTCTCTTGTTGTATCAATAGTCTATAGCTTTGTAACCTCCAATCACCTTGTTATATTCTCCAATCTCCAATCACCACTTATGTCTTTCTTCACAAAACTCAAAGCTTTGTAATCTCCTCACTTAACTTCTCTCAACCACACCGAATTAAATTACTCCGCCCCTCACTATCAAATCATCAATTAAATCTTGATCTATAATGATCAAATAACTCTTTGTTTCTTAACAAAACGAACCTCAATCTTTATATGATATGAGACCCACGAAATAAATCAATGATTTCGAACCATAAAAGACCAAGGTCACGTCTTCAAGATCGTCAAGGTCCTTTAAATAGGATCTCAGGTAGGTGTTTCTTTTTATGTTTGTGTTGTAGATCGATGAGGGTTTTGGAGTGAAACTGAGATCGAGTTTAAAAGTCATGTGGATTCGAATGAGTGTCTAAGTCTTTTGGTGAAATCAAGTGTTGTTTTGTGTGTGTCTGGATCGAGTATGGTTTACGTTTGACTGAGATCTTTGAGTGATGTTTGAGTCCAGTTGGTGGGTGAGTATGAGTCAAATATGTTTTAATTGCCAAGAGTTGTCAGTTTGGGTGTGTTTGGTTTTGGGTCGAGAGTCGGTTTAGAAATTAAGAGTCGGATGAGTTTGTTCGAGTGTGATTTGAGTGAGTGAGTCTGGGTCGAAAGTCTAGAGTCGACGGTGGGTGTGTGTGGGAGTCGAGGGTGTAGTCGAGAGAGGAGTGAGTGTGTGTCAAGTCGAGAGAGTTTGAAGCTGTTTGTCTCGAGTCTTGGGTGTAATCTTGTGTTGGAGGGTGTCCAAGGGTGTTTTTGTGTTCGAGAGGTGAGTGAAAAACTAGGTCAAACATAGTCTAAAAGTTTCTATCGCAATATCTTAAAGGAAATTCCATCGCAATACAGTCTAACCCATCGCAATATTCTAAAACTTTCATCGCGATAATTAAATACTTTTCCATCGCAATATTTATCATTTTCATCGCAATATCAAAGACTCACCATCGGAATGTGTTTAAAAAATTTGGGCAGAGTTCTGTCTCAATGATCCTTGATCCTGTCGCAATCACGATCGCAATCACGATCACAAAGTGCTATCGCAATCAACGTCGGAATAAGGGAATCTGAAAACAAAGTGATCGCAAAGTAGAACCCGAGGGTTATTGCGATCGAAATGTCGAAGTATCGGAATAAGGCAGCTTTCTATCAGAATAGGACAAAAAATGAACGCATCAGAATACTAGACCCTTTTCAGATACGATACAAAACGTTGATAAAATAAAAAAAACAAAACAGAAAAAAATGAAAGACTTGATAGAAAGAAAGACAAAACAGGAAACTTTTTATCAAATAACAAAATTTGACAAATTTTTTTTTTTTATCAAAATAGTAGATAAGTAAATTGTATCAAATAGACTAAATTTGACAAAAAATTGATAAAAGTGAACTGTTTAACAAAATTTTGTAAGAGACAAGAGTAAAAGATTTAATAGAAATATTTTAGTAGAAAGATTTGACAAAAATTTTATCAAACCGTAACCTTAAAGAAAAATAGACGAAAGCAAGAAGAAGAAAAAAAAATTGTGAAAGAAAGAAACTTTACCACCAAATCAATAGATAAAACGTGTCAATCCGAAGAATCAACCATGCTCTTGATACCAATTGAAGGATCGTGTTTTTCTAAGGATTTAACATTGTATGGATTATCTATTGATATGGATGAGAAATGGTAGAACCTTAGAGAGAGAAAGAAGAGAGAGAAAGGAGAGAAAGATAAGAAAGATGGAAATGTGATTATGTGAAATGAAAGTGATCAACAACCCCTCCTAACATGCTAGGAGGGGGGTTTATATAGCCCACCCTACATGTGGGCTATATGGGCTATACCTTAATACATTAGATCACGAGCCTAATACTTGTATCTATATTTGGAGTGACCGATCCTTTCTAAATACGTAAAAATGTATTTCCAACAATCTCCCCCAACGGGAGGTCACTCCAAGTTACAATGTCCTAAATAGTCTATAGCTCGTGATCTATGCTAATAATGATGTGACCGAGACTTTCCTTGGAAAAACGTATTTCCAACAGGTTCTTTTAATTATGTTATTATGAAATTTAGATTTCAGTTATGTCCTGCTAATATAGCTAATTACATGTAAGTTTTCATAATCTGTCATATTGAATTCTGTCATACTAGTGAAACTTTGTGTTCAAAAAGAGTGTTCAAATTGGTGAGTTGAGTTGCATATCTGTTTATATAGCTAGTGACACTATATTTGTGTATGCAGTGTCCATATAAGTTTTCATAATATGTCATAGTGAATTTTGTCGTAATTATGAAGTTTGTGTTCGAATATAGTGTTCAATTTGGTGATTTGAGTTGCAATCACTGAACTGCACAATGTACATATAGCTATTGCATCAGTTTGCAAGGCTGGTGTGGATGTACATCAGCCTAGGTATAACTTTCAACTCCACTAGTGATTTGTCTTGTAAATGCTTATTTTATTGATTATTCAGCTTATTTAAGTCTTTTGTTGCTCACCTTTATATTTCAGGTTGGTTGCATGCCCTGAAACTGCTTAAAGTTCATTCTTCCTTTGTAAATTTGATATCCTTCTCAACATAAGGGGTGTTTGGGACTGTATGTTTAAGCTTATTGACAACATGATTTAAACCTCATATTGCTTGCACACCTAGGGTTTAGTTACAATAGCTTATAGTTGGTTTTAATTTCAATCTTTATTCACAAATTTTGTGATTAGCATGTATTGCAAAAATCTACTCATTACTGAAGTGCATTATGTATATAATAGCTATTGACATAACGAGCATAAATTTGTGTCTGCAAGAGTATAAATATGTGTCTGCAAGAAGTTCACATAATCTATAATACAAAATTTTGTCATACTTGTCAAGTTTGTGCTCAAATTCATACTTAAATCAATTCATGTACCATCTTTAATTTCATACACACAACAAATTCTACTATCTTAACCCCCAAAAATTACAACATATATTCATATTAATCATAAGTATAAGTTAAAGATCAATTTAAGATGTAATAACCAATTAAGATAAACACAATAGCAGGCTATTCAACCAAATTAAACATAAATGTCATTACAATACCATTAGACCACCATATTACATATGCAGTTAAACACAACATAGGTACATAGTACTTTAACTTATACAAAATAACTGGATTAGACACGACATACCCAAACTGCATATTGATGGTCTAAAACAACACAAACATATGTGCCCATGCACAACAATCATCAAACATTTTCTTCTTCTGGTGAAACTATTTCCATTGAAGTGGACCAAGCTTTCAACTCATCGACACCTTGAAGTTGTTCTTGGACAATCTTGTTCAAACGAAAAAGCTTCAACTCCAACCTCTTCTTTGAATCCATAAAAGCTTGAATAGACTCCTCCCAATCAGCAGCTGGATGCTTGGTCTTCATTTCAAAAAGTACAGTACGAACCCTTTTTAGGCTTACCTTAACTGGTTCAATCATATCCTAGATATCATTAGTAAAAGCCTTCTCTTCAGTAATTTGTTGCTCGAAGTAAACCCTCATGGAATACGAAATATTTGCACCACTAGTGAGTTGCATAATCTCATCCAATACAGGGGTGGCATTTGCATCAGAAGTACTTCCTTGAGAATCTGCCATGGATCGATTTGTTAATTGAAAGTAAAAAGGTGTTTTTGATTTGGGGAAGATGATCGGTAGTTGGTGATGTTATAGATTATATAACTATAGGCAGGGTATTTATACATGCATAACAACCACAGTTTTTTATTGGGGCAAATGAAGAGTTGCAAACCATAATGGAAAATAGTCTGATCTCAACGCATGCAGGGAGTACCAAGGAAGCTTCGACACACACTCATAAATGTGTGTGACAATTTTTTTGATGGGCTTTAATAAGTGTGTAAACACTTATCCTTTTACCACTTATAACAATGGAAAACGAGACCAAAACGTGTAACTAATATCGTAAATGTCGGAATTATGCGTGGTTTGTGTTTTTGTTGTGAAAATAGGTACAAAAATCAAAAGGAAAGAAAACTCGGGATTTCACGGTCATTTATCGAAGAAAAAGTCAAAGATAAAGTCAAAGGACCAAAAAGTGCCAAAAGAATGAAGTTTGGAGGACTAAAAATGAATATTTTACAACAAGGACCAATTTTTCAAATCTCCAAAGTCATCCACTAATAAACCTCATTGAAGAGCACAAAATTACGAAGCCAACGGTTTAACACACCCAATTTACATTGCGCAACGGAAAATACACAATTGGGTGTTATTCACAAACTTCATTTCACAACTCTTTAAATGACCCAAAAACAGTATATTTAAGAATAGATATGGAAATAATTTAAATCAATGTCTAAAACCTTCAATCCCAAGTTTCAATCAGTTTAAAATATATCAGAGTAGCGTACAGGTTCCCTTAAGATCATAATCAAAACAACAAACCTTTTACCAAAATACTTAACCATTTATTATATGTTTATGACAATAGGGAAAGAAATCTGTTTTGGACCAAATTACTATAAAAGCAATCCCGCAATCCTTCTCCAGCAAGCTCCGCAATTCAACAACTTCAAGTACCTGAAATACATGCTTAAAATCATCAAGACAAAGGTTGAGCAAGTCTATAGGTTTTAAAAAACATAATTGAACACATCGTAAAAAGCATTCACAATTGTTTAATAGAATTGTGGCCATACAATCTATTAATCATGTATTTCATATAATAGCAGTAGCTATTGAATTGTATTAAGCTCATGACACCGACCCCTTAACTTAGTCACCCGCGCCAAATGCCAGCATGACTAGAAAATTAGCAGTGCCCCTACTAGGGTATTAATTGCAAGAATACCAATTCTCATTCACGTAAAATTATCCTTCCCAGCGGGTTACTCAGCGTAAAGCCCTGGTCTCAGATAGGGTTGTCAGCCCAATAGTACTATTATTAGAATAAGCGGCTATTCCCAACTCGCAACATCATGTCAGAAGATAGTTAACGGCTCACGAATTTAGGGTCTTTTGCAATTAGGTACTTATACAATTCATTTCCTCAAATGCAACAAAGGCAACATCGGGTCAACAATTACTCATGACATGTGTTCATTTTACTTCAAATAGCATGTATCCACCTCGCGGGTTTTAAAATCCTTAAAACAAGTGGAAAGCGAGGCTATAGACTCACTTGAAGTAATAGCAGTAGTATGACGATCTTCGAAGATAGTTGATGGACGATAAACACAAAAACCGCAACTTATCAAATAAGGCGCGTTCATCAATAATAAACTCGAGAAAAATTCATACTTAGTAATATCAAACTCAAAATCATAAAATCATAATCTATCCAAAATAAAAATAATACAAGTGACCTTTTACTCAATCTATATGTTTATTCTATTAGTTAACTCCTTCGATAAAAATCTGCCGGTACACACCAAATGTACAAGCTCATTTACCCCACTTAAAAACGTCAAATTTTATGATACTAATCAGAAACTTCACTTACTATATATAGAAAGGCCTGTTAAAAAGTCATCAAAAGATTTTACATTTAAAGTTCCCTGCCCGACACATCTTTGAACTACAAAAACCGGACAGTTTTACGTCAACAACTCATATAGTCTTTTAACACATTTATTTTTCTCCGTTTATGAAACCGACACTCAACTTTGAAAATAACTCGACATCCTCATACTTAACATTCAAAATCAGTCCATGACATATTTCAAATCCATTTTATAGTCCCCGAGATTCGATCCAAATATCGACAACAATTATATATTGTGACGATACTCGTCTCCCGGTACACGAAATAATCAAACTAACGTAACTTTTCGCTCGTTTGGAGCTAGAAGTCCTACCTTATGCCAAAACGAAGATAAAAACATCCTCTGCAACAATATCTAATTAGTTCATCTAAAACTCAAACTCATATTTTCAGAAAATAACTTTAATAATCTGTTTGAAAATATATATTTAAATATCCTTCAAAATTAATTTTTCACCACATTTTAACCCCATTTTTACCACTATAATCATTCTTACACTACTAGTTTATATCATAACACACTAAATCATACTAGATGATCAATTCATAAAAACCCAACTCAAAAATATCAACATGCAATCATCAATAATGATATATAAACATATAAACACCTACATACAACAACAATTCAAGATCAAAATACAAGATTTTCATCCAAAAATGGGTTTTTCAAAAATGTCAATGCATGTATAAGATTTTCATACCAATGGATAGAGAATCAAAAACTAGGAATGGGTCTTTGATTGCTTTTTAATGAATCAAGCTCAAAATAAAAAAATTTGGGGTGTTTGTGTTGTCTGGGGTGGACGGGAAGAAAGGGAGAGAGGAGGGAGAGAGAGAGTGGTGGTGGTGGTGAATTTTTTATATGTTTGTGTGTTTTATTTTTCCTTTTATATGGGGAAAGTTTAGGGTAGTTTTTGCCAATTGTGATTCTTTTGGATCAAACTGCAAATACTTTGTTAAAAACCGGGAAATGACTATTAGTCACTTTTGAAAATTTTTACGGGTCTCGGGTTTCATAAAAATGCTCCTCAAAACTTAAAACGCACACAAAATATGATATTATATAGTCCCGGCACAACTTAGTACGACATTAAAATAAAAACGTCAAAATATTAAACATCGACATGTTTAAAATAAAATGTAAAATTTCTCGGGCATCCGTCGATATCGTCATCACTAATAATCCTCGCAACTCGTCAAAACGTAAAAATGAAATTTCAACATCATCCAAATCAAATTACCCATCGTCATAATAATCAACCTCGTCAAAGATTTCAAAAATATACGTACAAATATAATTAAATAATGACCACGGTTTTGGGTTGTTACATCCTACCCTCCTAAAAGAGAGCGACGTCCCGGCGCTCAACCCGCCTCACACTCGCACTTCCTCACTTCTAGAGTAACGTGACCTCTTATCCTCAAGAGATACTCACGTCTTTCATACCAGTCCAACTTAATTCTTATGATATCACCATATCCACAACTATTACTACACTTCAACTTTCAATTTCACCTTCTATTATGCTATTATTCCTTCATCATTCATACTCCTTCTACATCATGTAACACCCCCAAATTTATACAATTTAATACAGCGGAAGACTCATTGATGTTACGGGATAGCACATTACTCACATCATAGACAACGTATAAAAATCGCGTCGTTTAATAATAAAGCATTTCATTCATAAATATCAAATTTACATAGGTCCCAAGTCATTGTATTTCATACAGGTTTTACAAAGTATTTGAATGGAAATTATTGTTTAAGTGCGGGCCATGAATTCTTGTTGTCTTCCCGAGAATTACCTTCAAGTACCTGAGATAAAACATGTTAAAAGAAAAGGTCAGCGATAACGCCGAGTGAATTCATAGAGTTTAATAAAACCATCAATATATCATCGGTACATAATTACTATCGAAAATCATTTTGTACAAATCTTTGTAATAGGCCATAAAATCGCCAAAGTCATTTTATAAAAATCCTTATCAAAATCATAATATAGGCTTTTGCCTTCAAAATCATTATATGAACCAAAGTCGTAAAAACATCATACAATACGTTTTATAACGTTGTATAAAGTTAAATAAAATCCGTTATATGAATATGGTTATGTAAAACCAAAACACGAACATAATATCAATAGTAAGACCCCATATTGCTAGTCAGGCAATATATCGTAATTCGGTGCGTATACCAGTATTTCGTTATCTGGATTTTTATAAGCCGCATGACATTGTTACCTTACTACAACAAACAACGGGTAGCTATCCCGAAACTCATTTTGCCCATATAAATTAGCGTGTCGTCACAATAATCACGCTTGTGTAAATCTTCTCTTACATAAATTCGCTTACCAATCAACGTGGCACGACGGGGATCAACCGTCAAGGCGCGAACTGGGGTGATCGTCCCCAAATAGTACTATTATATGCAAAAGCGTCTACCAAATCCCGGTAGTTCACAATTCATGCTAATGGGACTTTTAGTGACATAACCTAACTTTAATAATCCATTTCATTTCATCTATCGGGTCATTTAATCATTCATCGGGTCATACAATCATTCGGGTCCAAATCAATAAACAGACAATCGGGACAAATGGTGTCCTTTTTTATAAAAACTATCATGTTATCTCCCTCGCGGGTTTATAAAACATTTCATAAAAATATTTAAAAGAGTGCGAGGCTATGAACTCACGTTGATGTGGGAAGGCGGTTATCGGCGATTTGGATGTACGGTACGTGCTTCAATCACGGAATCCTAGACAAATAATACTCGTCTTAGACTCTTTTCCAATGACTTTATAAAAATAACAAATATACATATGATGATGATCAAGTGGGTTTATATATTCTTATTTACTCATTTTAATTTTTATGTATTGGTAACTTTTTACTAGTTTACTAGTTTTACCTATTTACATGTTTTAGGTCCAATAAGCCTATTATAAGTTCATTAACTTGTATTAATCCATTTTATACTTGTATTATCAGTATTTATACTTTACATGTTGGGCCCAAATGGGTTAAGCCCAATAATTAATTTTTATAAGTGTTTAACTTATTTAGTTAAATTATTAGTCGAAATATGCTAACTTAGCTCGTTAATGTCCGTATGTCATATAGTTCGGGTTTTATCGGTTTTTACTTGTACTAGGTACTTATACAACATTATATGACTTTTAAAAACTTTACATTAGACGGGTTTGATCGTCTAAGTTTTAATTGGTGAAAAACGTTAATTTTTCGTTAATAGCCGAAAAAGTCGTAAAAATCATGTTTATAGTTTTTATAACTTATAAATCTTATTCAACTACCTTTTTATAAAGTGTCCATTTATTTAACCTTATACATATTTATATAAATGAAATTTATAAGTTAGTGGGTTTTAATTCACATTTTATATTATATTAGTTTGAGTGCTTATATAATACTATTAAACATTAATTCTTCAAAATCTGATTTTTAGTTTCATCTTCACCATTTTTATCATATCTTGAGTTCTATAAGGATATAGAAGCTCATTTTTGGATGGCATAAACTTCATATTATGTGCTACAATTAAGTTGGTTATAGCTACAGCTCATTCCATGTCTAACTTTCCTTAACAGTCCATACAAAACAGACTATTCAGATTGGTACACTCATCTTGTTTTGATCATATCTCACTCATTTTGATGATTCTATTGCATGGCATACTCTCACATGTGTATGACATCTAACACTTACTGTAAATGGATTCCACCATGCAATTTTATCAGTTATTAACTTGGTTACTTACTGTTTTTATACAGCCAACAATTTAAGCAAGATTTTAGCCTTGTTTCTTATGGTTTTTTATCTTTTTAATCATATTTATCAATATTTGATCCCCACACCACATTTTTATCATCATATATTCATCATATATATATATACAATAGGAAAGAAAATACATGATTACATAATCAAAATAACAAGAGGATGGGGAGAACAATCTTTATACCATTAAGATTATGTAGGTATTCATCAAGGCTTGAATTTTTGATGGAGAAACTGGTGATAGATCAACACCAATCTTCAAGACCACCAATACTTGTAAACTTCATGTAGAAATCAGCCCTTTAACATCACCAAATCTTCTCCTTGGATGTTAAAATCACCACCAATCAATAGAGCTTGAAAAGGGCTTCATCATATGTAGAGATAACATAGGATTTGTGGTTAAATTTGATCAAAATGGGTGGTTTAAGGTGAGGATGGGACGACCAAAAATGGCTAGTGAGAGAGAGTTTGTGTTTTTGGTGGTTTGCATGTATCTAAATGTGTGAAAATGGTTTTGAGTTGCAAGTAAATGGTTTTGAGGTGTAGTTGCTTACTTTGTAAGCTTTAGCAACATGTGTAACACTTATTTGTTAAGTGTTGACACCTAAGGGTGTTGGGTCATAGTTTAGGCCGGTTATGAGTGGGGGTGGGGCAAGATTTATCTTGTCTCGTCCCCATTTAATTACGGGTACTCCTCGATTCTAGTTTACTTAATTTGCGTGTCCTCGGGTCGTTTTACGAAAAACGTTTTTATAAATTATGAATCAACGACACAAAACGAATCTAATAAAAAACGGAGTTCGAACACGTAAATACGTAATCCTAAGGTTTCCGGTTTAGTTGTAAAGGACGTTAAATTATAATCGTAAGTCCTAATCTCTCCTCGTAAATTTGTTAGTTTATGAACCAACACAAATTTAAAATTCCAAAATAATATTCACGGATAAATTTATTTCCTGAAATGTCGGACTGTCACCAAAACGGTGTATGTAAACGTAAGCACGTAAAGTAGAATCCTTCGGTTTAGACGTAGTCGATGCTACTTCAAGACGTAAATCCAAATTTCTTCCCAAAAATAAGTGAGTTCATAATATAACATTAAAATAATGTTTTTAAATAATATTTGAGAATAAAATATAAACCATAAATTGACGGATTGTCACAACATTTACCCCTAAACAGGATATTTGTCCTCAAAGATCATCTTATCTTACTACTCGCTTCTTATAGAGTTAAAGCCATGTGGGTATTGCCTCCACATTAAAATACGCGAGTTTCATCAAACATATCTACGGGAATAAGATCAGGCATAATGTTGACTTACTTTCTCTATCCATGATGTTCACGGGTTTTTGATTAATGCAACTTTTCACCGATCTAAACTTCATTAAGGAATAGTCATATTTTCACTTGATTGGCATTTTATCAAGTTCGATATACGAAACATAATTCACGCAGCTCTTGAAGTCCTAGGGTAGATCCAACTTATATGCCTTTTAAACCAAACTTTTACATCATCTCAATGGTCCCATACAACGGGGACTTATATCCCATGATCTTTCAGATCATCAATTTATTTTTCCATGGTTAAAATTTTGGCATAACTTCACTACTCATCTGGCACTTCAAGATCTACATTTCATATTCACATAACCTCCTGCCCACTACCGGCAGCTAATAATCAGATCATAATTTCAATAATCATTTCAGGTCTCGCGGTTCGAGTATTTTGTAAGGTTAGGTTCGCCATCATAGGAAACCTAAACCTAAAAGACATGTCCAACTCACAATGGGTGTATGTCGGGTGTCTTCATCCCAACTCCTGCTTACAGATGCTCTAATATATATCCTCACAAGATTCGATCTCGATCCTAATACGATAGTTTTCAATGATAATCTCCCCAAATGAAAATGATTATACGATTTATTACCAAAGGTCAATTATCCAAGCATAACACAAGACTTCTAGTGTTTTGTATCGTTACTTTGCCTCGTCCCTTCGATTGGGGTGGTAAATAGTACTCTCATCAAGGTTCGTTCCCAATGACTTCTAAGCAAATCTCTAGAAATTCGATGCGAAGCGAGGATCTTGATAGAGATGATTGATACGACACACTATGTTTACAACTCTTTTAAACACAAAGAGTCAATTTATTCATCGAGAATCTATCATTAACAGGAATGATATTAGCAGATTTGGTCAGTCTGTCGACGATTACCCAAATCGAATCAAATTCAGATGATGACCTTTGCAATAGCTAGACGTTTACTAATGTATGAGGCAATGTCTGCCTTCATAATTTGCCATTAGTACAACTTCTTCAGATAAAAATACATTAAATCATAAATGTCATGAATAAAATACTTATACTTACAAGATTCAAACATAACTATATCTCAAAATCTCCATTTTTAGGCAACCTCAAGTGGTCTGTTATACATTCAACGCCATCGGCTTCTCAATTCTAATGGTTCACATTAGCCGCGAACCCCTTTCATTATCTATATTATCCTTTTTACAAGCATCAATTATTTCTAAATTGTTCGACAATTTATTTTGCACAATCATTACTAAGGAACACATCCTAATTGATTCTTTATTTTTAAATAATGTGTCAGTAATTACGTTCACTTTCCTAGATGGAATAATTATCATGACCGTATTTATTCGAAAATTCTTTCTTCACATTTTCTAAGTCTTAGTTTCATTTCAGCTATCATTTTTATCAGTTTTGCTTAATCCGGTGTTTAAAGCGTCGGTAATTATTACAACTAATTAAATAATAAATATTAAATTTTTATGAAATGTAACGTAAAAATTTTAATTTTGTTAGTTCAACCAATTATATAAAAATGTTCAAAATAAATTTGAATTTAATTAACACAATTTTTGTTGATTTATCTGAAATAAATAGTAAGATCTGTAAATGTTCGAAAAACCTTCGTTTATTCTTTGGCAAAAATTTTCTTAGTTGAAAAGCAAAAATTGTCGTTTCAAATTTTAAGTCATGGTTTAAATGGTTTCCTCAATCCCTCTTAGGTTGTCTTGAGGTATACACGAACAATTACCCCTAAACAGGAGTTTAGTTAAATGTTCTGGGTATACGGGAATAATCCCTCAAAAGTTCTTTTTGATAAAACATTTGCCAAAACATATTTTCACCTACCTTTTGGTAAAACCCAAAGTCTTAAAAGGGCTCTTAATCTTTGAAGAGTCAATATAGATTCCATTATCGTTAATTACATGGTCATTTAATCTTAAATCATATGTTAAATATTCAAGGTACAGGTTTTCATTGTCGGCCAATTTAGGACAATCTATAAATAATTATTAACTTCTTCTTATTCTTATATACAAACAAATGGTCCTTAATGATCTCAAGCAAGAATTTATCAATTTACAACCTACACACGTGATTCACCAAATTTATGAATGCTACATGTGTATTAGTCAATCCAAACGACATAACATGAAACTCATAATCTTCATTACGAGTTCTGAATGTAGTGATTGGAATAGATAATCTTTTTCGCGGATGCGAAGTTGATGATAACCATGCCATGGATCAAATCTTTAAAACATACGCTAGAACCTTGTAAATGATCGAACAAATCTATCATCTTGGGTAGTGGATATAGATTTTTAATCGTCAATTTACCTAGTTCATGGTAATTCAGCAAATATAAGGAATAATAACACCATAGCTCTTCATGATGACGAGCTTGGTAGAATAAAAGCTTTCCCCGACAACTCTTTCAGTTGTACGGTAACACTTTCGATTTAGATGGTGCTGATGTATAGTGCACATGTCACAGGTGCAACACCAGGAATATAATCAATACCAATTCAACTTGCCTTTATGGCGGAAGTCTAGGTAATTCACCAACAAATACTTCCTAAAGTTTCAAATAACAGAAATATCTCGTTAATAAATTCATATTAGGTTCTTTCTTGATTACAATATCTATGATCAGTTCACAACCATTCACGGTATACTTTCATGTCTAAATACAGGATATGATCACCCATCAAGAATTATTTAGATCACTTTTGATAATCAACATCTTATCATTCAGGGGATTTCTACTCGAGTTCCCATCAATTAAGACAATGTCGTCATGTCATAATCAATCAATCCATTCTACTGGAATTATCAACTTTCCAGTTTCATCACCGTTGATAAGATGTGAACTTCTTAAAAGACTAATAATAATTCATAATCCTTCATAAATTCAAGGATATATGGAGAGACAACTATCATCAAAAGAGTAATGTCAACGCGTAATCTACGCGAGAGAATTTCAAATCAGATACAGACGAAAACATTTAATGAATATGAATATATCCCATGTTTTCATAATTTGAGTACGCATTCGAAAGCTCCTCGGATCGTTACCCAGGTCATTCAGATGAAATCTAATCAAAAGAAATGATAGGAACATCGATACATCCAGTCGGGTATCAACATTCGGTAATCAGATACTTTTCCTAAGAATCTCACTACGGGAGAATTGGACAAGAAATAATTGTCAATTGTCAAATAAGACAATTTCCACAGATGAGTAAATTCGACTCAGAAGAATAAATAGTACGGGCACATATGTAGATGTCCCTAATAATATGTCCCTATTTTGCACTTTTTGCATATCTCATAAAATTTAATCTTTCACAATCTTCAAAGAAAATTTAGTGTTTATTAATAATTTCATGGTGACTACTAATCAGCCTTGCATGGTCCCTTCCAAATTGTATGTAGGCGCACAACTAAATACAATTTCAAGATTAACGATGCAATACTCAGTTCGTCAAAATTTTAGCATCATGTTTGTAATAAAAACATTTTCATGCTTAATTCTTAAATAAGAATCAAAAATAAATTTACAAAGATTTTCTTTATTATGAAAACAATTAAGTTTTCCAAGGTGTTTTATAGACAACTTCATTTCGATAATGATTATTTATAAGTCTCACTTTAAATAATCCATATAGTGATATAAATCCAATTTTTTTTCCCAAGGGATACTATTGTATCTTATAAAAACAATGAGTGATCTGCAAAAGAGTGATGAGGAGTGGTTCACCAAGAACTAACTACAATATATCAAGAAATGAGCTTAGCCAAATAATCATGAGGATCATGACCTCAATGGCACTCAAAAAGAATAATCTACAACGTAACTCAATTCAAGATGAGTACTTATTCAATGGTTGCATCACTAATTCAATCATTAGGATGAGGCAATAAAAGATAGATAACATCGATACATGTAGAATTTAGCAATCAAAAGTAGTCTTTTCATTAATCACAAACAAGTCAGAATTGTACCGTAACACATTGTGTGTCACTAAGCCATACAATTCCAAGAACTCATCCTACCAACTGATGTCTCAGTTAAGTTAGGGATTTTTAAAAGATACCACAATGAATACTAATCTACAAGAGTCATTAGGTGTTCCACATGTCCCAAAAGATCCATCGGTCCCAATTCAGAAGAAGATTTCTTCAATTTATTTATTGGACACTAGGCATCCTCGTTAGTGGACAATGGCCTAGGAACAACCCTTTAACACGAAACAACAATAAATTAAAACCTCATAATTCAATCACATAACTTAACTACTTCCTCTTAACAATTTCATATTCCATACGAGTTAAATTTTACTTTATTCAAGTTTCAATCAACTTATACTTAATTCGATATCCTACCTCATTCTCCAATACTTTCATCCTTATTCTTACACCTTAAAAGGGCAATAAAAGTTCGATATGAACAACACTCAAATTTCAATCCTATAGCTTCTTACAACAATAGTTATCAAATAAGTCACTAGTATGAAATGACTCACACATTCAATTAGACTTCTCGGAAAGGTACTAGTGGCATGAGGCTTTTGGGTAATGGTTCCAATGATAGCCTCAAGTGCAACATTCATCCTTTCGATTTCAATTTAAGAATTGGGTGACAACGAATAAGATGACACCTTTCCAGGTGGTAACGTTTTGTCAAACTCCACCTTATAAGGAAAGATCGTCATGACATCGATATCAGTTTTAATCTTGCCAATTCTTTTTCAATATCACAATCAACTAATATCTACATTTCTACGAATATCAACCATTTTGTTGGGATCATAAATATCCACAACTTGGTTTAGATCTGGATTAGCTAGAATTTCCTACAGGAATAGCTTCGATTAATTTACTAGGGGATTTAGGGTTCCTTGTGACAATCTACGTCGTATAAATACCTCGTATAAGTATAGAAATAATCATCAAACAATCATGTAATCAAATTACATCATATATATATAATCCAAGTTATATATATATATATATATTAAAATAACACTTCTCAGTCTGGCCTTGTCGGTAACTCGGGAATTCTTCGGCACCGTTATAGTCAAAAGATTTTTAGATATTTTTAGAAAAATGTTTATAGTTAAATGATTTTGAAATGTTTTATTCAAAACCTTAGTTTTAAAAATATTTCGTTCTCTATAACTAGAGCTCTGGTACCAAACTGTAACACCCACAAATTTATACAATTCAATACATCGGAAGACTCGTTGGTGTTACGGGATAGCACATTACTCACATCATAGACAATGCATAAAAATCGCGTCGTTTAATAATAAAGCATTTCCATTCATAAATATCAAATTTACATAGGTCCCAAGTCATTGTATTTCATACAGGTTTTACAAAGTATTTGAATGGAAATTATTGTTTAAGTGCGGGCCATGAATTCTTGTTGTCTTCCCGAGAATTACATTCAAGTACCTGAGATAAAACATGTTAAAAGAAAAGGTCAGCGATAACGCCGAGTGAATTCATAGAGTTTAATAAAACCGTCAATATATCATCGGTACTTAATTACTACCGAAAATCATTTTGTACAAATCTTTGTAATAGGTCATAAAATCACCAAAGTCATTTTATACAAATCCTTATCAAAATCATAATATAGGCTTTTGCCTTCAAAATAATTATACGAACCAAAGTCGTAAAAACATCATACAATACGTTTTATAACGTTGTATAAAGTTAAATAAAATCCGTTATATGAATATGGTTATGTAAAACCATAACACGAACATAATATCAATAGTAAGACCCCGTATTGCTAGTCAGGCGATATATCGTAATTCGGTGCGTATAACAGTATTTCGTTATCTGGATTATTATAAGCCGCATGACATTGTTACCTTACTACAACAAACAACGGGTAGCCAGCCCGAAACTCAATTTGCCCATCTAAATTAGCGTGTCGTCACAATAATCACGCTTGTGTAAATCTTCTCATACATAAATTCGCTTACCAATCAATGTGGCACGACGGGGATCAACCGTCAAGGCGCGAACTGGGGTGATCGTCCCCAAATAGTACTATTATATGCATAAGCGTCTACCAAATCCCGGTAGTTCACAATTCATGCTAATGGGACTTTTAGTGACATAACCTAACTTTAATAATCCATATCATTTCATCTATCGGGTCATTTAATCTTTCATCGGGTCATACAATCATTCGGGTCCAAATCAATAAACAGACAATCAGGACAAATGGTGTCCTATTTTATAAAAACTATCATGTTATCTCCCTCGCGGGTTTATAAAACATTTCATAAAAACATTTAAAAGAGTGCGAGGCTATGAACTCACGTTGATGCGGGAAGGCGGTTATCGGCAATTTGGATGTACAGTACGTGCTTTAATCACGGAAACCTAGACAAATAATACTCGTCTTAGACTCTTGTCCAATGACTTTATAAAAATAACAAATATACATATTATGATTTTGTACATATGATGATGATCAAGTGGGTTTTAAAAACTTTACATTAGACGGGTTTGATCGTCTAATTTTTAATTGGCGAAAAACGTTAATTTTACGGTAATAGCCGAAAAAGTCGTAAAAATCATGTTTATAGTTTTTATTACTTATAAATCTTATTCAACTACCTTTTTTATAAAGTGTCCATTTATTTAACCTTATACATATTTATATAAATGAAATTTATAAGTTAGTGGGTTTTAATTCATATTTTATACTATATTAGTTTGAGTGCTTATATAATACTATTAAACATTAATTTTTCAAAATCTGATTTTTAGTTTCATCTTCACCATTTTTTTATATCTTGAGTTTTATAAGGAGATAGAAGCTCATTTTTGGATGGCATAAACTTCATATTATGTGATCCAAATAAGTTAGTTATAGCTACTGCTCATTCCATGTCTAACTATCCTTAATAGTCCCTATAAAACAGACTATTCAGATTGGTACACTCATCTTATTTTGATCATATCTCACTCATTTTGATGATTCCATTGCATGTCCAACTCTCACATGTGTATGACATCTAACACTTACTGTAAATGGATTCCACCATGCAATTTTATCAGTTCTTAACTTGGTTACTTACTGTTTTTATACAGCTGATGTGCGGAGATGTGTATATGTGATAATTTGATATTACGTTATAGGGTAAATTAGAAAATTACCTTTAGGAAAAAATAATAGACTAATATTACCAATGACGAATTCAATTAATCACGTGAGTGATTCAAGTTCGTTGTACACGAAGATCTTATGAATTTGAGACGTTTAGCTTTGATTTGGACAATCTATTTGAATTGGTTTTCGGTTTTTAAACTACAATTCAAATCTACCAATTTTAAACTATTTAATATTATTCTAAAGTGCATGAATCGTAAACCCCGCTATTTTTTAATCTTAAACAAATAATTACTAAAAAAATTAACACACTATTAATTTAATTAAGAAACTTTTAAAATTAATCTATTTAAAAAAACTTTTTAAACTTTCTAAAACTAATTTACTTTATCAAAGATTACTTTAAACAAATTTATTTAAAAAATATTTTTATTTAAATCTAATATTATAAAATTCTAATTAATTAAAAATAAACTAATTCAATTTTTTAAATTTAATAAAACATTTTTTATTATTTATTCTATTTTATTTATTACATAACTAAAACAAACTTTAATAAAAACAATCAAAGAAAAACGGAATGAAAGTAAATTTAAAGTTACTTAATTAAGAAACTGCCAATTCTAACTACACTATATTAATGAAACAACCTGAAATAAAATCAACAAGCCAACTATCTCAGATGGGTATCACGTCGGTCCATCAAACAATAGGTCACGAGTTCGAATCCCATACGGGACACATTTTTTTGATTTAATTCTTTTTGGACAGTGATTAGAATAATAAGTCTCAGGAAAGACTTTGGTGAGCTTATTGTGCTTAAGCTGTTAAGAAACAACTGATGGACTTATCAGATCATTAGGATCTGATAAGCTGAATACTTGATCAATTGGATAAACAAAAAGATAACACAGAACATTCAGCTCAAAGTAATATACCAGCAAGTAAAATCATTTGAGAAAGATAGCAGCAATCTAAATAAATCTAATAAACTTCAAGAAACCAGATTAAATCTAAACAGAAAATTAGAAAAAGATTACTGACTTCAAACCAATCAAACAATGTGTAGTCGAGTAAAAAACAGCTTAAATGATTAAATCACCAAAACAATAATTTAATTCAAAAACAGAGATCACATTGAATAGACAATCTTCATTAATCAATCTGACTACTCACAAAATGACCATGTCGAAGCGAAAAATATTCTAACTACAGCAGATTATCAACTTAAGGCTTAAACTAAATTAATAAGTCCATAGTACATGTGTTCTAAACCATTAAAACTTATCAGATTAAACTTATACCCTTGTCTTAATGTAACTTGACAACTTAACAGCTTAACAAACCCTATTAAGCAGCATATTCTAAAATGGCAGTTTATATCAACATTCAAACTATAACAGCTTAACAAAACTATCTGAAACAAAGCTAGATTAACTCATATCTAGCATCAGTCAAATGGGTAACATAGACTTCATAACAGAAATTCAACTTCAGTTCTTGAAACCAAAACCATTACAAGCAAGCCTCACAAATACTTTATAATCTAAATTACTGAAAATCAGAAATATCAACACTCAAGCATATTTAACAAAAAATCATAAACAGATTATCATAACATAATATTCAAACTAAAAACATGTAAAATAAAAAGTAATTATCACCTTTTGAGATATCCTTTGAGTAGTGGACCTACGCTGAGCAGTCTAATTGAACCGGAGCCACCACCATTCACCATTACCACCATATAACATCTCGAAATATCAATATCAAACGAACCGAGCAGATTTGATTTTCACTTATCCAGTGGGGATAAGTGTGGATCCAAACTTAACTTTTAACATTAAAATATAAGCTATTAATTAGCTTAATCTTAACATCTTAAACATTAAACTTGTGAAACAGTTAACAGATTTAACTCGTAAATCAATTTAAGCAGTAAAAGAACTTAAATAAGACACAAATGAGAATTAAAATGATTAAACTTTCATTAATTTTCAGAAAATATTACAAAACTTTAGAAAGGAAATACAAGATTAAATCTAAATCTATTTCTACAGCATAATATTAAAGAAAAGTAAAGGATAAAAATTACAATAAAATTAGGGGGTTTTATAGCCTCCCCAAGGGCGTGCTGAGGAGCGAATATCTGAATATTCTTTGGTGGATTCCTTTCGATTTTCAGCCTTTGATCTTTTATTCTCCTTTCTCTCTCCTGTGAAGCCTTGATCGGATGGTGGATATACCACAACTAGCACACGGATCGCCAACGTGGCATCCGTGTGTGCTAGTTGTGCTTCTTTGAAGCCATTTGATTGGTGGGATAAGAAGAGTGAGGTGTCTCTTCAAATTAAAAGTTGCCACGTAGCATGCTCGTCCTCATCTTCTCTTCCTTAAAAATTGGGGGAATTAATTCCCCCACACGTGACTAACAAGTGAGATCAAAAGCCCTAAATTTAATTGGCTTTTTGGGTTATTAGGGTTTGAGGAACAGTAACAATTTACTGGTTATGGTGGGAGATAAATGGGGAAGATGATACACATAGTTCTTATCGAATGTTTTATTTATTTATGAAAGTGAGTGGAAAAACGTGTGAGTGGGTGAGAGTAGTAAATGGGTGGGTGAGTAATATTATTTGTAAGAAAAACGTTTGGTGAGAAAGTGGGAAGTGAAAAGTAAACGTGTGAGTTTATGTAAGTAGGTGGAATCGAGTGATTTATTTATTCAATGTGTAAACACGTTTGAAACCCTAGAAAGCCCAATTTGTGTTCCTTCGTTTCTTTCAATTTGTGGAAAGTTGGGCTTTTGGCCCAAAATTCACCATTTATCCATCCGTGTATTTACCTCAAATTTTGGCTTCAAATGGGCTATCCAAAAACTCATTTTATTAGCTTGAATTATAAATGGGCTTTTGAGCCCATTTTCCCCATTGTGGGACCCACTTGGCCCATAAACTTGCATAGTTATCAAATCCATTAAAGTCGAGCTCGATTTTGGCTTCTTTGATCTTTATCTTCAAACTCATGTCGATTTTTGTCAGTTTTCGCGAACTTGGTACCTACACACATTCAAACAAGAAACAAGCATATACAAGGCATTTTTGATCCATTAATAGCATTATTTCATTGTTTAAGCTACACATGATATGAGTAATTACACTCATATCAAATTCCCCCATGCTAAGCAATTTCCGTGTCCTCACGCAATGATAAAATAAAACTATGAACTACACATTATTCAACTTATGCCATTTTATTTTGTAAAGACATAATGTATTGATTTCATTATTGAAAAATAACTTTAAGGATCATAAAACTCAAATAGATTCATCGTCCTCGACTTTTCACTTTTCCATGCCAAGTGCAAAAACAAGATCATTGTTATTATAAGTTAGCAAACTAACAAGAACTCATGTGGCCTAATTATTCACTTAGACTCCCTTATTCCTAGGTGTATCTCTTATATTTTATTGTTGTCTTGAATGATCACGAGGATGCATTGTTGACTTATTTCGATAATTTATTAGGCCGAAAATAAAGTGAAAGATTTAATCAATAGTTAGCTAAAGGAGAAAATCTTTTAAAACTGCTTCTCGGGACTTCATAAAGTTCATATCTTGGCATAATTTGCTTCGCGATTTGAGACCTTTCTCGGACCGATATTTGGCAGTGACTTTATACTTCAAACCTTGAGAGACGTTCATGAAATAATGGTCTTCTCTTCATATAGGAATTTTTTCACTTGAAGTTTTGAGAGATTCATACTTGGACCACGACTTCTTCATTTTTCTCCAATCTTTATTTAGGATTTTGATATACAACGATCCGCCTCCTTTTTGGACTTTGCTTCATTTATCCTCATACCTTATTATGGTCTTTTTGGATAGACTTCTCCATGACTTTTTGGGAGTATTTGCTTTTCGTCGTGTGTCTCGATCCTTCATATTGATTTTTGATAAATGATTCTTCACATCACTTGATATCTTTAGCAATAAAATATAGCCCTCATGTCTTGTTAGGACCTTTTTGGACTTGCCAATCTTCGCATCCCGCTTCAATAAGTTATGCCTTGGCTATGAACTCTAATCCATACCGAGCAACTTTTAAACAATCTTGGGCTAGAAGCTAAGTAACTTTTCAAATTGTTCAACCTTATTTATTGCAATAAAATTTATTAACAAGCGATGGGAGAATAGGCTTATAATTAACTCACATAAATTCCCGAAAGAATACCTGATGAGACTGCTTTTATACATGGTCTTATCGTCCAAATCGGGCTTAATATGCATAAAATATCATCAAATATACCAAATATATGCTCGTGTTTGTTACTTGTGTATTTTTAGGTACGGATATTGAGGAAATGGCAAAAGATCACAAGAATCATTCAAAAACGAACACGGGAAACGAAGCCGCACAATGAACCGGGCCCAAGTTTGGAATTTTGAAAAATGCCCTTGAAGAATTGAAGATTGGCAACTTTAGTCCCTCAACTTTTGAAGATTTACACTTTATACCCCTCAAATATTCAAAACTATGAATATGGTCCCTAAAGTTTGAAGACTATACAAGATCAGTCCTTGAAGAATCCAAGAAGTACAAAAGAAACCCTTAGAAAAGTTTTTGAAGTATTTGTGCCAATTTTGACAAGTGCTCAAAAGTTGTTATATGCAAATTAGGCGTTGACAAGGTTTATTCAGCAAATGACAAAGAATGAGGAGTCCAGGGACTAAAGTGGGGAGACACATGAACTTACCTCAACCAACCAAATCAACACATCACCCACCACCACCAATCACAAACTTCCACCTCACCCCCCCCCCTCCATGTCACCTTCCACCCACAATTAATTAATTGATTAATTAATCAGTTAAATACTTTCCCTCCTAACATTTTTAAAACCAATTTTCCCCCAAAACGGATTAAACCTCCCCAAATCACTCATAAACCCTAATCTTAATTACCTATCAAAACAAAGGGGTTTTGGCTGTAAATCTCCAGAATAGTGATTAAGGTCACTCTCATCCATTCCCACCTCCCAAAACGTCCATCACATTCCCACATCAACCAACCCATGTGTCCCCTGCCCCACTTTGAAGAAGAAAACAAAGATGGTCCAGAGAATCAACGACCCACAATGAATCCTTGGTCCCAAAGGCTAATCTAACGTTCAAAATCATTCAATGAGAGCTGGCATATCACATGGCACGAATTTGACCCATTTTCAGTCAAAACAGCAAGGGTAATTTAGGGTTTTCCTACATTAGGGTTTAGTGATTCTAGATAGTTCTCTAGTGTAGTATAAAAGGAGGGTGCAACCTGTGCATACCCTTTTGTTCCAGTTTTTAGCTCTCTCATTGTAATCCCTTTTTACAAAATTTATAAAGTTGGTGATTTTTGAGAAAATATAATTCCTTTTATTTTTTTTTAAAAGTTGGTAAGTGATTGAGAAGCTAGACTGAGTTCCATCATATTTGTGTACACTTGGTGTGTTTAAATTTCAAAAAGGTTTTTGAAAAAGGTTTAGCAAGTTTCTGAAATCCAAGGTGCTTTAAAGTGAAAGTGGATAAGAATCCTGGATTTTTGATCTTGTGCTTGTTTCCAAAACGTGTTAAGTATCATTGGTTCAAGTTTTGTTAAGAGGTTTTGAAAGTTTTTAAGAAAAAATCAGTTATATTGCTATTGTGCTTGCTTTCTTTCTTGTTTTTCTTAACAGGTTTGGGAGATTGATTGTTAAAGGATCATCATAGACCCGGGTCTGTTGGAGGTGACATTCAGTCACTGTTGGGCCTGGATGTAGGCCCAACAAGGTAGTCCTTGTTCCTTGTTTGAAATTTTTGGTTTTTAGTTTTAAGTGTTTTATGAGATTTGTGCTTTGGTATGATTTTGGTATAAGTGTTGAAGTAACTGTTTCTTTTGAGTTGATTATGCTTGAAATGCATGTTAGAATTGAATGGAATCAGTTTGCTTTAGTTTAGTTTAGATTTGCTTTGAAAAAATCAATTTCAGATTATTTAAGGGGTGTTTGGATCTGCTTGTTAACTGAGAATTTTGAAAAGTTTTTGAAGTTTAAACCTGTTAGAATCACTCATAGGATATCAATAGGTTGCTAGTCATATAAGTTTTAAGTTTGGTGTTGATTTTAAATAGGTTTGTATGAAAAATATTTGGTTTTTAGGTTAAAAATCTGTTAAGTCATCATTGTCTATGATTTGAGTGGAATTTGTGCATCAAGTCTTGTAGTCTGTTGGATTAAAGGCTAACTTAGGATTGGGTATAGTTTGTATACCATTTTGTGAGGTTATGTGTAAGATTTGAGCTACTGAAATCCATCTTGTGTGCACTTTGTATCAGCAAATACCCCCACAGACCTCATAAGCATATCAGCAACCTTAAGTTGCCTTTTTCTCTTGATTGTGTGCTAAGTGTTTGCTTGTTTTGTGTTTATTTGACTCCCTACACTCCAACTGAGTGTAGGGGTGCCTGTTTGTCCAATAAATAACCACAAATCAGCAGACAAGCTCCTCTTGTCTTTTCTTTCACAAGTGAAGAAACAAGTTCTTGGTGTTTTCAACAGACCCATGACTGGGCACGTTTTTTTTGACTTAATCAGTTTTAATCTTGTCAAAAGTGGACTTGTGTTTGTGAATTTGTGACTAAAAAGGTTACCAAGTTTTAGTTTTAAGCTTAAAAAGAAAAAAAAATAAAATAACAAAAAGGACGTGGCCAGGACTCGAACCTGCGCCACTCCTCTCACAACCAAACGCTCTAACCATCTGCCCTAGGGTCTTTGACTGGTAAGTGTTTGCATAGTCAAATATATAAGGTGTGTTTGTTTGTGCTTATTTAATATAAGCCGTGACTGTTTTAGCTTATTTTAGCTTATTCATTAAGCTTAATTGCACTAGATCATTTTTCCTAGGTTCTTATTAGTATTTTAGACTTTTCTGTTTTAAAAGTATATTTTTCCCTTTATTTATTTATTTATTAGGATTATTTTTAGTTTAATTTTTAGAAAGTAAATTAAAAATAGTAAAAAGCGATTTTAAAAATCCAGAAAAATAGTTTTTAGGTTTTATTTAAGTAATTTGAGGTTTACATATAAAAAAGTTTTCAAAAAGTCTAATTTTTTATTTTATTTGATTTTAGGGTTTTTAGACAACTTTAAAATTAAATATAAAATTAATAAAAAGGTTTTAGGAGCTTTAATTTACATTTTTGTTCTAGTTACATTATTTAGGATTTTTTGTAATATTTTAGAATTAATTTATAAACTTTTTATTTTTTAGAATATTTTAATATTATTTTATTACTAAAAATAGAAAGTTGGTTTTTTCTACTTTTTTCATTTTTCCTAGATTGTAGACATTAAATTAGGAACTTTGTAACTTTCCAAATCTTTTTCGGACTTTACATTTATTTTTTAAAATTAATTTAAGTTTTAATAGATTTTAATAGTTTTTAGGAGTTTAAAAATAGTTTAATTTGGTTTTAAAATTTTTAAAAATAGTTTTTAGCTTAATTAGGTCATTTTTGAGGTTTACAAACTTGAAAATCTTGTTTAGGGCTTTTTAATAATTAATTGTGATTTTTAGGGCTTTAATTAGCATTAAAAAGTCATTATCTAATTAATTAAAAGGTTTTAGCAAGTTTGTATTTTTTTTGTAAACTCTTAGAATTTTATTGGGGATTTTTAGTAATTTTTAGGAATTTTTAGGTTAAAATTTTAATTTTTGTAGTTTTACGGTTTTACGTTTACGCCTTTTTCGTCTTAGTTTTAATTCGTCTTCGTAACCGTCTCTTCTTTCCTTTCTCATTTCTTTTCTTCTTGTTAATAATCACAAACATCATTAATCAATTCATTACACAACACACGTGCCTCCTTGAGAGAACGAACTCACCTAATTGGGTCATAACTTGTGGTTTTCCTAAACCGCTCGTTAATACTTACCCTATTTTACCTTCCTTTTCCTAAAGGGGTAAAAATACGACCATCATTTTTGGCACCGCTGCCGGGGAGGCGTGTTGTGTTTTGATTGAACATTGTTGTTTTTTTTATTAGCCATAATAGTATTTGTATTAGTAGCACTCTACTAATACGTATTATCGTTTTTCGGTTTTTGTGTGAATATTATTACTATATTGTATACGTAGAACACTAAATTCACAAGTACTCCAAATACGTGAGAAATCACAACCTTGACTTGGGAGGTCATTACCCAATCATTTTATTCGAATCTCAAACCAAAGAAAAAGGCAAAAATAGATAAATACTTTCGTGAAGCTTAATCTTGAAAATACAAACTATAAGGTGGGTATAAGGCGGTTGTATTTCACGACCTAAAGAAAAAAGGCTCTTAAGTGCTTCGCGCCGCCTCGTTTCCTCCGCTTGCTTGTGCATATTTGATTTTGAGAGTGAATCGAGGGTTTTGCCGCCCAAAGTATTATTACATATCATATATATTTTCTTGGTTTCTATTTGATTAAACCCTCTTGAACGATTTGATGTTCCACCATCGTTCTAACGTCATCGAAGGCGTTCACTCCACGTGATCGTTTTCATTCCTTGAGGCTTCTTTAATCGAGAGATTTGATTAAGGAGGAGATTTGTAGATTTGTGTCTACTTAATACATTCACAAATTTCCAAAAAAGTTAATACCATCAAAAACCACAAAAAAATTGAAAAATACAAAATACCAAAAATAATCTTCTTTGCTCGTCTCCTCGTTGTACGTGACGTTTATGCTCACTCGTAATCAAGCAAAACGTGCACGTAGACGAAAGAACAAAACTCCCACTCCAACTCATTCTAGTGAGGAGTCTCCTATTGACGAACCCATTGTACGAGAAGCACCTACCATGGCGAATCGAACTATGATGGAGTTACTTCAAGCACCCACCGAGGGTTATGGAGAAGCTATTGTGATTCCCGCTATCCTTGCGGAGAATTCTGAGGTCAAAACGGGTTTGTTGTCAATGATCCAAAACAAGAAATTTCATGGTGATGAGAAGGACAATCCCCACAACCATATCCGCCAATTCATTCGTCTTACCGCCACGTGCAAATTCAAGGATGTCTCGAATGACTCGATTAAGATGATGCTTTTTCCGTATTCCTTAGCGGGGCCCGCTAAAATTTGGTTAGAGAAAGAGCCACCCAATTCTATATTGACGTGGAAGGATCTCGTTTCAAAGTTTGTGAACCAATTTTTTCCGCCCTCTAAGACTACGCATTTGAAGAATGAGATTTCTAAATTTTCACAAGAATCAAATGAAAGTTTTTCTACGGCTTGGAATAGGTTTAAGGATATGTTACATGAATGTCCTCATCACGGTTTTTCCGATTTGCACCAAATAGACACGTTTTACAATGGACTTAATGATCATGAAAGAGATTATCTAAATGCCGCCGCGGGTGGTAATTTTTTTTGTAAAACGGTTGAAGAAGCTTTGGTCATAATTGAAAATAGGTCTAAGGTTTATAGCCCTCGTCACACACCGAGTGTTGCCAAAATGGGCTCATCATCGTCTCGTAGTATTAATGCCTTGCAAGATGAAGCCAATGAGGAAAATCGGTTTTTTGATAGGTTTTCGACTCTCATGTCCCATTGGAAAGCTCAAGAAGCTTCGAATTCCGCTTCGGTTAAAGCGGTTTCTAAGAGTTGTTTGTCGTGTGGTGGAGCTCATGATCTTTCCGAGTGCATTACCGCGGATGGTAACACTTCGAGTGCTTTTGTAGCCACGGGAACTTATACCAAATCGGTCAAGGTTCCTGCCAAAATCAAGCTCCACCAAATCAAAATGCTAATAACTATCGCAACAACAACCAAGGTGGAAATTACCAAGGAAATCAAAGGAATTATAACAAAGGTAATTATCAAAGTGGTAATGGGCAAATTTCAAACCAAAACCAAAACCGTGATTTTCAAAACAATGCCCAAGGTTTTCAAAATGATCACACCAAAAATCTTCAAGGAGAATTTTTGAATTATGCAAAGGCTAATGATGCTAAGTTTGACAACATGCAACGTGAAATGGTTAGCTTAAGATCCGAATTGAAAAACGAGCTTAAAAACGAACTTGCTAATGAACTTAAAACTCATGCTAATAAAATGGAAGGAAATGTCACACGTCTCCAACAAAATCAACAAAAATGGAGCAAGGTCAACATGAGATTAAGCAAGAATTGTTAAAAGCGGATGCTAGGCAATCTAAGTTTGAAGACCGTATGGCTAAGATGTTTGAAGCTATCATGTGTAATCCCTCTTCTTCGGGTGGTCTTCCTAGTGATACCATCGTGAACCCGAAAGGAGAGTTGAAGGTTATTACTACTCGTAGTGGTAAAACTTTCAAAGAACCCATTTCTCGTCCAAGTACTTCTATGGAGAAGGAAAAAGAGAAAGAACCCGAGGTTGTGGTTGAAAAGGAGAAAATTACAAGCCCACGAAGTACCGCTCAAACCACACCTACGGTTGAACCAATACCAATCATGGAACCCGAGATTCCAAGGCCGATGCCTATGCCTACTTTGCCCCAACCCACACCACCTTTACCCTACCCTTCAAGACGAGACAAGGAAAAGGCACAAGAACGAAATAATTATCAATTTGAACTCTTTATGAAAATGTTTCGTGACTTGCATTTCAATATAAGTTTTGCCGACGCCTTAGTCATGATGCCTCGATTTGCCGCGAACTTCAAAAGTATGTTGAATAACAAAGAGAAATTGCAAAAATCGTCTAGTTGTTCTTCGGTTTTTCTAAGCCGCATACCTCAAAAAGTTGGTGATCCTGGAAAGTTTTTAATCCCATGTGCTATCCAAGACATGGAAGAATGCTACGCCTTGGCCTATCTTGGTGCTAGTATTAATTTGATGCCTCTTGAGATTTTTAAATCGCTCAATCTTCCAAATCTCACTCCTTCAAGAATGTCAATCGAAATGCCGATCATTCTACGATTCTAGCTTGTGGAGTTGCCGAGGACGTCTTTGTGAAAGTTGGAAAGTTCTACTATCCCGTAGACTTTATTGTTGTTGATATTCCCATCGATCCTAAAGTTCCGTTAATTTTAGGTCGATCTTTTTTGGATACCTCGAGAGCACTTATCGATGTGCATGCAAGAAAAATCACTCTTCGTTTCAATGAGGAAGAACTCGTCATTAATGCAACCCAAAACTCCACTCTTTCTCATGTGTATTCTATCACATCTTTTTACAATGTCAATTCCACCAAAAGCATTTGCAAAAGAATTTCAAATAGAGTTTTAGGAGTTGTTGAGAAAAATGAAGTTCCGTCCCCTCCGCCGGTGGAGGTTAAGAGTGTTAAGCCTATGATTCCAATCTCGAGTGATTCTTCGGTTGATGAATACGTTGATCCCGATGGGTAAGTTTTCTTTGTTGACAAACGTTTTGAAAACTTACCACCACCTAAACCAAAAAGATTTCAAAATGTGAGAATTTTTAGTGTGACTAACATTGCTTTAGATACACCAAATATTTTTGACATAATTAAATCGGGTTTTCACAAGGAGAGTTTAAAAGATGAAAAAGGAAAAGATTTTAACTTGGATTTAAAAGATTTTTCTACAATTCTAACTCCGTCATCACTGCGTGTATTGAGTGCTACAAGCTCGTCTTCTCCTTTTGACGATGCTTTGTGTGGACTTAGTGTGGGGGAATCCCCTTATGTTCCCTCCCCTTTCTCCACCGAGGACGAGATATTTGATCCTGGAATTGCTTATATAGGGAAATCTCGGTCTTCCACCGATGCAATAAATGGAAAATCTTTTCATTTGATTGGTGCGAGTCTACCTCGAGTAGCTCAATGTTTTCATGACTTACCCATTGTCCCACCCTTCTATTTCTTCTCTCCTATTTTCTTGAAACTCTTTGACTTTATGTTGACCATTGATGAAGTGGCATTGATTTGTTTTTCCAATGAAAACGAGAACGCCATCTTCGATCCCGGTATTTTGCACCATCAAAGGACTTAGTCCTTAATACCGGTTGTTTTTGGGCCTTGTTTATCATGTAAGCCCCGCCAAAAATTGACCATACCAAGATTATCCCTAAATGATCACATTTATGGGGATTCGAGTCAAGCTTTTGACTCGGTTATCAAAAACAAGGTGCCTCGTGGGGGAGACCCATGCTTATCCATGTACATATTATTGCTTTCTAATGTAGTTTAATGTGAGGGGATTTGTGCCCTTCCAACCTTTGTTCCGTGGTTGTTTGTGCATTGTGGTTTTTAGATCATGATCTTCACGATTGGAGCCTCTCGTGTTCATTTTATGGGAGCACTCGATCGTTTGCTTTGGAGACATTTCTCAATATCCAATGATATATCCTTTGATGTTCTAACCTTAGGTTTTTAGCACACTTCATAAACGGCTATTAATTTAATGGTTACACCCTTTCCATGCTAGATTAGGCATTTGACTACGTCTCTAGTATGGGGGTGTTTGCACCCCTAGACTCGAAACATTAAGGACAATGTTTAACTTTAGTATGGGGGGTGAATAGATACTTGCCTTGCCAAACCTTCACGCTTTCCAAAGTTTATCTTTTTGTTATCGTTTTTGTTGCAAAATAAGGCTAAAAATGGCCAAATTTTAAAAATTTTCTCATGTTTCATAAGTGTTTGAAGACACGAATGTAGATTTTCCGATGGCGAGAATAAGAGTAATTTTTGACTCGACCGTGCGTGTTGAGCACTTAGCTTTGATTCCTTAACTACACATTAGGCTAAGTCTCTTAAATGAGGACGAGAAATGATAGAGTTAATTATAATTTACTATGCTAAACGTAGAGTACTCGTATTCTTTCAAAAACTCATGTGTTCTCGTTGTTTGCTTATTCTCCCTTCGCTTGTAAATCATTTTTTTTTTGCTTAATAAATATTGACTTAGAGGTTTAGTTAGGATTGTTGGGTTTCTAGTCTTTTCTAGTAGCTTCCGCGTAATTAAATTGGGAAGACATTAAGGTATCGCCAGCGTCACGGTTTTGAAGTATTGGCACCCGAATAATCGAAAGCTTCACCCAATAATAAGATTTCAAGTGCTCACCTAAATCAAGCAAACAATTTGAAGCCCCACAAGGCCTAAAATCTATGCAAAATTGAAAGTGAATCAAGCCTTAATCTTCGAAGCTTTAAAGATCCAAAATTCGCTTTAGCGTGAGGATATACGTCTTTGGCTAATAAAACCACCGATGATGGCGGATAATAAAAGGCAAGGCAAGACCGAAGTCATAATAAAAGCTTCATGGCAAAGTTGAATAAAAGATGGAGGTAAACCAAAGATAATAAGGCCCTTCCGTTAGGGGGCGTATAAAAGTCTTGGTAATAAGTCTCATGTTCAAAACCGTTATAAAACCATGTTTATCGATTCTTCTTGTCAACTTAATTTTTTAACATTGTTGTCTATTAGGAGGGGTTATTGATTTGATGGTCTTAGTTACACCGTTAGGACTCTATTTTTAGACCTAAAATCTCTATTATCGCATAAGTCAATGATGTATCCTCGTGATCATTCAAGACAAAATAAAATATAAGAGATACAACTTAGGAATAATGGGAGAATAAGTACGTGATTAGGGCATATGAGTAGTGTTAGCATTACTAGCTTATAATGACAATGATCTCGTTGCACGCTTGGCATGAAATTAAGGTGAAAATCAAGGACGATGAAATTATTTCTAACGAAGCATTCATGTGTTCTTATTCTATGAACCTAAACGTCCCATTTTGCGATGAAAATCATACATTATGTCTAAAACACAAGTAGTAGTAATAGTGGTAGTGTAGCTAGTTTATCATTCCAATAAAGTGAATAAAATTGAATTTTGGAGATGCTTTGATACTTTATTCTAGCATTGCGTGAGGGCACGGCAATGGTTTAGTATGGGGGAGTGATGAGACTGCTTTTATACATGGTCTCATCGTCCAAATCGGGCTTAAAATGCATAAAATATCATCAAATATACCAAATATATGCTCGTGTTTGTTACTTGTGTATTTTTAGGTACGGATATTGAGGAAATGGCAAAAGATCACAAGAATCATTCAAAAACGAACACGGGAAACGAAGCCGCACAATGAACCGGGCCCAAGTTTGTAATTTTGCAAAATGCCCTTGAAGAATTGAAGATTTGCAACTTTAGTCCCTCAACTTTTGAAGATTTACACTTTATACTCCTCAAATATTCAAAACTATGAATATGGTACCTAAAGTTTGAAGACTATACAAGATCAGTCCTTGAAGAATCCAAGAAGTACAAAAGAAACCCTTGGAAAAGTTTTTGAAGTATTTGTGCCAATTTTGACAAGTTCTCAAAAGTTGTTATATGCAAATTAGGCGTTGACAAGGTTTATTCAGCAAATGACAAAGAATGAGGAGTCCAGGGACTAAAGTGGGGAGACACATGAACTTACCTCAGCCAACCAAATCAACACGTCACCCACCACCACCAATCACAAACTTCCACCTCACCACCCCCCCCCCCCCCTCCATGTCACCTTCCACCCACAATTAATTAACTGATTAATTAATCAGTTAAATACTTTCCCTCCTAACATTTTTTTAAAACTAATTTTCCCCCAAAACGGATTAAAACCTCCCCAAATAACTTATAAACCCTAATCTTAATTACCTATCAAAACAAAGGGGTTTTGGCTGTAAATCTCCAGAATAGTGATTAAGGTCACTCTCATCCATTCCCACCTCCAAAAACGTCCATCACTTTCCCACATCAACCAACCCATGTGTCCCCTGCCCCACTTTGAAGAAGAAAACAAAGATGGTCCAGAGAATCAACGACCCACAATGAATCCTTGGTCCCAAAGGCTAATCTAACGTTCAAAATCATTCAATGAGAGCTGGCATATCACATGGCACGAATTTGACCCATTTTCAGTCAAAACAGCAAGGGCAATTTAAGGCTTTCCTACATTGGGGTTTAGTGATTCTAGATAGTTCTCTAGTGTAGTATAAAAGGAGGGTGCAACCTGTGCATACCCTTTTGTTCCAGTTTTTAGCTCTCTCATTGTAATCCCTTTTTACAAAATTTATAAAGTTGGTGATTTTTGAGAAAATATAATTCCTTTTATTTGTTTTTAAAAGTTGGTAAGTGATTGAGAAGCTAGACTGAGTTCCATCATATTTGTGTACACTTGGTGTGTTTAAATTTCAAAAAGGTTTTTGAAAAAGGTTTAGCAAGTTTCTGAAATCCAAGGTGCTTTGAAGTGAAAGTGGATAATAATCCTGGATTTTTGATCTTGTGCTTGTTTCCAAAACGTGTTAAGTATCATTGGTTCAAGTTTTGTTAAGAGGTTTTGAAAGTTTTTAAGAAAAAATCAGTTATATTGCTATTGTGCTTGCTTTCTTTCTTGTTTTTCTTAACAGGTTTGGGAGATTGATTGTGAAAGGATCAGCATAGACCCGGGTCTATTGGAGGTGACATTTAGTCACTGTTGGGCCTGGATGTAGGCCCAACAAGGTAGTCCTTGTTCCTTGTTTGAAATTTTTAGTTTTTAGTTTTAAGTGTTTTATGAGATTTGTGCTTTGGTATGATTTTGGTATAAGTGTTGAAGTAACTGTTTCTTTTGAGTTGATTATGCTTGAAATGCATGTTAGAATTGAATGGAATCAGTTTGCTTTAGTTTAGTTTAGATTTGCTTTGAAAAAATCAATTTCAGATTATTTAAGGGGTGTTTGGATCTGCTTGTTAACTGAGATTTTTGAAAAGTTTTTGAAGTTTAAACCTGTTAGAATCACTCATAGGATATCAATAGGTTGCTAGTCATATAAGTTTTCAGTTTGGTGTTGATTTTAAACAGGTTTGTATGAAAAATATTTGGTTTATAGGTTAAAAATCTGTTAAGTCATCATTGTGCATGATTTGAGTGGAATTTGTGCATCAAGTCTTGTAGTCTGTTGGATTAAAGGCTAACTTAGGATTGGGTATAGTTTGTATACCATTTTGTGAGGTTATGTGTAAGATTTGAGCTACTGAAATCCATCTTGTGTGCACTTTGTATCAGCAAATACCCCCACAGACCTCATAAGCATATCAGCAACCTTAAGTTGCCTTTTTCTCTTGATTGTGTGCTAAGTGTTTGCTTGTTTTGTGTTTATTTGACTCCCTACACTCCAACTGAGTGTAGCGGTGCCTGTTTGTCCAATAAACAACCACAAATCAGCAGACAAGCTCCTCTAGTCTTTTCTTTCACAAGTGATGAAACAAGTTCTTGGTGTTTTCAAAAGACCCATAACTGGGCACGTTTTTTTGACTTAATCAGTCTTAATCTTGTCAAAAGTGGACTTGTGTTTGTGAATTTGTGACTAAAAAGGTTACCAAGTTTGAGTTTTAAGCTTAAAAAGAAAAAAAAATAACAAAAAGGACGTGGCCAGGACTCGAACCTGCGCCACTCCTCTCACAACCAAACGCTCTAACCATCTGCCCTAGGGTCTTTGACTGGTAAGAGTTTGCATAGTCAAATATATAAGGTGTGTTTGTTTGTGCTTATTTAATATAAGTCGTGACTGTTTTAGCTTATTTTAGCTTATTCATTAAGCTTAATTGCACTAGATCATTTTTCCTAGGTTCTTATTAGTATTTTAGACTTTTCTGTTTTAAAAGTATATTTTTCCCTTTATTTATTTATTTATTAGGATTATTTTTAGTTTAATTTTTAGAAAGTAAATTAAAAATAGTAAAAAGCATTTTAAAAATCCAGAAAAATAGTTTTTAGGTTTTATTTAAGTAATTTGAGGTTTACATATCAAAAAGTTTTCAAAAAGTCTAATTTTTAATTTTATTTGATTTTAGGGTTTTTAGACAACTTTAAAATTAAATATAAAATTAATAAAAAGGTTTTAGGAGCTTTAATTTACATTTTTGTTCTAGTTACATTATTTTGGATTTTTGGTAATATTTTAGAATTAATTTATAAACTTTTTATTTTTTAGAATATTTTAATATTATTTTATTACTAAAAATAGGAAGTTGGTTTTTTCTACTTTTTTCATTTTTCCTAGATTATAGACATTAAATTAGGAACTTTGTAACTTTCCAAATCTTTTTCGGACTTTTCATTTATTTTTTAGAATTAATTTAGGTTTTAATAGATTTTAATAGTTTTTAGGAGTTTAAAAATAGTTTAATTTGGTTTTAAAATTTTTAAAAATAGTTTTTAGCTTAATTAGGTCATTTTTGAGGTTTACAAAACTTGAAAATCTTGTTTAGGGCTTTTTAATAAATAATTGTGATTTTTAGGGCTTTAATTATCATTAAAAAGTCATTATCTAATTAATTAAAAGGTTTTAGCAAGTTTGGATTTTTTTTGTAAACTCTTAGAATTTTATTGGGGATTTTTAGTAATTTTTAGGAATTTTTAGGTTAAAATTTTAATTTTTGTAGTTTTACGGTTTTACGTTTACGCCTTTTTCGTCTTAGTTTTAATTCGTCTTCGTAACCGTCTCTTCTTTCCTTTCTCATTTCTTTTCTTCTTGTTAATAATCACAAACATCATTAATCAATTCATTACACAACACATGTGCCTCCTTGAGAGAACGGACTCACCTAATTGGGTCATAACTTGTGGTTTTCCTAAACCGCTCGTTAATACTTACCCTATTTTACCTTCCTTTTCCTAAAGGGGTAAAAATATGACCATCAATACCAAACTTATAATTGGCTCTATCATCTCTTGTTCTCCATATTTTAAAATTTCAAAAATGTGAAATCAATGGATACTTAGCCTATTAAATCAAAGTTTTGGGTTTTCAAGTCATCTATAGGATCTTGCATCTTCTTATACTTTTGCAAGTTTTAGAATTTGCGTTTTAAAGTTCCCTTGATAGATGACTTTCTAGGATCAATTATAGGAACTTGCGAAAAGTTCTTGTTCTTAACTCATATAAATTAAGACTTTCACGTTTTAAAGCTCCCTATATAAAAGCTTAGCAAAACTTAATTCAAATACGTTAAGGAAAAGATAAGGTTAAAAACCGAGTCGAGTAAAAAACTATTCTTATTTTCACCAACGGAAAGCCTACATTCGTGTCAAAAACACTTATTTTATTTATTAAAACTTAAAAATAACACAAAAAATTTAATATTTTATTGAAAAATGAGAAAAACAATACGTTTGGACACTACAAAAGCAATTGCAAGCGATTATTTCGATTGACTCCCCCATGATAAAACCAAACATTGTCCTTAATGTTTCTTAGCTCAAGAGTAACACCCCTTGCTAAGACACGAAGAGTCTAATGCAAAATCCTAACATGGAAAGAGCACGCAAATCTATAAGCCGTTTATTAATTATGCCTCAAGATAAAACGTTAGTCGATAAAAATCAAGGGTAAAAGTGTGTGCCCCTTTTTGGCATTCAAAGAATGGAAGATCAAGTGGACCGGCAAAAACCAAACACGAGAGCCTTCAAATATTATGGTCATACCTAAGATCACAACACAACAAATCACGAGCGCGAGCTTGAAAGATCAAGCCTTATTAATGTTAGAAATAGAAAGAAGATAGAATGTATGGGACTCCCCCACAAGGCACCTCGTTTTTGTTAACCGAGTCATGAGCTCGACTCGATCCCCGCATTCATTGGTCCTTAGGGAAAATGATGCAAACCGGCATAATAGGATAAAATCCAACATAAAGCACGATGCCGGGGTCAAAGATTACATCTTCGTTGTCGGATGACAAACGAAAGGATAGAACTCTAACACAAATCTCTAACAAGAGATGGTAGTTACAACTAATGATATGATAAAGCATGCTCCCCGAGATAAACTCGCACCAAGATGATTAAAAAGTCTTTCAATTATTGCATCGGTGAAAGGCCGAGATTTCCCTAAATAAACAATTCTGGGGTCAAATACCTCGTCCTCGGTGGAGAAAGGAATAGACAACAAGGTGTCGTCCCCCCATGCTAATCCTAAAGCATATAAAGCACATGGTAATGTTGGTACAAAAGTCTCAACCATAGTGGTTTCAACTTGCATGACTTTGTTGACCTTTTCACTCTTATGAATGTGAATAAAGGGGTCATGGTACTCGAAACGAGTCGCATGAAAAACCCGCACATTAAGATCAAAGCGTGTGGGAAGGATAATTGGAGCAAAAGTAATTTCTCCCTCCGGGTCAACATTATCATCATCATAAATCGGGTGATCAAACCAAGAGTGTTCATCACCGTCATTAGATTCTTCCTCGAATTACGAAGGAATGTCTATGGAAAGTAACTTATCAAACTCCCTAATGAAAAGATCATCATCACAAAGGTTGTGAGATGTAGGAGGTGTGATGCTCTCAAAATCCTCATGAAACAATGGATTATTGTTCATTGAAGCTTTAAAGAGAGGGTTTGAGTAAGTCACAAAAGTATCGTCATCCTTGTCATCACAAGAAATATCCGACAAAGTATCGAGTGTATCACACTCGGATACAAGATCATCATTCTCATTTAAAGGCAATTCATCGGCGAATTCATCGAGAATGGTAGGTAAAACACGAGAATCACGTTCGATCTCGAGATCGGAAACGTCTTCACTTCCTCGTTGAAGTGGATCAACAAGTTCATCGGCGAACTTATCGAATGAATAATCACTAACCTCACTCGGTGTGAAGTTAGGAATCAAAGGCTCTTCAATGGAAGATTGTGCCTTAGGAACATGATCCTTAGAAGAGAGTGAAAATGAGTCCATTTTCAAAGATTGTTCAATTAAAGCAATATCAATCTCAGGATCAAAATTCTCACTAACAAACTCACTAACATCAAATGGCTCACTTAAGTAATCATCAATTTGTTTTTCAATCTTAGCACTATCATCCTCGTGTGGAGTGGGTGTAGATGAGGTAACATTACAACATGATTCAACAAAATTAGGTCTATCAATTTCCACATTTTCCAATTTCTTAGGAATCAATCTTGGAATTTTTTCCGGTTTGAAAATCATATGTTTATTACCATGAAACAATTTAAGCTCCCCTTCTCTCATATCAACTAAAACATTGGCCGTACACAAAAATGGTCGTCCTAAAATTATAGGCGCACGAGGATTCGGCTCATAATCAATGATAGCAAAATCGGCTAGGTAAACGAACTCCCCCACTTTAACAATGACATTTTCCGCTATACCAATCGGATGAGTGGTGGTACCATTAGCAAGCTCAATGATCAGTCGAGTGGGCATAAGTCGCAAATAGTCAAGAGTTTTCCAAATGGCTAGGGGCATAACGTTAATACTAGCTCCTAGATCGGCTAGAGCTTTGTATTCCCCAAGCTCATCGAAAACACAAGGTATCAAGAATTGACCCGGATCATTATATTTCTTAGGAAATAAATCAAGAAAATCCGAGGTACTAATCACATTTAAAGTAGCCTTGGTGACATTCCAAAAGGTTTCTTTAGGTGGCACATAAAGCTCAAGCTTTCTCTCTAAATTATCATAAGCGGTGATAGCCTTAAGCTCTCCCCTCGGGTTAGGAATGGTATTACTAGGTAAGCAACCCGAAGAAGTAGATGGTTTAGATATGAATCCCTCAAACATCGAAAGCAATTTATTTTGACTCTGTTCCAAATTTTGTTGCATACGATTTTGACCTTGCTCGAACATTTGCTGAAATCTTTGTTCCATTCTTTGTTGATTAAGCTCAATCTTGTTATTTTGCCCCTTTAGCGTATTTTGAAACTTGTTTTTCAAAGTTGCCATTTGTCCTTGAATGTTGTTTTGAAAAGCTTTTAAATTTGCCTCATTCGTTTTCATGTAGCTTGACAAATCATTTTGATTGTTCCCTTGAAAACCTTGATTGTTTTGATTAGCATTAAACCCATTTCCTTGATTATAATTCCCTTGGTTACCACGGTTAAAATTATTCCCATTATTTCCATTGTTGTACCTATTTTGAACCGGTGGAAAACCCGGTGGAGCAACATGATTTTGACGAGGAACTTAATCGTTGGAGCCATAAGTTCCCGTCACGGCAAAAGCACTAGCTTGATCAAACCCCGTGTTTAAACAAGCATAATTAGGATGTGCTCCACCACATGATACACAAACATTCTCAACCATATTAATCGAACCATGAGGATTCTTCCTAATCTCACTCAACAAAGTCGCAAATCCACTATCAATCTTAGAGTCCAATCTAACAATCTCGGGATTCACATTAGAAACAACCGGTGTGTTTCGTGAATATTGTGCTCTAGACTTATCCTCAATTATTCTCCACGCGTCTCTCAGAGTTTTTCTTAAAAGATTACCACCCGCGGCGGAATCTAAAGAATCTTGTTCAATCATATTAAGCCCATTATAAAAAGTATTAATTTGATGCAATTCCGAGAAACCGTGGAGTGGACATTGTCTTAACAAATCTTTAAATCTTTCCCATGCAACCCCAAACGATTCATGCACTTTTTGTTCAAATCTAGTGATCTCTTTTTTAAAGTGTGTTGTTTTGGACGGTGGAAAGAAATAATTCATGAACTTAGACACTAAATCATCCCATGTTAAGATCGAACCCGGTGGTTCTTTCTCATACCAAAGCTTAGCATTACTCTCGAGCGAGTATGGAAAAAGCATGAGCTTAATCACGTCATTCGGCACATCTCTAAACTTGAGATTCGAGGTAATTCGATTAAAATTCCGAATGTGAGAATGCGGGCTATCGGTCTCATTGCCACGAAATTGGTTGGCACGAATGAGCGATAAAAGACCCGTCTTAATCTCAAAATGATCCGCCAAAATAGCCGGCACAACGATTGCTTCCCCATACCCTTCGGTGGGTGCACGGAGCAATTCTTCCATTGTTCGATTATCGGCCATCTCTACAACAATAGGTGGAAGCTCGGGTTCCACTATTCGTTGTTGACGATTTCTATTTCTACGAGGAATATTTTCAAGCCTATTAAAATCAATCACAAGACGAGAAGAACGTAATTGCATACACTACAAAGACGAGAATTTAGAGGATTGAAGAAAAGAAATTTGACAAGAAGAAGATTATTTTTGGTATTTATTTGGTATTGCTCAATCAATAATGATTGATAAAAAAACAAGGAATAAGGATAACTACTATGGAAGTAAATTACCCTCGGTCGACTTTGAAACGATAGGTTAAAACCTATACGTCTCGAGGTTCAATAAGTAAACTACAAAAAATAAGATTTATTACTACTTGAGTCGGCAAACCAATAATAGGTTGTCCCTCTCAATATACGCACAAGCAAGCGGGGAAACGAGGTGGCACAAAGCACTTAAAAACCTTTTTCCTTAGACGGCCTTTTGTAGCACGCCGCCTTATACCCACCTTATAGTTTGTATAAATCGAGTTCAAACTTCTTATTAGTATTTATCTATTTTGCCTTTTATTTTTGTTTTAGATTCGACTACAATAGCTAGGTGATGAAATCCCAACTAAGGCCTTATTTGATAAGTATGTAAAATTATTGTGCTACGTAATACAATATATTATTCACAAAAAACGAGAAAAACGATACATACTATATAATAGAAAAATAACAAAACATTCCGAGGACGGAAAGGGTCTTCAAATCAAAGATCAACAAATCTCCACAAAGACGAATCGTACACAAGATTCCCCGGCAGCGGCGCCAAAATTTTTGATGTGCGGAGATGTGTATATGTGATAATTTGATATTACGTTATAGGGTAAATTAGAAAATTACCTTTAGGAAAAAGTAATAGACTAATATTATCAATGACGAATTCAATTAAACACGTGAGTGATTAAAGTTCGTTGTACACGAAGATCTTATGAATTTGAGACGTTTAGCTTTGATTTGGACAATCGATTTGAATTGGTTTTCGGTTTTTAAACTACAATTTAAATCTACCAATTTTAAACTATTTAATATTATCCTAAAGTGCATGAATCGTAAACCCCGCTATTTTTAAATCTTAAACAATTAATTACTAAAAAAAATAACACACTATTAATCTAATTAAGAATCTTTTAAAATTAATCTATTTAAAAAAACTTTTTAAACTTTCTAAAACTAATTTACTTTATCAAAGATTACTTTAAACAAATTTATTTAAAAACTATTTTTATTTAATCTAATATTATAAAATTCTAATTAATTAAAAATAAACTAATTAAATTTTTTAAATTTAATAAAACATTTTTTTTATTATTTATTCTATTTTATTTATTACTTAACTAAAACAAACTTTAATAAAAACAATCAAAGAAAAACGGAATGAAAGTAAATTTAAAGTTACTTAATTAAGAAACTGCCAATTCTAACTACACTATATTAATGAAACAACCTGAAATAAAATCAACAAGCCAACTAGCTCAGATGGCTATCACGTTGGTCCATCAAACAATAGGTCACGAGTTAGAATCCCATACGGGACACATTTTTTTGATTTAATTCTTTTTAGACAGTGATTAGAATAAAAAGTCTCAGGAAAGACTTTGGTGAGCTTATTGTGCTTAAGCTGTTAAGAAACAACTGATGGACTTATCAGATCATTAGGATCTGATAAGCTGAATACTTGATCAATTGGATAAACAAAAAGATAACAAAGAACATTCAGCTCAGAGTAATATACCTGCAAGTAAAATCATTTCAGAAAGATAGCAGCAATCTAAATAAATCTAATAAACTTCAAGCAACTAGATTAAATCTAAACAGAAATTAGAAAAAGATTACTGACTTCAAACCAATCAAACAATGTGCAGTCGAGTAAACAAAAACAGCTTAAATGATTAAATCACCAAAACAAGAATTTAATTCAAAAACATAGATCACAATGAATAGAAAATCTTCATTAATCAATCTGACTACTCACAAAATGACCATGTCGAAGCGAAAAATATTCTAACTACAGCAGATTATCAACTTAAGACTGAAACTAAATTAATAAGTCCATAGTCCATGTGTTCTAAACCATTAAAACTTATCAGATTAAACGCAAACCCTTGGCTTAATGTAACTTGACAACTTAACAGCTTAACAAACCCTATTAAGCAGCAGATTCTAAAATGGAAGTTTATATCAACATTCAAACTATAACAGCTTAACAAAACTATCTGAAACAAACCTAGATTAACTCATATCTAGCATCAGTCAAATGGGTAACATAGACTTCATAACAGAAATTCAACTTCAGTACTTGAAACCAAAACCATTACAAGCAAGCCTCACAAATACTTTATAATCTAAATTACTGAAAATCAGAAATATCATCACTCAAGCATATTTAACAAAAATTCATAAACAGATTATCATAACATATTATTCAAACTAAAAACATGTAAAATAAAAAGTAATTATCACCTTTTGAGATATCCTTTGAGTAGTAGACCTGCGCTGAGCAGTCTAATTGAACCGGAGCCACCACCATTCACCATTACCACCATATAACATCTCGAAACATCAATATCAAACGAACCGAGCAGATTTGATTTTCACTTATCCAGTGGGGATAGGTGTGGATCCAAACTTAACTTTTAACATTAAAATATAAGCTATTAATTAGCTTAATCTTAACATCTTAAACATTACCCTTGTGAAACAGTTAACATATTTAACTCGTAAATCAATTTAAGCAGTAAAAGAACTTAAATAAGACACGAATGAGAATTAAAATGATTAAACTTTCATTAATTTTCAGAAAATATTACAAAACTTTAGAAAGGAAATACAAGATTAAATCTAAATCTACTTCTACAGCATAATATTAAAGAAAAGTAAAGGATAAAAATTACAATAAAATTGGGGTTTTTATAGCCTCCCCAAGGGCTTGCTGAGGAGCGAATATCTGAATATTCTTTGGTGGATTCCTTTCTATTTTTAGCCTTTGATCTTTTATTCTCCTTTCTCTCTCCTATGAAGCCTTGATCGGATGGTGGATATATCACAACTAGCACACGGATCGCCAACGTGGCATCCGTGTGTGCTAGTTGTGCTTCTTTGAAGCCATTTGATTGGTGGGATAAGAAGAGTGAGGTGTCTCTTCAAATCAAAAGTTGCCACATAGCATGCTCGTCCTCATCTTCTCTTCCTTAAAAATTAGGGGAATTAATTCCCCCACACGTGATTAACACGTGAGATCAAAAGCCCTATATATAATTGGCTTTTTGGGTTATTAGGGTTTGAGGAACAATAACAATTTACTAGTTATGGTGGGAGATAAATGGGGAAGATGATACACACAGTTCTTATCGAATGTTTTATTTATTTATGAAAGTGAGTGGAAAAACGTGTGAGTGGGTGAGAGGAGTAAATGGGTGGGTGAGTAATATTATTTGTGAGAAAAACGTTTTGTGAGAAAGTGGGAAGTGAAAAGTAAACGTGTGAGTTTATGTAAGTAGGTGGAAACGAGTGATTTATTTATTCAATGTGTAAACACGTTTGAAACCCTAGAAAGCCCAATTTGTGTTCCTTCGTTTCTTTCAATTTGTGGAAAGTTGGGCTTTTGGCCCAAAATTCACCATTTATCCATCCGTGTATTTACCTCAAATTTTGGGCTTCAAATGGGCTATCCAAAACTCATTTTATTAGCTTGAATCATAAATGGGCTTTTGAGCCCATTTTCCCCATTGTGGGACCCACTTGGCCCATAAACTTTCATAGTTATCAAATCCATTCAAGTCGAGCTCGATTTTGGCTTCTTTGATCTTTATCTTCAAACCCCTGTCGATTTTTGTCGGTTTTCGCGAACTTGGTACCTACACACATTCAAACAAGAAACAAGCATATACAAGGCATTTTTGATCCATTAATAGCATTATTTCATTGTTTTAAGCTACAAATGATATGAGTAATTACACTCATATCAACAACCAACAATTTAAGCAAGATTTTAGCCTTGTTTCTTATGGTTTTTCATCTTTTTAATCATATTTATCAATACTTGATCCCCACACAACATTTTTATCATCATATATTCATTATATATATATACAATAGGAAGGAAAATACATGATTACATAATCAAAATAACAAGAGGATGGGGAGAACAATCTTTATACCACCAACATTATGTAGGTATTCATCAAGGCTTGGATTTTTGATGGAGAAACTTGTGATAGATCAACACCAATCTTCAAGACCACCAATACTTGTAAACTTCATGTAGAAATCAGCCCTTGAACATCACCAAATCTTCTCCTTGGATGTTAAAATCACCACCAATCAATAGAGCTTCAAAAAGGCTTCATCATATGTAGAGATAACATAGGATTTGTGGTTAAATTTGATCAAAATGGGTGGTTTAAGGTGAGGATGGGACGGCCAAAAATGGCTAGTGAGAGAGAGTTTGTGTTTTTGGTGGTTTGCATGTATCTAAATGTGTGAAAATGGTTTTGAGTTGCAAGTAAATGGTTTTGAGGTGTAGTTGCTTACTTTGTAAGCTTTAGCAACATGTGTAACACTTATTTGTTAAGTGTTGACACCTAAGGGTGTTGGGTCATAGTTTTGGCCGGTTATGAGTGGGGATGGGGCAAGATTTATCTTGTCTCATCCCGATTTAATTACGGGTACTCCTCGATTCTAGTTTCCTCGATTTGCGTGCCCTCGGGTCGTTTTACGAAAAACGTTTTTATAAATTATGAATCAACGGCACAAAACGAATCTAATAAAAATTGTCGCATCAAAAACAGAGTTCGAAAATGTAAATACGTAATACTAAGGTTTCCGGTTTAGTCATAAAGGACGTTAAATTATAATCTTAAGTCCTAATCTCTTCTCGTAAATTTGCGAGTTTATGAACCAACACAAATTTAAAATTCCAAAATAATATTCACGGATAAATTTATTTCCTGAAATGTCGGACTGTCACCAAAACGGTGTATGTAAACGTAAGCACGTAACGTAGAATCCTCCGGTTTAGACGTAGTCGATGCTACTTCAAGACGTAAATCCAAATTTCATCCCAAAAATAAGTGAGTTCATAATATAACATTAAAATAATGTTTTTAAATAATATTTGAGAATAAAATATAAACCATAAATTGATGGATTGTCACACATCACTTTCTCAGTTCCATTCCTGCCCCAATACTCTGACAACATACATAGTTGTGATTCAAGTTGTCAGATTACACCTCTTAACTACTGGTATGACGATTATTATCGCATAAAGATTCCGTCTTCACGAATTTCCATTAGTCCTCATAGTAAAATATTAAGATATCATCATCCCAAGTTTCTTTTATATGTTGATGTGATTGATACAAATTTCAATTACCATCGTTCAATTCATCCTTTCACTCTATCCATTGCTTTCCCAAAATACGCAATATTCCTTCTTAACTCAATTCTTCACACTTTATGTAGAACTCTCTAAAATCAAAAAGTCAATCTCAATCTCTGGTTCACATATAATATGTTCAAACCTTAATCAATGCTCATACTTTATCACAACGATTTCCAGTATTAAAAAATTTACTCTGCCTCTATGTCCTGAGGTTACACTCAAACTAAATACAATGAGATTATCCATAATTCTAACCAGTCACTTAAATACTTTCTATACTCATTTTCCACTTTCATTTTAACAATCTCTATGTCCCAAACGTAGTTCTTGCTAGATCACTGAATTACTGTACCTTCCATAGTACATTATTACATCTTCCTCATATCATATTACTGTTTAAATAACTCCGTTAGCCTCATATATTCAAATCTGAAATGTATAATAGTCAAATCACTTCCTGATATCGTAATACATTTTATTCCAACCATACTGTATCAATACCTCAATTTGTAAAATCTCTTCAATACTACATGCAACACTCTCAACACTCTAAGAATAATTAAATTCTCTTTTTAATCTGAACAATTCATTCACCACTGGTCCTTGCATTCTTAACATACTCTCTGATTTAATAGGAGAAAAATTAAATAACCACAATAACCATTTTTTTTGTCCCACAAAAACATACATCTCAACTCTTTCATTTCTATTACAATTCTATTTCAAACTTCCCAACAATCTGTTGATCTTCTTTCTTTGATATCCCTTTTCCATTAGTGTACCAATTCAATTCTAACTTTCTTTCCATTCTGCTTGTTGTTACCAATATTCCAAATATCTCAAAACTCAAGAGTCAATTCTCAATTACTTTTAAAAAAATTTATAAGCCCTTTTTCCTTCTCCTCCTTACTAAATACTCACTAGTTGTTAGTGACAATATCCACACTCATCCTTCATAATCTGAAACATACATCATAATACAGAACTATAACATATCCCATCTAAAATTCACCCATTATTATTTCTCAGTCATCATTTGGTAATCCTTAACTCCTCTTCCTTTAAAATCCCCAAATGGCATTTATACACGAGTCCTTCTTATTCTTATTTTATTCATACTTGATTCCATACAAGTAATACTTTTCAATCCCAAAACAAATACCACAATGTCCAATCTCATGATTATATTAACCCCGTTACATTTCTTTATTCAAGTCAACACACTACTATTGCTTTCCTTTCCATTTGATATTATCCAAATGTCATCATCGAAGCTCTATAATTCCTTCTGATTCCTCCAATACTAATTATACAGGCACATAACTTCAATCTATCCTCAGTGTTCATAAACAACTTCCTCAACTACAAAATCAGATCTCACAACTATAACTTAGACATATGAATGGGTTTCACACATTTAGTTCTTCTTTGTCAGCTTTATCAATGGTTCAACAATCAGTGAAAACCTCTCGATAAACCTCCGATAATACTCAACATACACAAAGGAATTGACAAGCTTCAGTCGGTTTCGTCGGTATCGACAAAGCCTCAATCGTTTCAATCTAGTCAGATTTTCACGATCACTTCAGCCATAAATCTCACATTCTAAAACATCTATAATACTCCAACTAAAATTCTTATCCAAAGAATTTTACATACCATTCCTTCTCTTAATAACAAATTTCCAATTGTTAGGGAATACTTTTCTTTCCTTCAATCATCTATTCATCACACTAAACATTCACAATCAATAACGGATACCGATCTCTGGTGCTCAGTTTGTTCAACCTCACAGCAATCATCTTATTCACAGGACATCCAACTTCTTTACTTTCTTCCGTTATTACTTCTCTAACGACTTACCCTTCCAGTCAAATCAGATTATCCTTATTGTCTCATCTACCAATCCTTACAATCAATCATATTACCATCCTCAACTTCCTGATAATGCCATATAATAAAATATACAATCAGATTTCATAACTCCTATCACCAAGCTAACACAAAGCTTCCTTTTTCCCATGACGACATTGAACTCTACGATTCTAAAGAATAATCACACAGTATCCTCAAGTACTAATTCATCTTCTCATTCTTTTCCGACTACTACTAGTAATGCGCATAGAAAATTTGACTTATTGTAGTTTCCTACTACATACCTTCTCATCATTGTCCAATAAAATCAGTACTCAATGCTCAACAACATTCCAATTTAATTCTTTCCACCTTTATTTATCATATCCTATGATATTCATCCTTAACCTGGTTAAATTTCTCACAACTCTAGTTTAGTTAATTGCGCTATACTTCTGAATTCCATAATCTCAGAAAATGTTTCCTTAATTTATATATATATATATATATATATATATATATATATATATATATATATATATATATATATATATATATATATATATATATATATATATATATATATATATATATATATATATATATATATATATATATATATATATATATATATATATATATATATATATATATATATATATATATATATATATATATATATATATATATATATATATATATATATATATATATATATATATATATATATATATATATAGTGTAAGGTTATTTTCAGAACCAAATAAATGTACAGAACTGAGAGAACCACATTTATACTATTAACAATGCATATGTATTTTTATTATTATGTTTAGATGAACATTTAATAATTATTTTATTGCTTATAGATCTGATTACAATGAGCGATATCAAGAATGCACATGTGTTTTCATATTATCCTAAAAAAAGATAGTTATAATACATACAAAACAAATACATGTGCATGGTCCTAGGATACACGTTCCTAATGACCTAAGATAATGAAAATTTATGTATTTCTACCTAATGAACTAACCTGATGAATATACATGTGCATTTTAAGAGTAAAAAGGTGGTTCTCGCAGTTCTGTACATTTATTTGGTTCTGAAAATAACCTCACCATATATATATATATATATATATATATATATATATATATATATATATATATATATATATATATATATATATATATATATATATATATATATATATATATATATATATATATATATATATATATATATATATATATATATATATATATTATTCTTCCGTTGGTTAATTTCTCATTTCAACCAGTCGCAAATTCTCGTAGATTTCTTGTCCTCAGTTCTACTAAAATCTAACATATTTAAATTTCAATATATCCTCAATAACACCTTCAGAATTTAATACACCATCAATAACACTTTCAGTATTTCAATAAAATTCTAACTCAATGATTACCAGATAAGAATATACAAATTACTACATCTAAATCTCAAATCTTATCAGCATTTCCAAAATATAGGCTGTAATAGCAGCGACATTCCCTTCATATTGATCTTCCATTATCTGAATAATTCCTTTATTCAATCTCCTTTACCGAAATGAAAACATTCCATTACCACATAAATACTATTTTTTATACCACATTCCTTGTTATTCCTTTAGCAGCTCGACCTCCAGCTAGTCCGAACTTAGGTCAAGTAAATAGATAATTACTTTACCTGATTTGTAGTAACTGCTTGAATACCATCTCTTCTTATCTTACACTATTAAATTCTAAGTTTACCTTCTATTAGAGGAAATAAATTGTGACAATCCGTCAATTTATGGTTTATATTTTATTCTCAAATATTATTTAAAATTATTATTTTAATGTTATACTATGAACTCACTTATTTTCGGGAAGAAATTTGGATTTACGTCTTGAAGTAGCATCGACTACGTCTAAACCGGAGGATTTAACATTACATGCTTACGTTTACATACACCATCTTTGGTGACAGTCCAACATTTCAGAAAATAAATTTGTTTGTGAATATTATTTTGAGATTTTAAATTTGTGTTGGTTCATAAACTCACAAATTTACGAGAAGAGATTAGGACTTACTATTTTAATTTAACATCCTTTACGACTAAACCAGAAACCTTAGGATTACATATTTACGTTTTCGAACTCCGTTTTTGATGAGACAATTTTTATTAGATTCGTTTTGTGACGTTGATTCATAATTTATAAAAACGTTTTTCGTAAAACGACCTGAGGGCACGCAAATCGAGGAAACTAGAATCGAGGAGTACCCGTAAATCATTGGGGATGAGACAAAACAAGTTTTGCCCCACCCCCACACATGGGACGGCCACAAAGTTACACCACACCAACTTGGTGTCAAATTTTTAACAAGTTATTTACACTTGTCATACAAGCTTAACATTTAAGCTACAACTTTACAAAAACCATCTATCATAAACCATTTCTCATTTTGCAACTCATGCAATACCACCTAAACACTCTCTCCTCTCCTCTCTCTCTATTTCGTCCTATATGCACCATAAACACCCATTTGATCTTGATTCAACCATGAAATCATGTGTTATTCATACACATGATGAAGGACTCTTGAAGCTCTATTGATTGGTGGTCATTTTAACATCCAAGGAGAAGTTTTGTTGGTGTCTTGGGGCTGATTTTCCACAAGATGATTCATGAAGATAGGTGATCTTGAAGTTGATATTGGTATATCACAAGTTTTGCCATCAAAATCCAAGCCTTGTTCATCAACCTCATCTTTTCTTCACTATGATGGTATAAGGATCATTCTTCCCATCCTTCTTGTTATTTTGATCATGTAATCATGTATTTTCTTTCCTATTGTATATGTATATGATGAATATATGATGACTAAAAATATTATGTGGGGATTTGGTGTTGATAGATTTGATTAAAAAGATAAGAATCTACATGAAAAAGTGTTAAAATCATGATGTAAGGACTAGGCTGTATAACACAGTGAAGAAACTTATGATAAACTGTTAAAATGGAATAGATTATTAAAGAAACAGTAAGGTATATGATTTTTACAAACGTGGTGAGTTGGCCATGCAATGGAATCATTAGGATGAGTGAGATATGATCAAAACAATATTAGAGTACAAATCTGCATAGACTGTTTTGGACGATTTTTATAAAATACTTAGAAGTTGATTCAACAGTAGCCATAGTAGAGTTAAATGGAGCACGTATCATGTAGTTTATGCCATAAAAATTTGGGCTTCTATCTCCATATAGAACTCTAGATATGGCTGTTTTGGTGAAAATGAAATTTAAAATCAGATTTCTATAATAAAAACTTATATAAAATAAGCACTCACTTATATATTTATAAAATATATACACATGAAAACCCACTAAAAATTAATAGTAATAATAAATAAGAATTTCATATATTATGATATAAAATAAGATATTTTTATAAATTACAAGCATAAAATATTTTCCAAGTTATACAACTATAAACATGATTTTTATGTCTTTTCGGCTAGTACCGAAAGATTAATGTTTTTATCAAATAAAACTTAGACGGTCGGACCCGTCTAAATGTAAACTTTTATAAACTCACATACTGATGTATAAACATATATAACAAGTAAAAACCGATAAACCCGAACCTTACAACATATAGACATTAACGGGCCAAAGTAGCCTTATTGGACTATAAACCCGACTAGTTAGTAAAACAATTATAAACTCATTTATTGGGCTTAACCTATTTGGGCCCAACATGTAAAGTATAATACTGATAATAAAAGTATAATTGGGCTAATGAATAGTATTGGGCTTGTAATAGGCCAACTGGGCTTCAAAATGTAAACAAGATTGAACTAGTATAACTAGTCTTGAAAATTTCCAACACATAACACTAAAATAAGTAAATGAGAATATATAAACCCACTTGATCATCATATATACAAAATCATCATATGTATACATAATTGTTATTTTTATAAATTCATTGGACATGAGTCTAAGACGAGTATTATTTGTCTAGGTTTCCGTGATTGAAGCACGTACCGTACATCCGAATTGCCGATAACCCGCCTTCCCACATCAACGTGAGTTCATAGCCTCGCACTCTTTTAAATGTTTTTATTAAATGTTTTATAAACCCGCGAGGGAGATAACATGTTAGTTTTGATAAAATAGGACATCATTTGTCCCGATTGTCTGTTTATTGATTTGGACCCGAATGATTGTATGACCCGATGAATGATTAAATGACCCGATAGTTGAAATGAAATGGATTATGTAACACCCCACCAAATGCTATGCGCAGCGGAACTACAACATTTGGGTGCTACGCAGTTATCATCGCACACAAGATATATCGAACGACTCTAAAGAGACGTCAACTTAAAACTTAAATTAAAAATTGTTAAAAGATACATGTCTACGGTTTTTCCAACCCCACTTGGTACAACAGAGTTTAGCGTTTTCGGTCCCCATTAATCTCAACCCAAAAATTACAGTTTCACAACAACATAACATTAAAGTTAAAAATGTTTAAGTAGGAAAGGGAGGAAAAACAAGCAGACTCCAAGCCATACACACAACATCCATCCCATGCACGCTCCATGCTACACTTCAGCGGTTACCTGAAACACATGCTAAATTTGGTCAACGAAAACGTTGAGTGGAATTCATAGGTTTTACAATTCATTTTTGAACATATGTGAAATAAAAACCATTCACGATTATTCATAGACTTGTCGATCAAACAATCTATATTCAAGATACTGGCAATTGTGTTTAAGCTCATGACACTAAACCGTTAACTCAATCACCCGCGTAATAATTACCGGCGTGATTCAGATGAAACCAAGGCCCCTAATAAGGCATCAGTTGCAATTATACCTTATCTCTTATCACAAATTATCCGTCCGCAGGGGGTATCAACGTACTAGCCCTCGTCTCGGATAGGGTAGTCAACCCCATAGTACTATCACTTTGTATAAGCGGCTATTTCTAATCCACGCTAGGACTAAACAATAGTTAATAGTTCATGAAATTAGGGACTTTTGCAACTAGGTACTCAACACAATTTCAAAGGCAATATTCGGGACCAACAATCATTCATGACATATGTTCATTTTAAGAACTAGCATGCATTTCCCTCGCGGGTAAAACAGTTTGAAATAATAATAAGCGAGGCTATAAATTCACACCTTATATATCAAGTAGTCGATAGTTCGAGAGACGGTCACTGACGACGATACGGATGCCCGGGTAAATCAACACCTATCAACCAAATAACGCGTAATGAGTAATCTCATTTTAAAACCTTATGGTACTGTATAAAATACATAAATAATAGTCACTTATGACAATTACTACTCACGCCAAAACAAAACAACAAGCGTTACTCATTTTACACCATTTGTCCTTATTATTAACGTTATCCATTTTTATTCATTTTCGCCGATACTTACCAAAAGTACGGACTATTTTACTATACTTAACCATCCTTATAAAATTTGACAAAATTCTCAAAAATACTATAAGACCTGTAGATAACACATATTTAATCCCAACAAAAAATTTTACTTCTACGACCCGTTACTCAACGCTTTTCCAAAAACTACGTTTTTCGGACTGAAATTGTACTTTGACAAAGTCGGACCCGTTTGACCCGTTTAAAATACTCCATTGACCCATTTGACACCTAAGTCCTATAGTAGACTCAAATGTGCAGGTTTGACACCAAAATTCAGTCCTTGACCATTTACCAAACTAGACTTATAGTCCCCGGGATTTGACCTAAAACCAATCATAACTTCGGATTATGACGATTTTCATCTCCCGGTACACGAATTTCAAAACGTCGTAACTTTTGACTCGTTAGGAGTCGTAAGCTCTACCTTATACCAAATCGAAGCTAGGAAAATTCTCTACAAGTCTATCCAATCCACAAGACCTGTTTTCAAAATGATTTTTACGAAAATGCCTTAAACTTTCTGCCTAAATTCAATCATACCAAAATCACACTTACGCTCGATTCCAAACCTATTTATCATCACTAGGCATCATCCTAAGCTTCCCTAATCACAACCAAACCATATTTTCAGTTCCTAACCCCTATTGATCATCAACCTCATACGTTAAAATCCTAAAAACAAACATGCAAGTACTTGTATCCATCTAAAACATATATGAACACAAGATTAAACACAAAACCAATGCTCAAAACATCAATCACCATGGCTCCCCAAACACCCCCCATAGCCGTGGGGTTTGGGTGACCAAAACACCACAACCAAATCAATTTTGGTAGGTTTGTTTAGTGATTATACCCCCATTACACATGAATTTAACATGCATTTATCCAATTAACATCAAAAACGAGTTTGAAAAATTCCTTTGATTCTTGAAAAAAAATTTGAATGCATGTTGGATTTGATTACATAGAAAGGTAGGGAATGATTAGATTAGAGGTGGTCTAACCTTAGTTTTAATAAAAACCAAGTAGAAAAAAAATTAATGGTGGTTTTTGGTGGGTTGGGGGTGACCGTCAGCCTAAAGGGGAAGAGAGGGAGAGAACAAAATTTTTTTCCAAGTGTTTTTGTTATGTGTGTGTTTACATTTCCCCTTTTTGTAAAATTGGAAGGACCCCTTGTGCAATTAAAGCTTTCTTTTGGCCTTAAGTAAAAACGTCACTAAAACTTTGCGGGATTGACTCACTAGTCATTTTAGAAAATTTTACGGGAGTCGAAAATTATCCCAAACACTCCAAAATACTTTTGGGATACTTTAAATGTACCCGGAAAGCTATAAAACTCACCCGACTCGACTTAACACGAACCGTAAGTAAAATTCTCGAAAAATTACATTATCGATAAAACGTCAATAATTATAGAAATTTGGGCATCCATCGGGATCGTATTCGTCATCGTCCTTCTTGAATCGTCAATCGTAAAAATTATAACCTCGAACATCGGTTTCAACCAAAATACTAATATATATAGCAATTAATATTTATTAAAAATTTCAAAAATTAGCGTAAATTAGGGTAATGTTAGTGACCTCGGTTCTAGGGTATCACATCCACCCCTCCTTAAAGAGAGCGATGTCCCGGCGCTCGCCTCTTCTTATACTCACATTTCGTACCGCTAGAACAGATGAGGATACCTTTCCTTGAAAAAGTCCTCACGTTCCCAAGTGTATTCCGGTCCACGCTTAGAATTCCATCGAACCTTCACAATAGGAATTCTACTACGCTTCAGCCTCTTGACCTCTCGGTCCATAATTTCCACAGGTTCTTCCACAAAATGCATTTTGTCGTCCAGTCGAATCTCGTCCAAAGGAATCACCAATTCCTTATCCGCCAAACTCTTCTTCAAGTTCGATACGTGAAACGTGTCGTGAATAGAACTAAGCTCGCTCGGCAACTCTAACTTGTACGCAGTCCAATTTGTTTAACGATCTTAAATGGTCCAATATACCTCGGACTCAACTTTCCTTTCTTCCCAAAACGAATTACACCCTTCCACGGCGATACCTTGAGCATAACCATATCTCCGACTTCAAATTCCAACGGTTTCCTTCTGTTATCGGCGTAACTCTTCTGTCGGCTTCTCGCGGCAAGTAGTCGGTTCTTGATTTGCACAATCTTCTCTGTCGTTTCTAAAACCATTTCGGGTCCAGTCAATTGACTTTCTCCTACTTCACTCCAACACACGGGCGATCTACACTTCCTTCCATACAATGCTTCGAACGGTGCTGCCTTGATACTCGCATGGTAACTATTATTATACGAAAACTCCACTAGAGGCAAGTGGCGTTCCCAACTTCCTCCAAAATCAATCACGCATGCTCGGAGCATGTCCTCCATCGTCTGAATAGTTCGTTCACTCTGGCCGTCAGTTTCCGGGTGATAAGCCGTACTTAAATTCAATTCAGTGCCCATCGCACGTTGAAGCGATTTCCAAAATTCCGAAGTAAATCTACTATCGCGATCCGAAATGATCGATAACGGCACTCCATGTCTGCAGACGATCTCCTTCACGTACACACTGGCCAGCTTTTCCATACTGTCCGTCTTCTTCATAGGTAAGAAATGAGCAGATTTCGTCAATCTATCCACTATTACTCATATCATATCACATCCACTAGGAGTTCTAGGTAAACCCGTCACGAAATCCATAGCGATTTTCTCCAATTTCCATTCTGGGATATCTGGTTGTACCAACAACCCAGACGGTTTCTTATGTTCTGCTTGAACCTTCGCGCAAGTCAAACACTTACTAACGTAACGAGTAATATCCGCCTTCATATTCGGCCACCAATAAACTTTCTTCAGGTCGTGATACATTTTATCCGATCCAGGATGTATCGAATACTTCGACTTATGAGACTCGTTCATAACCAATTCTCGTACTCCAAGATTTCCTTCCTCAGATGAACACAATGGTAACCAAATCCGATTCTCGAAATATCTCAATCCGTCTGACCTAATCACAAAAAGAGGTTTCAACATTCTTCCCAAGTTCTCAGCTTTAACATTCCCTTTCATTAGTCCCCTCTCTTGAGCCTTTAGTATAGTTTCGGTTAAGTCAACACTCTAAGTCATCACCAAAGCTCTGACTCTCAAAGGTTTCTCTCGTTCCTTCCTACTCAATACATCCGCTACAACATTCGCCTTTCCAGGATGGTAGCGAATTTCACAGTCGTAATCACTCAGTAGTTCTACCCATCGTCTCTGTCGCATGTTCAACTCCTTTTGATCTAAAATGTGCTGCAAACTCTTATGGTCAGTGAATACAACACACTTCGTCCCATACAAATAGTGTCTCCACAACTTCAACGCAAAGACTACAACTCCTAATTCCAAATCGTGCGTCGTGTAGTTCTCCTCATTCTTCCTCAGTTGTCTCGACGCGTAAGCTATCACCTTTTCACGCTGCATCAATACCGCTCCATAACCCTTACGAGATGCGTCACAATATACTACAAAGTATTCGGTTCCTTCAGGCAATGACAATATCGGTGCGGAACATAACTTGTCCTTGAGCGTTTTGAAAGCGAATTCTTCCTCATCTCCCCATTCATACACCCTATTCTTTTCGGTAAGCTTTGTCAATGGCTTTGCTATCAACGAGAATCCTTCAATGAACCTTCGATAATACCCAGCTAAACCAAGGAATTGTCGAACTTCAGTCGGCGTTGTCGGTGCCGACCATTCCATGATCGCTTCGACCTTGGCAGGATCCACGCGAACTCCTTTGCTATCAATCACGTGACCAAGGAATTGCACGGATTCTAACCAAAACTCACACTTCGAGAACTTCGCATACAGCTTCTCCTTCTTTAGCAGATCCAAAATCTTTCTCAGGTGCTTCTCGTGCTCCTCCTTACTCTTAGAGTAAATAAGAATATCATCGATGAAAACAATAAGAAACTTATCTAGATACGGCTTGCATACGCGATTCATAAGGTCCATGAATACAGCAGGCGCGTTCGTCAACCCAAACGGCATCACTCGAAATTCAAAGTGTCCATACCGCATACGAAAGGCAGTTACAGGAATATCCTCCTCTCTTACACGTAGTTGATGATACCCTGATCTTAAATCGATCTTTGAGTATACACTGGAACCTTGCAATTGATCAAACAAATCGTCAATCCTCGGCAATGGGTACCGATTCTTAACCGTCAGCTTGTTGAGTTCTCTATAGTCAATACACATCCGAAATGAACCATCTTTCTTCTTCACAAACAACACTGGCGCTCCCCATGGTGATGAGCTCGGCCTAATAAATCCCTTATCCATCAACTCCTTCAGTTGATCCGATAACTCCTTTAACTCGGATGGTGCTAAGCGATAGGGTACACGCGCAACCGGCGCAGCTCCTGGTACCAAATCGATTCGAAACTCGACCTCACGGGTGGGTGGTAAACCTGGCAACTCGTCTGGAAAAACTTCCGGATATTCGCAGATAACAGGTACTTCTTCAATCCTCGCCTTTAAATCACCATCACTCGAAACTTGTGCTAAAAACACATCGCATCCACTCTCTACATACTTCATCATTTTCAAACAGGAAATCACTTTCAAACGGGAAGTGCATTCGTCTCCCTTCACAGTCAAGACTTTATTATTCAACGGAATCTGAACTAATCTCTCGCCACAGACGATCATTGCACTGTGCGCCATTAGCCAATCCATTCCCACAATCACGTCAAACGATCCTAGCTATATAGGCATCAAGTCGATCTTAAAAGCGTAATTTCCTAACTTCAAGGTACACCCTTTCAGTATAGAATTCGTACTAACAATTTTCCCATCGGCTAACTCAACGTTATAACTAGTCGCTAACAACACCGGTTTTCTATCGATATGACGACTAAATTTAACATCTACAAAACTCTTGTCGGAGCCAGAATCAAAAAAAATACTAGCATAACAAGCGTCTAGCAAAAACGTACCGGCAACCACGTTAGGACCCTGTGGTTTATCAGCCGTCCCTACTTGATACACGGGAGCAGCATTGTTACCTCCTTGCTTGTTTCCTGCCTTCGGGCAATTCCCTTTCATATGGCCCCTCTCTCTACATCCAAAACATCCCCTCATTCTGATAGCATTCGCCCCAGTGGCTACCCCTTTCGTTCGGCAATCAGACATCCTGTGACCCGCTTTTCCACATTTGCCGCATGCAGGCGGGCAATTCCCTACATGGTACAAGTTGCACCTACCACAGTGGGGATTCACTTTTGCTCCTCTGGGGTTTGTCACAGCTCTCATCCCTTCATTCCTTCGCTGGTTAAACTGCTGATTGCGGTTTTGACCATGGTTGTTTCGATTTCCACCTCGGCTTTGACCCTGAGATTGATTGCTCTGTGCTGCTTCCCATTTCCTCTTATTTCCTTCAGCAATGAATTTCTTCTTGTCCTGGAGCTTGACATCCATCAATGCGTGAGCCATCTGGACCGCTTCATCAAACGACCCAGGTTTAGACGAAGTCGTCTCACCCTTGATATTACTGGATAAACATTTGATGTACTGTTTCATCTTCTTGTTACCATCGGCAAAGGTGTCTGGACACAAAAGGCTTAGTTCATTAAACCTCCTGGTGTAAGCAGCGATATCATTGTTTTTCAAAGTCAGGTGCCTCAACTCATCTTCCAATTGACCCAACTCCTCTTCCGGGCAAAACTTCTTGGTCAAAAGAGCTTTAGTTGCAGTCCATGTTCTTGCATTCGCTACTGCCAGTCCAACAGTGGCTACTTGGGTGTTCTACCAACTTAATGCATCGTCAAGAAACGTAGCAGCCGCAAACTTGACCTTGTTCGCTTCTGAACAACAACTAATCTCGAAAGTACTTTCAACCTTTTCCAACCATCTCCTGAGTTCTAGAGCTCCACCAGTTCCACGAAATTGCGTGGGACCACATTTTATGAAACTAGAGTAAGTACATTCTCTTGGGGCTTGCTGTCTCCCCGCGTTTTTGCCCTTGTCTGGATTCCTTCCTGCTCGGTCTGCTTCTAGCACATTCGCAATGGCTTCCTGAATCATCGTGTTCACACGGTCGGCGGTTAGTTTTGGAGGCATGGTGCGTTATCAAATATATATTTCTGCAAGACAGGGAAAATAGAAAACAATGTAAGTACACACATCAAGATTAAGATGGATTTCTCTTTCAAGACATAATATAAATACAACGACACATCACTACAGAGTTACTAATATTCATCAATTCACATCACAAAAGATCAAATTTAAGACATATCACAGATCATGAAAGGTAAACATGGATTGTATTGATAATCAACCAAAATTGTGACAAGTATTGCCACTACAATCATTCACCATAAAACTTAAGTCCTCAAGTTTTTCGTCATAATGCCATCATACAAAAGTCTAAAACAGTTCTATTACAACGATCAAAGATAAAATACAAGACAAGCAACTAGGCATGTGGTGATCCACATGACCTCTTGGATGGCGGTTCGTCATCATCTTCCTCGGGTTCCTCATCGCTATCATCCTTGTCCACATCATCCATTTTTCTCTTTCCTTTGTCGTCCGGCCCACATTCAGTCTCCTTTTTCGTCCCTGACGTAGACCCACACTCAATCGCTACCTGATTTCCCACCGTGATACAAGCACCTCTGGTAGGTGGCTGGATCATGAAGTCATTAGCTTCCATTTCCAATTCGTCCACAAATCTCCAATCTAGGGGCAATGATGCTCTCACTCGATGCTCCCAACTCTGCATCCTAGACAATCTCACTTGATCTTCCCTAACACGGTCAAGGCTAGCGCTCAAATTCGCGATCATCAATCTTAGACTGTTGATATCACTTTTGTTTGCATTTCCATCATACTCATTCTTGTAGTCCTTTCCAACAGTCTTTGGTGTGCCCTTTCATTCTCGTCGAATCTGTCGATCACCCTTGATTCCACTATGTACCGCAGAACATCGATTCATCCAAACTTCTCACAACACGCCGTACGTCATGATAAGCTCTTGGTCCGGGGCAGCAAACTCTTGAGATGCCTTGATGAAGAAAATTTGCGCTCGCTGCTCCTTCGGATCTTCTGGGGATACCTGGTGCACCAACCAGATGAGAAGTACGCATAGGCCTGGGGCAAGTAGTTCTCCTTTGGTCGGGGTCCTGGGCTTGCACGTCGTTCGTCTCAGCTTGTCCTTCAGCAGCTGTTCCAACACTCCCCCCTTCGTGACCTATGACGTAATCGTTTCCATTATCATTAGGCGGTACCTCGGCCATTCCTGCAATAACAGCGAATTTCGGAGGGTACGTAAGTAACTATACAATGTTTATAAATACATGCATGCAAATGCAATGCAAAGGTGATACATATGCCCAAAATGTAATAATATGATGCTCATGCATGATTAATACAAAAATTACGGTGTCGGATATTCCACGTATAATTTCAACGTCTACATATAGTAATTTCCATACTTACGTAATAATTATCCACATATATACTCCAACTCAAAAGTATACGTCAAATGCCATGAATACAAAAATAAATCTTACCTGAGCCATGCAGGATAGTTGTGTGTGCTTGGAAAATTTCTTACGACACCAAAAGTTATAGTTTAGGATTTTCAAAAACGACCTAGTTCTCTATAACTCATGGCTCTGATTACCAATCTGTAACACCCCACCAAATGCTATGCGCAGCGGAACTACAACATTTGGGTGCTACGTAGTTATCATCGCACACAAGATATATCGAACGACTCTAAAGAGACGTCAACTTAAAACTTAAATTAAAAATTGTTAAAAGATACATGTCTACGGTTTTTCCAACCCCACTTGGTACAACAGAGTTTAGCGTTTTCGGTCCCCATGAATCTCAACCCAAAAATTACAGTTTCACAACAACATAACATTAAAGTTAAAAATGTTTAAGTAGGAAAGGGAGGAAAAACAAGCAGACTCCAAGCCATACACACAACATCCATCCCATGCACGCTCCATGCTACACTTCAGCGGTTACCTGAAACACATGCTAAATTTGGTCAACGAAAACGTTGAGTGGAATTCATAGGTTTTACAATTCATTTTTGAACATATGTGAAATAAAAACCATTCACGATTATTCATAGACTTGTCGATCAAACAATCTATATTCAAGATACTGGCAATTGTGTTTAAGCTCATGACACTAAACCGTTAACTCAATCACCCGCGTAATAATTACCGGCGTGATTCAGATGAAACCAAGGCCCCTAATAAGGCATCAGTTGCAATTATACCTTATCTCTTATCACAAATTATCCGTCCGCAGGGGGTATCAACGTACTAGCCCTCGTCTCGGATAGGGTAGTCAACCCCATAGTACTATCACTTTGTATAAGCGGCTATTTCTAATCCACGCTAGGACTAAACAATAGTTAATAGTTCATGAAATTAGGGACTTTTGCAACTAGGTACTCAACACAATTTCAAAGGCAACATTCGGAACCAACAATCATTCATGACATATGTTCATTTTAAAAACTAGCATGCATTTCCCTCGCGGGTAAAACAGTTTGAAATAATAATAAGCGAGGCTATAAATTCACACCTTATATATCAAGTAGTCGATAGTTCGAGAGACGGTCACTGACGACGATACGGATGCCCGGGTAAATCAACACCTATCAACCAAATAACGCGTAATGAGTAATCTCATTTTAAAACCTTATGGTACTGTATAAAATACATAAATACTAGTCACTTATGACAATTACAACTCACGCCAAAACAAAACAACAAGCGTTACACCATTTGTCCTTATTATTAACGTTATCCATTTTTATTCATTTTCGCCGATACTTACCAAAAGTACGGACTATTTTACTATACTTAACCATCCTTATAAAATTTGACAAAATTCTCAAAAATACTATAAGACCTGTAGATAACACATATTTAATCCCAACAAAAATTTTTACTTCTACGACCCGTTACTCAACGCTTTTCCAAAAACTACGTTTTTCGGACTGAAATTGTACTTTGACCAAGTCGGACCCGTTTGACCCGTTTAAAATACTCCACTGACCCATTTGACACCTAAGTCCTATAGTAGACTCAAATGTGCAGGTTTGACACCAAAATTCAGTCCTTGACCATTTACCAAACTAGACTTATAGTCCCCGGGATTTGACCTAAAACCAATCATAACTTCGGATTATGACGATTTTCATCTCCCGGTACACGAATTTCAAAACGTCGTAACTTTTGACTCGTTAGGAGTCGTAAGCTCTACCTTATACCAAATCGAAGTTAGGAAAATTATCTACAAGTCTATCCTATCCACAAGACCTGTTTTCAAAATGATTTTTACGAAAATGCCTTAAACTTTCTGCCTAAATTCAATCATACCAAAATCACACTTACGCTCGATTCCAAACCTATTTATCATCACTAGGCATCATCCTAAGCTTCCCTAATCACAACCAAACCATATTTTCAGTTCCTAACCCCTATTGATCATCAACCTCATACGTTAAAATCCTAAAAACAAACATGCAAGTACTTGTATCCATCTAAAACATCTATGAACACAAGATTAAACACAAAACCAATGCTCAAAACATCAATCACCATGGCTCCCCAAACACCCCCCTTAGCCGTGGGGTTTGGGTGACCAAAACACCACAACCAAATCAATTTTGGTGGGTTTGTTTAGTGATTATACCCCCATTACACACGAATTTAACATGCACTTATCCAATTAACATCAAAAACGAGTTTGAAAAATTCCTTTGATTCTTGAAAAAAATTTGAATGCATGTTGGATTTGATTACATAGAAAGGTAGGGAATGATTAGATTAGAGGTGGTCTAACCTTAGTTTTAATCAAAACCAAGTAGAAAAAAATTAATGGTGGTTTTTGGTGGGTTGGGGGTGACCGTCGGCCTAAAGGGGAAGAGAGGGAGAGAACAAAATTTTTTTCCAAGTGTTTTTGTTATGTGTGTGTTTACATTTCCCCTTTTTGTAAAATTAGAAGGACCCCTTGTGCAATTAAAGCTTTCTTTTGGCCTTAAGTTAAAACGTCACTAAAACTTTGCGGGATTGACTCACTAGTCATTTTAGAAAATTTTACGGGAGTCGGAAATTATCCCAAACACTCCAAAATACTTTTGGGATACTTTAAATGTACCCGAAAAGCTATAAAACTCACCCGACTCGACTTAACACGAACCGTAAGTAAAATTCTCGAAAAATTACATTATCGATAAAACGTCAATAATTATAGAAATTTGGGCATCCATCGGGATCGTATTCGTCATCGTCCTTCTTGAATCGTCAATCGTAAAAATTATAACCTCGAACATCGGTTTCAACCAAAATACTAATATATATAGCAATTAATATTTATTAAAAATTTCAAAAATTAGCGTAAATTAGGGTAATGTTAGTGACCTCGGTTCTAGGGTATCACAGATTATTAAAGTTAGGTTATGTCACTAAAAGTCCCATTAGCATGAATTGTGAACTACCGGGATTTGGTAGACGCTTATGAATATAATAGTACTATTTGGGGACAATCACCCCAGTTCGCGCCTTGACGGTTGATCCCACTCGTGCCACATTGATTGGTAAGCGAATTTATGTATGAGAAGATTTCCATAGCGTGATTATTGTGACGACACGCTAACTTAGATGGGCAAATTGAGTATCTGGTTAGCTACCCGTTGTTGGTTATAGTAAGGTAACAATGTCATGCGACTTATAATAATCCAATTAATGAAATATTGCTTTAAGCATTGAAATAAGATATATTTCCTGACTAGCAATACAGGGTCTTATCATTGATATTATGTTCGTGTTTTGGTTTTATATAACCATATTCATATAACGGTTTTTATTTAATCTATACAACGTTATAAAACGTATTGTATGATGTTTTTAACGACAATGGTTCATATAATGATTTTGAAGGCGAAAGCCTATATTATGATTTTGATAAGGAATTGTATAAAATGACTTTGGCTATTTTATGGCCTATTAAAATGATTTGTACAAAATGATTTTCGGTAATAATTTTATACCGATGTTATATTGATGGATTTCATTAAACTCTATGAATTCACTCGGCTTTTTCGCTGACCTTTTCTTTTAACATGTTTTATCTCAGGTACTTGAAGGTAATTCTCGGGAAGACAATAAGAATTCATGGCCCGCACTTAAACAATAATTTCCATTCAAATGCTTTGTAAAACTTGTATGAAATACAATGACTTGGGACCTATGTAAATTTGATATTTATGAATGGAAATGCTTTATTATAAAACGACGTGATTTTTATGTGTTGTCTATGATGTGAGTAATGTGCTATCCCGTAAAACCAACGAGTCTTCCGCTGTATTGAATTGTGTAAATTTGGGGGTGTTACAGTTTGGTACCAGAGCTCTCGTTATAGAGAACGAAAGATTTTTAAAACCAAGGTTTTGAATAAAACATTTCAAAATCTTTTAACTATAAATATTTTTCTAAAAATGTCTAAAAATCTTTTGACTATAACGGTGCCGAAGAATTCCCGAGTTACCGTCAAGGCCAGACTGAGAAGTGTTATTTTAATATATATATATATATATATATATATATATATATATATATATATATATATATATATATATATATATATATATATATATATATATATATATATATATATGTTTTAATTTGATTACATGATTGTTTGATGATTATTTTGATATTTATATGAGGTATTTATACGACGTAGATTGTCACAAGGAACCCAAAATCCCCTAGTAAATTAATCGAAGCTATTATCGTAGGAATTCTAGCTATCCTAGATCTAAACCAAGTTGTGGATATTTATGATCCCAACAAATGGCTGATATTCGTAGAAATGTTGATATTAGTTGATTGTGATATTAAAGAAGAATTGGCAAGATTAAACTGATATCGAGGTCATGACGATCTTTCCTTATAGAGTGGAGTTTGACAAAACGTTACCACCTGGAAAGGTGTCATCTGATTCGTTGTCATCTAATTCTTAAATTTGAAATCGAAAGGGGTGAATGTTGCACTTGAGGCTGTCATTGGAACCATTACCCAAAAGCCTCATGCCACTAGTACCTTTCCGAGAAGTCTAATTGAATGTGTGAGTCATTTCATACTAGTGACTCATCTGATAACTATTGTTGCAAGAGCTATAGGATTGGAAATTAAGTGTTGATTCATATCGAGCTTTTATTGCCCTATAAAGGTTTATGAATAAGGTTGAAAGTATTAGAGAATGATGTAGGATATCGCATTGAGTATGATTTGGTTGAAACTTGAATAAAGTAAAATTTAACCCGTATGGAATATGAGATTGTTAATAGAAGTCGTTATGTTTTGTGATTGAATTATAAGGTTTTAAATGTTTGTTGGTTCGTGTTAAGGGTTGTTCCTAGGCCATTGTCCACTAACGAGGATGCCCAGTGTCCAAGAAATAAATTGAAGAGATCTTCTTCTGAATTGGGACCGATGGATCTTCTGGGAAAGGTGGAACCCCCATGACTCTTGTAGATTAGTATTCATTGTGGTGTCTTTTAAAAATAATCCCTAACTTAAATGAGACATCAGTTGGTAGGATGAGTTCTTGGAATTGTATGACATAGTATCGATTGATTGCTAAATTCTACATGTATCGATGTTATCTATCCTTTATTGCTTCATCCTAATGTTCGCATTAGTGATGCAACCATTGAACAAGTACTCATCTTGATTTGAGTTACGTTGTGGATTATTCTTTTCGAGCGCCAGCAAGGTCATGAACCTCATGATTATTTGGCTAAAGCTCATTTCCTAGCATATTGTAGTTAATTCTTGGTGAACAACTTTTCATCACTCTTTTGCAGATCACTAATTGTTTTTATAAAGATAAAACAGTATCCTTTGAGAAAATTGAATTTTCATCACTATATGGATTATTTAAAGTGAGACTTATAAATAATCATTATTAAAATAAAGTTGATTATGAAATACCTTGGAAAACTTAATTTTTTTCATAACAAAGAAAATCTTTGTAAATTTATTTATTTTTATTCTTATTTAAGAATTAAGCATGAAAATGTTTTTATTATAAACATGATGATAAAATTTTGACGAACTGAGTATTGCATCGTTAATCTTGAAATTGTATATAGTTGCGCGCCTACATACAATTTGGAATGGACCATGCAAGGCTGATTAGTAGTCACCATAAAACTAATGAATAAATACTACATTTTCTTTGAAGATTGTGAAAGAATAAATTTTATGAGATCTGCAAGAAGTGAAAAATAGGGACATAGTGTTAGGGACACCTACATATGTGCCTGTAGCATCTATTCTTCTGATTCGAATATACTCATCTGTGGAAATTGTCTTATTTGACAATTGACAATTCTTTCTTGTCCAATTCTCCCGTATTGAGATTCTTAGGAAAAGTATCTAATTACCGAGTGTTGGAAAGTTGGTAATGCTAGTAGAATGGATTGATTGATTATGACATGACGACATTGTCTTAATTTATGGGAACTCGAGTAGAATTCCCCTAAAAGATAAGATGTTGATTATCAAAAGTGATCTAAATAATTCTTGATGGGTGACCATATCCTGCATTTAGACTTGAAATTATACCATGAATGATTGTGAATTGATCATAGATATGATAATCTAGAAAGAACCTAATATAAATTTATTAAAAGATATTTCTGTTATTTGAAACTGTAGGAAGTATTTGTTGGTGAATTACCTAGACTTTTGCCATTAAGGCAAGTTGAAATTGGTATTGATTATATTCTCGGTGCTGCACTTTTGGCATGTGCATTGTACGTCAGCACAATCTGAATTAAAATAATTACCGTACAATTGAGAGAGTTGTCGGAGAAAACTTTTATTCTACCAAGCTCGTCATCATGAAGAGCTATAGTGTGTTATCATTCCTTATATTTGTTGAATTACCGTTAACTAGGTAAATTGACGATTAAAAATCTATATCCACTACCCAAGATGATAGATTTGTTCGAACATTTACAAGGTTCTTGTGACAATCCGTCAATTTATGGTTGATATTTTATTCTCAAATATTATTTAAAAATATTATTTTAATATTATATTATGAACTCACTTATTTTTGGGAAGTAATTTAGATTTACGTCTTGAAGTAGCATCGACTACGTCTAAACCGGAGGATTCAAAGTTACGTGCTTACGTTTACATACACCGTTTTGGTGACAGTCCGACATTTCAGAAAATAAATTTATCCGTGAATATTATTTTGGAATTTTAAATTTGTGTTGGTTCATAAACTAACAAATTTACGATAAGAGATTAGGACTTACGATTATAATTAAACGCCCTTTACGACTAAACCATAAACCTTAGGATTACGTATTTACGTTTTCGAACTCCGTTTTTGATGAGACAGTTTTTATTAGATTCGTTTTGTGTCGTTGATTCATAATTTATAAAAACATTTTTCGTAAAACGACCCGAGGGCACGCACAAATTTCTCTCATCTCTCACTCTTATTTTCGTCCCATATTAGTGGGATGAGACAAGTTTACACTTGCCTCACCCCACAAATGGGTGGCCAAAACTCCACCAACACATCTAAGATGTGTCAAAGCTTACTAAGTAAGCTAGGACACTTGTCCTACCTACTTAAACAAATAAGCTAACTAGCAAAACCACTAAACACTCAAACCATTCCTCACAAAAACATACATGCAAAAACACTAATTTCTCTTATCTCTCTCTTATTTTCGTCCCATATTCACCCAAAACAACCTTCATTTGATCTTTATTCAATCATAAATCATATGTATAATTTACATATGATGAAAACCCATTGAAGTTATAAAGATTGGAGGTGATCTTAACATGTAAAAAGGAGTTTTCAAGGGAGTTTGGGGCTGATTTCTTAAGGAGTTTTCATGAAGAACAAGGGCTGATTTTTGGAGGAATCTACAAATACTTGGTGATCCTAGAAGTGATGTTGATATCTCATAAGATTGGTTACCCAAAACCAAGTCTTGTTCATCATCAACTCCATCTTTTCATCATCTTGGTGGTATAAAGATTGTTCTTTCCATCTTCTTGTTATTTTGATTATGTAATATTGTATTTCTTTTACTTATGTATATGTATATGATGATGAATGATGATTAAAAATATTATGTGGGGATTTGGTGTTGATAAATTTGATAAACATGGGTAAAAAGATGTAAAAATGGTTAAATCTTGCTTAAATGGTAGGCTGTATAAAAACAGTAACTAACCACATGATGAACTGATAAAATGGCATAGATTAATGGATATACAGTAATTAATATGTCTTGTACACATGTGAGAGTTGGCCATGCAATGGAATCATTAAAATGAGTGAGATATGATCAAAACAAGATGAGTGTGCTAATCTGAATAAGCTGTTTTATAGGGACTGTTAAGGATAGATAAACTTAAAATGAGCAGTAGCTATAACTAAGTTAATTGTAGCACATAATATGAAGATCATGCCACCCAAAAATGAGATTCTAATTCATTGTAGAACTCTAGATATGATAAAAATGGTGAAGATGAAAATAAAAATCAGATTTTGAAGAATTAATGTTTATTACTATTATATAAGCACTCAAATTATATAGTATAAAATGTGAAATTAAAACCCACTAACTTATGAATTTCATTTATATAAATATGTATAAGGTTAAATAAATGTATAAATTATAAAAATAGTAGTGGAATAATATTTATAAGTTATAAAAACTATAAACTTGATTTTTACGACTTTTTCGGTTATTACCGTAAAATTAACGTTTTTCGCCAATTAAAACTTAGACGATCAAACCCGTCTAATGTAAAGTTTTTAAAAGTCATATACTGATATATAAGTATCTAATACAAGTAAAAACCGATAAAACCCGAACTATAAAACATACGGATATTAACGGGCTAAGTTAACGTTATTGGACTAATAATACAACAAAATGGGCTAAAGCACATATAAACTTATTTATTGGGATTAACCCATTTGGGCCCAACTTGTAAAGTATAAATACTGATAATACAAGTATGAAATGGATTAATACAAGTTAGTGAACTTATAATCGGCTTATTGGACCTAAAACATATAAATAGGTAAAACTAGTAAACTAGTGAAAGGTTACCAATACATAAACACAAAAATGAGTGAATGAGAATATATAAACCCACTTGATCATCATATATATATATATATAATCATCATATGTATACATAATTGTTATTTTTATAAAGTCATTGGACAAGAGTCTAAGACGAGTATTATTTGTCTAGGTTTCCGTGATTGAAGCACGTACCGTACATCCGAATTGCCGATAACCCGCTTTCCCACATCAACGTGAGTTCATAGCCTCGCACTCTTTTAAATGTTTTATGAAATGTTTTATAAACCCGCGAGGGAGATAACATGTTAGTTTTTATGAAATAGGACACCATTTGTCCCGATTGTTTGTTTATTGATTTGGACCCGAATGATTGTATGACCCGAAGAATGATTAAATGACCCGATAGATGAAATAAAATGGATTATTAAAGTTAGGTTATGTCACTAAAAGTCCCATTAGCATGAATTGTGAACTACCGGGATTTGGTAGACGCTTATGCATATAATAGTACTATTTGGGGACGATCACCCCAGTTCGCGCCTTGACGGTTGATCCCCGTCGTGCCACATTGATTGGTAAGCGAATTTATGTATGAGAAGATTTCCATAGCGTGACCTTTGTGACGTCACGCTAATTTAGATGGGCAAATTGAGTTTCGGGCTAGCTACCCGTTGTTTGGTTTAGTAAGGTAACAATGTCATGCGGCTTATAATAATCCAATTAACGAAATACTACTATACGCACCGAATTACGATGTATTGCCTGACTAGCAATACAAGGTCTTACTATTGATATTTTGTTCGTGTTTTGGTTTTCATAACCATATTCATATAACGGTTTTTGTTTAATCTATACAACGTTATAAAACGTATTGTATGATGTTTTTACGACATTGGCTCGTATAATGATTTTTAAGGCAAATGCCTATATTATGATTTTCGATAAGGATTTGTATAAAAATGACTTTGGCTATTTTATGGCCTATTACAATGATTTGTACGAAATTATTTTTGGTAATAATTTTATACCAAAGTTATATTGATAGATTTTATTAAACTCTATGAATTCACTCGGCGTTATCGCTGACCTTTTCTTTTAACATGTTTTATCTCAGGTACTTGAAGGTAATTCTCGGGAAGACAACAAGAATTCATGGCCCGCACTTAAATTATAATTTCCATTCAAATGTTTTGTAAAACCTGTATGAAATATAATGACTTGGGACATATGTAACTTTTATATTTATGAATGGAAATGCTTTATTATTAAACGACGCGATTTTTATGCGTTGTCTATGATGTGAGTAATGTGCTATCCCATAACACCAACGAGTCTTCCGCCGTATTGAGTTGTATAAATTTGGGGGTGTTACAGTTTGGTACCAGAGCTCTCGTTATAGAGAACGAAAGATTTTTAAAACCAAGGTTTTGAATAAAACATTTCAAAATCTTTTAACTATAAACATTTTTCTAAAAATGTCTAAAAATCTTTTGACTATAACGGTGCCGAAGAATTCCCGAGTTACCGACAAGACCAGACTGAGAAGTGTTATTTTAATATATATATATAACTTGGATTATATATATATATATATATATATATATATATATATATATATATATATATATATATATATATATATATATATATATATATATGATGTAATTTTATTACATGATTGTTTGATGATTATTTTGATATTTATACGAGGTATTTATACGACGTAGATTATCACAAGGAACCCTAAATCCCCTAGTAAATCAATCGAATCTATTCTTGTAGAAATTCTAGCTATTCCGGATCTAAACCAAGTTGTGGTTATTTATGATCCCAACAAATGGTTGATATTCGTATAAATGTTGATATTAGTTGATTGTGATATTAAAGAAGAATTGGCGAGATTAAATCTGATATCGATGTCATGACGATCATTCCTTATAGAGTGGAGTTTGACCAAACGTAACCACCTGGAAAGGTGTCATCTGATTCGTTGTCACCCAATTCTTAAATTTGAGAATCGAAAGGGTGAATGTTGCACTTGAGGCTGTCAATGGAACCATTACCCAAAAGCCTCATGCCACTAGTACCTTTCCAAGAAATCTAATTGAATATGTGAGTCTTTTAATACTAGTGACTCATTTGATAACTATTGTTGTAAGAACTATTGGACTGGAAATTAGGTGTTGTTCATATCGAGCTTTTATTGTCCTTTTAAGGTTTATGAATAAGGTTGAAAGTATTGTAGAATGAGGTAGGATATCGAATTGAGTATAAAATTGGTTGAAACTTGAATAAAGTAAAATTTAATTTGTATGGAATAAGAAATTGTTAAGAGAAGTTGTTGAGTCTTATGATTGAATTATAAGGTTTTAAATGATTGTTAGTTTGTATTAAGGGTTGTTCCTAGGCCATTGTCCACTAACGAGGATGCCCAGTGTCCAAGAAATAAATTGAAGAAATCTTCTTCTGAATTGAGACCGATGGATCTTCTGGGACAGGTGGAACACCTAATGACTCTTGTAGATTAGCATTCATTGTGGTATCTTTTAAAAAAAATCCATAACTTAACTGAGACATCAGTTGGTAGGATGAGTTCTTGGAATTGTATGACATAGTGACACGTAATGTGTTACGATACAATTTTGACTTGTTTGTGATTAATGAAAAGATTACCTTTGATTGCTAAATCTTACATGTATCGATGTTATCTATCTTTTCTTGCTTCTTCCTAATGTTCGCATTAGTGATGCAACCATTGAACAAGTACTCATCTCGAATTGAGTTACGTTGTGGAATATTCTTTTGAGTGCCAACGAGGTCATGACCCTCATGAGTATTTGGCTAAAGCTCATTTCCTAGCATATCGTAGTTAGTTCTTGGTGAACAACTTTTCATCACTCTTTTAAAGATCACTCATTGTTTTTATAAGATAAAACAATATCCCTTGAGGAAAATTGAATTTTCATCACTATAAGGATTATTCAAAGTGAGATTTATAAGTGATTGTTATCGAAATGAAGTTGTTTATAAAACCCCTTGGAAAACTTAATTGTTTTCATAACAAAGAAAATCTTTGTAAATTTATTTTTGATTCTTATTTAAGAATTAAGCATGAAAATGTATTTATTATAAACATGATGATAAAATTTTGACGAACTGAGTATTGCATCGTTAATCTTGAAATTGTATATAGTTACGCGCCTACATACAATTTGGAATGGACCATGCAAGGCTGATTAGTAGTCACCATAAAACTGATTAATAAACACTACATTTTCTTCAAAGATTGTGAAAGATTAAATTTTATGAGATTTGCAAGAAGTGAAAAATAGGGACATAGTATTAGGGACACCTACATATGTGCCTGTAGCATCTATTCTTCTGAGTCGAATTTACTCATCTGTGGAAATTGTCTTATTTGACAATTGACAATTCTTTCTTGTCCAATTCTCCCGTAGTGAGATTCTTAGGAAAAGTAATCATTTCTTTTGATTAGATTTCATTTGAATGACCTGGGTAACGATCCGAGGAGCTTTCGAATGCGTACTCAAATTATGAAAACATGGGATATATTCATATTCGTTAAATGTTTTCGTCTTTATCTGAATTGAAATTCCCTCCCGTAGATTACGCGTTTACCTTACTCTTTTAAGGTTAGTTATGTCTCCTGATATCCTTGAATTTGTGAAGAATTATGAATTATTATTATTCTTTTGAGAAGTTCACATCTTATCAACGGTGATCAAAAACTAGAAAGTTGATAGTGCCAGTAGAAGGAATTGATTGATTATGACATGACAACATTGTCTTAATTGATGGGAACTCGAGTAGAATTCCCCTAAATGATAAGATGTTGATTATCAAAAGTGATCTAAATAATTCTTGACGGATGACCGTATCCTGCATTTAGACTTGAAGTTATACCATGAATGGTTATGAACTAGTCATAGATATTATAATCTAGAAAGAACTTAATATGAATTTATTAAAAGATGTGTCTGTTATCTGAAACTTTAAGAGATATTTGTTGGTGAATTAAAAAAATTACCGTACAACTGAGAGTGTTGTAGGAGAAAGCTTTTATTCTACCAAGCTCGTCATCATGAAGAGCTATGGTGTTATCATTTCTTATGTTTATTAATTACAGTGAACTAAATAAATTGATGATTAAAATCTATATCCACTACCCAAGATGATAGATTGTTCGATCATTTACAAGGTTCTAGCGTATATTCGAAGATTTGATCCATGGCATGGTTATCATCAACTTCGCATCTGCGAAAAAGATTATCTATTCCAATCACTACATCCATAACTCGTAATGAACATTATGAGTTTCCCGTGATGTCGTTTGGATTAACTAATACACATGTAGCATTCATAAATTGGCCGAATCACGTGTGTAGGCTGTAATTTGATAAATTCATGCTCGTGATCATTAAGAACCATCTGTTTGTTTATAAGAATAAGAATGATTTAATAATTATTTATAGACTGCCCTAAATTGGCCGAACAATGAAAACTTGTACCTTGAATAATTAACATGTGATTTAAGACTTAATCCTTTATATTAATTGACCGTGTGATTAATAGATAATGGAATATATTGACTCTTCAAAGATTAGAGCCATTTAAGACTTTGGGTTTTACCAAAAAGAAAGTGCAAAAATGGTTTGACAAATGTTTTATCAAAAAGAACTTTTGAGGGATTATTCCCTTATACCCAGAACATTTAACTAAACTTCTGTTTAGGGATAAATGGTTGTGTATACCTCAAGACAACCTAAGAAGGATTGAGGAAACCATTTAAACCATGACTTGAAATTCAAAACGACAATTTTTGCTTTTCAACTAAGAAAATTTTGACCAAAGTATAAACAAAGATTTCTTGAACATGTACGGATGTTATTAATATTTTCATAAATCAACAAAAATCTTGTTAGTAAAATTTAAATTTATTTTGAACATTTTTATATAATTGGTCTAACTAAGAAATTTAAAATCTTTATGTTTACGTTTCATAAAAATTGAATATTTATTATTTAATTACTTGTAATAATTATCTACGCTTTAGAAGTCAGATTAAGTAAAACGATAAAAATAATAGTTGAGACGAAACTAAGACTTAGAAAATGTGAAGAAAGAATTTTCGAATAAATATGGTCATGATATTTATTCCATCTAGGAAAGTGAACGTAATTACTAACACATTATGTATGGATAAAGAATCAATTAGGATGTGTTTCTTAATAATGACTGTGCAAAATAAATCGCCGAACAATATAAAAATAAACAATGCTTGTAAGAAGGATAATATAAATAATAAAGGGGTTCGCAGCTAATGTTTACCATTATATTTAAGAAGCCGATGGCATTAAATGTTTTAAAGGCTGCTTAGGGTTGCCTGAATATAGAGGATTTTGAGATTTAGTCATATTGAAATCTCGTAAGTATAAGTATTCCATTCATGTCATTTCTGACTAAATGTATCTTTATCTGAAGAAGTTGTACTAATGGCAAATTATGAAGGCAGACATTGCCTCATACATTAGTAAACGTCTAGTTATTGCAAAGGTCATCATCTGAATTTAATTCGATTTGGGTCATCGTCGACAGACTGACCAAATCTGCTAATATCATTCCTGTTAATGATAGATTATTGATGAAGAAATTGACTCTTTTGTATTTAAAGGAGTTGTGTAAACATGGTGTGCCTGTATCGATCATCTCTATCAAGATCCCCGCTCCGCATAGAATTTCTAGAGATTTGCTCAGCAGTCATTGAGAACGAATCTTGATGAGAATACTGTGTACCACCCCAATCGAAGGGACGAGGTAAAGTAAAGATACAAAATACTAGAAGTCTTGTTTTATGTTTGAATGATTGACCTTTGGTAATGGACCGTATAATCGTTTTCCTTTGGAGAGATTATCATTGATAATTATCGTGTTAGGATCGAGATCGAATCTTGTTAGGATCTAAATATTAGAGCATATGTAAGCAGGAGTTGAGATGAAGACACCTGACATACACCTATTGTGAGTTGGACATGTCTTTTAGGTTTAAGGTTTCCTATGATGGCGAACCAAACCTTACAAAATACTCGACCCGCGAGACCTAAAATGATTGTCGAAATTAGGATCTAATTATTGACTGCCGGTAGTGGGCAGGAGGTTATGTGAATATGAAATGTAGATCTTGAAGTGCCAGATGGGTAGCGAAGTCATGCCAAAAATTTTAACCACGGAAAATGAATTGACGATCTGAAAGATCATGGGATATAAGTCCCCGTTGTATGGGACCATTGAGATGATGTAAAAATTAGTTTTAAAGGCATATAAGTTGGATCTACCCTAGGACTTCAAGAGCTGCGTGAATTATGTTTCGTATATCGAACTTGATAAAATGTCTATCAAGTGAAAATCTGATTGTTTCTTAGTAATGTTTAGATCGGCGAAAAGTTGCATTCATCAAAAACCTGTGAACATCATGGATAGAGAAAGTAAGTCAACATTAAGCCTGATCTTATTCCCGTAGTTATGTTTGATGAAACTCCCGTAATGTAATGAATTACACTTGTGAGAAAAGACTGAATGTGGAGGAAATACCCGCATGGCTTTAACTCTATATGAAGCGAGTAGTAAGGTAAGATGATCTTTGAGGACAAAGATCCTGTTTAGGGGTAAATGCTGTGACAATCCGTCAATTTATGGTTGATATTTTATTCTCAAATATTATTTAAAAATATTTTTATTCATATTATATTATGAACTCACTTATTTTTGGGAAGTAATTTAGATTTACGTCTTGAAGTAGCATCGACTACGTCTAAACCGGAGGATTCAAAGTTACGTGCTTACGTTTACATACACCGTTTTGGTGACAGTCCGACATTTTATAAAATAAATTTATCCTTGAATATTATTTTGGAATTTTAAATTTGTGTTGGTTCATAAACTAACAAATTTACGAGAAGAGATTAGGACTTACGATTATAATTTAACGCCCTTTACGACTAAACCGGAAACCTTAGGATTACGTATTTACGTTTTCGAACTCCGTTTTTGATGAGACAATTTTTATTAGATTCGTTTTGTGTCGTTGATTCATAATTTATAAAAACGTTTTTCGTAAAACGACCCGAGGGCACGCAAATCGAGGAAACTAGAATCGAGGAATACCCGTAAATTAGTGGGATGAGACAAGTTTACACTTGCCTCACCCCACAAATGGGTGGCCAAAACACCACCAACACATCTAAGATGTGTCAAAGCTTACTAAGTAAGCTAGGACACTTGTCCTAGCTACTTACACAAATAAGCTAACTAGCAAAACCACTAAACACTCAAACCATTCCTCACAAAAACATACATGCAAAACCACTAATTTTTCTCATCTCTCTCTCTTATTTTCGTCCCATATTCACCCAAAACAACCTTCATTTGATCTTGATTCAATCATAAATCATATGTATAATTTACATATGATGAAAACCTATTGAAGTTATAAAGATTGGAGGTGATCTTAACATGTAAAAAGGAGTTTTCAAGGGAGTTTGGGGCTGATTACTCAAGGAGTTTTCATGAAGAACAAGGGCTGATTTTTGGAGGAATCTACAAATACTTGGTGATCCTAGAAGTGATGTTGATATCTCATAAGATTGGTTACCCAAAACCAAGTCTTGTTCATCATCAACCCCATCTTTTCATCATCTTGGTGGTATAAAGATTGTTCTTTCCATCTTCTTGTTATTTTGATTATGTAATCTTGTATTTATTTTACTTATGTATATGTATATGATGATGAATGATGATTAAAAATATTATGTGGGGATTTGGTGTTGATAAATTTGATAAACATGGGTAAAAAGATGGACAAACTACATGTAAAAATGGTTAAATCTTTCTTAAATGGTAGGCTGTATAAAAACAGTAACTAACCACATGATGAACTGATAAAATGGCATAGATTAATGGATATACAGTAAGTAATATGTCTTGTAAACATATGAGAGTTGGCCATGCAATGGAATCATTAAAATGAGTGAGATATGATCAAAACAAGATGAGTGTGCTAATCTGAATAAGCTGTTTTGTAGGGACTGTTAAGGATAAATAAACTTAAAATGAGCAGAAGCTATAACTAAGTTAATTGTAGCACATAATATGAAGATCATGCCACCCAAAAATGAGCTTCTAATTCATTGTAGAACTCTAGATATGATAAAAATGGTGAAGATGAAAATAAAAATCAGATTTTGAAGAATTAATGTTTATTACTATTATATAAGCACTCAAATTATATAGTATAAAATATGAAATTAAAAACCACTAACATATGAGTTTCATTGATATAAATTATGTATAAGGTTAAATAAATGGATAAATTATTAAAATAGTAGTGGAATAATATTTATAAGTTATAAAAACTATAAACTTGATTTTTACGACTTTTTCGGCTATTACCGTAAAATTAACGTTTTTCGCCAACTAAAACTTAGACGATCAAACCCGTCTAATGTAAAGTTTTTAAAAGTCATATACTGATATATAAGTATCTAATACAAGTAAAAACCGATAAAACCCGAACAATAAAACATACGGACATTAACGGGCTAAGTTAACGTTATTGGACTAATAATACAACAAAATGGGCTAAAACACTTATAAACTTATTTATTGGGCTTAACCCATTTGGGCCCAACTTGTAAAGTATAAATACTGATAATACAAGTATGAAATGGATTAATACAAGTTAATGAACTTATAATCGGCTTATTGGACCTAAAACATGTAACTAGGTAAAACTAGTAAACTAGTGAAAGGTTACCAATACATAAACACAAAAATGAGTGAATGAGAATATATAAACCCACTTGATCATCATATGTATATATAAAATCATCATATGTATACATAATTGTTATTTTTATAAAGTCATTGGACAAGAGTCTAAGACGAGTATTATTTTTCTAGGTTTCTATGATTGAAGCACGTACCGTACATCCGAATTGCCGATAACCCGCTTTCCTACATCAACGTAAGTTCATAGCCTCGCACTCTTTTAAATGTTTTATGAAATGTTTTATAAACCCACGAGGGAGATAACATGTTCGTTTTTATGAAATAGGACACCATTTGTCCCGATTGTTTGTTTATTGATTTGGACCCGAATGATTGTATGACCCGAAGAATGATTAAATGACCCGATAGATGAAATAAAATGGATTATTAAAGTTAGGTTATGTCACTAAAAGTCCCATTAGCATGAATTGTGAACTACCGGGATTTGGTAGACGCTTATGCATATAATAGTACTATTTGGGGACGATCACCCCAGTTCGCGGCTTGACGGTTGATCCCCGTCGTGCCACATTGATTGGTAAGCAAATTTATGTATGAGAAGATTTCCATAGCGTGACCTTTGTGATGACACGCTAATTTAGATGGGAAAATTGAGTTTCGGGCTAGCTACCCGTTGTTTGGTTTAGTAAGGTAACAATGTCATGCGTCTTATAATAATCCAATTAACGAAATACTACTATACGCACCGAATTACGATGTATTGCCTGACTAGCAATACAGGGTCTTACTATTGATATTTTGTTCGTGTTTTGGTTTTCATAACCATATTCATATAACGGTTTTTGTTTAATCTATACAACGTTATAAAACGTATTGTATGATGTTTTTACGACATTGGCTCGTATAATGATTTTTAAGGCAAATGCCTATATTATGATTTTCGATAAGGATTTGTATAAAAATGACTCTGGCTATTTTATGGCCTATTACAATGATTTGTACGAAATTATTTTTGGTAATAATTTTATACCAAAGTAATATTGATGGATTTTATTAAACTCTATGAATTCACTCGGCGTTATCGCTGACCTTTTCTTTTAACATGTTTTATCTCAGGTACTTGAAGGTAATTCTCGGGAAGAAAACAAGAATTCAGGGCCCGCACTTAAATTATGATTTCCATTCAAATGTTTTGTAAAACCTGTATGAAATATAATGACTTGGGACCTATGTAACTTTGATATCTATGTGATTAATGTGCTATCCCGTAACACCAACGAGTCTTCCGCTGCATTGAGTTGTATAAATTTGGGGGTGTTACAGTTCTAGCGTATATTCAAGATTTGATCCTCGGCATGGTTATCAGCAACTTCGTGTCCGCGAAAAAGATTATCTATTCCAATCACTATATCCAGAACTTGTAATGAACATTATGAGTTTCACGTGATGTCGTTTGGATTGACTAATACACATGTAGCATTCATAAATTTGGTGAATCACGTGTGTAGGCTGTAATTTGATAAATTCATGCTAGTGATCATTAAGGACTACTTGTTTGTTTATAAGAATAAGAATGAGTTAATAATTATTTGTAGAATGCCCTGAGTCGGCCGAGTAATGAAAACTTGTACCTTGAATAATTAACATGTGATTTAAGGCTTAATCATTTACATTATTTCACCGTTTGATTAATAAGATAATGGGATCTATATTGACTTTTCAAAAATTAGAGCCATTAAGGCTTAGGGTTATACCAAAAAGAAAGTGCAAATGTGTTTTGACAAATGTTTTATCGAAAAGAACTTTTGAGGGATTATTCCCTTATACCCAAAACATTTAACTAAACTCCTGTTTAGGGGTAACCATGACTTGAAATTTGAAACGACACTTTTTGCTTTTCAACTAAGAAAATTTTGACCAAAGTATAACCAAAGATTTTTCAAACATTTACGAATTTTATTAATTATTTTCGATAAATCAACAAAAATCGTGTTAATTAAATTCAAATTTATTTCGAACATTTTATTATAATTGGTCGAACTAAGAAATTTAAACTTTTAACGTTTACGTTTCATAAAAACATAATATTTATTGTTAATTTATGTGTAATAATTATCGACGCTTTTAACGTTGGATTGAGCAAAACTGATAAAAACAATAGTTGAGATAGAACCAAGACTTAGAAAATATGAAGGAATAATTTCTGAATAAATACGGTCATGATATTTATTTCATTGAGGAAGGTGAATATAATTACTGACACATTATGTAGAAAAGATAAAGAACCAATTAGGACATGTTCCTTAATAATGAAGGTGCAAAATAAATTGCCGAACAATTTAAAAATAGCTGATGCTTGTAAAAAGGATAATATAGATAATAAAAAGGGATTCGCAACTAATATGAATCATTAGAATTGAGAAGCCAATAGCGTTAAATGATTAAAAGGCCACTTGTGATTGCCTAAATTTAAAGATTCAGAGATGTAGTTATATGAATCTTGTAAGTATAAGTATTCTATTCCTGTCATTTCTGATTTAATCTATCATTCTCAGAAGAAGTGGTACTGATGGCAAATTATGAAGGCAGACATCGCCTCATACATTAGTAAACGTCTAACTATTGCAAAGGTCATCATCTGAATTTGATTCGATTTGGGTCATCGTCGACAGACTGACCAAATCTGATAATATCATTCTTGTTAATGATAAATTCTTGATGCATAAATTGACTCTTTTGTATTTAAAGGAGTTATGTAAACATGGTGTGCCTGTATCGATCATCTCTATCAAGATCCTCGCTTCGCATCGAATTTCTAGCGATTTGCTCAGAAGTCATTGAGAACGAATCTTGATGAGAGTACTGTGTACCACCCCAATCGAAGGGACGAGGTAAGGTAACGATACAAAATACAAGAAGTCTTGTTTTATGTTTGAATGATTGACCTTTGGTAATAAACTATAAAATCGTTTTCCTTTGGAGAGATTATCATTGATAATTATCGTATTAGGATCAAGATCGAATCTTGTGAGGATATATATTAGAGCATCTGTAAGTAGGAGTTGGGACGAAGACACCCTACATACACCCATTGTGAGTTGGACATGTCTTTTAGGTTTAAGGTTTCCTATGATGGCGAACCTAACCTTACAAAATACTCGACCCGCGAGACCTGAAATGATTGTTGAAATTAGGATTTGATTATTGACTGCCGGTAGTGGGCAGGAGGTTATGTGAATATGAAATGTAGATCTTGAAGTGCCAGATGGGTAGCGAAGTTATACCAAAAATTTTAACCATGGAAAAATGAATTGATGATCTGAAAGATCATGGGATATAAGTCCCCGTTGTATGGGACCATTGAGATGATGTAAAAGATTGGTTTGAAAGGCATATAAGCTTGATCTACCCTAGGACTTCAAGAGTTGCGTGAATTATGTTTCGTATATCAAACTTGATAAAATGCCTATCAAGTAAAAATCTGAAATCTTCTTGATAAAGTTTAAGATCGGCTAAAAGTTGCATTCATCAAAAACCCGTGAACATCATGGATAGAGAAAGTAAGTCAACATTAAGCCTGATCTTATTCCCGTAGTTATCTTTGATGAAACTCGCGTATTGTAATGAATTACACTTGTGAGAAAAGACCGAATGTGGAGGAAATACGTACATGGCTTTAACTCTATAAGAAGCGAGTAGTAAGATGATCTTTGAGGACAAAGATCCTGTTTAGGGGTAAATGCTGTGACAATCCGTCAATTTATGGTTTATATTTTATTCTCAAATATTATTTAAAAACGTTATTTTAATATTATATTATTAACTCACTTATTTTTGGGAAGAAATTTGGATTTACGTCTTGAAGTAGCATCGACTACGTCTAAACCGGAGGATTTAACGTTACGTGCTTACGTTTACATACACCATCTTTGGTGACAGTCCGACATTTCAGAAAATAAATTTGTCCGTGAATATTATTTTGAGATTTTAAATTTGTGTTGGTTCATAAACTCACAAATTTACGGGAAGAGATTAGGACTTACGATTTTAATTTAACATCCTTTACGACTAAACCGGAAACCTTAGGATTACGTATTTATGTTTTCGAACTCCATTTTTTATGAGACAAATTTTATTAGATTCGTTTTGTGACGTTTATTCATAATTTATAAAAACGTTTTTCGTAAAACGACCCGAGGGCACGCAAATCGAGGAAACTAGAATCGAGTAGTACCCGTAAATAATTGGGGATGAGACAAAACAAGTTTTGCCCCACCCCCACACATGGGACGGCCACAAAGTTACACAACACCAACTTGGTGTCAAATTTTTAACAAGTTATTTACACTTGTCATACAAGCTTAACATTTAAGCTACAACTTTACAAAAACCATCTATCCTAAACCATTTCTCATTTTGCAACTCATGCAATACCACCTAAACACTCTCTCCTCTCCTCTCTCTCTATTTCGTCCCATATGCACCATAAACACCCATTTGATCTTGATTCAACCATGAATTCATTTTTTATTCATACACATGATGAAAGACTCTTGAATCTCTATTGATTGGTGGTCATTTTAACATCCAAGGAGAAGTTTTGTTGGTGTCTTGGGGCTGATTCTCCACAAGATGATTCATGAAGATAGGTTATCTTGAAGTTGATATTGGTATATCACAAGCTTTGCCTTCAAAATCCAAGCCTTGTTAATCAACCTCATCTTTTCATCACTATGGTGGTATAAGGATCATTCTTCCCATCCTTCTTGTTATTTTGATTATGTAATCATGTATTTTATTTCCTATTGTATATGTATATGATGAATATATTATGACTAAAAATATTATGTGGGGATTTGGTGTTGATAGATTTGATTAAAAAGATAAGAATCTACATGAAAAAGTGTTAAAATCATGATGTAAGGACTAGGCTGTATAACACAGTGAAGAAACTTATGATAAACTATTAAAATGGCATATATTATTAAAGAAACAGTATGGTATATGATTTTTACACATGTGGTGAGTTGGCCATGCAATGGAATCATTAGGATGAGTGAGATATGATCAAAACAATATTAGAGTACAAATCTGCATAGACTGTTTTGGACGATTTTAATAAAATAGTTAGAGGCTGATTCAACAGTATCCATAGAAGAGTTAAATGGAGCATATATCATTTAGTTTATGCCACAAAAGTTTGGCCTTCTATCTCCATATAGAACTCTAGATATGGCTGTTTTGGTGAACATGAAATTTAAAATAAAATTTGTATAATAAAAACTTATATAAAATAAGCACTCACTTATATATTTATAAAATATATACACATGAAAACCCACTAACAATTAATAGTAATTATAAATAAGAATTTCATATATTATGATATAAAATAAGACATTTTTATAAATTACAAGCATAAAATATTTTCCAAGTTATACAACTATAAACATGATGTTTACGTCTTTTCGGCTAGTACCGAAAGATTAATGTTTTTATCAAATAAAACTTAGATGGTCGGACCCGTCTAAATGTAAACTTTTATAAACTCACATACTGATGTATAAACATATATAACAAGTACAAACCGATAAACCCGAACCTTACAACATATAGACATTAACGGGCTAAAGTAGCCTTATTGGACTATAAACCCGACTAGTTAGTAAAACACTTATAAACTTATTTATTGGGCTTAACCCATTTGGGCCCAACATGTAAAGTATAATACTGATAATAAAAGTATAATTGGGATAATGAATAGTATTTGGCTTGTAATAGGCCCATTGGGCTTCAAAATGTAAACAAGATTGAACTAGTATAACTAGTCTTGAAAATTTCTAACACATAACACTAAAATAAGTAAATGAGAATATATAAACCCACTTGATCATCATATATATAATATCACCATATGTATAAATACTTGTTATTTTTATAAAGTCATTGGACATGAGTCTAAGACGAGTATTATTTGTCTAGGTTTCCGTGATTGAAGCACGTACCGTACATCCGAATTGCCGATAACCCGCCTTCCCACATCAACGTGAGTTCATAGCCTCGCACTCTTTTAAATGTTTTTATGAAATCTTTTATAAACCCACGAGGGAGATAACATGTTAGTTTTGATAAAATAGGACATCATTTGTCCCGATTGTCTGTTTATTGATTTGGACCCAAATGATTGTATGACCTGATGAATGATTAAATGACCCGATAAATGAAATGAAATGGATTATTGAAGTAGGTTATGTCACTAAAAGTCCCATTAGCATGAATTGTGAACTACCGGGATTTGGTAGACGCTTATGCATATTATAGTACTATTTGGGGACGATCACCCCACTTCGCGCCTTGACGGTTGATCCCCGTCGTGCCACATTGATTGGTAAGCGAATTTATGTATGAGAAGATTTCCATAGCGTGATTATTGTGACGACACACTAACTTAGTTGGGCAAATTGAGTATCGGGTTAGCTACCCGTTGCTGGTTATAGTAAGGTAACAATGTCATGTGACTTATAATACTCCAATTAACAAAATACTACTTTAAGCATTGAATTACGATATATTGCCTGACTAGCAATAGAGGGTCCTATCATTGATATTATGTTCGTGTTTTGGTTTTATATAACCATATTCATATAACGGTTTTTATTTAATCTATACACCGTTATAAAACATATTGTATGATATTTTTAACGACAATGGTTCGTATAATGATTTTGAAGGCGAAAGCCTATACTATGATTTTGATAAGGAATTGTATAAAATGACTTTGGCTATTTTATGGCCTATTAAAATGATTTGTACAAAATGATTTTCGGTAATAATTTTATACCGATGTTATATTGATGGATTTCATTAAACTCTATGAATTCACTCGACGTTTTCGCTGACCTTTTCTTTTAACATGTTTTATCTCAGGTACTTGAAGGTAATTCTCGGGAAGACAACAAGAATTCATGGCCCGCACTTAAACAATAATTTCCATTCAAATGCTTTGTAAAACTTGTATGAAATACAATAACTTGGGACCTATGTAAATTTGATATTTATGAATGGAAATGCTTTATTATAAAACGATGCGATTTTTAAGCGTTGTCTATGATGTGAGTAATGTGCTATCCCGTAACACCAACGACTCTTCCGCTGTATTGAATTGTGTAAATTTGGGGGTGTTACATAAATTCATATTCCTTATTGTCATTCGCAACAATACCATTCCTTTACCCTTTTCTGCCACTCTTAATTTCGAATCAGGATCAATCTTTAAATTACTATCTCTTTTCTTCTAGTTGAACATTCTGAAATGACTATCGATATATCAAACATCCATCAGTTATTCGAACTTATCCACATAGTTGCAACTTTCCAGTTACCATCAATAGTCGTATGGCACTCTTCACCGCATCTCTTCTCATTCCTCAAAATTCAACACACATACATCCTTTTAAAATCTTGCAGAATAACAGCAACATCTCTAACTGGAACAACAGCATCTTCAGTTTCAGCAGCATCTTCAGTTTCAGCAGCATCTTCAACTAAAACAGCAGGATTTTCAATCTCAGCAGCATCTCGTCTCATCAGCACTATCAGCTTCAAACAATCTAACAACTATTCTCACAATCATATAATCTACCCTAATGGTTGGCAACCTTTGGAGACATATTTCAAGATACTTAGTCACACACACAGCAATCCCTGCTAATGACAAAAACATATCTCACTCAACTCTTTCTATGTGATAACAGTAGAAAGAAACTTAATAAGTATACACATCGAGATAGAAAGAATAGGATCTTTTCATCAAGATATAACATGAATACTGCATACGCCAACAACACATTACTACCTAAATTCCACAATCATCTTACCAAAGAGAAGATAACAAAGACACATCAAAATACTAAAGGGTAATAGTAGATTTCATCCGTAAATCCGAGAAAATCGCAACAAAACCTTGTCACTAATGTCACTTACCCTTACCATCCTAAACAACAACAATAATAATAATCCATCACAATACTACCTCACAACATCTAAATAATCCAAATACAACACAACAATACATAAACTGAAATACAACAAAAATCCATCACTACATCACTCCATAGGATGTGGTCCATCACTTTCTCCAACTTGGCTCGTTCCTGCTTCATCTTCATTTGGTCCTAACTTGCAGCACCTCCCTTTTGGATCTAAACACGGTGGGTTCCTAAATCCATACCTCAAAATTCCTCCTTGACACGGCGGATCTATCATATAACGAGAATTAGCATACACCTCACTATCCTGAAACTTCCAATGTGGTTCAAGATACGGCCCCAGATGATCTACATATTCACTTAACCTACGAAGCCTATCTATCTCTTTATGATACTTCTCAAAATCAGTCCCATAACTTCTCACTTCTGCTCTAACCTCAGTTCTTCCAACCTCACTCTCAGTCATATAATTATCACTATCAGATTCTACAACATTTTTCTTATCATTCATATCATCCTCGTAATCTAACCATCCACCTGAAGTCTTATGATCACCTACATACTGATTCTGCAAACTCCATTGACCTACAGTTAATCCCCCATTCTTGACGTAATATGGTACGTCAGACATTTTCTAAAATCACAGAAAATTCAAAAGTACATAAGGTCATTATTCAAAAATATATATGCAATGCATATTCATGCAAATGCAAATGAATTACGTATGCAAAATATATATGTATACGATGCAATGCAATGCAATACAAATGATAATTATAAAATATTCATAAAAATTAAAATATGATGAAATTATGATGAAAGCACTCCACGTCCTTTCATTAATACCAATACCTCATTGCAGTATTTACTTAATAAATACTCAAGAATTCACAACAATTACAAGTGATACATCTATAATAACAAAGCATAACAAAATAAATAATCTTACCAGAGCCTTGTAGAGAAGTTGCGTTGCTTTTATAAAATACTTTCGACACCAAAGTTATAGTTTAGGACATTTTCAAAAATCGACCTAATTCGCTATAACTAAAAAGCTCTGGTTACCAATCTTTAACACCCCCAATTTACATTGCGCAGCGGAAAATACACAATTGGGTGTTATTCACAAACTTCATTTCACAACTATTTAAATGACCCAAAAACAGTATATTTATGAATAAATATAGAAATAATTTAAATCAATGTCTAAAACCTTTAATCCCAAGTTTTAATCAGTTTAAAATATATCAGAGTAGCGTACAGGTTCCCCTAGGATCCTAATCAAAACAAAAAACCTTTTACCAAAATACTTAACCATTTATTATATGTTTATGACAATAGGGAAAGAAATCTGTTTTAGACCAAATTACTTTAAAAGCAATCCCGCAATCCTTCTCCAGCAAGCTCCGCAATTCAACAACTTCAAGTACCTAAAATACATGCTTAAAATCATCAACACAAAGGTTGAGCAAGTCTATAGGTTTTACAAAACATAATTGAACACATCGTAAAAATCATTCACAATTGTTTAATAGAATTGTGGCCATACAATCTATTAATCAGGTATTTCATATAATAGTAGTATCTATTGAATTGTATTAAGCTCATGACACCGACCCCTTAACTTAGTCACCCACGCCAAATGCCATCATGACTAGAAAATTACCAGTGCCCCTACTAGGGTATTAATTGCAAGAATACCAATTCTCATTCATGTAAGATTATCCTTCCCAGCGGGTTACTCAGCATAAATCTCTGGTCTCAGATAGGGTTGTCAGCCCAATAGTACTATTATTCGAATAAGCGGCTATTCCCAACTCGCAACATCAAGTCAGAAGATAGTTAACGGCTCATGAATTTAGGGTTTTTTACAATTAGGTACTTATACAATTCATTTCATCAAATACAACAAAGGCAACATCGGGTCCAACAATTACTCATGACATGTGTTCATTTTACTTCAAATAGCATGTATCCCGCTCGCGGGTTTTAAAAACATTAAAACAAGTAGAAAGCAAGGCTATAGACTCACCTGAAGTAATAGTAGTAGTATGACGATCTTCGACGATAGTTGATGCCCGATAAACACAAAACCGCAACCTATCAAATAAGGCGTGTTCATCAATAATAAACTCGAGAAAAATCAATACTTAGTAATATCAAACTCAAAATCATAAAATCATAATCATTCCAAAATAAAAATAATACAAGTGACCTTTTACTCCATTCTATATGTTTATTCTATTAGTTAACTCCTTCGATAAAAATTTGCCGGTACACACCAAATGTACAAGCTCATTTACCCCACTTAAACACGTCAAATTTTTATGATACTAATCAGAACCTTCACTTACTATATATAGGGGCCTACTAAAAACTCATCAAAAGATTTTACATTTAAAGTTCCCTGCCCGACACATCTTTGAACTACAAAAACCGGACAGTTTTACGTCAACAACTCATATAGTCTTTTAACACATTTATTTTTCTCCGTTTATGAAACTGACACTCAACTTTGAAAATAACTCGACATCCTCATACTTAACATTCAAAATCAGTCCATGACATATTTCAAAATCCATTTTATAGTCCCCGAGATTTGATCCAAATATCGACAACAATTATATATTGTGACGATACTCGTCTCCCGGTACACGGAATAATCAAACTAACGTAACTTTTCGCTCGTTTGGAGCTAGAAGTCCTACCTTATACCAAAACGAAGCTAAAAACATCCTCTACAACAATATCTAATTAGTTCATCTCAAACTCAAACTCATATTTTCATTAAATTAACTTTAATAATCTGTTTAAAAATATATATTTAAATATCCTTCAAAATTAATTTTTTACCAAATTTTAACCCTATTTTTACCACTATAATCATTCTTACACTACTAGTTTATATCATAACACACTAAATCATACTAGATGATCAATTCATAAAAACCCAACTCAAAAATATCAACATGCAATCATCAATAATGATATATAAACACATAAACACCTACACACAACAACAATTCAAGATCAAAACACAAGATTTTCATCCAAAAATGGGTTTTTAAAAAATGTCAATGCATGTATAAGATTTTCATACCAATGGATTGAGAATCAAAAACTAGGAATGGGTCTTTGATTTCTTTTTAATGAATCAAGCTCAAAATAAATTTTTTTGGGGTGTTTGTTTTGTGTGGGGTGGACGGGAAGAAAGGGAGAGAGGAGGGAGAGAGAGTGGTGGTGGTGGTGAATTCTTTATGTGTTTGTGTGTTTTATTTTTCCATTTATATGGGGAAAGTTTAGGGTAGTTTTTGCCAATTATGATTCTTTTGGATCAAAGTGCACATACTTTGTTAAAAAGCGGGAAATGACTATTAGTCACTTTTGAAAATTTTTACGGGTCTCGGGTTTCATAAAAATGCTCCTCAAAACTTAAAACGCACACAAAATATGATATTATATAGTCCCGGCACGACTTAATACGGCATTAAAATAAAAACGTCAAAATATTAAACATCGACATGTTTAAAATAAAATGTAAAATTTCTCGGGCATCCGTCGCTATCGTCATCACTAATAATCCTCGCAACTCGTCAAAACGTAAAAATAAAATTTCAACATCATCCAAATCAAATTACCAATCGTCATAATAATCAACCTCGTCAAAAATTTCAAAAATATACGTAAAAATATAATTAAATAATGACCACTGTTTTGGGATGTTACAAACGGTCCCGACCTCACGTCGTAACTCTTTACGGTTTGCTTTCTATTAATTTTTTAAGTTTAATTAGTTTTGAAATAAAATTAATTAGTTTTTAAATAAATAAATAGTTTTTAATAAATTAAATATAAATATATAATATTTTCCGAAAATAAATAAATAAAATAAAGTTTTTACTAATATTTATATTAATTTTCGTAATATATTATTATTATTATTTTATTAATATTATTATTATTATTATTATTATTTATTTTATTTTTTTTATTTTTTTTTATTTATATTTTTTTAAACCATCACTTTATTAGAAACAAAAAGGGATTTACAACAAATTGGATGGGAGTCGAGATACTATCTGCGCTCCCACCCCTTTAGCAGTGGTAAAACCTATTCTATGGAAAATATGTACAGCAGCGCGCGCTCCAATGTCTTGAGCCTTAGAAAATCTCTAGATCCGCTTCAGCAACGCAACTGCATCTTCCTGTAACTCCCCTAAAGAAGAAAAGGAGAAAGGAAGAAACCCATATCCGAGAGCTGCACACTTAGCCAAATACTTGCATCGTTTACGTTGTGCAGCATCAATCACAGCTCGTCCAGGAAGAAATTCATTCATCCCCGTACGAGTCAATGGAGAAGAACCAGTCAGATCAACGCACACATCTTTACCCCCCTCCCAAGAATAAAACAAAATATCTGCCGGACGTAAGGCCTTATCAGGTCCTCCATCTAATCCAATATTAACTTCCTTTCTGACAGATATCCCTGAATGGTAACATATATCAGCAAGAGTATCACGTACCAAATTGTGACGATGCTTAATCCCAACGATGCCAGCACACGATACCGCATGATCCCCATATATATATCCCCATCAAATACTCTCGAACAAGCTGAACAGGGCTTCGAAACAGAGAACAAGGGAATACCTAAGCGATAACACAAAACACATCGATAAGACCTCTCATTCATAGTCTTACCTAATCCGGGGATAGGAACCGTCCTAAGCCATTCAGACGTATGATCCTCCCTCTGAGATGCCCATAAAGCCAACTGACGAGCAGATAAAGCGAAAGTGGATTATGCATTCTTAATAACCCGATCAAAATATATATCTGCCATTTTCTTCATGAGTTTGGGGGCAGCGACCTCACTCGGATTACTTAGAAAATCAATCTCCATAACTGAGTTAAACACACGTAAGGCATCATCAAACTGGAGTCCATAAGATCTAATATCAGTGTGTTGAAGTAACTTGGACTATAAATCAGCTAACTGTAACTGAGAAGCAAGAAAAGCATAATGCAATACATCACCCGCATAATAAACACCCAACCCTCCAAAGGAAAAGGGCAGCGTAGCAAGTCTCCACTGCCAATCACCAAATCCCTGTCCAGAAGCAACAACGATACGCTCCAAAGAAGAACGGAGTGCCAAATCAAAAGAACTTTGGGCATCTTGAAAGCACAAGGTGAACAAGTACGCATAGAAAAAATATAACTTGGAAATACCGGCACATGAACGAAGAAGCAGCAACTCACATTGAGGGTCATTAATTTTGGCCACAGCATCCATAAGCTCAATAGTCTTAACTGCACGCTTCAACAAAAGCTGACTACAAAAATAATATCTACACTCGTAGGCCCCCCAAGTAACTTAACACCGCGCATAGGTCGAGCAATATTATCTGGGAACACACCAATAAACTTGCTGCGAGGATACTCGGTCGGCAAAAAAACTTCATTATTATTATTATTATTATTATTATTATTATTATTTAGCAAGTCAAAAGGTCAAACAGAAGTCAAAACGCAGTCAACTTAAGCTAAGAAGGGTTATACTTCAAATTTTGCATATATATACTTGAAGGAATGCTTGGCCCAGTGGCTAGCTCCTTTGACCGTGGCCCAAATGACCAGGGTTCGACTCTGCGCAAAGACTTTGGCTGAGTATTTATACTCAGTGCCAAGTGGCACCACCTCAGTGGTCCACGTGGCAACCGGTTCAGACCGGTCCGAGCCAGACCAGAACCAGACCCGGTCCAGACCAGAACCAGAACCAGACCGGTCCAGTTCAGACTGACCGGTCCTGACCCGAACCAGACCCGGTTCAGACCGGTTCAACCCGGTCAAAACCGGCTGACGTCAGCGATGACGTCAACACCAGGTGGCGGCGGCTGGCCAATGCCAGTGCGCCACGTGGCACTGACATGCTCTGAAATTGTGCAGGTACCAAGTACTGTAGCAGGTGGCGGCTGGCCAATGGGAGCTCGACACGTGGCATGAACAGTGCTCAGTCTGAGGTTCAGAAAGGCGGCGCTGACATGTCAACTGGCATGTCAGTCCGAGGTGGCAGAATTGTCAGACGTGGCAGAGGAGCAGTGGCGGCTGGCCATTAGGATGATGACACGTGGCGGTGGCGCCGCCACGTTAGTATGAGGTGGTAGGGAAATGCAGTATGGCAGATGAGTCTGTGGCGGCTGACCAATGAAAAGACGCCACATGGCAGTGGTGATGAAAACAATGAAGGAAATACGTGTGTCCAGCTCATGATTGCACAAGTATACAGCTATATCACATATTCTTCTAGAAGGGCGATATTCAAAAAGCTTCACACGCACAAAAAGAGGACAGCTGGCCACTTTCTTAACTTTGAAGCAAAAATTAGATAGTGAAATTACTATAATACCCCCATGTTGGCTGCCTATGTAAAGCCTCCCCCATCCCATTTAATCAAGTTTTTTTCCTAGTTTCTCTTAGTATTCATACAGTTTTATATTTTGTAATTTTATTTTTTAAGCTTTGTAATCTTCAAGTTTTTAATAAAAGTCAAGTTTTAGTTTCATAATATTCTTATTCTTCCTTTCTTTTTAAATTTTATAATAATCTATCTTATTATTTTGGGATAAGTTTTTATAACTTTTCCAAATAAGATTAGATTTATATAAAGTTTGGAATAATTAATTTTATTTCAAGCTTATTGTTGCCTTTTAATAGATCTAGCTTATTTTAGGAGTAATCATTTAATTAGCTTTTTAGCTTTTAAATCTTATAAGTCCTAAGCTTAGGCTTACGACTTATTTATAAGCTAGATTTTTATTTAAGCACTTTTAGTTTTTATTAATTAGTTTTTTTAGATCTATTAGATTTAAGTTTTAAAAATTACAAAAAACCAAAAAAAATAATTAGATCTATTAGTTTTTCGTATTAAAAAGTTTAGATATATAAGTTTAGAGTTTAAAATTTAAAGTATTTTTATAAAACCTTAAAAAATAGTTAGATCTATTAGGTTTTTAAATAGATTAAGTAGATCTATAATTTTTAGCTTTAAAATTTAAAATACTTTTATAAAACATAAAAAAATATTTTAGATCCATTAGTTTTAATTAAATCTCTCTATAGAATATCAGTTGTTGCTTATTGTTGTTCTAACCACTTGTGTTTTTGTGATATTGGCGAATCGATTCATCAAGTTTTGTAGAGAGCTTATGGTTGATTGATTTGGTTCAAGTTTGATATGGTTGATTAATTTGGTTAGAGATTGATTTGGGAGGCCGTGTACTTTACGGGACAAATTCGGGTTTAGCTTTTGATAGTTTTTGTATTTGGAGGCCGTGTAATTAACGGGCCGTATTTTGTTGATGTTGTTAATGTTATTTGTTTTAGAGCGGTTTTCTACGGACTAAGGGTACTAAAGCTCTCCTTTTTATTTTTCTCGTTTAATCGTTTTAGTTTTATTTAATTAGATTGTTTTAGTTTAAATTGTTTTTAATAAAAGTTATATTTTTTATAAAAATCGGTTTAATTAGCTTTAGTTATTATTTGTGTTTAAAAAAAAATCCAAATGTAACACTTTTCCTAAAGTATTACACCAAAAATATTACTTATTATTGTTATTTTCTTATTTCGATTTCTTTCGCTTTTTATTGTGAATATATATTTTTCTAAAAAAATATAAAAAGATTTTTCTTTTACTATATTGTATTACGTAGAACAATCAATTTACCTACTTCCATATAAGACCTTAGTTGGGATTTCATCACCTAACTATTGTATTCGAATCCAAAACGAAAAATCAAGGCAAAATAGATAAATACTAATAAAAAGTTTGAACCCGATTTATACAAACTATAAGGTGGGTATAAGGCGACGCGCTATAAAAGGCCGTCTAAGGAAAAATGTTTTTAAGTGCTTTGCGCCACCTCGTTACCCCGCTTGCTTGTGCGTATATTGAGAGGGACGACCGATTATTGGTTTGCCAACTCAAGTAGTATTACGTATATATTTTTTTAGCTTTTTAATATTGAACCTTGAGAGGGATAATCCCTTTCCTCTCAAAGTAGACCGAGGTCTCCTACCTCATTCCTCGAGTTTAGTTGTATGCGCACTCGCGCGCGTACACACATACCGAGTGGTGTACCAAATACTTCTAATTCTTCCAAAAAGAAGAAGAAGAACAAAAAGACCGTCACTCAAGCCGATCCCGAGAATCGAGCTTTGAACAACACGATGGCAACGGATAATCGACCAATGATTGAGATTTTACCATATCACGTTGAAGGAAATGATGACGCGATTGTGGTGCCGGATATTGGAGCGAATAATTTTGAACTAAAAACGGGTTTTATTCAAATGGTTTCCGCTACACCATTTTTAGGCCGTACTAATGATGACCCACACGCTCATATAAAGCGTTTCATACAATTGGCAAACACCGTCAAATACAATAGGGTGCCACAAGAGGCCATTCGTTTACTTCTCTTTCCTTTTTCCCTCGAGGGACAAGCCCGGATTTGGCTTGATAAGGAACCACCCCAAAGTATTACCACATGGATTGATTTAGAGACCAAGTTCATTAAATAATTTTTCCCACCATCACGGACCATCACTTTAGGGAATGACATCATTACCTTTACACAAAAATATGGGGAAATGTTTAGTGAGTCTTGGGAACGTTTTAAGGAGCTTTTACAAAAATGTCCACAACATGGTTTTACAAAAGTGCATCAAATCAATACGTTTTACAATGGTTTAACTCTTAATCACCAAGACTCACTTAATAGTGTCGCGGGTGGTAATATTCTTGTGAAATCCATGAACGAGAATTGGGCAATAATTGAAAACAAGGCAAAAATTCAAACCAAGAGTGTACGGACTACAATAGCTTGTTTTAGTGATAATGAGGTGACTAATCAAATTAAGGAGCTTAATTCAATTGTGAAACACCTTGTTTTAAGAGATAACCCTCCCACTAGACATGTAAATACCTTAAAAGAGACTTATGAAACGTGTTAGACTTATGGTGGACCACATTCGTATTATAATTATGACAAGGTTTACAATCAACAACAACAAGTTTATGCTTATAACACCAATGTAAATGAGAGGGTTCACTTTAAACCAAACGTTGATGTTAACCATTTGTCTTATAAGAGTACTAACTATTTGGCTCCCCCGGGTTTTGTAGCTCCACAAAGACCACCCCCACCCGCCCAAAATACCCAATACCAAAATAGGAACCAAGGTCCTCAAATTGGTAATTTTCAAGGGAATTCAAATACAAGGGGTTTTAACCAAAATCAAGGGAATTTTCAAGGGCAATATCAAGGGTTTAATACTCAAAATCAAGGCTTTAATAATCAAGGTTTTCAAAATCAAGGCTTTCAAAATCCTAATCAATTTCAAAGTCAAGGGTTTCATAATCAAGGGTTTAACAATCAAGGGTATAATCAAATGAATATGCATAATCCTCAAATGGACTTGGTTCTACAATAATTGACCGAACATGAGAAAACTATGAAACAAATGCAAGAGTCCACCGATAGGAAGTTCGTGCAAATGTTGCAAGCCCTTAGACCCCAAGGAGCCTTACCTTCTAATACCGAGATTAACCCTCGTGCTAATGTGAGTGCTATCACTACTCGAAGTGGAGCCACTTTAGTGGGACCTTCCATCTCTTCGCCTATAAAGGAGAGAAAAGGCCCGGAGGTCATAATGAGTAATCCTACTCCCCCTTCGGTGATCCCTCCCACTACCACTCCTAGTACTAGTTCTCTATTGCCTAATGAGCCTAACCCTACGGTTGTTCAAGAAGCGAGACCTTCTCCTTCTCAACCTTCAACTTCAAAGCCTAATATCCCTTATCCCTCTAGGTTAGACAAGGCTAAAATGCTCACAAAAGATGACGTTCATGTTTCCAACTTTTTGAAAATGGTTTCCCAAGTGAATGTTAACATTAGCCTTATTGAAGCACTTGCTCAAATGCCTAAATTTGTGAAAATGTTCAAAGATTTGCTCAATAAGAAGGAAAAAATGGTAGAGCTCGTTAACACTCGTTTAAATGAGAAGTGTTCCACAATTCTTCTCAAAGAGCTTCCCGAAAAGATAGGAGATCCTGGACGATTCGTGTTACCTTGCTCGTTTCCTCAAATTGATGATTGTATGGCTTTTGCGGATCTCGGGGCTAGCTTCAATCTTATGCCACTCTCGGTATGGAAACAATTATCATTACGACCTTGTACCGACTCGTATGACTCTCGAGTTAGCTAATAGAACTCTCGCATACCCCGTTGGTATTGTCGAAGACGTTTTTGTTCGAGTTGGTACATTCACTTTTCTAGTGGACTTTGTCGTCGTCGACTATGAGATGGATCCTCATATTCTGTTAATACTTGGTAGACCATTCTTAAGATCCGGAAAAGCATTAGTTGATGTGGCCGAAGGGGAGTTAATTCTTAGGGTTAGGGATGAACAACAAGTTTTTAAAATGGGTAAAATCACAACTAAATCAAATGGAAAAGAGTCGGTCAATATGATTGATGTTCTTAATTATGATAATGAAGAGATTTTTATTAATCCTTTTGGAATTAAAACGTCTAATCAAAATGATTTTGTGATAACTTCATCCCTTCCCTTAGAGCCTCAAAATTTTGAAACTCCTATTTACGATACTTATAGTGAAGACACTTCTTTAAGTGATTACACTATCTTCGGTTTAGACGACCCATCTTTTGACCCACCCATTTTTGACCCACCCATTTTTTATCCACCAATCTTTGATACTTATGATGATGACACTTCTTTAATTGATCTCATTATTTTTGATGACCCACCTCATGATCTTAATGCACCTCATATCTCTATGAGTGATTCTTCCATTATGGAGACTCCTTTTGACTTTTATACTCCAATTTTAGAAGTCATGACTTTTGAGGAGGATCCTCCACTCTTAGATATCATTCCTACTTTAGAGGATATTCCATTTGAGGAGGATTTAGATATCTTTCTAAATACCTATTTTCCTCACGATGATGAGTTTTCTTATGACTCCGATGATACTTATGTTTTCACATCAATTTTGGAAGAGGACGACTTTCCCACTTTGGATTATGATGACATTTTGAGGTTTAATGTCAACACCTCTTGCTATTTTCCCGTTAAGGAACCGGTGTTTGATCCCAGAATAGAGACTCTTGTACTTTCATTGCCAAATCACCTTACCCTTCCTTATGAGAGACTTTTGACTAAGGATATTCCACTTTTCTTTGCCTTGTGTGATTTTACCACCTCGGGGTTTATTTCCTTTCGTGATGGAAATTATATGTTTGACCCGGGTGGATTTTTATGGGGTATTGCTTATATGACTATGTTTCACCCTTTATCATGGAGAGATTTTCCTCCCTTAGAAATCTTGGCTTTTGCATGATTTTTCCCATTTGAATGATGACATTCGGGAAATCGAGTCGAGCTAGAGACTCGTGATAAATAAATCAAGCATCATATAACTCGGTTAGATTTTTACCCTTTCCATCCTTTCCACTGTTGATCCCAAACTTAGATTGATAAGCTTTGTGTATACGAGATTAGATCAAGTAATACACGTAGAGAAACCTTTGTTATATGCTTTGTGGATCTAAGTGTTATGCGGAATTTAACACTTAAACAAGAACACAAGATGTAAACAAAACTTTCACTTTGATTATGAATGTTGAACTTGCTTACAATGAAAGATGTTTACGAATGAAAACTTATATAAAACTTGATAATAAACATTAACCTAAAGGCCTTCTTTTATAGACTAAGAAGCCTTGTACAATAAGCTACGTATCAACTATTCTAGGTAAAGATAAACATAGAAAATACATTGTCGTTTCTATCCTTACTAGAAGTATTCTAGAACATAATAAACGTGTAACTTATATCTTCCATCAGTGCTTGTCTTCAATCTATCAACGCTTGACTTTAACTTGTCAACGCTTGGACTGTCAGCGCTTGCTTTGTTCCTGTCAACGCTTGTTTTGTTCTTGTCAGCGCTCAAGTGATCTGGCCTTAATTTATTCCCAACAATCCTCCCCTAAACTTGATATCCACTCTTATGATCAAGTTTCTGAATAAGCATTAAGAACTTGGAGGAGTCTGACAAACCTTCTCATATTGGTAATAAATAAATCTGATCAAATTCTTTGCCACGTCACTTGTATAATCTATCTCCAACTTGGTGTCCTTCATCTTTTCCAAAACAGCCTTGGATATGAAATATTGAGCATCCACAAGTAGATACTCAGCAAACTTTGTAGAACTCAAATGGTATACACCAGCAGCTGAATATAACCTCCATTGAAGACCACTGAGGTCATCTCCAAGATCCTTCCATATTTCAGGATCTTCCTCATTTGTCCCACACATTCTTTTGAATGTGGTCCAAAGTTTTATTCCATTAGCTGAAGTTGGTGCTTCAGCCTCATACTTGGTCTCTAGTAACCTCCAAAGGTCCACCAAGTCTTCTCTATCACAACTTGCAAATAAAGATATGAGAGTGGTAAAAGTGTGTACCTCCTTGCCAAATCTTCCAATCTTCCAGAATCCACATTAATCCTCATCATAACTCACAATTGGATTCCTGGAATCTAATGGTAACACATGCACCATATCTGAAGCTTCTAATGGGGAGAGCTTGAGGCTCTTTCTAATAACTGCTTCACTTGGATATAGTGGATTCATATCTTTTGGAAACTCAAGTGTAAATCCCTTCTTCACTGGCCTGGGAACTATCATAGCTTTCTTGATTTCCATCTCTTCTGCAAGTTGCTCCTTTCTTTCATCTGAAAGAAGTCTGAAAGTGTTTTCTTCCTGCACTTTCACCCAAATAGGATAAGCCCTATGTTCCAACTCATCAAATGTCAAAGCCTTCAACTTCTGATGTGTCCATCCAACTCCATGACATCTGAGCAACATAAAGTAGAGCTTCCTTTTATCCCTTTTCAACTCAGAGAGAATATTGCTTGCCTGGTGCTTCAAAATCACCTTACAATCCTTCTAAACTCTAAGAAGAAGCTCCAAACCCCATATTTGATCTGATATGGTCAAGTCTGGATTATCCATGCAGCTTTCTTCCCAAGAATTGTACATCTGAACCACCTCTGGCATGTCAAAATCAACCTGCAATTTTAAATCTCTCAACTTTTCCCTAGCAAGCTCATCACCATACTCAAGCCTTTCTGGTTCTATAATCATAACACTTGAGTCTGAGCTAGCTCCATCACTTTCTTCTTCAGAAGTCACAACAAATGGTGACTTTTCCTTTTCACCTTGTTCCATCATTTGTTTAGCCAATCTTCTATCAAATTCAACTTGGGCTGCATTCTTTGGAACAATTTCTTCTACCAATTTACCCTTACCCTTATCTGATGGTGCAATGGTTGGTAAGGTAGATGGTAATACCTGAGTAGAAACTTCTTTGATGATAGATGATGACTGGAATACATCACCCTCATGCGCAGGTCTGTCAACGCCCAAATTTCCTCTATTAGCGCCCAAAATACTTCTATTAGCGTCCAAATTTGTCTTGTCAACGCTCAAATATTTTCCCTCAGCGCCTTGTGTAACCTCTCTCAACATAGTTGTAAATGATAAATTTAGATTGGTTGGAGAGATTAAGGACGTATCAAAACCTGTTTGTTCCTTCAAAGTTGTAAGAGCTTCAGCAACATCCATTGATTGACCATCTTGACTGCTCTTATCACTCAGATTTCTTTGATCTTCCTCCCCTTTGGAAGACTCCTCCATACCCCTCCTAGCATGATCACTCTCCAAAACAACCATCCTCTCCCTCAATTGCTTGAGTTCAAGGCCTTGTGAGCTGACAATTTGTACTAAGTCTGCATTTTGCTTTTGCAAGCTAATGCAGACAGCCGTCAATTCCAAAAGAGTCATTGGTTCCAGTCTGCCCTCTTCTAAAATGGGGATTTGACCTCCCAAGTCAGGTTCATTGGGCATGGATGAGGACTTAATTATGGTGGGACTGCCTTGGCCAGCTTCTAAGCTAGAACCAATAGTCCCAGCCTCATCCAGGTCACCAGCCACACTTGTGGTGGTGGTTCTCTCTGCTTCATGGCTAGGACCACCAGAGGAGAACACTCCAGTAGTCCTTTGGCGTTTGATCAACCTATATTCAGGTGGTGTGGAAGATGGTGTGGAAGAATGGGTAGTTGTGGGTTGGTTAAGGGGTGTTTGGAATTGTGATGGTTGTGTGTCAGTGTTGGAAATAGGCACATCAACGCCAACATTTGATGTGTCAGCGTCAAAGGGATCTTGGTCAATTTGCATTTGTTCAGGTGAGGGTAAAGGTTCAGGAATAGGTTCAAGTTGTGGTTGAGGGTTAATTTGAGGTTGGGGGTCTGGTTGGGGTTGTGCTGCTGCAATAACAGCAAGCATGGCTGGGGTTAAAGGTAAGTCTCTAAGAGGTGGTGAATTCATCTTTGTAAAAATAGCTTTCTTTTGTTCAGGGATCTTATAAAAATCATTGTGATCCCTTGAACAATAACCTTGATCATCAAAAACCATTTTCAGAAAACGGGGATAAGCTAAAGTCATTTTTGTCCCCTTGTTTTTACACATCCCTTCAAAAATCATTTTAGAATAGTTATATTTTTGCCCTGTTGCAATGCACACAATAGCACTTGCAATGGATCTATTGATCTCATTGTGTGCAGTACATTTGGGACTCAAACATTGAAGGAGGATGTGGATGAGGTACTTCCAGGCTGGGGGAAATTCCTGCTTATGATACTTATTAAGAGTACCTTCATCAGGAATAGGATATCCCAAAGCCCTAAGCCCTTGTTCTATTTCATTTATAGGAAGGATGGTTATACCATCAGCATCAACAAGATGCAAGGCCTGGCGTACCAAGGCCTCAGTAACCACCCAAGATCTCCCATGAACAATAGAAGTCAATGTGGTCACTCCATTAACTATTGAGGAACTGACAGTGTTCCAAAACTGCTTAATGTGTGTGACTGGAATGAGTGGTGCATGAGAAAGAGCATACCTTAAGGGGGATGCGTTCAAATACGCCACCATTTGTGTGTATTGAGGAAACAAATCATTATCAGCAACAAGATAAGCAATCATGTTGTGTTGAGACTTGAACCCCAAATCCAATTTTGCTGAGTTAAACTTTGGTGCCATTGATGAAAGCTGTTAATTTGAAGTGTAGAAGATGAAGGTTGATAAGAGAAAAGTGTTAGACAAGAATTATAGATACCCTGTTTTAAAATAGGAGCCAAATTTATAGGAGATATAGAATGCATGTGATTGACCCAAAAATAGGCAAAGATTTTCAAAAACTAATCATGAAAATATTGAAAAAGTTATAAGTTATCTCATGCATTTAATGAAAGTAACAACTCCTAAAATTACGGCTTGAAAATATGTCAAAAAGTAACAACTGGGTAGGTCCCATTGAGTGTCAACGGTCAAAAATAACCTATCAACGCCCAACGGCTATAATCCTGTCAACGTTCGCCTAAAGCCATGTCAGCGTCCAATTTGGTCACAACAACGCTTGGAAAATTCTTGTCAGCGTCCAAAAATAAAATTGTTTTTAAAAAGTGAAAAATGACCTTAACAAGTAATTTATCCTAGAGAAGATAACCAAAAGCTGATAATTATTATAGGGCGGCAAGCACTGTCCAGTTATGCACACTTGCATAAGCAAGATAGACATAACAGTTAATAACTTAGATTTTACCTGGTTAAAAGATTAAGTTTAAGTGTTCGTTGTGTTGGTCTAATCGAATTGATCTAGGTTCTCTATGTGACTCTGTTTTATTTTGGTGGAACAAATATTTTTGGTTGGTTTTTAATTTAAATGTGCAAGACTTAAAAGTAAATGTCGTTAAAGTAAAGGGCAAGTATTAAAAGAGCTTGAAATTAAATCTAAATCTAATTAAAAAGAAAGGTGCGATATTTAAAAACAAGACGGAAAGTAAATTAATTAAATGACGAGAATTAAAAGCGTGAACTAAAAATTAAACAAGACAAAATAAGAAAAATACCCCAATCGGAATATATTCCGATCAACCCGATCGGAATAACACCAAACCTGTCGGAATGTTGCTCGGAAGACTCTGACCGGAATACCTGTCACTTACACTGATCGGAATATCTCAAGACACCCAGATCGGAATGTTGAAAACCTACCTGGTCGGAATAATGATCCCGTCGGAATATGGAGCGAGACTTGATCGGAATGCTGATCGGAACCCTACGATCGGAATAACTGTTACTTACACACGATCGGAATACCAAACGAGCACCTCAATCGGAATGGTGAATGGACCACCAATCGGAAAGCTGTCACTAGTTCAGATCGGAATACCCAAATACCACTCTGATCGGAATATCAAGTCTTCTCAATCGGAATATACAAACCCTTTTCCGACCAAGCCAAGAGCTATGGTCGGAATGTAAAACCCTTTTCCGATTGTCACGATCGGAAAACAGGGAAAAGTTCACAAAATAAGCTACACAAATAAGCTAAGATTCTAATAAGCACAAGACTAAATCCTAAGGTAAAACGGTGTAAAAATAAGCTATGAAACTGAAAGTTAACAACTTTTAAGGCACGAAAAGGATAAACTTTAAGAAAAACAACTTTAAAATGAAAATAACTTTTATAAAAACTTTAAAAACTTAAAGATTAAAAACAAATAAGCTATAAAAATCAATGATCTAAAACAATCGAAAGTTTAAAAACACAATCTTTAATCAAGACGCAAGAAAATAAGCATAAAAACAATAAGATCAAGCAAGAAAGAAAGGTAAAATGAGAAAATTAAAAACAAGAAATTAAAGAACACTTACTTGGAAATTAAATGGTAAATAAAGTGCAAGACATGTAATTAAATGTGCAAGTAATTAAATGTGCATAAAATAAAGGTGGAAGAACTAGTTTGTCAATCTAGCCAACAAAAACAAATGCTTAACAATCTAAACTATTTATAGGGGAGGATTATGAAGCTTCCTCCCCTCCTTCCTTTCTTGTTAATTGCAAGATTAAGCCCCTTTCTTCTTAATTCTTCATTAATTGCGTCATTAGTCCTTCTCTTCTAATCTTTCTTTTAAACTTGGACTTTAAGAACTTGTGGATCGGGATTTCTTTTGCATTTGTCTTTAATTTCTTCAATAAAATAGACTTGAATTCTTCGGCTTTTGATAAACTTCCGTCTTTTGACTTATTCTTCGATAAATCTTCAGAATTGGCCTTTGACTTCCGTTCTTTTTCCACTTCTGACTTCTCGACTCCGTCTTTCATCCTTTTCTTCAATAAAAGCCGTGAATGCCCGTGAATTCCCGTGTTTTCTCCACTTTTCACAATTTTGTCCTAAATTACAACAAAAACACAAACCGCGCATAATTCCGACATAAAAGACATAAAATACACGTTTTGGTCCGGTTATTATTGTAATTAAGTGGTAGAAAAGATGGGTGTTTACACACCTATCAAATCCCCTACACTTGACCATTGCAATGTCCTCATGCAATGCATTAGTTACAAAGCATGTTTACACTTTTCATCATAATCAATCCACGTTGGCCTTTATTAAAGAGATAGAAAATTATAAAAATGCAAAGCAAAGAAATTAAAAGCATACCTTGGGTTTTGAAAATGTCATGAATAATCATCATCCTCAACTTTTCACTTTCTCCAAACCAAGCTCAAAAACGAGATCATTGTTATTATAAGTTAGTAAACTAACACGAATTCATGTGGGCCAATTATTCACTTAGACTCCCTTATTCCTATGGGTATCTCTTATATTTTATTATTTGTCTTGAATGATCACGAAGATGCATTGTTTGACTTATTTCGATAATTATTTAGTCTGAAAATAAAGTGCACGATTTAATCAATAGTTAGCTAAAGGACCAAATCTTTTAAAACTGCTTCTCGGGATATCAAAAAGTTCATATCTTGGCATAACTTGGTTCACGATTTGAGACCTTTCTCGGGCCAATATTTGGCAGCGACTTCATACTTCAAATCTTGAGAGACGTTCATGAAATAATGGTCTTCTCTTCATAATTGGAATTTCTTCACTTGGAATTTTTGAGAGATTCTTCATATATGGACCACGACTTCTTCATCTTTCTCCAATCTTTATTTTGGATTTTGATATACAACGATCCGCCTCCTTTATTGACTTGGATCTATTTATCCTCATACCTTGTTAGGGTCTTTTCGGATACACTTCTCCATGACTTTTTGGGAGTTTTTGCTTTTCGTCGTGTGTCTCGATCCTTCATATTGATTTTCGATAAATGATTCTTCACATCACTTTTGGATCTTTAGCAACAAAACATAGCCCTCATGCCTTGTTAGGGCCTTTTCGGACTCGCCAATTTTTGCGCCCCGCTTCATAAGTTATGCCTTGGCTATGAACTCTCGTCATTACCTAGCAACTTTTAAACGATCTGGGGCTAGAAGCTAAGTAACTTTTCAAATCGTACAACCTTATTTATTAGCAGATAAATTTATTAGCAAGCGATGGGAGAATAGGCTCATAATTAACTCACATAAATTCACGAAAGAATACCGACTTATAATTGGCTCTATCATCTCTCGTTCTCCACATTTTAAAATCTCAAGTAATGAGACTCGTGGATACTTAGCCTATTAAATCAAAGTTTTGGGTTTTCGAGTCGTCTATAGGATCTTGCAAATTCTTAGACTCTTTCAAGTTTAGAAATCGCATCTTAAAGTTCCCTTGATAAACGACTCTCTAGGATCAATTATAGGAACTTGCGAAAAGTTCTTGTTCTTAACCCGTGAGAGTTAAGACTTTCGCGTTTTATAGTTCCCTAAATAAAAACCTAGCAAAACTCGACTTAAACACGTTAAGGATACTAGCTAGAGTAAACTCGGATTGAGTCAAAAGATTCACAACGTTTGAAAATTAAAACCACTTATTAAACATTTATTGTAGCAAAGAAAGTTTAACTATACAAAAGGAAAAACTAATAGGCCAAAATAGATCAAAAATTTTGAAAAATGTCGAAAAATTGATTTTCCGGTTAAAATGAGGACAAATACAAGGAAAAGACCACTTAACTTCGATAGAAGTCCCCCCTACACTGAAGATAAACATTGTCCTCAATGTTTAAGCATGTGGGAGTAAACTCCCCTACACTTAGGACATTGTGCACGTTGTTTAAATCTCGCTAAGGGAAAGACAACTAAAGAGATTCCTATTTTAATATTGAGAAAATATAAAATAGTGAATAAAAAAGAGTTTAGGATAGAACCGGGATAAAGTAGAACACGGAATCACGGGTCGTCAAGAATCATCAAGAGTGGATCATTGAAGCTCGAATCCCTGATTAAGAAGTGAGGAGAGGAAATAGCAATCCAAAGGGTCCCCCCTACACTTATGGTAAAGAAAGCGAAAAGATAGAATCATGGGTTGCCTCCCAAGAAGCGCTTGGTTTTTGTTTACCGAGTCGTGAGCCTGACTCGACCTTGATCATCAACGGAAGAAGCATGAGACAAATCCACCAGGATCAAAGACATAGTTTTCATTCATCAATAAGCAAGAGCTTAAGGCGAACAAGGCAAGCCAAAAGAGAATTGGCAAGGTTCCCTTAAGCAGTGATGGAGCACAGTAGAAGCAAGGATGAAGTGGTGCAAGCATGTCTTCAATGGGTCCAAAGATTTTTCCTTTTATTTCATCAGGTGGATACTGAGATGGCTTAAAGACTTTAATACCGGGGTCGAACACCTTTTCCTTTAAGGGAAAATAGCACTCAGGCTCAGCCGAGTGTGAAGAAGATCCGCAAAGAAGCACAACCTCGTCCTCACAAGGGGGACAAAGAGGTGTCAAATCATACGTGCAACGGATTTCGGTGTCGACCGGTTTCTTCTCCTTTGACAAAATTTTCTTCAAATCCAAAGTAGGATTAAGACGATAATCTTCAAAGTCCAAAGGAGGAGCATCACTCTCATGAGGGAAGTGAGTATTGAGAAATTCAGAGAAATCTTCCTCAAATGAATAATCGTCCAAAGTAGGATCGAGTGATGGCGGAGGATCTTCAGCATGTGAAGAATCGCTCGAGAGAGTATCGGCCTCATCAAAATCATCGAAAGTGGGCAGCTCAGGATACTCAGAAGTACAATTATCAAAATCATCCGAATCTGAGCTAGAATCATCATCATCATAAGCATCAAAGACCGGTGGAGAATCATAAATGAGAGGAGCTTCCAAAGTAGGGAGAGAATCATCCACATCATCATGAAAAAGTGGATTATCGATGCAAGATTTGAATATAGGATTGTCGTAGACGGTAAAGTCATCGAGCACATTAATCATATTCACTGATTCTCGGCCACCAAAAGTTGTACTAGTAAGCTTCCCCATTTTGAAAACTTGTGCATCATCCCCGACTCTTAAGATTAACTAACCTTCGGCAACATCCACTAAAGCTCGTCCGGTTCTCAAGAATGGCCGACCAAGTATTAAAGGAATACGAGGGTCCATTTCATAATCAACTACGACAAAATCGACCAGGAAAGTAAATGCGCCAACTCTAATGAACACGTCTTCGGCTATACCAACGGGGTAAGCGAGAGTACGATTAGCAAGTTCAAGAGTCATCTTTGTTGGAGTGAGGTCGGTCAATGATAGTGTTTTCCAAACACTCAAAGGCATCAAATTAATACTAGCCCCGAGATCAGCAAGGGTAGTAAATTCTTCAGTTTTGTTGAACACACAAGGCAAAACGAAACGACCGGGATCTCCAAGCTTTTCCGGAAGTTCTTTAAGAATAACTGCAGAGCAGTTTTCATTTAAGCGTGTGTTGGCGAGTTCAATCAGCTTCTCCTTCTTGTTAAGCAATTCCCTAAATGCTTTAACAAATTTGGGCATGTGGACAAGTGCTTCAAGAAAGCTAATGTTGAAGTTCATTTGAGAAATCATCTTCACATAGCGTGACACTTCGGAGTCCTCCTTGGTTAGCATTTTGGACTTGCCTAAACGAGAGGGATAAGGGATATTGGGTTTGGGTGGTGAAGGTGCAGGTGTAGGTAAAGGTTGAGATGTTGAAGGTTCATTGGCGGGAACTTCATCATGTCGAGGCGGAGACGGTAATGGTGCACTAATACTAGGTGTAGGAGGAGTAGGGATTACATGGTGGTGGAGGAGGTGTAGATGATGGGGGTGGGATTGGTGGTCCTTCGATGGTGACTCCACTACGAGTAGTTATAGCACTCACATTTGCTCGCGGATTGGTGACGGTGTTTGAAGGTAGAGAACTTGAAGAAGAGGGTTGAGCGGCTGGCAAGAAACTAGCAAGCATATTCTTCAAATTATTGGTTTGACTGCAGAAGGAGGATTGAATGTTATCTCGAAGCTCAGATCTTATCTCATTTCCTTGCTTTGTGATATCTCCTTTCAGATTGATAATTTGGCTCTGCAAGTTCTTGATTTGCTCACCTTGGGTTCTCATGATGGCCTCAACATCGGGATTAATGGGTGGGGTTTGTTGGGTGGGTGGGTGATAAGGATTAGAAGCTCTTGGTGGGATTTGGTTGCTTCTAGTGTAGTTGTTGTCAGGGTTTTGGTTTTGAGGAGAAAAACCGGGTGAAAGGTAATTGTTGGATCGGTAACTCAGCATATTTCTATCCCCTTGAGGTCGAGCTTGGTAATTTTCCGGTGAATAATTACCATAAGCTGCATACACATTTTCCGGATTTCCTTGTGTCGAAGGACAATCGGTGTATGGGTGAGGACCGCCGCATGTTTCACAAAGAGTAGCAACAGCTTTAACTTGTTGTTGTTGTTGGTTTGAAGCCAAGAGTTGCATACTTCTGCTCATTTCAGTCAGCACACGGGTGAGTTCGGTCATATCAGGGTTTGCTGAGATGGAGGAAACATTGACTCTCGGGTTGTTCCTTGAAGAAGCAGAGGAATCCCAGTTTTTGTGGTGAGTAGTCATGTTCTCAATAAGCTCTCTACACTCCTCGGGTCTCCTTTTCATGAATGTGCCACCGGCGGCTGCATTGATCGTATCACGATCTCGAAAAGTCAAACCGTTGTAGAAAGTATCTATTAAGGTCACAGGGAGCATGTTGTGGTTTGGACATCTATCGATCAAGACATTATATCGCTCCCAAGCGTCAAAAAGAGATTCATCAGGGTCTTGCATGAAACCGCTGATTTGATTGCGAAGGCTCGTGACCATGGATGGTGGAAAGTAGCGCGACAAAAAGCGTTGAGTCATGTCATCCCAAGTGTGAATAGAATTCTTCGGGAGACGGTCAAACCATTTCTCGGCATGATGTAATAGAGTGTGTGGAAAGAGTTGTAGTCGAAGCTCATCCATTGTGGCACCAGCCAACTTCATGCTTTGGGTGATTGTAATGAACTTGTCGAGGTGTTTGTTGGCATCATCATCAGGCAATCCTCTAAATGGGTTTGTTTGTACTTGCTGAATCATGTGGTGCTTCAACGAAAACTCAGGAGCGTTGATTTGCATCGGCGCAATCGGTCCTCCTCGTCCAAACATGGTTGGTTGACAAAGTTCTTCCATGGTCCGAAGATCGGGCTGTGGAAGAGCATTGTTGTTATTATTATTATTCAGGTTCGGTGGAATGTTTTTGTTGTTAACACCTGCCATATCTAAATCTTCTTGAAGCTCGGGCTCTTGATAATTAGAAGATCTAGTACGCATACACCTGAAAATACAAAAGAAAAGGAAACCAAACACAAAGACAATATATATACACAAGAAAGATAAAATCTTTTTGGGTTTTTGAAATTTCTAATTCTAATGGATTTTTATCAATGTTTTTTTTTTTTTTTTTTTTTTTTATTTTTATGAATTTTTTTGAATTTTTTTAGACAAGAAAAATAACGCTCACAAGTGAACGGATCCCAAAAAGCAACGTGTCTCTCACAGAAAACCGTCAGTCTTTACGAAAAGAGCCGGCAGCGGCGCCATTTAATAACTTAGATTTTACCTTGTTAAAAGATTAAGTTTAAGTGTTCGTTGTGTTGGTCTAATCGAATTGATCTAGGTTCTCTATGTGACTCTGTTTTATTTTGGTGGAACGAAAATATTTTTGGTTGGTTTTTAATTTAAATGTGCAAGACTTAAAAGTAAATGTCGTTAAAGTAAAGGGCAAGTATTAAAAGAGCTTGAAATTAAATCTAAATCTAATTAAAAAGAAAGGTGCGATATTTAAAAACGAGACGGAAAGTAAATTAATTAAATGACGAGAATTAAAAGCGTGAACTAAAAATTAAACAAGACAAAATAAGAAAAATACCCCAATCGGAATATATTCCGATCAACCCGATCGGAATAACACCAAACCTGTCGGAATGTTGCTCGGAAGACTCTGATCGGAATACCTGTCACTTACACTGATCGGAATATCTCAAGACACCCAGATCGGAATGTTGAAAACCTACCTGGTCGGAATAATGATCCTGTCGGAATATGGAGCGAGACTTGATCGGAATGCTGATCGGAACCCTACGATCGGAATAACTGTTACTTACACACGATTGGAATACCAAACGAGCACCTTAATCGGAATGGTGAATGGACCACCAATCGGAAAGCTGTCACTAGTTCAGATCAGAATACCCAAATACCACTCTGATCGGAATATCAAGTCTTCTCAATCGGAATATACAAACCCTTTTCCGACCAAGCCAAGAGCTATGGTTGGAATGTAAAACCCTTTTCCGATTGTCACGATCGGAAAACAGGGAAAAGTTCACAAAATAAGCTACACAAATAAGCTAAGATTCTAATAAGCACAAGACTAAATCCTAAGGTAAAACCGTGTAAAAATAAGCTATGAAACTGAAAGTTAACAACTTTTAAGGCACGAAAAGGATAAACTTTAAGAAAAACAACTTTAAAATGAAAATAACTTTTATAAAAACTTTAAAAACTTAAAGATTAAAAACAAATAAGCTATAAAAATCAATGATCTAAAACAATCGAAAGTTTAAAAACACAATCTTTAATCAAGACGCAAGACAATAAGCATAAAAACAATAAGATCAAGCAAGAAAGAAAGGTAAAACGAGAAAATTAAAAACGAGAAATTAAAGAACACTTACTTGGAAATTAAATGGTAAATAAAGTGCAAGACATGTAATTAAATGTGCAAGTAATTAAATGTGCATAAAATAAAGGTGGAAGAACTAGTTTGTCAATCTAGCCAACTAAAACAAATGCTTAACAATCTAAACTATTTATAGGGGAGGATTAGGAAGCTTCCTCCCCTCCTTCCTTTCTTGTTAATTGCAAGATTAAGCCCCTTTCTTCTTAATTCTTCATTAATTGCGTCATTAGTCCTTCTCTTCTAATCTTTCTTTTAAACTTGGACTTTAAGAACTTGTGGCTCGGGATTTCTTTTGCATTCGTCTTTAATTTCTTCAATAAAATAGACTTGAATTCTTCGGCTTTTGATAAACTTCCGTCTTTTGACTTATTCTTCGATAAATCTTCAGAATTGGCCTTGGACTTCCGTTATTTTTCCACTTCTGACTTCTCGACTCCGTCTTTCATCCTTTTCTTCAATAAAAGCCGTGAATGCCCGTGAATTCCCGTGTTTTCTCCACTTTTCACAATTTTGTCCTAAATTACAACAAAAACACAAACCGCGCATAATTCCGACATAAAAGACATAAAATACACGTTTTGGTCCGGTTATTATTGTAATTAAGTGGTAGAAAAGATGGGTGTTTACACACCTATCAACAGTCCTCTAGTGTCCCTTGCTAACCAAAATTCTTAACAACCAAGTTACCTTATAAAATCCTTGTTACTCCCAGGTAAATCCCATATCAAAATCATTCCTAAGTCTCCCAACAGACCACAATCAAATCTAGGCCAAAAATGTCTTGGCAGCATTCAAAGTTGATATACTATGCATGCTACAGTGCCTCATGGTTTAGTAAAACTAACCCATACTCACCTGTGGACACAATCTAGAATTGTGATAAGAGAATCATATGGATACCCAAAAATCCTAAAGGTTCCTAAAACCTCCCCTTAAACTATGATACAAAAAGTTTGCTAAAATCATGCATGAACATAAAAATTTATGTCAAGATAGGAATGAAACATTCCAACCATCATCCATAAATAAAAACTTGTCCAAATGCTTCTCCTTTGATCCATAAGCAACTCTGTATCCAATGGTATACTGCTAACACCATCTGCACATTTAGATTGAAAACCACAAAACTAACATTGTTGCTGACAACGCCCCGATAACACACAACAGCGTTGAAGGAAGCTTTGTCAGCGTTAGACAATTATATTGCTGACAACGTTGCAAAAACACTTATCAGTGTTCAAACAACCTTTGTCAGTGTTAGAAAAATATAGTGGAAAATCTAAATCATCAATAGGACCAATAATAATAATGCATCATCCTGTACATACTTTTACAAAAAGAATCCAAAACACATATTAAGTGAGAGTAACCATTCTAATACTTGTTACCAAGTATTGAAATCTTCCAGCATCAAAAGGTTTAGTTAATAAATCTGACACATTTTCCTCAGTGTCAACCCTATCTGGTTGTATTAAACCTTTCTCAAAGCAATCTCTTATGAAATGGTGTCTAATTTCTATGTGTTTAGTTTTAGAATGATGTACAGGATTCTTAATGATGCATAAAGTACTATTATTGTCAACAAATATCGTAGTATGCATAAAATTATACCCATAATCCAACAGCTGGTTCTGAATCCACAACACTTGACCACAACATGCTGCTGCAGCCACATACTCTGCTTCAGTTGTAGAATTAGCCACCACTGTTTGTTTCTTGCATTGCCAAGATATTAATCTGCTCCCAAGAAACTGACATCCACCAGTTGTGGATTTCCTATCAAACTTATCACCTCCATAATCACTATCTGAATATGCAATCAGCTCCAATGGTGAATCCTTTGGGTACCACAAACCAAGATTAAGGAAACATCTTAGGTACCTAAAGATCCTCTTCACAGCATAAAGGTGACATTCTTTGGGAGTCACTTGATGACGTTCACATGCACACACAGCAAACATGATATCAGGTCTGGAAGCAGTAAGATACATCAAGGATCCAATCATGGATCTATAATGCCTGACATCAACATCTTTCCCATCTCCAATCTTTCCCCAAGGGTGTTCTCTATCCATAGGAGTAGTAGCCCTCTTTTCATGTGGAGAAAAGCCAAACTTCTTCAAGATTTCAGCAACATATTTGTCCTGGGAGATGAAGATACCATCTTCTTTCTGCTGAACTTGTAAACCAAGAAAGAAGTTCATCTCCCCCATAGCACTCATCTTGAATTTGTCTGTCATAAGCTTGGAGAAATCCTCACTCATCTTTGGATCAGTAGACCCAAAAATGATATCATCAACATAGACCTGCACAAGCAACACATCTTTGCCTTTCTTCTTTGTAAATAGTGTCTGATCTATGGTGCCCCTCTTGAATCCATTGTCCACTAAATATGTAGACAAGGTACCATACCATGCTCTAGGGGCTTGATGAAGGCCATACATAGCCTTTTTGACTCTATACACTTTATCTGGATTCTCTGGATCCTCAAAACCAGGAGGTTGCATGACATAAACTTCCTCAACAATGGTGCCATACAAGAATGCACTCTTCACATCCATTTGATAAACGGTGAAGCCCATGCAAGATGCATAGGCTAGAAAAATCCTAATAGCTTCAATCCTTGCAACTGGTGCAAAGACTTCCTCATAGTATATCCCCTCCTCTTGTGTATAACCTTGAGCCACTAACCTTGCCTTGTTTCTGACCACAATACCTCGTTCATCTCTTTTGTTCCTGAGAACCCATCTTGTCCCTATAGGTCTGACATATCTAGGACAATCAACCAGCTCCCAAACATCCTGAATTGCAAATTGGTGAAGCTCATCCTGCATTGCTTCCACCCAACTTGGTTCTTTGAGAGCATCAAATATCTTCTTGGGTTCTTCTTGTGACAGAAAACATGCAAACAAACATGCTTGCACAAGAGGGGTATCCACCTTCTTGTGTATATTGGCAATAAATCCACCAAGTCCTTGATGAGATCTTCTTGTCTGAACTGGAGTCATAACATCACCAATGATCTGAGATGTGGGGTGATTCTTCATTGTGGAAGTGAGAACCCCTCCTTCAAAAAGTCTGGTGTCCTCAACCTCATGCTCCATGTTGCCAATATCTTCTTCATCAGACTCTCTTTGAGCAAAAGGAATCTCTTCATGAACATTGGAAGGTCCACCTTGTTGAAAACTGGAAGAGAAAAGATGCCCATAAGTGTTGTCAACGTTTGAATCTTGGGTGTCAGCGTCTGGGCTAACAGCGCTTGAAATGTTGTTGTCAACGTCTGAATTGGTCTTGTCAGCGCTAGATTTGCCTTTGTCAGCGCCTGAAGAACCATGCATGTTTGTATCTGGTGGTATTTGGAGACCACCATTATCTTGTCCAACAGTAGCAGCAGCAAAAGCATCTGTCCAAATGGGAATTGTGACATATTCAAATTTAGGAGATGCCTTTTCTGCTTGTGATCCAACCCTCTCATTAACCTGTGTACCTGAAACATCAACAATTTGTTCCTCCACAACATTTGAAGTTACCTTCACAATGTCTGGATTAGTGACAGGCATATAATTTAAAGTTCTAGATAAGGGTTCCAAATCAAACAGCCAATTAGGACCACTTTCAGGATCACTAGGTTTACTCTCTAAGAATCTAACATGTACTCTTTCAACAATACGTTTGTCTTCTTTAAGATAAACCCTATAACCCTTGCTCTACACTGAATACCCCATGAAGTAACCTTCATCACCTTTTGCACTAAATTTCCCTAAGGCATCACTAGTGTCTAAAACTACTACATGACAACCAAAAGGTCTGAGAAAACCAATATTAGGTTTTCTTCCCCAAAGTAACTCATAAGGTGTTTTGTTCTGAATTTTGTTAACCAATGCTCTATTTTGCACATAGCATGCTGTATTGACACCCTCAGCCCAAAAGGCTATAGGAAAGTGAGCATCAGACAATATTGTTCTAGCTGCTTCAATTAGGGTTCTATTTTTCCTTTCAGCAACCCCATTTTGTTGTGGGGTTCTAGCAATACTGAATTGCCTAGTAATTCCCTTTCTGGCACAAAAACCATCTAGCTTCTTGTTCCTAAATTCTCCACCATTATCACTCCTAAGCATCTTAACCTCATTGCCAGACCTTTTCTCAATTTGAGTGATAAACTCAATAAGAACATCAGCTGTGTCACTCTTCATAGCTAGAAAGAATGTCCAAGTAAACCTAGAAAAGTCATCAGTGACAACAAAACAATATGACTTGCCATTCAAACTTTCTATATTAGTTGGACCAAAGAGGTCCATGTGAAGCATATGAAGAGGTCTGGAACTAGTATGCACCTGCTTGGACTTGAATGAGACCTTGTGCTGCTTGCCTTTAAGACATGCAACACAAGAGTGGTCATTGTGGAAGGCCTTCTCAGGCAAACCATCAACTAAACCAAGCCTCACAAGTCTGTTTATATTTTTAAAATTTATGTGCCCTAGTCTCCTGTGCCACAAATTACTTTCATCTACTGAGGCCTTAGCATAAAAACAAGACATATTTGTATTCACTTTAATCCCATTTAAATTCACATTGTATATGTCCTTATGCCTAGGTGTTCTATACTCAATATACTTCTCATCAGGGATCTTAAAATCCTTGCTTAACACCAAACACTCAGTATCAGTGAAAAGAACCTTATTTTTGTTATCACACACTTGTGATACACTAAACAGATTATAATCCAGTTCTTTTACCAGGAAGACGTTCTCAAAGCGTAGATTATTGGTGAGAAGGGTTCCTTTGCCTGTGATGGTGCCGTAGCCCCCTCCAAAGTATACCTTATCACCATCTTTAATAGGAGTGAAGTTCGTCAGATAGTCTTCCTTTCCTGTCATGTGCCTTGAGAATCCACTATCCCAATATCCATAGTCATTGATCTGTTTTTGAATGCCCTGCACATAAAGAAAACAATTTAGTTTTCTTTGGGAACCCAAGTCTCAGAAGACTTAGATTCATCTGGTTGTTCAATAAGAACAGACTTAGTTCTCACAACAACCCCATTTTCATCCCTTTTAGGATGAAATACCCAGTTAACCCCAATAGGTTTTGTAATGACTTTTGAAATGTAATTAAATCTATTGCAAGTCATTGAAATTCCATTATTATTAGGGTTTTGATCTTTCTTGGGTTTCCATGTTAAGCTTGAAGAAGCTTTAGACCCCTTACCTTGTGGTTGCAAATATTTTGGTCTGGTCACGTTTCTGTCAGCGTTGGATTTTGTCCTGTCAACGCTGAAATTACCCTTATCAGCGTTGAACCTAGGGTTTGCTACAGGACCCATTGCCTATTTGACCAGGTGTTTGTCTTTTGAAAAGGTCTTTGTCCATGAGTGTTAGACCTTCTAGAGAAGAATGGGGCAGGTCTAATCACTTGTGGACTTTGCTGCACACAAGGTTTGGGTCTGACAGCGTTTGACTTCCTAACAACGTTGACTTTTCCTATCAGCGCTGAAATTGTTCCTATCAGCGCTGGCTTTGGGAGCGTTGACACACTTGTATGCCAAATGTGAAAAGCTACCACAAGTATAACAGGCTTTCTTAGACACACTCTTAGGTCTAGTAGAGAAGAAACCTGTTCCATGATTGTTAACTTGGCTCTTGGGTGACCTATTATTCCTATACATCTCTGCATATTTAGTGGTAGGTCTTCTAACAGTGTTGGAGCCTAGGTCAATAGCTTTACCAGTAACTGGGTGAGTAACCTTAATGGGTGGTGATTCATTGGGACTTTCACATTGCAAACCTCCCTTAACAAATAAAGTAGGGTTAGCTTTCTTCCACTCATTTAGGTCAGTTAGTTTTTGTTGATACTCTTCCACTGGAGTGACAACTCTTGGTGGAGGAATGAATTCCTCTTCTTGGCATTCTGGTATACCAGTCCAAGATAAATCATTTCTAAGGACACCATAGAAGTCACCAGCTGGTGGTGGAACCAGAGAGTAATCATTCATCCCAATCCCAGTCATGTCCCTAGGATCCCTTTGTTTAGCAACACAGTCTCCTAGGGTTTGGGTGGCTCTATCAAATCTTTGAATCTTGAGGTCAACATTATCTTTATTCTTAATGGCCTCATCTAACTTAGCCTGTAGGTCTCTATTGACCTTTGTCATGATATTTCTAATATCCATACTACCCTCTAGCTCATGTTTTAAGATATTTATCTTATCTTTTAAATCAAATTCCATTTTCTTGTATTCAAAAACGGTTTTCTCAGTTTCAGTAAGAGCCAGTTGGTAATTGGACAATTTACACCTTTCAGTGCTCATATCATCTTTTAGTTTTAACACCTCTTTGTTAAGTCTATCAGTGTTTAACCTACAACCTTTGCTACAAAAAGCATCATCATATACCTCATTATCAGATGAAGAGGAGGAGTGTGCCATGAGAGCATATTCAACATGCTCTTCTTCTTGAATATCAGCAACCAAAGCTTTGTCCTCTTCAGCATTCTTAGCCAGATAGCTCCAATCCCATCCAGTACCATCAATTCCTTGAACTACAACCATGGCTTTGGAATCTTGAGCTTTAACAACCTGACTTGAGGGTTTACCAGCATCAGATCTTCTAGGAGATCTGCATTCCCTCATGAAGTGTCCCATACGATGACAGTTGTAGCATTCAACTTTGGATTTATCAAATCCAGCTGTGTCTTTAGCATTGAAGATCATCTTCTTCTTGAACCTTCTATTCCACCTATTTGCTCTTATACTAGCAAGAGCCATGTTCCACTTGATGTCCATCTCTTCCAAGTGTTCATCACTTATCTGCTCAAGGTCCTCATATGTAATCACTGAACCATTGGGCAAAAAAGCAATGTAAGCACACACAGTATCCAAATCCAAACCAGCAGGTTTAACTCTTGGGCAGTCATTCATGAATGTGTCAGTGTCTGAAAAGGAGACGTTGACAGGACTTGTTCCAGCGCTGATAAATGATGATCCAGTAACTGGATGCATAAAAGAGTCCTTCTGATTGAATTGCCCTTCACTATGAGAGAAGAAGGCCATGTTGCTGGTGCTAGCTTTGCTTCCATGTGCTGAAAGAGTTTCATCTTCCAACAGTCTTAGTTTGTTGTAGATGTCATCAAACGAGGAGCTCTTGTAAGTATTATTGGCAAGAATAGATCTTGCCTCAATCTTCCATGCCTCACCAAGACTTTTAAGAAAGTTAGCATTGGTGTCAACATCACCAACTTGTGTCCCCATGAAGGACAACTTGCTTGTGATGTCAAGCAATCTGCTTCTCACACTACTCAATTTCTCATTGGGCTGAGCTTTGAAGACAGCATAATCATGCAGAAGTTGCTTTTTCTTTTCTTCCTTAGTGTCTGCATTACCACCATATGCAACTTCAATTGCTTCCCAAAGATCCTTAGTAGATTCATAGCCACTATATTTGTGCTGATTTTCTTGTCCTAAAGAGACTTTCAGGATATTTAGGGCTTTCATGTCAACCCTTTTCTTTGCAATATCTTCAGCACCTACAGCTCTACCATCTCCAGGTTTTTCTTTCTTATCTTCATCAGGACATCCTTCAACAGCTGATCTTTGAGTAATGGCATCCTGAATCTTTTGAGCCTTATTGAATGAGTTTCCATATTCAATAATCTCTCAGAGTGTGTAATCAAAGATCCCCAGATATTGTTCAAAGTTGAACTTCCATAAGTCAAAGTTGGTTGCATCAAGCATGGGAATCTTGATGTTTCGTAAGGGTGAAGAGGAGGAGGTTATTGCTTCAGACATGATGTTTTTAGGGTTTTGAGAAAATTAGGGTTTTGGTGTTCGTATATCGTTCTGGTGTTCTTCAAAGATCAAAAAGTTCCTCAACAAGCTCTGATACCACTTGTTGATCCCAAACATAGATTGATAAGCTTTGTGTATACTAGATTAGATCAAGTAATACACGTAGAGAAACCTTTGTTATATGCTTTGTGGATCTAAGTATTATGCGGAATTTAACACTTAAACAAGAACACAAGATGTAAACAAAACTTTCACTTTGATTATGAATGTCGAACTTGCTTACAATGAAAGATGTTTACGAATGAAAACTTATATAAAACTTGATAATAAACATTAACCTAAAGGCCTTCTTTTATAGACTAAGAAGCCTTGTACAATAAGCTACGTATCAACTATTCTAGGTAAAGATAAACATAGAAAATACATTGTCGTTTCTATCCTTACTAGAAGTATTCTAGAACATAATAAACGTGTAACTTATATCTTCCATCAGTGCTTGTCTTCAATCTATCAACGCTTGACTTTAACTTGTCAACGCTTGGACTGTCAGCGCTTGCTTTGTTCCTGTCAACGCTTGTTTTGTTCTTGTCAGCGCTCAAGTGATCTGGCCTTAATTTATTCCCAACATCCACCCTTTTTCACCTTCACCCATTTCCACCAATAAGTGTAGGGGGGGCCAAGTAGGTTGTTTGTGTTGTGATGTTGTGTAGGGACATGTGCTTTAATGATCCACTTTTCGTGTTTTTGACGCGACCCGTGATCCCGTGTTCCCATGTGCCCGGTTTCTTCGATAAGTTTTTGCTATTGTGATTCAATTTTATATATAAATAAAACAAAAATTAATCACTCTAGTTGTCTCTTCCTTAGCAAGATTTAAAGAACGTACTCAATGTCCTAAGCGTAGGGGAGTTTATTCTCCCACATGCTTAAACATTGAGGGCAATGTTTATATTAAGTTTAGGGGGGACTTCTATCGAATTTTAGTGGACTTTTCCATGAACTTGACCTTATTTAACCGGAAAATTTAATTTTTCAACGTTTTTCAAATTTTTGATCTATTTTGGCCTAGTAGTATTTCCATTTATTTTCTTTTATTTTATTTCCTTTTGTCATCGCATCGTATTTATATTTTCCATTTCAAAGAATAAAGTCAAAATAAATAAATAAAGGAATAAAATGGTTTTAACAAGTTTAGATGTCTTTGATATATTAGGTCCGTCGTGAATATTTTGACTCAACCGGAGATTACTTATCCAAGTTTACTCTAGCTAGTATCCTTAACCATATGGACCTTAATTGGTTTATTAGGCTAAGCATCTACGAGTCTCATTCCTTGAGATTAAATTGTGGAGAACGAGAGATGATAGAGTTGATAATAAGTTTAAGGGTTAATTTTTGCTTATATGAGTTTTGTGGCTCTTTCTTCCCGCTTGTATATTTAATTGCTTAATAAATGAGGAGTTTTGCGGTGTAGATTCGATATCTTAGCTCTTAGCCAAATCTTTTATCTCCTTGTAATAAAAGCGTGAACACATTGAGGGTGCCAGCGTTGTGGACTTCCGACTAAGGTTGTTCATAACCACTAAGTAGGAGGTATTCAGACCATGGGACCACGGAATTTGGCCTAATATATATATCATAAATAAAGAAAGAATAAGATTAAAACATCACCTCAAGGAGCCTTAGGGTGTGGGGCATGTAGCACGAACCTTGTCATTAGAGCCTTAGGTTGTATGGCATGGTAAGTGTTGAATAAAAATTGATCAAAAATCAATTCCCTTATTTATGGTTCAAGGAGCCTTAGGGTGTGGACCATAGATGAGGAGCATTTTTACATCTTAAAGAGCCTAAGGGTATATGATGTGAATTTGCTAAACTCCACATAAAGTCAACATGACTTTGGAGGAATTAATAAGTAGTACTAATTGGCCAAATTTCGGATCCGGGAATTTATTCCCCAAATCGTGTTAAATTATCCTTGATTTGGGCTTACTTTAGTGACAACGTTTTTTAGGACGAGGTTAGGTTCTGAGTGTCGGGTTTGCACCGTTTTGCCTTCATTTTTTGACTAAAGATTATTAAATAAGTCAAATGAGCCTACGGGTGAATGACAATCTTTAAAATCTAGAGATATAACTTAGGAATTGGAGAAAGAGTATTACACAATTGTCTTATATAAGTGGGTTTAACTTAAGAACTTATGGTAAACAATGATCTTGTTTTTAAGCTTGGTATGGGGAACGTGAAACTTGAGGGTGATTAATATTCATGACACCAAAGCCTTAATTTATGTATTAATTTCTTTACGAGTTTCTTCCATCAAACAATTTCAAAGTTAATAAATTAATGAAAATTATTATAACTTTTGTTTCTTTGAATAAAGTTTTTATCTTTTCATCGTTCTTTAGTTTCTTTTTATTGTAGTAGTGATAGTATATCTTAATAAAGGCCAAGATGGGTTAATTATGAGGAAAATGTAACTTTATGCTTTAAAATTATGCATTGCATGGGGTCGTTGCAATGGTCAAGTGTAGGGGATTTAATAAGTGTGTAAACACTTATCCTTTTACAACTTAAAACAATGAAAAACGAGACCAAAACTTGTAATTAATATCGTAAATGTCGGAATTATGCGTGGTTTGTGTTTTTGTTGTGAAAATAGGTACAAAAGATAAAAAGGAAAGAAAACTCGGGATTTCATGGTCATTTATCGAAGAAAAAGTCAAAGGACCAAAAAGTGCCAAAAGAATGAAGTTTGGAGGACTAAAACTGAAGATTTGATGAAGATTTTACAACAAGGACCATTTTGCCAATCTCCAAAGTCATCCACTAATAAACCACATTCAAGAGCACAAAATTACGAAGTCAACGGTCCCGACCTCGCGTCGTAACTCTTTACGGTGTGCTTTCTATTAATTTTTTAAGTTTAATTAGTTTTTAAATAAAATTAATTAGTTTTTAAATAAATAAATAGTTTTTAATAAATTAAATATATATATATATATATATATATATATAATATTTTCCGAAAATAAATAAACAAAATAAAGTTTTTATTAAAATTTATATTAATTTTCGTAATATATTATTATTATATTATTATTATTATTATTATTATTATTATTATTATTATTATTATTATTATTATTATTATTATTATTATTATTATTATTATTATTATCATTATTATTATTTAGCAAGTCAAAAGGTCAAACAGAAGTCAGAACACAGTCAACTTAAGCCAAGAAGGGTTATACTTCAAATTTTGCATATATATACTTGAGGGAATGCTTGGCCCAGTGGCTAGCTCCTTCGACCGTGGCCCAAATGACCAGGGTTCGGCTCTGGGCAAAGACTTTGGCTGAGTATTTATACTCAGTGCCACATGGCACCACCTCAGTGGTCCACGTGGCAAACGGTTCAGACCGGTCCGAGCCAGACTAGAACCAGACCCGGTCCAGACCCGAACTGGAACTAGACCGGTCGGTCAAGACCCGAACCAGACCCGGTTCAGATCGGTTCAACCCGGTCCAAACCGGCTGACGTCAGCACCACGTGGCGGTGGCTGGCCAATGCCAGCGCGCCACGTGGCACTGACATGCTCTGAAATTGTGCAGGTACTAGGTACTGTAGCAGGTGGCGGCTGGCCAATGGGAGCTCGACACGTGGCATGAACAGTGCTTAGTCCGAGGTTCAGAAAGGCGGCGCTGACATGTCAGCTGGCATGTCAGTCCGAGATGGCAGAATTGTCAGACGTGGCAGAGGAGCAGTGGTGGCTGGCCATTGGGATGATGACACGTGGCGGCGGCGCCGCCACGTTAGTACGAGGTGGCAGGGAAATGCAGTATGGCAGATGCGTTAGTGGCGGTTGACCAATGAAAAGACGCCACGTGGCAGTGGTGAAGAAAACAATGAAGGAAATATGTGTGTTCAGCTCATGATTGCACAAGTATACATCTATATCCCATATTCTTCTAGAAGGGCGATATTCACAAAGCATCACACGCACAAAAAGAGGACAGTTGGCCACTTGCTTAACTTTGAAGCAAAAATTAGATAGTGAAATGACTATAATACCCCCATGTTGGCTGCCTATATAAAGCCTCCCCCATCCCATTTAATCAAGTTTTTTCCTTATTTCTCTTAGTTTTCATATAGTTTTATATTTTGTAATTTTATTTTTTAAGCTTTGTAATCTTTACGTTTTTAATAAAAGTCAAGTTTTAGTTTCATAATATTCTCATTCTTCCTTTCTTTTTACATTTTATAATAATCTATCTTATTATTTTGGGATAAGTTTTTATAACTTTTCCAAATAAGATTAGATTTATATAAAGTTTGGAATAATTAATTTTATTTCATGCTTATTGTTTCCTTTTAGTTTTTTTTTGAATGGCTATTGTGGCCTTTTAGTAGATCTAGCTTATTTGAGGAGTAATCATTTAATTAGCATTTTAGCTTTTTAAATCTTATAAGTCCTAAGCTTAGGCTTACGACTTATTTATAAGCTAGTTTTATTATTTAAGCACTTTTAGTTTTTATTAATTAGTTTTTTTTAGATCTATTAGATTTAAGTTTTAAAAATTAAAAATACTTTCAAAAAACCAAAAAAAATAATTAGATCTATTTTTTTTCGTATTAAAAAGTTTAGATATATAAGTTCAGAGTTTAAAATTTAAAGTATTTTTATAAAACCTTAAAAAATAGTTAGATCTATTAGGTTTTTAAATAGAATAAGTAGATCTACATTTTTTAGCTTTAAAGTTTAAAATAATTTTATAAAACATAAAAAAAATATTTTAGATCTATTAGTTTTAATTAAATCTCTTTATAGAATACCAATTGTTTCTTATTATTTTTCTAACATCTTGTGTTTTTGTGATACTGGCGAATCGATTCATCAAGTTTTGTAGAGAGCTTATGGTTGATTGATTTGGTTCAAGTTTGATATGGTTGATTAATTTGGTTAGAGATTGATTTGGGAGGCCGTGTACTTTACGGGACAAATTCGGGTTTAGCTTTTGATAGTTTTTGTATTTGGAGGCCGTGTAATTAACGGGCCGTATTTTGTTGATGTTGTTAATGTTATTTGTTTTAGAGCGGTTTTCTACGGACTAAGGGTACTAAAGCTCTCCTTTTTATTTTTCTCGTTTAATCGTTTTAGTTTTATTTAATTAGATTGTTTTAGTTTAAATTGTTTTTAATAAAAGTTATATTTTTTATAAAAATCGGTTTAATTAGCTTTAGTTATTATTATTTGTGTTTAAAAAATAGTTTAAAAGTTTTTAAAATTAGATTTAATTTATATAAGCTCATTATTAGCAGTAAAAAGTTTACACCTTTTTGTGATTATTAAGCTTTTTAGTATATAAAGCTTGTAGCTTTATCATCTAAAAAGATTAATAAGCATAAAAGGTTGAAGCTTTATGCTTAATTTTTAAGTTTATCTTTGTGAATTCATTTTTTCGTCACTATTACTTGATATTATGTGTTTGCATTAGATTAATTTCGCATTTAGATTTATTTTTAATAATAGTTTATTTTTGTTGCATCTAGATTTATATTTGTAGTTTAATTTTTACGTTGCATTTTAGATTAATCTTACGTTAATTAATTGCGCTTTTATATTTATATAGTCCTTAGCCTACATATTTTCCCCATTAGGCCTAGTTAAAATTGGATTTCAATTCGAGTCGACTCGAGGAACGATAAATAGAGAATAAAAAGAATTGACAAAATTCCTACATTAGGCTTAGTTAGTCACATAAAAAATACTTGTTGAGATAAAATATTATTTTATGGGCTTAGTTAGTCACATTAAAAAATACTTGTTTTGACTATGTGTAGTGACTTTAGTCATACAAACACTAAAAAATGTGACTCATATCAAGATTAGTGAAAATTGAGATTATATTTGATTCTAAATATTTGTCACATGAATATTTTATTGTGTGACATTTTCAATGTGTTGGTCACATATAATCCCATTATAATGTGACCATAAATATAATTTAGTTACACATTGCTTAAATCTTGTGAGTATTGCTAAATTTATAGTCACATAATTGTTTGATGATTTAGTGTGATCATGTATTATATTTGATCATAATCTTCAAGTGTGACAATCCGTCAAATTGAGGTCGTTATTTTATTCTCAAGTATTATCTATAATCATTATTTTATTTTTAGATTATGAACTCACTCATTTTGGGAAGAAATTGGGGTTTACGTCTTAAATTAGCTTCCTCTACGTCTAAACCGGAGAGCTCTACGTTACGTGTCTATGTTTACGTACTCCGATTTTGTGACAGTCCGACATTTCAGAAAGTAAATTTATTCTCGTATATTATTTTAAAATCTTAGTTTGTGTTGGTTCATAAACTCACAAATTTACGAGAAAAATTAGGACTTACGTGCCTAATTTAGCGTCTTTTACGATTAAACCGGGAACACTAGGTTTACGTATTTACGCTTTTGTGCTCCATTTTTTATGAGACAAATTTTATTAGAATCGTTTTGTGCCTTATATTCATAATTTATAAAAACATTTTTCGTAAATCGACCCGAGGGAATGTAAATCGAGGAAACTAGAATCGAGTAGTACCCGTAAATTAATGGGGATGAAACAAGTTTACACTTATCTCACCCCCACTATGGGCGGCCAAAACCAAAGGGGTGGCACCCTTGTTGTCAAAGTTTTAAGTGTCCTAAAGACACTTGTCCATAAACTTGACTAAACCACCTAAAACCATCAAACTTTCTTCACACACTTCACAATACATGCAACTTAAGAAACAAATTTCCAATCCCTCTCTTCCTCCCTTCTTTGGCCGTCCCACATCACCACCGAAACACCATCTTCATCAAAATTTTAACCACATACTTTATCAATAATCAATATATGTTGAAGGCTATTCAAAAAGATGAAGATTTGAGGTGATTATATCATGTGAAAAGGAATTTTTATGGAGGTCTAGGGCTGATTTCAAGAACGTGTTTATACATGTGAAGGTCTCAAAAATTGGTCTTGCTAAGCTAAATATTTGGTTACAAAAACCAAGCTTTGTTCATCAAAATCTCAACTTTTTCATCATATTGGTGGGTATAAAGATCATTTTCTTTCTATCACCCTATTATTTTTGTAAAAGTTCTTGTATATTTACTTCAAAATGTATATGTATGATGATGATAAATGATGATCAATATATTGCATGGGGATTTTGTGTTACTAGATTAGGTTAAAAATGCTAAAAACTACAAGTAAAAGTGTTAAAATCATGACTAGACATATAGGTTGTTTAAACAGTAAGTTTCTATATGTTCACTTGGTTAAATGGATTAGATTAATTGATATAGATATATATATTTGATTTTTATACAAGTGGTGAATTGGCCACTCAATGGAATGTTAAAAATGAGCAAGATATGGCCAAAACACTTTTGTAGTACTAATCTGTCTAGTCTGTTTTGGACGAACTATTACAAACACTTAGAGGCTTTTTGAGCAGGAGCTACAGAAGAGTTAATTGTAGCAAATATCATTTAGTTTATGCAGTAAAAATTTGTGGTTCTAATTCATTGTATAACTCAAGATATGATCAAAATGGTGGACTTGAAATTTCACATCAAATTTTGACTTAAAGTATATAATACTATAATACCACTTGAAATATAATACTATATAAAAAAAGTATGTATAAGTTAATAAATGACAATTCTATTGTAAAATATGTTTATACTATAATAAGTAAATGTTACATTTTATAAAAATAAAAATTAAATGTTTTCTAAACTACAAACTATATATAAATTTTACGTCTTTTCGGCTAAAACCGAAAAGATGGCGTTTTCGCCAAATAAAACTTAGATGGTCGGACCCGTCTAATGTAACATTTTTATAAATCATATATTGATATGTAAACATACTTGACAAGTAAAAATCGACAAACCCGAGCTTTGTAACATATGGACCATAATGGGCCAAATTAGCCTTGTTAGACCACTAGGCCCAACTAGTTTGGCTTAATATTATTGGACTTACTCATGAGCTTAACCTACTTGGGCCCATCATATGAGTATGGGCCTGTTCTTAAAAAGTTAAATGGACTAATAAAAAGATATTGGACCCTTAATGGTCCTATTGGGCCTTAATATGTAAATGGGCTAAAACTAGTGTAATAAGACTAAGTTAGCCATATACTTAACAACTAATAATATTGTATGAGGTCATAAAACCCCACTTGATCATCATGTTATGACATCATAACATATACATAACAACTTTTATAAAGTTATTTGACGATAGTCTAAGACAGAGTATTATTTGTTTAGGTTTCCGTGATCGAGGCACGTACCGTACATCCTAATTGTCGATAACCCGCCTTTCCCAACCAACGTGAGTTCATAGCCTCACACTCTTTTAAATGCTTTATGAAATGTTTTATAAATCGCGGGGGAGATAACATGCTAGTTTTAGTAAAAATAGAACACAGGTGGTCCTGATTGTATGCTTATTGATATGGACCCGATTGAATTGATGACCAATTGAATGATTGAAATGGTTTATTATTAGTTATATTATGTCACTATAAGTCCATTAGCATGAATTGTGAACTATCGAGAGTTAGTAGACGCGTATGCATATAATAGTACTATTTGGGGAAGACCACCCCAGTTCGCGCCTTGACGGTTGATCCTCGTCGTGCCACATTGACTAGTAAGCGAATTTATATATCAGAGGGATATATTTAGCGTGATTTTTGTGACGACACGCTGTTTTAAATGGGCAAATGAGTTCCGGGCTAGCTACCTGATATATATTATAGAAAGATAACAATGTCATGCGGCTTATAATAATCCGATAATAATAATGATAATGGTAACACCGAGGCTGCGGTCTCAGGAATAGTGTATGATATATGATTTGAATTATAATATATTGCCTGACTAGCAATATGGGGTCTTATTTATTATTATAAATTTGTTCTGGTTTTACATAACTGTTTTATATAACGGTTTTTATTATTCTATAAACAATGTTATAAAACGTATTGAATGGTGCTGTTGTGACAATGATTCGTATAAAACGTTTTTGGCCTAAGTTATGATTTACGACAATGATTCGTATAAAATTGTTTTTGGCCGATGTTTTGGTCTACGGCCAAGTATTGCACAAAATGCTTTTTGGTAATGATTATATACCGGTTTTATGTTAATGGTTATTATTAAACTCTATGGACTCGCTCAACGTTTCGCTGACTTTTAACATGTTTTATCTCAGGTACTTGAAGGTAATTCTCAGGAAGATGACAAGAGTTTATGGCCCGCATTTAAATAAAAATATCCATTCAAATGTTTTGTAAATTGTAAGACATATTTTGACTTGAGGACCTATGTAATTTGATATTTATGAATGGAAAAACGCTTTATTATTAAATGACACAATTTTTAAGCGTTGTCTATGATTTGAGTAATGTGCTATCCCGTAACACCAACGACTCTTCCGCTGTTTCAAAATATGAAAATTTGGGGGTGTTACAGTTTGGTACCAGAGCTCTCGTTATAGAGAACGAAAGATTTTTAAAACCAAGGTTTTGAATAAAACATTTCAAAATCTTTTAACTATAAATATTTTTAAAAATATTGTGTGTAAAATGTTTAAAAATCTTTCGACTATAACGGTGCGAAAGAATTCCCGAGTTACCGACAAGGCCAGAATGAGAAGTGTTATTTTAATATATATATATAACTTGGATTATATATATGTTGTAATTTGATTACATGATTGTTTGATGATTATTCTAATACTTACACGAGATATTTATACGACGTAGATTGTCACAAGGAACCCTAACTCTCCTAGCAAATCAATCAAAACTAGTTCTGTAGGACTTCTAGCTATTCCAGATCTAAACCAAGTTATGGGTGTTTATGATCCCAACGAAATGGTTGATTTTCCCAGAAATGTTGATATTAGTTGATTGTGATATTGAAGATGAATTGGCGAGATTAAATCTGATATCGATGTCATGACGATCTTTCCTTATAGAGTGGAGTTTGACAAAACCTCACCACCTAGAAATGTGTCATTTGATTTGGTGTCACCCAAATCTTAAATTTGAAATAGAAAAGAGTAAATGTTGCACTTGAGGCTTTCATTGGAACTTTTGCCCAAAAGCCTCATGCCACTTGTACCTTTCCGAGAAATCTAATTGAATGAGTGAGTCATTTCATACTCGTGACTCATTTGATAATTATTGTTATAAGAGCTATAGAATTGGAAATTAAGTGTTGTTCATGTCGAGCTTTTATTGCCCTTTCAAGGTCTAATAATTAGGTTGAAAGTAATGAAGAATAAGGTAGGATGTCGCATTGAGTATAAGTTGGTTGAAACTTGAATAAAGTCAAATTTAACTCGTATGGAATACGAGATTGTTAAGAGGAACTCGTTGAGTCCTGTGGTTGAATTATAAGGTTTTAAATGATAGTTGGTTCGTGTTAAGGGTTGTTCCTAGGCCATTGTCCAATGACGAGGATGCCCAGTGTCCAAGAAATAAATTGAAGAAATCTTTTTCTAAATTGGGACCGATGGATCTTCAGGGAAGGTGGAACACCTAATGACTCTTGTAGATTAGTATTCATTGTAGTATCTTTTAAAAATCCCTAACTTAACTGAGACATCAGTTGGTAGGATGAGTCCTTGGAATTATATGACGTGGCGACACGTAATGTGTGACAGTACAATTTTTGACTTGTTTGTGATTAATGAAAAGACTATCTTCGATTGCTAAATTCTACATGTATCGTTGTTATTTGTCTTTTCTTGTTTCTTACTAATGTTCGCATTAGTGATGCAACCATTGAACGAGTACTCATCTCGATTTGAGTTGCATTGTGAATTATTCTTTCGTATTCCGGAGGGCCATCGATGTCTTGAACCTCATGATTATTTGGCTAAGCTCATTTCCTATCGTATCGTAATTAGTTCTTGGCGAACAACTCTTCATCACTCTTTTTCAGATCACTAATTGTTTTTATAAGTAATACAATACCATCTGGGGGAAAATATGAAATTCTTACTTTCATATGAGTTATTTAAATCAGTATTATTAAGTAATTACTATCGAAATAAAGTTTCTATTTACCATCTTGTAAATGGAAATGCTTTCTGATGACGTATAGTCCCCAGCCGGGTCATGAACCCGGCCCATGGGTACTACCCGTATCCGGACCATCACAGATGGGTGGAATAATGTCATTCAGGTTTATGGGCTTGGATGAACAGTGACCGCACACATGTTTGCGGCCCACGGCCCGGTGCGGCCGACATAGGGTTAGAAATAATAATATTTTGTCTAGGAATATCTTTATCCCAATGGAGGAGGATATTCACTACCAAAATTAGAAGATAACAATCATTCTAATTCTGATAGTTATCTCTTCCTTGGGGCCGAAGCATCAGTGAAAGCCCATTAGGGTTTCACTGCCTATAAAAGGAACCCTCAAGGGTTACACAAAGGTATTACGACTTATACTCTCAACTCACATAAACCCTAAATCGATTACTTACTCTCACGCTGGAGTCTAATCGTGGGAAACATTCCCATGGTAAGCTTAACGCGTGCTGTTTAGTGTGCAGGATCCCAACCAAACGATTCACTTGGTGCAGGAGCCGGAGCCCAGCCAACCCGAATTAAGCCTAATTCAGGTCTAGCAAGGATCAACCAACTTTTGCATCAACAAGTTGGCGCCATCCATGGGACCCATTACACTAAGCAAGAACAAAACCTCATTCTGAATCTCCAATGACGAAGGGACATCAGCCAACCAACCCCAGGAATACGAATCCTGGAAATCGGAAGTCCCAAGGGGAAGGGATACTTATCCCCAATCAATCACCTAGCCGCCTTGCAGGCGGACCTGGTAACCGCGGTGGCTTTCAGTCCTTGGGGGTGACGAGCACGATCTCCATGACACCCCCACCTACTTCAACCCTGGACAATCCGGACCCAGGGAGCGCGCCCAACCCTCCTAACAAGGAGACGCGCAGAACATCGGTGGAGGAAGAGATAGAGGTCCTACCACTCACGCAGAACTTCGATAGGATCGTCCCGGGAATCGCGTCAAGGCTGAATCTGGGGAGGAACCTCCAATCCAGACTCAACTTTGGCGACACCGGACCAATCACCTCTTCCCAAAATCAGAGGAAAAGGAGAGCTCAACCTCAGGAGCAGAGCATCTTTGAGGAAACCCCTCAACCCAGGAACGTGTTCGAGCGCATAGGAGATCGCCTAATACAGGAACTAATGCAGTCTCGAGAAGGAGGAGATAAGTCTGATGGTTCGCCTGAGCGGCCAGATCGAGAGTTGGCCAGAACCGCTCATCGCCCGAGCGTGTGGGACAGGATGAACACTGGGAAAAAGGCTCCTGGTTCGTCCCAAAAAAGTGGTCCCCAACCAAAAGGTGGGGCACCACCTTTATCCTCGGACCCATCAGGGGAGGATTCAGATGACCATCCGCCTAAGCGTCGCCGACCTAGGCGCACCCCTCCACCACCACCAAACAATGATGAGTATTATGGTGGCCCTTATTATCGAGATGCAGAAGCGGAAGATCTTTCGCGTCCGTGGTGTGAACCATGGGATGACCCTAGGCTCACATGGCCATGGGCGGATCCCAGGGAAGACCCGTTCACCCTCCGCATACGGAACTATTCTGAGGACACCAAACGCCGTATGCCGGCGTGTATCAAGACTTATGATGGGTCTGGTGATCCGGTTGATCACCTTAAAATATTTGATACGCAGGCTAAAATTGAGCGATGGCCCATGCAAATATGGTGCCAAATGTTCAATTCGACTTTGATTGGAAATGCCCGTGACTGGTTTGAGGCACTCCCCCACGGAGCATTGATAGTTTCACGGAACTACGCACTGCATTCGAGAACAATTATACTCAGAGGAAGAAGTATAATAGGGATCCGGTCTCATTGGCAACTTTCAAGCAACGGCCGGGGGAATCCACAGAAGCCTTCACTGAACGCTTCAATGATGAGTGCACGCGCACAAGAACAATGCCGGAGCTCCTGAAAATCTCTGACTACATGCACGCCATAACAGACAGGGAACTGATCAGGCGCCTCAATGACAAGCGTCCAGAGAAATATGATGACCTCATGGAAAGGGTCAGAAATTTCATAGAAGGAGAAACGGCGGTGGCCGCGGCTTACCCATCCAGAGGAAATGGATACCGGTCAAACGACCAGTCTCGGAGACAGTCGGGCGGTCAAGGAAATCAGAACAGTAGCAAGGGCTCAGACTATAAGAGCCAGAAAAAAGGAGGACAGACGGATGATAAGTTTACCCCCCTTAAGATGTCCTACCGGGAAATCTTGCTGACGGAAGGGGCAAACTTTCCAAGACCTCCCCCAATGACAACTCCGTCGGAACGTCGGCAAGGAAATCGCTTCTGCGAGTTCCATAATGACAAAGGCCACGGTACGGAGGAGTGTATCCAGCTCAAGAAGCATATTGAGTCGCTGATCAAATCAGGCAAACTCAAACACCTAGTTAAGGATTGGAAGGATGGAAAGGACAACAACAAGAAGTACGATAAGCAGGATCCTCAAAAGGACAAACCTTCGACCATATACATGATCCAATCCAGACAACGCCGCACGAGGCAGAAAGTTGGCCAAAAATTTTCACGCGGCAGGGAAATCTCGTTCCCTCCCATCACAACAAGCGATGTGACTGATGCGCCTCTCACTATTGAGATAAGCATTGGAACACACTATGTTCGTCGCATGTATGTGGATGGAGGGTCGTCGGTAGAGGTACTGTATGAACACTGCTTTGTGCAGTTATGCCCAGAAATAAGAAGCCAATTAGTACCGGCCACGTCGCCGCTTACTGGCTTTAGTGGAAACACTATCTGGCCGATAGGGCAACTACGTTTGCTCGTGACCATTGGGAATGAGGAACATACCACTATGGCGTGGATGAAATTTATGGTGATACGCTCAAACTCTCCGTACAATGGGATCGTAGGCAGACCAGGCATCTTGGCTATACGGGCGGTACCCTCCACGGCGCACGGAATGATCAAATTCCCCGTTGAGGGGAATTGTTACCATTTACAACACAATCGTACCGGCATCCGAGTGTCACACCGTGACAACACCGGCTCCACCTGTTCCACCCAAGGACGGATCACCACCTCCCAATTGGAAGGTAGCAATTCACACTGACTATCCGGAACAGGAGGTATCCATAGGAGGGGCGCTCTCGGATAGCGGAAAAAGGGCCATGTGCTCTCTTCTAAGTGCAAACCTAGATATATTCGCATGGGAGCCAAAGCATATGACAGGCGTGCCACGTGCGATAGCAGAGCATAAGCTCCAGATCCGCCAAGGGTACCAACCCGTCAAGCAAAAGAAGCGCGGCCAGGCGCCTGAGCGCAGCAAAGTGATAATGGAGGAAGTACGGAAACTAGTGGATGCAGGTATCATGCGCGAGGTATAATACCACGAGTGGTTATCCAATCCGGTCATGGTCAAAAAACATGACGGAAGTTGGCGCATGTGTGTAGATTTTACGGATCTGAACAAGGCCTGCCCACAGGATTGTTACCCGTTACCGGAAATCGACTGGAAGGTGGAATCCCTATGTGGGTATCCTTTTAAATGCTTCCTAGACGCGTATAAAGGGTATCACCAGATCCAGATGGCGGAGGAGGATGCAGAAAAAACGGCGTTCCATACGAGCCAGGGCGTATATTGCTATACGAAAATGCCGTTCGGACTGAAGAACGCCGGGGATACATATCAACAGCTGGTGGACAAAGCTTTTGAATCACATATAGGTCGCAACTTGGAAGTCTATGTGGATGACTTGGTTATAAAAAGTCACACGGAGGAGGCACTTCTCCGGGATGTCCAAGAGACATTCGACACACTGAGAAGGATTATCATGAAGTTAAATCCAAAGAAATGTACGTTTGGGGAAACAGAGGGAATGTTCCTTGGATATTTAATTGATCCAAACGGCATCAAACCCTGCCCAGAAAAGACGGAAGCAGTGATACAACTGCGATCCCCCCAGACACGGAAGGAGGTGCAATCCTTAAATGGGAAACTAGCCGGGCTGAATAGGTTCTTATCCAAATCCGCAGAGAAGTCATTACCCCTACTTAAGACACTCAAGAAGTGCATTAGGAAGGGAGACTTCCGGTGGATGAAGGAAGCCGAGGAAGCTTTCGGCCAACTCAAGCAGCATCTTGCATCCCTCCCTATGCTAGTAGCTCCCCGGCCAAAGGAGGAATTCATTATGTATCTCTCAGCCACTCATGGCGCAATAAGCGCGGTACTTATGACGGATAGAGATACAGTGCAAACTCCGGTCTACTTTATAAGTAGAACACTACAAGGGCCGGAGCTGAATTACTCCTCTATGGAAAATTGGTGTTAGCACTAGTGTTTGCTACAAAGCGGCTGCGCCGGTACTTTTAGGCGCACCCAATTGTAGTCATTACGGATCAGCCAATCAAGCAGGTTATTTCTAGACCGGACGTGGCAGGGAGGCTACAGAAATGGAGCATCTTATTGGGGGAGCACAACATATCTTATAGGCCAAGGACGGCTGTGAAAGGCCAGATCTTGGCGGATTTCCTAATTGAAAAGCCGGATGAGGAAGGGCCAATCGTTAAGCAAGACGAGACTCCAACAGAACCATGGGTGTTGTTCACGGACGGATCCTCGTGTACGGACGGGTCCGGAGCTGGTCTCGTTATCACAAATCCGGAGGGAATGGAATTCACGTATGCCCTCCGTTTTGAGTTCACGGCCACCAACAACGAAGCGGAATACGAAGCATTAATTGCGGGTTTGAAAATCGCCGCTAGAATGGGAGTCCGCAACCTGGAGGCCTACGTGGACTCACGGCTTGTCGCGAACCATATTCTAGGTGGATATGTGGCTAAGGAGGACAACATGGTCAGGTACTTGGAAAAAGTCAAGTCGCTAATCGCGTTTTTCAGTAAGTTTTCCATCAAGCAGGTGCCAAGGGGAGAGAACAAGAAGGCGGACGCTCTTAGTACGATCGCATCCACAAGCTTCGCTCACTTGTCTAAACAAGTCTTGGTGGAAATACTCAAGGAGAAATCTATAACAGAAGGGGAGGTCACTGCTATAGTTGAAGAGGATGGACCTACTTGGATGACCCCGATTATCAACTATTTAACTAGTGAGACCCTTCCAGACGAGGAAAAAGCATCACGGCGCATCAGGAGGAAGTCGCAGCATTTCGAACTTCGAGAAGGCATCCTATACAAGCGCTCTTTCTTGCAGCCGTGGCTGCGATGTGTTGGACCACGTCAGGCCGCATATGTAATCAGTGACATACATGAAGGATTGTGCGGCATGCATGCAGGTCCACGATCCGTGGTAGCTAGAGCCTTACAGACAGGGTATTATTGGCCTACCATGCACAGAGATGCACGCGACATGATCCACAAGTGTAGTGATTGCCAAGTGCATAGGCCAGTGCCGCGTCACCCGCAGCAGGAGCTTACACCTATCACGTCCCCATGGCCATTCTATAAGTGGGGAATCGACATTGCAGGACCATTTCCTGTAGCTGCGGGGGGAGTTAAATTCTTGATTGTTGCGATGGACTACTTCACACGATGGATAGAGGCCAAGGCAGTCAAGTCTATCACAGGCAAACAAGTTAAGAAGTTTGTTTGGGAACATATTGTGTGCCATTTTGGTCTACCAGGAGAAATCATCTCGGACAACGGCAAGCAATTCACGGACAACCCATTCAAAGATTGGTGTGCATCATTGAACATCAAGCGGCGCTTCGCATCTGTTAAGCATTCGCAGACAAATGGCCTTGTTGAACGGGCAAATAGAAGCTTGGGGAATGGCATCAAGGCGCGTTTGGATGAACGAAGTGGCAAATGGGTCGATGAGTTATCACATGTGCTATGGGCGCATAGAACTATGATCAAAACAGCCAACGGAGATACTCCATTTGCATTGGCTTACGGCACTGAAGCCGTTATACCAGCAGAAATAGGGATGCCTACCATCCGCACGGCGGAGGTTAATGTCGTCACAAACGATGAACAGCTGCGAATCAACCTGGATCTGTTGGAAGAAAAAAGGGAAATAGCAGCCATCAATGAGGCTAAGTCCAAGGCTAAGATGAAGGCTTATTATGACGCCAAGGTCAAGGGTGTGTCTTTTCGACTGGGAGACTACGTCTATCGTGCTAACGAAGCAAGTCGAGCGGAGAATACAGGAAAGCTGGGACCTAAGTGGGAAGGACCGTATGAAGTCACTGAAGCCTTGGGACGAGGAGTGTACAAGCTACGTGACATGGATGGCCACGACCTAGAGCGCACATGGAACATTTCCAATCTCAAAAGGTGCTATCTTTGAAAGCTACGGCTTCCGCATGGGTACTTCGCTATATGCGGTCTTAATAAAGAACCATGCGGTCTATCTGTTTTGTTTTTCTTATGTTTGTTTAGTTCCCTTTCTTGTTTTTTAGGACTTGTCATCATTGTTCAAACAAAAGTGTAAACGTTCTAATAAAATGCCGTGGTGCCTAGCTAGCTCCACGGCCTGTTTCGTGCAAATCATTTTTTAGATTTTTTGCTAGTCGTATGAATTTTACTTATATTATAATATGCCATGTTTCATTCATATGCATTCTTTCAACTTACTGTACATGTACTATACGCCTCCAGGAGGGGTAAGAGGATTAAGTGAACCTACTAATTCAAGTTGCCGCGTAAGAGGGATGCAACCCCAGCCGCACGGATCAAGTATCCTTACTAGACACCTTACTCACAAGACGTTGGGGTAAGTTTCATATGCCGTAGTCACACAGTGCTCCGCATAGTAAAGACGCACGTCGCATGTCTAGTAAATTATAGACTTGTATGTATTTTCTTTCTTTGTGTGTAAGACGTGATATATCATGCAATATTGAGGTACAATATTTAACACAGTCAAAATACACAAGTTTCCAAATAAATAACAAAATTGCCGTGGTCAATCACGGACTTACGTACAAAAACACAAATGTTGTTAGTCGTGTACATGCACGGACGAATAGAAACAACAAACATTCAGCGGCTACAAACCAAAGTGTCTGAAAAGGATCATAAAGGAGGAGCATCCTACATAGGGGGAAAAACTTACCCATTTCCACTTGTTCCTCGACCAGACACGACAACCACTCGTCACTTTCTTTCCGCTTCTGGGCTTGAGCCATATTCCTCTCCAGCACCACACTTAAGGGTTCTTCATCAAGCACGATCCTAGTTACGTCCTCATATATGGGGAGCGTCAGGTGGCTGGGTGATGGAGTGAAGGAAGCACGGGAGTGACTATCACCTTGGGAGGACGCACTAAGACTTAGTCTTTGCATGATTTCCATATTTGATGCATCTTTGGTGGCCTCCAGCTCATCCAAGAATGGATAGTGCAGATCCCGCATCGCGGCCATGGAAGCAGTCATCTTGTTAGCGGCTTCAGGATTAAAGAAGGCATGATTGGTAAAGTTTTCCCCTTTCTTGATCAGCTCGGCGGCCTCAACCATTCCCTCATGACGTCCGTGGTCAATACCATCGGACACAAGGCTTGCAAATTGTTGCACAAATGCGGGGGCCTCTAGCACCTTCATGACGGCCAAGCGTGCTCCATGCCCTACCATCCACCTACGGCCGGCAATAGCCGCTAGCAGTTGGGGGCATAGCACGTCGTCACGCTCAGCGATGAGGGCATCAATCATCAAATCTTTTTGGGCAAACGCCTATTTCAACTCTTGGGTGACAACCCTTTCATCAGCAAGCTCCCCTTGTACCTTCTCCATGCTTTGGACGGCCAGGTGCGCGTCCTCTAGTTTCTTGTTGAGCACGTGTACCTGGCTGGAGTACGACTGGGCAGACGCTTCTGCTGTGGCTACCTATAAGAAATAAAACGTTAGAATATATTTCTTTTCGAAAATGGGTGGTGCGGCACGGATATGTACCTTGGTGGTCATAGCATCCAGTTGTGACTCGAGATTGGCCACTTGTTGGTCGTATTCACTCGCGCGGGCCGATTGCTTTTTTATGGTCGCCTCGGCGCTAGCCAGTTGGGATTGGAGGTCTGTGATTTGAGCTTCATTGTCCACGATCATCTTCTCCCTCCGTCCAACCTTCCTCTTAAGGGATTCAACATGCCCAAGTGCGGCTTCAAACCTTACCCTCATCGAGGTGCCCATCGCCATTTGGTGTACCAAGGCACCATTATACTCATCCGCCAAATCCGCATGGCTGAGCGCGTTCACCTCTCGCACCAAGCTTGGTGGAATGCAGTTGTTGAGGTACTCTCGGCATTCATCGGCGTCCCTCATTCGTGATGTAGTTGTGATATTCCATACAGGATTGAACGATTGAGGGGGGCCGGATGCTGGGAGGTCTTGGGAAGCCGTGGGTGAACCTTCTTCAAACACAGGGCCGGACTTCTGGGCGGCCGTGTGCAGCATGGGGTTTCTTTCCACTTCTTTTCCTTTTCCCTTATCTATTTGAGTATCAAGGGGAGGCGCGGCACCAGTTTGTTCATCCCTGTGAAAACAATCATGTGGATATATATTAAGTGTTGCTTCAAAAAGGAAATTTGTCATTCTTACATGTTGGGATGGAGTCTTACATGTCGTTTCTTGCTAATTCGGAGGCGGTTGGGGCAATCTGAGTGACGGGATCGACATGTGCGGCCCGGATAGTCTCGGAACCATGGGTAGTACTCCCAACAGATTGGTACAAGGGGTGGTCTTCTCGAAGTCTCTTGGCAGGGGCGTTGTGTTCGCCAATCTCGACTGAAGCAGTTCGCCTGGTTCGTTTGTTTCTCTTACGGGTACGCCTGGCGACGGGTTGGACTGTTGCTTCATCAGTCTCCTCTTCGACTTCTTCTTCCACTTCTTCTTCTTCTTCTTCCAGATTGACTTGTTGTACTTCTTCATCATCATCGCCCATCATCCAGCTAAGGCTGGAGGTGGTTAGGTCAGTATTATCTCCCTGTTGTTCCCTATGTGGTGAGGAGGGCCCGGCTCCTCCTTCATGCATCTGGTTATCACCACCACCATTGTCTCCATGTTCTTCCTCGTCCGAGTGGGGATCCGGCACGGCTTCGAGAGAAACCGTCACGTTTCGGGTATGCTCCAGAAGGGGTCGTTCATTCTCACGGAGAGGACGGGAACCCTTCGGTACAAGCTTCGGGTCACCCTGACGCAAGAGTCCAAAGAAGTTCATTTCTGCCCAACACAAAACAAAATATGTTAGCCATGTATGAAATGATTGAATAAGTTATTTGCTACGGATGGTAGCCTACCTTCACCCTGCCTTCTCCAAAACACAGGATATCTGTTGGACGGGCCAAAATAATTGCGGCTAATCCCTAGCAAACATAGAAATGAATCGGGAAGACTTCTATGGAATCCGGTCCTATTCAGATCTAATTCTTGGGAATGCCGGGGGTTGTATGTACTTGTGTGCGGCTTGGGGTCGTGGGGTATCCTAGTTCTAAAGGTGTAATCAGCCAGCCATACCACAGCGTCAATTAAAAAGTAGTGGTCGTACCAGTTTTTCAATGAATCCATTGGTTTATTGTGCGATTGGGGACTGTTAGAGGATCGTTTCTTAAAAGATAAACAACCGTTTACTATGTTGGGAACATAAAAGAGCCGGAATAATTCTACGGTTGGGGGGATTCTCCTAGCACGGCAGAGGATCTCGAATTGACTAATCTTACAGGCACCTATACAGTGGAGCTGACTAATATGTACATCATAGTATCCTAACAGATCTACAAGGAAATGGGTGAAGGGAATGCGGTAATTAGCCGCATCAAAGAGGCGAGTGTACAGGCCAATCTTACCCGCTGGAGCCTCAGTTATGAGGTCTCCGGCGCTAGGAAGTGAGGGGTGTAGGTTGGTAGGGATGAAATAGTTTGTACAAAAGTGGTTTAATTGGTCTTGGGTCATAACATTCAGAACGGATCCAATGGTAGGGTTGTTTCTGTGAGCCATTACTAAATAAAAGTGTAAAAAACGTGGTGTTCTAACCTGCGTGTGAAGGGATCCGTGCATAATTGGTTCAAGCTAAGAGGAAAGCTTTAATGGCAGAAATGGAGGTTATAACTGTGTGTTTCACACAGCCGTAGGGGTGGCTTATTTATAGGGTTGCCTCGTGGGTTACGACCTGTTGGATGTATGACACGTGTTTACCACTATTCTTGATCGTGTGGTTAGGGGGCAAGTGGCAAGTGAAACGTCAGGCGGGACCCACGGGTCACTTCTTACTCAAACGTTTGCACTGCTCAAGGTTTTGACTGTCTGCACTTTTGTCAGTCAACATGTCAGATGAACAGTTATTAATGTCGGGATATGCGGCTCTTACGAAAAACTTGACATTTAATGTTATATTTAATTTGTCTCGGTCGCTATGTGCGGTTGAGGTACTGATGAAATAACTTCCTAAGCCAGGTTGCCACGTGCGGCCAATACAAATTCTTGGACAACTTATCATTCCCTATTGTTTCCTTGGTACGTCCGGGGAGCATCTTGGTAGTCTAGAGGTTACGCCTATGGTTGTAACAACTAGGCTGGGGGGACATGATGACGTATAGTCCCCATCCGGGTCATGAACCCGGCCCATGGGTACTACCCGTATCCGGCCCATCACAGATGGGTGGAATAATGTCATTCAGGTTTATGGGCTTGGATGAACAGTGACCGCACACATGTGTGCGGCCCACGGCCCGGTGCGGCCGACATAGGGTTAGACAGAATAATATTTTGTCTAGGAATATCTTTATCCCAATGGAGGAGGATATTCACTACCAAAATTAGAAGATAACAATCATTTTAATTCTGATAGTTATCTCTTCCTTGGGGCCGAAGCATCAGTGAAAGCCCATTAGGGTTTCACTGCCTATAAAAGGAACCCTCAAGGGTTCCACAAAGGTATTACGACTTATACTCTCAACTCACATAAACCCTAAATCGATTACTTACTCTCACGCCGGAGTCTAATCGTGGGAAACATTCCCACGGTAAGCTTAACGCGTGTTGTTTAGTGTGCAGGATCCCAACCAAACGATTCACTTGGTGCAGGAGCCGGAGCCCAGCCAACCCGAATTAAGCCTAATTCGGGTCTAGCAAGGATCAACCAACTTTTGCATCAACACTTTCATGCTGATGAACATTTCAGTAAAATCATTTTTATTTTTATTTCATAATTAAACATGAATATATTTTAAACATGATGACAAAATTATGACGAACTGAGTATTGCATCGTTAATCCTAAGTTGTACATAGAGGCGCGCCTACGTACAATTTGGAAGGGACCATGCAAGGCTGACTAGTAGTCACCATGAAATTGTTAATAACCACTACATTTTTTTTTGAAATTGTGAAAGATTAAAATTTTATGAGATCAGCAAGAATTGCAAAAATAGGGACATATTGTTAGGGACACCTACATATGTTCCCCTACCATTTTTTCGAATTGAATTTACTCATTTATGGGTATTGTCTTATCTGACAATTAATATCCACTTCTTCTTCATTTCTTTCATGATAAGATTCCCTGGAAACTTATCTAATTATCGGTTGTTGATATCCAGCTTGGAGTTCAATATTCCAATATTGTCTTTTAAAATAGACTGCCTTTGAGTAACGTGAGTAGCGATCCCAGGTGCCTTGGGATGCGTAAACAAATCATGGGAACATGGAATATATCCATATTCGTTAATGTTTTCGTCTTTAATTGATTTTAAATTCTCCCGTGATAATCATGCGTTGACCTTACTCTTTTAATATTAGCTTTGTCTCCAGATATCCTTGATTTGTGAAGGGTTACGAGTTATTCTTAGTCTTTTGAGAAGTTCTCGTTTTGTCAACGGTAATGAAACTGGTAGTTTCTAGTGCCATTGGGATGGATTGGTTGATTATGACATGATGTCATTGCCTTAATTGAGGGGAACACGAGTAAAATTCCCATAAAAGATAAGATGTTGATTATCAAAGGTGATTTAAGTAATTTCTGATGGGTGACCATATCCTGCATTTAGGCTTGAAATTATACCATGAATGGTTGTGAATAGTCATAGATCTTGTAATATAGAAACAACCTAAGGTAAATTTATTAAAAGATGTTCCTGCTACCTGAGACTTTCTGAGGTATTTGCTGATGAATTACCTAGACTTCCTCCAATAAGGCAAGTTGAATTTGGTATTGATTATATTCCTGGTGCTGCATCTATGGCATATGCACTATACGTCAGCACCGTCTGAATCAAAAGAGTTACCGTGCAACTGAGAGAGTTGTCGGAGAAAGTTTTTATTCTACCGAGCTCGTCATCATGAAGAACGATGGTATTATCATCCCATATATTCATTGGTTACCATGAACTGAATAAATTGACGATCAAAATTGATATCCATTACCCAAGATGATGAAAATTTGTTCGATCATTTACAAGGTTCTAGCGTATATTTCGAAAATTTGATCTACGACATGGTTATCATCAAATTCGCGTCCGCAAAGAAGATTACCTATTCCAATCACTACATCCAGAACTCGTAATGAACATTATGGGTTTCATGTGACGTTGTTTGGATTGACCAATGCACGTGTAGCATTCATGAATTTGATGAATCACGTGTGTAAGCTGTATTTTGATAAGTTCATGCTTGTGATCTAATACAAGGCTTTTGCTCGTTGGAAGTTCGTTTTCCCCTGCAGCGGCGCCATTTGATAACTGGGCTTTGCGCCCGTATAAAAATTATTGTTCGTTGATGTGTTCTAATCGAATTGATCTTAGTTCTCTATGTGACTTCGTTTTATTTTGGTGGAACAAATATTTTTGGTTGGTTTTAAATTTAAATGTGCAAGACTTAAAAGTAAATGTCGGTAAAGTAAAGGGCAAGTATTAAAAGACCGTGAATTTAAATCTAAATCTAACTAAAAATAAAGGTGCGATATTTAAAAACTTGACGGGAATTAAATAATTAAACGACTAAAAATAAAAGCGTGACGAGAATTAAAAATGGACAAGTATAAAAACGTAAACTAAAAATTAAACAAGACAAAAACGAGAAAGACTACTAGATCGGAATACATTCCGATCTTACCAATCGGAATGTTAGTTTACACTTGATCAGAATATGGAGAGGAAGACCAATCGGAATACTGTCACTTACCTCCAATCGGAATATCCAGAAAACCCCCAATCGGAATATAAACCAACCTCTGATCGGAATATGATGTGCCCTGGTCGGAATGCTAATTGGAACCACTATGATCGGAATAACTGTCACTACCCAATCGGAATACCAATCATGCACCTCAATCGGAATGAGGGGTGAAGAACCAATCGGAATGTTGTCACTCACATACGATCGGAATATCACTTACCTTATCTGATCGGAATACCAAAACACCCCCAATCGGAATATTAAAACCCTTTTCAGATCTTGCCAATCGGAAAGTATAACCCTCTTCCGATTTAACCAATCGGAATACGTAGAAGAAAACTAAAAATAAGCTAAGTGAATAACCTATTGTTCTAATAAACACTAGACGAAAAACTTAGTTAAAACCGTGTAAAAATAAGCTATAAAACTGAAAGTTAACAACTTTAAGACACGAAATTAATAAACTTTAAGAAAAACAACTTTTTATATGAAAATAACTTTTGTAAAAACTATATAAACTTGAAAATAAATCAAATAAGCTATGAAAATAAGAGATTTAAAACAATCAAAAGCATAAAAATGAAATCTTTAAACAAGTTAACAAGATTAAAAACGTGTGAATCAAAGAAAGGTAGAAGAAGATTAACAAGATAAAGTAAAGGTGCAAGTAATTAAAAGACACTTACTTGAAATTAAAAGGTAATTAAGGTGCAAAACATGTATTTAAATGTGCAAGTAATTAAAGGTGCAAGTAAATAAAAGTGGAAGAGATAGTTTGTCAAGCTATCCAACAAGAGAAAAATGAAAATGATCTAATCTATATATAGGGGAGATTAAGGCTTGCTTAGGAAGCTTCCTTAATTGCATGCTTAGTCCCTCCTTCTTTAATCTTCTTTTAATTGCACCATTAGTCCCTTTCTTCTAATCTTCAATAAACTTGGATTTAAAGGACTTTTGGCTTCGGGACTTCTTTGAACTCGTCTTTAAATTCTTTAATAAAATAGACTTGAGTTTCTCGACTTTTGATAAACTTCCGTCTTTTGACTTTTTCTTCGATAAATCTTCAGAATTGGTCTTGGACTTCCGTTCTTTTTGCACTCTCGACTTCTTGACTTCGTCTTTCATCTTTTTCTTCAATAAAAGTCCGTAAATGCCCGTGAATTCCCGTGTTTTCTCCACTTTTCACCTTTTCGTCCTAAAACACAACAAAAACACAAACCACGCATAATTCCGACATAAAAGACATAAAATACACGTTTTGGTCCGGTTTTTATTGTAATTAAGTGGTAGAAAAGATGTGTGTTTAGACACATATCAAATCCCCTACACTTGACCATTGCAATGTCCTCATGCAATGCATTAGTTACAAAGCAAGTTTACATTTTTCATCACAATCAATCCACGTTGGCCTTTATTAAAGAGATAGAAACTACGGATATTCAAAGTAAAGAAATCAAAAGCATACCTTGGGTTTTGAAAATGTCATGAATATTCATCATCCTCAACTTTTCACTTTCTCCAAACCAAGCTTAAAAACGAGATCATTGTTATTATAAGTTAGTAAACTAACACGAACTCATGTGGGCCAATTATTCACTTAGACTCCCTTATTCCTACGGGTATCTCTTATATTTTATTATTTGTCTTGAATGATCACGAAGATGCATTGTTTGACTTATTTCGATAATTATTAAGTCTGAAAATAAAGTGCACGATTTAATCAATAGTTAGCTAAAGGACCAAATCTTTTAAAACTTCTTCTCGGGATATCAAAAAGTTCATATCTTGGCATAACTTGGTTCGTGATTTGAGACCTTTCTCGGGCCGATATTTGGCAGCGACTTCATACTTCAAATCTTGAGAGACGGTCATGAAATAATGGTCTTCTCTTCATATAGGAATTTCTTCACTTGAAGTTTTGAGAGATTCATACTTGGACCACGACTTCTTCATTTTTCTCCAATCTTTATTTTGGACTTTGATATACAACGATCCGCCTCCTTTTATGACTTGGATCTATTTATCCTCATACCTTGTTAGGGTCTTTTCGGATATACTTCTCCATGACTTTTGGGGAGTTTGCTTTACGTCGTGTGTCTCGATCCTTCATATTGATTTTCGATAAATGATTCTTCACATCACTTTGGATCTTTAGCAACCAAATATAGCCCTCATGCCTTGTTAGGGCCTTTTCGGACTCGCCAATCTTCGCGTCACGCTTCAATAAGTTATGCCTTGGCTATGAACTCTAATCCATACCGAGCAACTTTTAAACGATCTGGGGCTAGAAGCTAAGTAACCTTTCAAATCGTACAACCTTATTTATTAGCAGATAAATTTATTAGCAAGCGATGGGAGAATAGGCTTATAATTAACTCACATAAATTCACGAAAGAATACCGAACTTATAATTGGCTCTATCATCTCTCGTTCTCCACAGTTTAAAATCTCAAGTAATGAGACTCGTGGATACTTAGCCTATTAAATCAAAGTTTTGGGTTTTCGAGTCGCCTATAGGATCTTGCAATTTCTTAGACTTTTTCAAGTTTAGAAATCGCGTTTTAAAGTTCCCTTGATAAACGACTCTCTAGGATCAGTCATAGGAACTTGCGAAAAGTTCTTGTTCTTAACCCGTGAGAGTTAAGACTTTCGCGTTTTATAGCTCCCTATATAAAAGCCTAGCAAAACTTGACTTAAACACGTTAAGGATCCTAGCTAGAGTAAACTCGGATTGAGTCAAAAGATTCACAACGTTTGAAAATTAAAACCACTTATTAAACATTTATTTTAGCAAAGAAAGAAAATAACTATACAAAGGTAAAAACTAATAGGCCAAAATAGATCAAAAATTTTGAAAAATGTCGAAAAATTGATTTTCCGGTTAAAATGAGGACAAATACAAGGAAAAGACCACTTAACTTCGATAGAAGTCCCCCCTACACTTAAGATAAACATTGTCCTCAATGTTTAAGCATGTGGGAGTAAACTCCCCTATACTTAGGACATTGTGCACGTTGTTTAAATCTCGCTAAGGAAAAGACAACTAAAGAGATTCCTATTTTAATATTGAGAAAATATAAAATAGTGAATCGAAAAGAGTTTAGGATAGAACCGGGATAAAGTAGAACACGGAATCACGGGTCGTCAAGAATCATTAAGAGTGGATCATTGAAGCTCGAATCCCTGATTAAGAAGTGAGGAGAGGAAATAGCAATCCAAAGGGTCCCCCCTACACTTATGATAAAGAAAGCAAAAACATAGATGCATGGGTTGCCTCCCAAGAAGCGCTTGATTTTTGTTAACCGAGTCATTAGCCTGACTCGACCTTGATCATCAACGGAAGAAGCATAAGACATATCCACAGGATCAAAGACATAGTTTTCATCGAGCAAATAGCTTAGGCTTAAGGCGAACAAGGCAAGCCAAAGAAGAGTAGTCAAGGTTCCCTTAAGCAGCAATGGAGCACGGTGGAAGCAAGGTTGAAGTGGTGCAAGCAAATTTCCATACGTTCCAAAGATATTTCCTTTTATTTCATCAGGTAGATACTGAGATGGCTGCAAAATTTCAATACCAGGGTCGAACACCTTTTCCTTTAAGGGAAAATAACACTCAGGCTCAGCCGAGTGTGAAGAAGATCCGCAAAGAAGCACAACCTCGTCCTCAGAAGGGGGACAAAGAGGTGTCAAATCATATGTGCAACGGATTTCGGTGTCGACCGGTTTCTTCTCCTTTGACAAAATGCTCTTCAAATTCAAAGTAGGATCAAGGCGATAATCTTCAAAGTCCAAAGGAGGTGCATCACTCTCATGAGGGAAGTAAGTATTGATAAATGCAGAGAAATCTTCCTCAAATGAGTAATCGTCCAAAGTAGGATCGAGTGATGGCGGAGGATCTTCATCGTGAGAAGAATCGCTCGAAAGAGTATTGGCCTCATCAAAATCATCATATGTGGGCAGCTCGGGATACTCAGAAGTAAGGTCATCATAATCATCCGAGTCTGAGCTAGAATCATCATCATAAGCATCAAAGACCGGTTGGGAATCATAAATGGGAGAAGCGTCCAAAGTAGAGTGAGAATCATCCACATTATCTTCAAAGAGTGGATTATCAGTGGAAGACTCGAAAAGAGGATTGTCATAGACGGTAAAGTCATCGAGCACATTTATCATATTTACTGATTCTCGGCCTCCAAAAGATTTGCATGTAAGCTTCCCCATTCTAAAAACTTTAGAATCATTCCCGACTCGTAAGATTAACTCACCTTCGGCCACATCCACTAAAGCTCGTCCGGTTCTCAAGAATGGACGACCAAGTATTAAAGGAATACGAGGGTCCATTTGATAATCAACTACGAAAAAATCGACTGGGAAAGTAAATGTGCCAACTTTGATAAACACGTCTTCGGCTATACCAACGGGGTAAGCGAGAGTGCGATTTGCAAGTTCAAGAGTCATCTTTGTTGGAATGAGGTCGGGCAATGATAGTGTTTTCCAAACACTCAGTGGCATAAGATTAATACTAGCCCCGAGATCAGCAAGGGCAGTAAATTCTTCAGTTTTGTTGAACACGCAAGGCAACACGAAACGACCGGGATCTCCAAGCTTTTCCGGTAATTCTTTAAGAATAACTGCTGAGCAGTTTTCATTTAAGCGTGTGTTGGCGAGTTCAATCAGCTTCTCCTTCTTGTTAAGCAATTCCTTAAATGCTTTAACAAATTTGGGCATGTGGACAAGTGCCTCAAGAAAGCTAATGTTGAAGTTCATTTGAGAAATCATCTTGATATAGCTAGTCACTTGAGCGTCCTCCTTGTTTAGCATTTTGTTCTTGCCCAAGCGAGAAGGATAAGGGATATGAGGTTTGGGTGGTGAGGGTGCAGGTGTAGTAGGTAAAGGTTGAGATGTTGAAGGATCATTCATGGGAACTTCATCACGGTAAGGCGGAGACGGTAATGGTGCACTAATACTAGGTGTAGGAGGAGTAGGGATACATGGTGGTGGAGGAGGTGTAGATGATGGGGTTGGGATTGGTGGTCCTACGATGGTAACTCCACTACGAGTAGTAATAGCACTCACATTGGCTCGCGGATTAGTGACGGTGTTTGAAGGTAGAGAACTCGAAGTAGAAGGTTGAGCAGGGGGCAAGAAACTAGCAAGCATATTCTTCAAATCATTGGTTTGATTGCTGAAGGAGGATTGAATATCATTTCGAAGCTCGGATCTTATCTCATTTTCTTGCTTTGTGATATCTCCTTTAAGATTGATAATTTGGCTCTGCATATTCTTGATTTGCTCACCTTGGGTTCTCATGATGGCCTCAACATCCGGATTACTGGGTGGGTTTTGTTGGGCGGGTGGGTGATAAGGATTAGAAGCTCTTGGTGGGATTTGGTTGCTTCTAGTGTAGTTGTTGGCGGGGTTTTGGTTTTGAGGAGAAAAACCGGGTGAAAGGTAATTGTTTGAACGGTAGCTCAACAGGTTTCTATCCCCTTGTTGTCTAGCTTGGTAATTTTCCGGTGAATAATTACCATAAGCTGCATACACATTTTCCGGATTTCCTTGTGTCGAAGGACAATCGGTGTATGGGTGAGGACCGCCACATGTTTCACAAGGATTAGCAACTGCTTTGACTTGTTGTTGTTGTTGGTTTGAAGCGAGAAGCGTAATACTTTTGCTCATTTCAGTCATCATGCGGGTGAGTTCGGTCATCTCAGGGTTTGCTGAGGTTGAGGAAACATTGACTCTCGGGTTGTTCCTTGAAGATGCAGAGGAATCCCAGTTTTTGTGGTGAGTAGTCATGTTCTCAATTAACTTTCTACACTCTTCGGGTCTCCTTTTCATGAATGTGCCATCGGCGGCTGCATTGATCGTATCACGATCTCGAAAAGTCAATCCGTTGTAGAAAGTATCAATCAATGTGACGGGAAGCATGTTGTGGTTTGGACAACGGTCGATCAAGACATTATATCTCTCCCAAGCGTCAAAAAGAGATTCATCAGGGTCTTGCATGAAACCGCTGATCTGATTGCGAAGGCTTGTGACCATGGATGGTGGAAAGTAGCGCGATAAAAAGCGTTGAGTCATATCATCCCAAGTGTGAATAGAATTCTTCGGGAGACGATCAAACCATTTCTTGGCATGATGTAATAGAGTATGTGGAAAGAGTTGTAGGCGAAGCTCATCCATAGTGGCACCAGCCAACTTCATGCTCTGGGTGATTGTAATGAACTTGTCGAGGTGTTTGTTGGCATCATCATCAGGCAATCCTCTAAATGGGTTTGTTTGCACTTGCTGAATCATGTGGTGCTTCAACGAAAACTCAGGAGCGTTGATTTGCATCGGCGCAATCGGTCCTCCTCGTCCAAACATTGTAGGTTGACAAAGTTCCTCCATGGTCCGAAGATCGGGCTGTGGAAGAGCATTGTTGTTATTATTATTATTACTGAGGTGCGGTGGCATGTTGTTGTTGTTAACACCTGCCATATCTAAATCTTCTTGAGGCTCGGGCTCTTGATAATTAGAAGATCTAGTACGCATACACCTGAAAATGCAAAAGAAAACAAAACCGAACACAAAAACAATATATATACACAATAAAGATAAAATCTTTTTGGATTTTTGAAATTTTTAATTTTTATGGGTTTTTATCAATTTTTAATTTTTATGGTTTTTTTAATTTTTATGCAAGAAAAATAACGTTCACAAGTGAACGGATCCCAAAAAGCAACGTGTCTCTCACAGAAAACCGTCAATCTTAACGAAAAGAGCCGGCAGCGGCGCCATTTAATACAAGGCTTTTGCTCGTTGAAAGTTTGTTTTCCCCGGCAGCGGCGCCATTTGATAACTGGGCTTTGCGCCCGTATAAAAATTATTGTTCGTTGATGTGTTCTAATCGAATTGATCTTAGTTCTCTATGTGACTTCGTTTTATTTTGGTGGAACAAATATTTTTGGTTGGTTTTAAATTTAAATGTGCAAGACTTAAAAGTAAATGTCGTTAAAGTAAAGGGCAAGTATTAAAAGACCGTGAATTTAAATCTAAATCTAATTAAAAATAAAGGTGCGATATTTAAAAACTTGACGGGAATTAAATAATTAAACGACTAAAAATAAAAGCGTGACGAGAACTAAAAATGGACAAGTATAAAAACGTAAACTAAAAATTAAACAAGACAAAAACGAGAAAGACTACTAGATCGGAATACATTCCGATCTTACCAATCGGAATGTTAGTTTACACTTGATCAGAATATGGAGAGGAAGACCAATCGGAATACTGTCACTTACCTCCAATCGGAATATCCAGAAAACCCCCAATCGGAATATAAACCAACCTCTGATCGGAATATGATGTGCCCTGGTCGGAATGCTAATTGGAACCACTATGATCGGAATAACTGTCACTACCCAATCGGAATACCAATCATGCACCTCAATCGGAATGAGGGGTGAAGAACCAATCGGAATGTTGTCACTCACATACGATCGGAATATCACTTACCTTATCTGATCAGAATACCAAAACACCCCCAATCGGAATATTAAAACCCTTTTCAGATCTTGCCAATCGGAAAGTATAACCCTCTTCCGATTTAACCAATCGGAATACGTAGAAGAAAACTAAAAATAAGCTAAGTGAATAAGCTATTGTTCTAATAAACACTAGACGAAAAACTTAGTTAAAACCGTGTAAAAATAAGCTATAAAACTGAAAGTTAACAACTTTTAAGACACGAAATTAATAAACTTTAAGAAAAACAACTTTTTATATGAAAATAACTTTTGTAAAAACTATATAAACTTGAAAATAAATCAAATAAGCTATGAAAATAAGAGATTTAAAACAATCAAAAGCATAAAAATGAAATCTTTAAACAAGTTAACAAGATTAAAAACGTGTGAATCAAAGAAAGGTAGAAGAAGATTAACAAGATAAAGTAAAGGTGCAAGTAATTAAAAGACACTTACTTGAAATTAAAAGGTAATTAAGGTGCAAAACATGTATTTAAATGTGCAAGTAATTAAAGGTGCAAGTAAATAAAAGTGGAAGAGATAGTTTGTCAAGCTATCCAACAAGAGAAAAATGAAAATGATCTAATCTATATATAGGGGAGATTAAGGCTTGCTTAGGAAGCTTCCTTAATTGCATGCTTAGTCCCTCCTTCTTTAATCTTCTTTTAATTGCACCATTAGTCCCTTTCTTCTAATCTTCAATAAACTTGGATTTAAAGGACTTTTGGCTTCGGGACTTCTTTGAACTCGTCTTTAAATTCTTCAATAAAATAGAATTGAGTTTCTCGACTTTTGATAAACTTCCGTCTTTTGACTTTTTCTTCGATAAATCTTCAGAATTGGTCTTGGACTTCCGTTCTTTTTGTACTCTCGACTTCTTGACTTCGTCTTTCATCTTTTTCTTCAATAAAAGTCCGTAAATGCCCGTGAATTCCCGTGTTTTCTCCACTTTTCACCTTTTCGTCCTAAAACACAACAAAAACACAAACCACGCATAATTCCGACATAAAAGACATAAAATACACGTTTTGGTCCGGTTTTTATTGTAATTAAGTGGTAGAAAAGATGTATGTTTAGACACATATCATGATCATTAAGGACCATCCGTTTATTTCTAAGAATAAGAAGGAGTTTAGTAATCATTTGTAGACTGCCCTGAGCTGGCCGAGCAGCGAAAACCTATACCCCGAGTATTTATCATGTGGTTTAAGGCTTGATCCTTTACATTCTTTGACCGTGTGTTTAATGGTAGTGGAATCTATGTTGACTCTTCAAAGATCGGAGCCATTAAGGGTTTGGGTAATACCAAAAAGGAAGTGCGAATATGTTTAGGTTTGACAGATGTTTATCGAAGGATTATTAAGGAATTATTCCCTCATACCCAGATCATTTAACTAAACTCCCTTAGGAGTAGATGTTTGTGTATACCTCAAGACAATCTAGGAGGAATTGAGGAAACCATATAACCATGACTTGGAATTTGGAGCGGCATTTTTTGCTCTTCAACTAAGAAAATCTTGACCAAAGATTAAACCAAAATTTTTCGAACATTTACGGATCTTGTTAATTATTTTCGATAAATCAACGAAGATTGTGTTAACTAAATTCAAATTTATTTTTAAACATATTTCTATAATTGGACGAAATGAGAAATTTAAAAATTTTACGTTTTACGTTTTATAAGTTAAATATCTATTATTTAATTACTTGTCATATTTATCGACGTTTTAAACGTCTGACTGGGAAAAACTAATAAAGATAATAGTTGAGACGAAACTAAATTAGAAAATATGAGTGATTATTGTCATGATATTTATTTCATCGGGGAAGGTGAATGTAGTTGCAGACACATTATGTAGAAAGGATTAAGAACCAATTAGGATGTGTTCCTTAATAATGACCGTGCAGAATAATTTTCTCGAGCAATTTAGAAATAGACGATGTTTGTAAGAAGGATAATATAGATAATGATAAATTGCGGCTGATGAGAACCCTTAGAGATGGGAGCCGATGGAGTTAAGTGTTTAATAGGTCGTTTGTGGTTGCTTAAATATGGAGGATTTTGAGATTTAGTCATGTTGGAATCTCATGAGTTTAAGTATTCTATTTATGCCATTTCTGATAAAATGTATCTTTATCTAAGGAAGTTGTACTGATGGCCAAATATGAAAGCCGACATCGCCACATACGTTAGTAAATATCTAACTTTTGCGGAGGTCAAGACTGAACACCAAAATCCATCAGGATTGCTTTTACAACTTATTATTCCTGGAAGTGGGATAGAATCACCATGGATTTATCACAAATCTTCCAAGGTCATCATCTGTATTTGATTCGATTTGGGTCATCGTCTACAGACTGACCAAATCTGCTCTTATCATTCCAATTAATGATAGGTTCTCGATGTAGAAGCTGACTCGACCGGAGTTGTGTAACCATGGTGTTCCTATATCGATCATATCTATCAAGATCCTCGCTTCGCATCGAATTTCTAGAGATTCCTTCAGAGGTCATTGAGAACGAATCTTGATATGAGTACTGCTTACCACCCCCAATCGGAGGGACAAGGTGAAGGAACGATACAAACACTAGAATTCTTGTTTTGTACTTGTATGATTGACCTTTGGTAATGTCTAGGATGAGCATTTACCTTTGGATGGATTATCATTTATAATTATCGCATTATGATTGAGATCGAATCTTGTGAGGATCTATATAAAGAGCACCTGTAGGTGGGAGTTGGGATGAAGATACCCGACCCGCAAGACCTGAAATGATTATAGAAGTTGAAATCTGATTATTGACTGCCGGTAGTGGGCAGGAGGTTAGGTGAATATGAAATGTATACCTTGAAGTGCAGGATGTGTAGCAAAGCTATGCCGAGAATTTTTTATCATGGAAAGATGAATGGATGATCTGAAAGATCGTGGGAAGCTAAGTCCCCGTTGTATGGGACCATTGAGATAATGTTAAGATTTGGTCCGAGAGGCATATAAGCTAGACTACCCTAGGACTTCAATGGCTGCATGAAATATGTTTCGTATATCGAACTTGATAAAATGTCTATCAAGTGAAAATCTGATTACTTCTTAATGAAGTTTGGGTCGGCGAAAATTTGCATTCACCGAAAACCCGTGGACATCACGGAAAGAGAAAGTAAGTCAACTTAAGCGTGATCGTATTCCCTTAGTTATGTTTGATGAAACTCGCGTATTGTAACGAATTACACTTGAGAGAAAAGACCGAATGTGGAGGAAATACCCACGTGTCTTTAACTCTCTAAGAAGCGAGTAGTAAGATGAGTTGATCTTTGGGGACAAAGATCCTCTTTATTGGGAACTGCTGTGACAATCCGTCAAATTGAGGTCGTTATTTTATTCTCAAGTATTATCTATAATCATTATTTTATTGTTAGATTATTAACTCACTAATTTTGGGAAGAAATTGGGGTTTACGTCTTAAATTAGCATTGTCTACGTCTAAACCGGAGAGCTCTACGTTACGTGTTTATGTTTACGTACTCCGATTTTGTGACAGTCCGACATTTCAGATAGTAAATTTTTGCTCGTATATTATTTTGAAATCTTAGTTTGTGTTGGTTCATAAACTCACAAATTTACGAGAAGAAATTAGGACTTACGTGCATAATTTAGCGTCTTTTACGATTAAACCGGGAACCCTAGGTTTACGTATTTACGCTTTTGTGATCCATTTTTTATGAGACAAATTTTATTAGAATCGTTAATAAATCGTTTTATGTCGTAGATTCATAATTTATAAAAACGTTTTTCGTAAATCGACCCGAGGGCACGTAAATCGAGGAAACTAGAATCGAGTAGTACCGGTAAATTAATGGGGATGAAACAAGTTTACACTTGTCTCACCCCCACTATGGGCGGCCAAAACCAAAGGGGTGGCACCCTTGTTGTCAAAGTTTTAAGCGTCCTAAAGACACTTATCCATAAACTTGACTAAACCACCTAAGACCATCAAACTTTCTTCACACACTTCACAATACATGCAACTTAAGAAAAATTTTCCGATCTCTCTCTTCCTCCCTTCTTTGGCCGTCCCACATCACCACCAAAACACCATCTTCAGGAAATAAATTTCAGGAAATAAATTTATCCGTGAATATTATTTTGGAATTTTAAATTTGTGTTGGTTCATAAACTCACAAATTTACGAGAAGAGATTAGGACTTACGTGAATAATTTAACGTCCTTTACGACTAAACCGGAAACCTTAGGATTACATATTTACGTTTTCGAACTCCGTTTTTGATAAGACAATTTTTATTAGATTCGTTTTGTGCCGTTGATTCATAATTTATAAAAACATTTTTCGTAAAACGACCCGAGGGCACGTAAATCGAGGAAACTAGAATCGAGGAGTACCCGTAAATTAGTGGAGATGAGACAAGTTTACACTTGCCTCACCCCCACTATGGGTGGCCAAGACTTAGACAACACACCAAGTGTGGTGTCAAGTTTACATAGACACTAAGGACACATGTCCTTAGTGCTATGCAAAAACCACTTAACCACAAAACAAGCTAACCATACACCATTTCTCACACATGCAAACCAAGAAACTCCCTCAACTCTTCCTCTCTCCCCTTGAACGTCCAACACCACAATTATATCACCATCATCATCAAATTTTGACCATAAACAAAAGATATAATCAACATATGTTGATAACTACACAATAAGATGAAGATTGGAGGTGATTTTAACATATAAAAAGGAGTTTTCATGGAGGTCTTTGGGCTGATTTTAAAGAAGGAGTTTAGGGCTGATTTGTTGAAGGTGTCTTCATATCCTTGGTAATCTTGAAGGTGGTCTTCATATTTCATAAGATTGGTTACCAAAACCAAGCCTTGTTCATCTAAAATCTCAACCTTTTCATCACTTTGGTGGTATAGAGATTGTTTCTTCCTATCCTCTTGTTATTTTGATTATGTAATCTTGTATTTTCTTTATTTATGTATATGTATATGATAATGAATGATTATTAAAAATATTTTGTGGGGATTTGGTGTTGATAAATATGGTTAAAAAGATGGAAAACCATAGGTAACAAGGTTAAAATCTTGCAAAATATGACGGCTGTATAAAAACAGTACGTAACCAAGTTAAAAACTGATAAAATTGCATGGTGGAATCAATTTACAGTAAGTCTGTTTTATCGAAGAAAAAGTACGTAACCAAGTTAAAAACTGAGAGTTAGCCATGCAATGGAATCATCAAAATGAGTGAGATATGATCAAAACAAAATTAGTATACCAATCTGAATAGTCTGTTTTGTAGGGACTATTTAGGATACTTAGACATGGATTGAGCAGTAGCTATAACTAACTTATTTGTAAAACATAATATGACGTTTATGTTATCCAAAAATGAGCTTCTATCTCCTTATAAAACTCAAGATATGATAAAAATGGTGAAAGTGAAACTAAAATCGGATTTTGTGAAATTAAAGTTTAATAGTATTATATAAGCACTCAAATAATATAGTATAAAATGTGAAATTAAAATCCACTAACTTAATTTCATTTATATAAATATGTATAAGGATAAATAAATGAACATTTTATAAAAATGATAGTTTGGCAAGTTTTATAAGTTATAAAAACTATAAACATGATTTTTACGTCTTTTCGGCTAATACCATAAAATTAACGTTTTTCGTCAATTAAAACTTAGACGATCGGACCCGTCTAATGTAAAATTTTTAAAAGTCATATACTGATATATAAGTACTTAATACATGTAAAAACCAATAAAACCCGAACTATATAACATACGGACATTAACGGGCTAAGTTAGCATTATTGGACTATTAATCCAACTAAATGGGCTAAACACTTATAAATTTACTTATTGGGCTTAACCCACATGGGCCCAACATGTAAAGTATAATACTGATAATAAAAGTATAAAATGTCTAATTTAAGGTAATGGACTTATAATAGGCTTATTGGACCTAAAACACGTAAATAGGTAAAACTAGTAAACTAGTATAAAAGTTACCAATACATAACACTAAAATGAGTAAATGAGAATGTATAAACCCACTTGATCATCCTCATATATATAAAATCACCATACATATATATAGCTATTATTTTTATAAATTCATTGGACAAAAGTCTAAGACGTGTATTATTTGACTAGGTTTCCGTAATTGAAGCACGTACCGTACATCCAAATCGCCGATAACCGCCTTCCCACATCAACGTGAGTTCATAGCCTCGCACTCTTTTAAATGTTTTTATGAAATGTTTTATAAACCCGCGAGGGAGATAACATGTTAGTTTTTATAAAATAGGACACTTGTTGTCCCGATTGTCTGTTTATTGATTTGGACCCGAATGATTGTATGACCCGATGAATGAATAAATTACCCGATAGATGAAACGATATGGATTATTAAAGTTAGGTTATGTCACTAAAAGTCCCATTAGCATGAATTGTGAACTACCGGGATTTGGTAGACGCGTATGCATATAATAGTACTATTTGGGGACGATCACCCTAGTTCGCGCCTTGATGGTTGATCCCCGTCGTGCCACATTGATTGGTAAGCGAATTTATGTATGAGAAGAGTTACACAAGCGTGATTATTGTGACGACACGCTAACTTATATGGGCAAATTGAGTTTCGGGCTAGCTATCCGTTGTTTGTTGTAGTAAGGTAACAATGTCATGTGGCTTATAATAATCCAAATAACGAAATACTGCTATACGCACTGAATTACGATATATTGCCTTCCTAGCAATACGGGGTCTTACTATAGATATTATGTTCGTGTTTTGGTTTTTCATAACCATATTCATATAACGGTTTTTATTTAACTCTATACAACGTTATAAAACGTATTGTATGATGTTTTTACGACAATGGTTCGTATAATGATTTTGAAGGCAAAAGCCTATATTATGATTTTTGATAAGGATTGTATAAAATGACTTTGGCTATTTTATGGCTTATTACAAATATTTGTACAAAATGATTTTCGGTAATAATTTTATACCGATGTTATATTGATGGATTTACTTAAACTCTATGACTTCACTCGGCGTTATCGCTGACCTTTTCTTTTAACATGGTTTATCTGAGGTACTTGAAGGTAATTCTCAGGAAGACGACAAGAATTCATGGCCCGCACTTAAATAATAATTTCCATTCAAATGCTTTGTAAAACCTGTATGAAATACAATGACTTGGGACCTATGTAAATGTGATATTTATGAATGGAAATGATTTATTATTAAACGACGCGATTTTAAGCGTTGTCTATGATGTGAGTAATGTGCTATCCCGTAACACCAACGAGTCTTACCTTGTATTGAATTGTATAAATTTAGGGGTGTTACACATGGCATACATCAAGCAACCAATCACCCTAGAATACTCAATTTGGGAGACATCATGACCATTGTTAGGCATTAGTTTATCACTTGTATCCATAGGTGTACTTCCTGGAGTACAATCAAAGTGATTAAATTTCTTCAAGACCTTCTCAATATATAGAGACTGAGAAATTACAATACCATCACTTTCATGTTTAATCCTTATGCCAAGGATAACATCAGCCTTCCCCATGTCTTTCATGGAGAACCTTGATGACAAAAAGTTCTTTGTCTGGTCAACCTTAGCTTGGTCAGTACCAAAGATTAACATGTCATAAACATATAGGCAAATGATGACTCCTTTACCAGATTCATCAAATTTGCTATATACACAGTTGTCAACTTGGTTAGGAAAATAACCATTAGACAAAACCACTTCATAAAACTTTTGATGCCATTCCTTAGGTGCCTGCTTCAGTCCATATAAGGACTTAATCAGTTTACACACCTTACCCCCTTCATGACTAGGCATGATGAAACCTTGAGGTTTGTTCATATAAACCTCCTCATCAAAATCACCATTCAATAATGTTGTCTTAACATCCATCTGATGAATAATCAGATTGTGAATACTTGCCAAGGCAATAAACATTCTTATGGTACTTATGCATGCTACAAGAGCATAAGTATCAAATTAATCTGTCCCTGACTTTTGACTAAAGCCTTGAATGACTAAACTTGCCTTGAACTTTTCAATAGTTCCACTTACCTTCATCTTTCTTTTGAAGATCCATTTGCATCTAAGTGGATTGCAACTTAGAGGTAGATCAACCAACACCCAAGTGTTGTTCCCTATGATAGAGTCCATCTCATCATTGATTGCTTATTTCCAGAAAGCAACATCTTGGGACTTCATTGCTTCATCAAATGTTTTGGGATCATCCTCAACATTGAAGCAATAGTAGTACTAGTCAGAGACCTCATCTCTTGTTCCTTCAACTACGTATAGTTTAAATTAAGGCTAAAAATTATTTAGAGTCATTTTCCTTGAGCTTCTTCTAAGCTCAGGTTCAGGTTGCTGAACCACAATATCATCAGTGACCCTTTTAGGTTCCACTAAAACACCATTGTCGTCAGCTCCAATAGGAGTCCTAAGGCTTGGTCTAGGGACTGATGAGAATCTAGTCTCATCAAAGTTAGAATCCCTTGATTCAATGATTGAGTTTATTGAAACTAAATCATTATGTTCAATAACATAGAACCTATAAGCCTTAGAATGCCCATCATATCCAACAAAGATGCATTCAATGCCTCTTTCACCCAAGGTTTTCACCTTTGGATCAGGCAGTCTTACAACTTCCCTACAACCCCAAACCTTGAGGTAGTTAAAGTTTGGTTTCCTTTTAGTCCAGAGTTCATAAGGGGTAATCCTATTCCTTTTGTTAGGAACCCTATTTAATGAATAGCAAGCTGTTAACATAGATTCTCCCTAAAACCCTCGACTTAGTCCTGAATAGGACAACATGGAATTAGCCATCTCTTTTAGTACTCTATTTTTCCTTTTTGATATAAAATTTTGTTGTGGGGTATAGCGGCAGTCGTTTCATAGGAATTAATTCCTACATTCTGAAAATACTGAGTATCTATGTACTCACCGCCCCTATCAGTCCTAAATCTTTTGATTTGAATGCCTTGTTGTAATTCAACCTCAGTTTTACATACTTTAAATTTATCTAATGCTTCATCCTTAGTATGCAACAAATAGACATAACAAAACCTTGAAGCATCATCAATAAATATTACCAAGTATTTCTTATTCCCTAATGAGGGAGTAGCATGAAAATCACATACGTCACTATGGATTAGCTCCAAAACTTTAGTTACATGTTTTACATCCTGAAATGGTTTCTTAGTAATTTTGTTCAACATGCAAGTTTGACACTTTTCAATGTCCATGTCAAAACTTGGGATTAACCCATCCTTAGACAGATTTTGCAAACTTTTATAGTGGACATGGCCTAGCCTAGCATGCCATAGTGATGAATCATTCAGTTTAGTGGTAGACATATAAGCTGAGGAAATATTAGCTCTAGCGGTACTTGTTCTACAAGTACCGTTAGTATATGCACTAGCGGTACTTGGTTTGCAAGTAACGTTAGTATTTTTAGAAACAATAGTGTGCTTAAACATTTGATTGCTCAAATAACCAAAACCAATAAACAAACCATGTTTTGATAAAACAAATTTATTAGATTCATTCACTTGTTTATAACCACAATTATTCAAAACACTACTAGAAAGCAAATTCTTCCTAATATTAGGAACATGCAAAACATTAAACAAGGAAACAATCTTTCCAGAACTAAACTTAAGATCTACACAATCACGTCCATGCACTAGCGCAGTTGACTCCTTTCCCATGTGAAGAATAGATGTATCATTCAGCGACTCATAAGTCTTGAACCATCATCTATCTTTACACACATGTACTGTTGCTCCATAGTCAACCCACCACGCCACATCATCATCCTGCACAAAGTAAGCTTCAGATACATATGTAACATAATAAATCTAAAGAGATTCATTAAAAATATTCTAACATTTCAGTGTGTTGTTTGAACGTGTAGAAACTAGAAGGGGGGGTTAAATAGTGTCTTAAAATTTCCTTGTTAAAAGACGGTTTTCAAAAATCTTTTTCAAAAATTTAGGCTTGAGTAATTATGTGAAATCTTCTTATGCACAATATGAACAAGGGATAGTCCATCTAAACTAATAATCAAAAGTATATGCTAATAAAGAATAATTAATGTAAAGAGATAAGGAAAAGAAAGATCAAACCAAACACCAAGGATTTATAGTGGTTCGGCAACGAAGCTCACTCCTCGTCCCTACTCCACTCCTCAAGTACTCCTTACTCGAGAGTTCACTAATCAACAAACTCCTTAGGGTGTAGAAACCATACACAACGTTGCTTATCCAATATTCGACTCTAAGCTAAAAGTCGAGCCCTAATCTTAGCTAGGAGCAATCTACACCAATATACTTTAAAGACCAATATTAACCTTAATACATACACAACTTACAAATAGACACAACTACTTGGATCTTCACAACAATGACACAACAATGAATAAATAAGATTTGATCTTCAATGGATCTTTGAGGTAGACACAACACTTCAAGGATGAAAGTGTTAATCTCTTTGCACTTGGAGAGGAAGAGATGGAAGAAGAAAAATTCACTTTTAAACAAGTAGTAATCAACCAAATGACCAAGGATTTGACTGATTTAAGAAGTATGAAAGTATTTGGAAATATATGTGCAAAAGAGGTGGAGAGAAAATCTGAGAATGGTCCACTATTTATAAGACAAGGCTCCAACGGATATATCTGGTCGTGGTTCCTTATAGCTACCTGATTGTGGTAAATTACACCTCTTGTTTAGGAAAACAAAAGAGCGTAAGTGAGCGGTAAGTATTAAACAAATGATTTAGGAAAATCAAGTGAGCGGTATATGTGTGTGAATAATTCATAATTGATTTGAGATTAATATTTGAAAGAAGGGGATGAGAAAATAGAATGACGGATATGTGAAAATTACTACGAAGACTAAAAATAAAAACTGTAAAAAGTGACAAAATAAAAATAAATTCTAAAAATTCCCAAAAAATTACCAAACATCAAATTAAACAAACTAAGAGTTTAAAAATGATCAATACTTTTTCAAACCTTTTAATTAATTAAATATTAATTTTTAAATGCTAGTTGAAGCCCTAAAAATAAAAATAATTATTAAAAATCCCAAATAAAAATTTTTCACTTTCTAAACCTCTAAAATGCCTATATAAGAGTAAAAACTATTTTTATAAATTTTAAAACTAATTAAAATTATTTAAAATGATTAAAATCTATAAAAAAACTTAAAATAATTCTAGATTTTATAAAAATGAAGATAAAATTAATCTAAGAGTTGCAAAAATCCTATTTTAATGTATCAAACCTAAGAAAAATATAAAAAGTGCAAAAATGTGAAATTTGAAATTTAATAATAAAATACTATTAAAAATCCAAAAATTATAAAAATTTCTAAAATACTTGCAAAGTAGTTTATTTTAACCTAAATAATAAGAAAATAAAAGTGAAATTACCAAAATACCCCTAATGGGCCCCCAAATGGGCTAAAATAGAAAAAAGTCCAATCTAATGGGCTTTTTGGCCCAAAAACTTCAACTAAGCCCAAATGACCTAAAAAAACCATATCTAACTCAAAATTTAATTCTAAACACAAAAGTCTGAAGGCCCAAAAACTGGTTTTGAGCTTATCACAGCTTATTGGTACAACAACTTATCCTTATTGGGCCAATAAGCCCATTAATCAATAAGCCAATGCCATAAGCTTAGATATGTCACACAACCTTCTTTTGAGATACCTAAGAGATCTATGAAAAGAAATTTTGAAAAAGCAAACCCAATAAGCCAGAAATAAGCAAAGTAGAATTTCTCTAAAAGACAAAATAGTCGACTTAGAGTTCTAGACCACCTCAGGCCTTCTAATAAGTTGCAAAAGACTCTAAATGACTTAATTAAGACAAATAAACAATGAAAAGTTCAATAAGCCAAGCCAAATAAGTAGAATAAGCTGATAAGCACTTATTTTAAAGTCAAAGTTATTAGTTTTCTAGTCAAACCTCAAAGTCAACCCCTCAAATGCTCCAAAATGAACAGATGGGTCAAATAAGTGACACCTATTACAAATTCAAAGTTGTTGCAGGTTACAATAAGATAGAATAGCTTATTGATAAGCACTAGTTAAAATAACACTAGTAGTGGCTAGGAGCAGGGGAAGGAGTTCCCACTACTTTGACTATTTGACTTGCTTTTTTAGAGAGATCTATTTGGATTCAAATGGAAACAAGGGCACCCTTGTAATTAGTGGATCACAAGGAGTCAATATCAACAAAGAAATAAAAATTTGGTTCACTCAATAAGCATAGAATAAGCAAACAGTTCACACATATGCCAGAGACCATGAAAATAAGTAGTTATGAACAAATAGCAAATTGAGCATGAATAAGCCAGCCAATTGAACCAAATGCATACACAAGCTATAATAAAGTCCAATAAGCACAAATAAACTTGTTTCAAGCAATGGATCAAAGTAAATAAGCAGATTCAAGCACAAAACGGTACTGATTAGCAAAGGTGATTATCCAAAATCCTTTTGCTGATATATTTGACCACCAATCTAATTTTAAGCCCTAAAATCCCTTTCCCTGGTTGTATTAACTTAAATTTAACACTTGTTAACCCTAGTCTACCCTTAGATCTAGGTGTCCCCAAAATTTTAGCCAATACTTCCAAGTAAAACTGATTTTATGACCCTTTGATTGATTTAGGTGTTCAAACCCACAAAACTTGCAAATAACCAACCCTTTACACCAGATAAACATATAACAATGATATGTGTGAAAACACACATCTTTTCTACCACTTAATTACAATAATAACCGGACCAAAACGTGTATTTTATGTCTTTTATGTCGGAATTATGCGTGGTTTGTGTTTTTGTTGTGATTTAGGACGAAAAGTGGAGAAAACACGGGAATTCACGGGCATTTACGAACTTTTATTGAAGAAAAAGATGACAGACGAAGTCAAGAAGTCAAGAGCGTAAAAAGAACGGAAGTCCAAGACCAATTCTGAAGATTTATCGAAGAAAAAGTCAAAAGGCGGAAGTTTACTTAAAGCCGAGGAACTCAAGTCTTATTTATCGAAGAATTAAAAGACGAGTCCAAAGAAATCCCGAGCCAAAAGTCATCAAATTCCAAGATTAACAAAAAGATTAAGAAGGAAGGACTTAAGGGCGCAATTAAGAAGAAAGGAAGGAGGGGAGGAAGCTTCCTCTAACCATCCTCCTAATCACCTATATATACCTCTCATTTTCATTTCATTAAGTTTTGTTGGATAGCTTGACAAACTATCTCTTCCACTTTTATTTACTTGCACCTTTAATTAGTTGCACATTTAAATACATGTTTTGCACCTTAATTATCTTTTAATTTCAAGTAAGTGTTTCTTTAATTACTCGCACCTTTACTTTATCTTGTTGATCTCATTCTACCTTTCTCTAATCTTTGATTTAAATGCTTTTTTTCTTGTTAACTTGTTTAAAGATTTGATTTTTATGCTTTTGATTGTTTTAAATCATTTATTTTCATAGCTTATTTTGTTTATTTTCAAGTTTATAAAGTTTTTATAGAAGTTATTTTTATATAAAAGTTGTTTTTAGTAAAGCTTATCTTTTTCGTGTCTTTAAAGTTGTTAACTTTCAGTGTAGTATCTTATTTTCACACGGTTTACCTTAAGTTTTTCGTCTTGTGCTTATTAGAATCATAGCTTATTGTTCTAGCTTAATTTTTGTACTTTTCGTCGTATTCCGATCTTAAGATCGGAAAAGGGTTTGAATATTCCGACCATAGCTTCTTTGCTTGGTCGGAAAAGGGTTATAACATTCCGATTGGTGGAGACTATGGTATTCCGATCTGCGAGTGTTTAAGTATTCCGATCAGGGGATTGTGACAGCATTCCGATCCGAATCCATTTCTAAACATTCCGATCGAGGTGCATGTTGGATATTTCGATCGTGTAAGGTGACATATTCCGATCAGTTGTTTCCGATCAGCATTCCGACCAGACCTCTTCCATATTCCGATCAAGGTAAGTTTACATTCTAACCAGGTAGGTTTGTGGTATTCCGATTGGATAAGTGACAGCATTCCGATTTGGATCCGACCAACATTCCGATCTAAGGTAATTGTGAACTGATCGGAATATATTCCGATTGGGTTGTTTTTCTTTATACTTTGTCTTGTTTAATTTCTACGTCATCATTTTGATAATTGTCTAACTTTAATTTCTGTCAAGTTAATTAATTTACTTTCCGTCACGTTTTTAAATTTCGCACCCTTTTGTTTAATTAGATTTAGATTTAATTTCACGCCACTTTACTTTCAACGACATTTACTTTTAAGTCTTTGCACATTTAAATTTAAAACCAACCAAAAATATTTGTTTCCACCAAAATAAAACTGAGTCACACATTAAACGCAAGTTTTTCAATTCGAAGAGATTGGTACAACGATAATTTTTAACCTGAGTAAAAGCAAGTTATTAAATGGCGCCGCTGCCGGCTCTTTTTGTAAAGATTAACGGTTTTCTGTGAGAGACGCGTTGGTTTTTGGGATCCGTTCACTTGTGAGCGTTATTTTTCGTGCATAAAAAATTCAAAAAACCATAAAAATTAAAAATTAATAAAAATACATAAAAATTAAAAATTTCAAAAATCCAAAAAGATTTTATCTTTATTGTGTATATATATTGTCTTTGTGTTTGGTTTCTTTTTCTTTTGCATTTTCAGGTGTATGCGTACTAGATCTTCTAATTATCAAGAGCCCGAGACTCAAGAAGATTTAGCTATGTCAGGTGTGAACAACAATAATCCACCGCATCCTAATAATAACAACAATGTTCTTCCACAACCCGATCTTCGGACCATGGAGGAGCTTTGTCAACCTACAATGTTTGGACGAGGAGGACCGATTGCGCCGATGCAAATCAACGCTCCTGAGTTTTTGTTGAAGCACCACATGATTCAGCAAGTGCGGACTAACCCATTTCGTGGATTGCCTGATGATGATGCCAACAAACACCTCGACAAGTTCATTACAATCACCCAAAGCATGAAGTTGGCTGGTGCCACAATGGATGAACTTCGCCTACAACTCTTTCCACATACTTTATTACATCATGCCGAGAAATGGTTTGATTGTCTCCCGAAGAATTCTATTCACACTTGGGACCACATGACTCAACGCTTTTTGTCGCGCTACTTTCCACCATCCATGGTCACGAGCCTTCGCAATCAAATCAGCGGTTTCATGCAAGACCCTGATGAATCTCTTTTTGATGCCTGGGAGAGAGATATAATGTCTTGATCGATAGATATCCAAACCACAACATGCTCCCTGTGACCTTAATCGATACTTTCTACAACGGATTGACTTTTCGAGATCGTGATACGATTAATGCAGCCGCCGGTGGCACATTCATGAAAAGGATACCCGAGGAGTGTAGAGAGTTAATTGAGAACGTGACTACTCACCACAAAAACTGGGATTCCTCCGCTTCTTCAAGGAACAACCCGAGAGTCAATGTTTCCTCCAATCAGCAAACCCTGATATGACCGAACTCACCCGTGTGTTGACTGACATGAGCAGAAGTATGCAACTTGATGAGATGGCATTTATACATGATCTCATCGTTCTTTTCGGGCTTTAAATGCATAAAAATGTCATAAAATACCATATATATGCTTGTGTTTGTTTACTTGTGTATTTTAGGTATGGATATCGTGAAAAAGACAAAAGATCACAAGATACAAGGAAAAACGGACACGAGAAACGAAGACGCACAATGAACCGGGCCCTAATCATGGAATTCTCATCAAATACCTTGAAGACTTGAAGACAAACAAGATTAATCCTCCATTAATGAAGAAATGACACTTAAAACCCTTGTATATTAATAATTACAAGTTTGGTCCCTTAAGTTTGTCAAAATTGCAAAAAGGTCCTTCAACTTTGAAGAAATGGCAAGATTAGTCCCTCAACAAAATCAATTTGTCAATTATGGTCCCTCATGAAGATTAAGAGACATTGAAGACCTTTGAAGATCAAGATTGTCCAAGAACAGCCCTTGAAATATTCAAAAATGTCAAAAATACTCCTTGATAACTTTATTCCAAAGTTTGGTGCCAAAAGTGACAATTGATGGAAGTTTTTAACAAAGGAGAAACGGATTTAGGGCTGAAAAACATTGTTTGCCAAAATTTCCAAAAGACAAGGACTTAAGTTGTCAAGTTGAAACATTCAAATAAAACTGGCGCCTAACACTTTCACTTCCCCCAAATACGGATCAAATGGAAGTTACTGTTCCCTTTTTCACCCCAGGTTCTATCTCACTTAAACTTGGGTAAAAATTCAATTCACCTGGCACATGTGTGATTCACACATGCAGAAACAAAACCCACGCACAAAACTCTCCTCCCACTCACTGTAGACCCCACCCCCAAATTCCCTCTCAACCAATCACATCACACCTTGTCCTCCAAGTTTAGTGACGTGTCCCAAATCAACAACCATGATCTTTTGCTTCATCACAACGCCAAAAGGAACGGCTTAGATCAAATTTGGACAACTCATACCTCAAAATCGTCAAGGGCAAATTTGGGAATTTCTAGTGATTAGGGTTTTGATTTTAAGAGCCTAGAATGTTCATTAGACTAGTATAAAAGGAGACTCCAACCTGTGGATGTCCCTTGTTCCAGTTTTAAAGCTTTGCACATGTAATTCCTTTTTTATGAAATAAAAGTTTGGTTTTTGTTTTAAAACAAGTATAATTCCTTTTTAGGTTTATAAAAAGTTGTGTATTGTGTTGAAGCTTGATTCTGAGTTCCATTTGTCATTTGGTTAACTGATTTTGTTTTTCAAAATTTAGTTAAAGGTTTTGAAAATCTGAATTTTCTTGGTAAGGATTGTTTCAGGTTTTGATGTTAAGAGGTCTCATTTGTTAGTGAAATAGTGTTATCAAAACGTGTTAAGAAGGTTTAAAAGGTTTTGGAAGGTTTAAGAAAGAAGGAAAAAAAAATCAGAAATATATATTATTGCTTGTTTTTGTGTGTTCTTCTTTTGTTTTGATTTAAGCAGGTTGAAAGAGTTGTTGAGTATTGATCTGCATGCACCCGGGTGCATAAGGAGGTGGATAATCATCCACTAGGGCTTTAGATGTAAAGCCCTAAGGTAAAACCCTTTTACCTTTGTGAAATTTCAGAAAAAGTGTGTTTCATATGATCTTGATTGATTTGGTGCTATTTGTTGGTTATAGCTGTTGGATTCAAGTTCTTTTGAGTTTGTTTGCATGTTAGATGATCATAGGATCAAGTTGATTAGGTTTTAGAGAGTGTTGTTTTGAAAATAGTGGAAATCTGAAATATAAAAGGGTGTTTGGATATGTGTTTTAGCAGGGTAAGTTGTCTTTGATTTTGATTAAAAAGGTGTTAACAAGTTTCAATAAGGTTAAGAAAGGTTGCTTGTTGGTAATAGGATAGATTAGAACAAGTTTTAAGCAAGTTAAAGTGATAAAATGGAAAAACATGGTTAGAAATCTGCATAGGCACTTTCTGCTTATTTTCAGAAGAATTTGAGCTTGAATCTTGTGGAATCTGTTAAGTGTTAGGTTATTTGGTTTGTTGAAGTTGATTGTGTGCCATTGGGTGCTACTGTGTGCAAAATTTGGTCAGCTAAAACTAACTAGTGTGCATGTAATAAGCTTAAACAGTCCTTAGACCTTCATTTTTACATCAGAAACTTGAATTGGTTTGGGTGTGCTTTTCTTTGCTTATCTTTGCTTGCTAAGTGCTTAATCCTTGCTTGTATTGACTCCTTGTGCTTCAATAAGCACAAGGGTGCCCCCTCTTGTCCAAAATCACCACCAAATAAGCTCACAAGGCCAAGCTCCTCTTGGCTTTTGTAACTTGTGAAGAAATCAGCAAGAACAAGCAACTGCTTGTGTTCATTGTTAAAACTGCATACATTTTGGATCATCACGTGTTGAATCTGGCATAAAAAAAGAGTTGGGATTGGATTATAAGCTCATTAAGTATCAGTGTTGGATTTAAAAGAAAAAAAATAAAAAAGAAAAAAAGTGTAAAAAGGTCACCCGTAGCTGGACTCGAACCCCAGACCTCTCGAAAGGAGGAGTAGGAGCTCTACCGCTAATCTAGATGCCTTTTTACGTTTATGTTTGTTTTCACTAGTTATTTAATACGTTTTGTCTTTCTAGCTTAATAAATAAGCCGTAGCTTATTTACCATTTTTCCAGCTTATTTGTTAAACGTTTTTACTTATTTTCATTTTTCCTAGGACCTTTATAGGATTTGTGACTTTTCTAGCTAATTTTTATATTTTTCCTTTTATTTAATTATTCTCTAGGATTTATTTATTATACGTTTTTTATTAAATCAATAAAAAATAGAAAAAAGATTTTTAATTTTTAGGAAAAATAGTTTTTAGCTTTTTAATAAATATTTTGAGGTTTACATTAAGTTTTGGTTTTATAAACTTTAATTTTTTATTTTATATTATTTTAAGGTTTTTTATAAACTTTAAACATTTTTATAAAATTATTAAAAAAGGTTTAGGAACTTTAATTTGTGTTTTTCTTTTAGTTAGATTATTTTAAGATTTTAGAAATTTTTTAGAATTAATTTTAGAAACTTTTTATTTTTAGGAATATTTTAATATTATTTTATTAATTAAATTTCAAAGTTTTATTTTTATTTCTTTTCCATTTTTCCTAGGTTCCTTATCATTAATTAGGACTATTTCCATTTTTAGAATATTTTTATAGATTTTAGTTTTATTTTTATAATTATTTTAAGTTTAATTAGTTTTTAATCATTTTTAATCATTTTTAGAGTTTTAAAAATAGTTTTAATAGCTTTTAATTTTTAGAAAATTACTTTTTAGTCTTCTAATAATGTAAGTTAAGTAATTATTCAATAAAATCATATTTTAGACATTTGAATTAGTTATATTTAATTTTAGGGCTTTAATTAGCATTTAAAATTAAATATTTAATTAATAAAAGGTTTTAAAATATTTTTGTTGGATTTTTATCTTTGTTTATATTATTTAAGACTTGTTTTTAGCCTTTTTGATAATTTGTTTTTGGTCTTAGTATAAATTTTTAATTTGGGTAGTTTTTCACGACTTTACGTCTTTTACGTCGTAGTTTAATTTTAACGTAACCGTCTTTTCATCTTCTCATCCCCATTCTTCTCAATATTAATCTCAAATAATTACAAGTTAATTCACACACATATACCTCCTTGGGAAACGAACTTTCTCTCTCTTTTTAAGTGATTGGGTCATTACTTGTGGTTTTCCTAAATGACTCGTTAATACTTACCGCTATTTACGCTCTTTTCCTAAAGAGTAGTAAAACTCTACAATCATTTTTGGCGCCGCTGCCGGGGAGGTGTGTTGTGCTTTAATTTGGAAACTTTTGTTTTTGATATTATCCATAAATAGTATTTGTGTTAAGTGAAACTCCCTTAACACGTATTATCGGTTTTCTTGGTTTTTCTTGTACAAATATTATTAATATATTGTATTAAGTATCACAATCAATATACAATATCTCCAAAAGTGTGAAAACACAACCTTAATTGGGATTTGATCTCCTAATTATTGTATTTGAATCTCAAACAAAAAGAAAAGGCAAAAATAGATAAATACTTTCGTGAAGCTCGATTTTGAAAAATACAAACTATAAGGTGGGTATAAGGCGGGTATTATAAAATATACCCTAAGGAAAAAGGCTCTTAAGTGCTTCGCGCCGCCTCGTTTCCCCGCTTGCTTGTGAGTATTTTGAGATTGAAGGCTAATCGAGGGTTTTGCCGCCCAAAGTATTATTACGTATACTATATTTGCTTGGTTTTCTTTGTGATTAAACCCTCGTGAACAATTTGGTTTTCACCAAAGTTCTAAAGTCATTCGAAGGCGTTCACTCCACGTGATCGTTTTCATTCCTTTGAGGCTTCTTTAATCAAGAGTTTGATTCGAGGAGAGATTTTGTAGATTGTTGTCTACGAAGATACACCAAAATCCAAAAAAAATTAAATATCATCAAAAACACAAAAAAATTGAAAAATTCACAAAACAACCAAAAAGAATCTTCTTTGCTCACCTCCCATTCTTCGTGAAGTTTATGATCACTCGTAATCAAGCAAAACGAGCTCTTAAACGTCTTCAAAAGCAAGCAAATCAAGGATCGTTGATTGTTGAAGAACCTCCAATTGTTGAACCTATTGTAGAACAAGAAGTCGTCATGTCTAATCGTACTATGATGGAGTTGCTACAAGCACCCACCGAGGGTTTTGGAGAGGCCATTGTTATTCCCGCTATCCTTGCGGAGAATTTCGAGATTAAGACGGGTTTAATGTCGATGTTGCAAGCAAATAAGTTTAGAGGTCACGAGAAAGACAACCCGCATTACCATATTAGGAATTTCAACCGTCTCACCGCTACTAGCAAATTCAAGGATGTTCCACATGACGCCATTAAGATGATGTTGTTTCCATATTCGTTGGATGGACCCGCAAAAATTTGGCTCGAGAAAGAACCGCCAAATTCGATTTTGACATGGGCCGATCTCGTTTCTAAGTTTGTGAACAAGTTTTTTCCACCATCTAAAACAACACACTTAAAAAATGAGATTTCACGATTTGTGCAACGTAACAATGAAAGTTTTTCAATGGCATGGGAACGATTTAAAGAGATGTTACATGAATGTCCTCACCATGATTTTTCGGAATTGCATCAAGTGGATACTTTTTATAATGGGCTTAATGATCATGAACGAGATTATTTGAATGCCGCCACGGGTGGTAATTTTTTGTGCAAGACGACAAATGAGGCTTTACAAATCATTGAAAATCGATCTAAGGTTTATAGCCCTCGTAACACACCGAGTGTTGCCAATATGGGTTCGTCATCTTCGTCACAATCGTCTCGTAGCATTAACGCCTTACATGATGAAGCTAATGAGGAAAATCGGTTTTTTGATAGATTTGCTAATCTAATGTCCCATTGGAAGGCTCAAGAAGCTTCCAATTCCGCTTCGGTTAAAGCGGTTGCTAAGAGTTGTTTATCTTGTGGGGGAGCTCATGATCTTTCCGAGTGCATTACCGCGGATGGTAACACTTCGAGTGCTTATGTAGCAACGGGAACTTACAACCAAAACGGCCAAGGTTCCCGCCAAAATCAAGCTCCACCAAACCAAAATGTTAACAATTATCGAAACAACAACCAAGGTAATTACCAAGGCAACACACGCAATTACAACAAAGGGAATTATCAAAGTGGGAATGGACAAATCTCTAACCAAAATCAAAACCGTGATTTTCAAAACACTACACAAGGTTTTCAAAATGCTCACACGAAAAATTTGCAAGGAGAATTTTTGGATTATGCAAAAGCAAATGATGCTAAATTTGATAATATGCAACGTGAGATGATTAGCTTAAGATCCGAGTTGAAAAACGAGCTTAAAAATGAACTTGCTAATGAACTTAAAACTCATGCAAACAAAATGGAAGGAAATGTCCAACGTCTTCAACAAAACCAACAAAAGATGGAATTAGGACAACATGAGATTAAGCAAGAGTTATTAAAAGCGGATGCTAGGCAATCAAAATTTGAGGACCGAATGGCTAAGATGTTTGAAGCTATCATGTGTAAGCCCTCTTCTTCGGGTGGTCTTCCTAGTGATACCATTAACAACCCGAGGGGAGAATTGAAGGTTGTTGCTACACGAAGTGGTAAAACTTTCAAGGAACCAATCTCTCGTCCATGTACTTCTAAGGAGAAGGAAATCGAGAAAGAACCCGAGGTGATGGTCGAAAAAGAGCACATTACAATCCCACGAAGTACCGCTCAAACCACACCTACGGTTGAACCTATACCAATTGTGGAACCCGAGTTTCCAAGGCCGTTGCCTAATGACCAACCCACACCACCTTTACCCTACCCTTCGAGACGTAACAAAGAGAAAGCACAAGAAAGGAACAATTATCAATTTGAGCTATTTATGAAAATGTTTCGTGATTTGCATTTTAACATAAGTTTTGCCGATGCTTTAATCATGATGCCTCGATTCGCCGCAAACTTCAAAAGTATGCTCAACAACAAAGAAAAGTTACAACAAACGTCTAGTTGTTCATCGGTTTTTCTAAGCCGCATACCACAAAAAGTCGGTGATCCCGGTAAATTTTTGATTCCGTGTGCTATACAAGATATGGAGGAATGCTACGCCTTGGCCGATCTTGGTGCTAGTATTAATTTAATGCCTCTCGAGATTTTCAAATCGCTTTCACTTCCGGCTCTTACTCCTTCGAACATGTCCATCGAGATGGCCGATCATTCTACGATCATGGCATGTGGAGTAGCCGAGGACGTTTTCGTTAAAGTCGGAAAGTTTTACTATCCCGTTGACTTTATCGTTGTAGACATTCCCATCGATCGAAAAGTTCCTCTCATTTTGGGTCGTTCATTTTTGGATACATCAAGAGCACTTATCGATGTTCATGCTCGAAAAATCACCCTTCGTTTCAATGAAGAAGAACTTGTCATCAATGCAACACAAAACTCCAATCTTTCTCATGTCTATTCTATTGCAACTTTAAACCATGGTGACTCGACCAATGTAGTTTGCAAAGAATTTTCACCAAGAGTTTTAGGGAATGTCGCCAAAAACAATTTACCATTTCCTCCGCCGGTGGAGGTTATGAGTGCAAAACCTACAAAGAAGAAACCGTCAATACTTGAATCGAAAAATACTTCGCCTCATCTCGAACATTCATTCTTGAAAAGTGTTGATAAGTTGCCGGTTTCTACGGAAGATCTTTCGGATGATGAATATGTAGACCCCAATGGGGAGGTTTTCTTCGTCGATAAACGTTTTGAGAACTTGCCACCACCAAAACCAAAACGGTTTCAAAATGTGAGAATTTTTAGTGTGACTAACATCGTCTTAGAAACACCGAATATTTTCGACAAAATCAAAAAGGGTTTTCATAAGGAGGGTTTAAAAGATAACAAAGGAAAAGATCTTAAATGTGATTTAATCGATTTTTCTACAAATCTAACTCCGTCATCACACCGTGTTTTGAGTGCTACAAACTCGTCTACTCCTTTTGACGATGTTTTGTGTGGTTCTAGTATGGGGGAAGCCCCTTATGTTCCCTCATCCTTGTCCACCGAGGACGAGATTTTCGATCCCGGAATTTCTTATAAAGGGAAATCTCGGTCTTCCACCGATGCAATAAATGGAAACTATATCTATTTGCTTGGTGCGAGTCTACCTCGAGTAGCTCAAACGTTTGTCTTACCAATTGTCCCACCCTTCTACTTCTCATCTATTTTCTTCAAACTCTTTGAGTTTATGGCACATGTTGAAGTGGCGTTGAATTGTTTTTTCCATGAAAACGAGAACGCCATTTTCGACCCCGGTATTTTGCATCATTTAAGGACTTAGTCCTTTATACCGGTTGCTTTTTGGTCCTTGTTTATCATGTAAGCCCCATCAAAAATTGACCACACCATGATTTTCCCTAAAGGTTTACATTTTGAGGGGATCGAGTCGAGCTCATGACTCGGTAATCAAAAACGAGGTGCCTCGTGGGGGAGATCCCATGCTTATCTTTTATATTCACTAATAAGGGGACTTGTACCCTTCCAACTCGTTGTCTCGTGGTTGTTTGTGATTGTGTTATCTAGATCATCATCATCATCTACGATTGAAGACTCTCGTGTTCGTTTACGTGATCCTCCATCGTTCGTTTGAAGAAGTTTTTCACGAATCCATGACATATCCTTTATTGTTCTAACAATTATCTTTTAGCATAATTAATAAACGGCTTTAGATATATTGTTGATCACCCTTTCCATGCTAGATCCTAAGCATTCGACTCTTCGTCTCTAGTATGGGGGTGCTCCACCTTTAGACTCGAAACATTGAGGACAATGTTTACTTTTAGTATGGGGGGTGAATAGGTACTTGCTTTGCTACGCCCTCACGTTTTCCAACTTTCAATATTTTGTTTTGCTAATAAGGCTAAAAATGGCCAAATTTTAAAATTTTTCTTAGTTTTCATAAGTGTTTTTAAGACACGAATGTATATTTTCCGATGGGTAGAATAAGAGTTAATTTTTGACTTGATGGGCATTTGGAGCCATTTACATTCCTTAACCCGCTCAATTCAAGTTTTGCTAGACTTTTATATAGGGAGCTTTAAAACGCGAAAGTCTTAATTCATTCGAGTTAAGAACAAGAACGTTTCGCAAGTTCCTATAATTGATTCTAGAAAGTCACTTATTAAGGGAACTATAAAATGCATTCTCTAAACTTGAAAAAGTCCAAGAAAGTGAAAAATCCTATAGGTGGCTTGAAAACCCAAAACTTTGATTTGATATAGTCTTAATGAAAGCTAATCCAAAATTTGGCTTAATTTTGACTTGCATGGCTAAGTATTCACGAGTCTCTTTAATTAGAGGTCTTTATATAGTGAAGAACGAGAAATGATAGAGTTAGACAAGTGATCATGCTAAACGTAGAACATGAAAGTGTTCTTTCAAAAACTCATATGTTTTTAATTGTGGCTTTTTCTTCCCATGAGATCAATGCATTAGGAATAAAACATAATTGCAATAAGTAAGGTCGTACGATTTGAAAGGTTACTTAGCCTCTAGCGCAAGATCGTTTAAAAGTTGCTCGGGGTTGAATAGAGTTCATAGCCAAGGCATAACTTATTGAAGCGGGACGCGAAGATTGGCGATTATCCAAAAAGGCCCTAACAAGGCATGAGGAGCTCTATTTTTGCTAAAGATCCAAAGATGATGTGAAGTATCATTGTTCCAAAATCAATATGAAGGATCGAGACACACGACGAGAAGCAATTACTCCCCTAAAGAATGGAGAAAGTCTATCCAAAAAGACCCTAACAAGGTATGAGGATAAATATATCCAAGTCCGAAAAGGAGGCGGATCGTTGTATATCAAAATCCAAAGTAAAGATTGAAGAAAAATGATGAAGTCGTGGTCCAATATGAAGAATCTCTCAAAAACGTCAAGTGAAGAAATTCCAAAATATGATGAGAAGAACATAATTTCAAGAACGTCTTCCCAAGATTTGAAGTATGAAGTACATGCCAAATATCGGTCCGAGAAAGGTCTCAAATCGTGAAACGAGTTATGCCAAGATATGAACTTAAGGAGATACACGAGAAGCCGTTTTAAAATATTTTGTCCTTCGGCTAACTATTGATCAAATCGTGCTACTTTGCTTTCGGACTAATAACTACTCAAATAAGTCAATATGAATCACTTGTGATCCATGACAAATAGATAAAAAAATGCTAGTAACCCATTTCCTTTTATAATAACTAGGATTGCGGGGAGAAAAAGTATTACACAATTTGGACGTATGAGTAGTGTTAGCATTGTGACTTGTACCAACAATGATCTTGTTTTTGCACTTAGCATGGAATGTATGACAATCAAGGATGACGAAGTTTACTCTAAGGGACATTAACTTGTTTCTATTCTTTGACCCTAAAAGTCACCTTTTGGTGATGAAAATCATACATTATGTCTTTACACATTCTCGTAGTATGTTGCAAGTCTTGTACTTTTCAATAAAGGTTAATAAAATTGAACTTTGGTGATGCTTAGATACTTTATTCTAGCATTGCGTGAGGCACGGCAATGGCTTAGTATGGGGGAGTGATGAGATGGCATTTATACATGATCTCATCGTTCTTTTCGGGCTTTAAATGCATAAAAATGTCATAAAATACCATATATATGCTTGTGTTTGTTTACTTGTGTATTTTAGGTATGGATATCGTGAAAAAGACAAAAGATCACAAGATACAAGGAAAAACGGACACGAGAAACGAAGACGCACAATGAACCGGGCCCTAATCATGGAATTCTCATCAAATACCTTGAAGACTTGAAGACAAACAAGATTAATCCTCCATTAATGAAGAAATGACACTTAAAACCCTTGTATATTAATAATTACAAGTTTGGTCCCTTAAGTTTGTCAAAATTGCAAAAAGGTCCTTCAACTTTGAAGAAATGGCAAGATTAGTCCCTCAACAAAATCAATTTGTCAATTATGGTCCCTCATGAAGATTAAGAGACATTGAAGACCTTTGAAGATCAAGATTGTCCAAGAACAGCCCTTGAAATATTCAAAAATGTCAAAAATACTCCTTGATAACTTTATTCCAAAGTTTGGTGCCAAAAGTGACAATTGATGGAAGTTTTTAACAAAGGAGAAACGGATTTAGGGCTGAAAAACATTGTTTGCCAAAATTTCCAAAAGACAAGGACTTAAGTTGTCAAGTTGAAACATTCAAATAAAACTGGCGCCTAACACTTTCACTTCCCCCAAATACGGATCAAATGGAAGTTACTGTTCCCTTTTTCACCCCAGGTTCTATCTCACTTAAACTTGGGTAAAAATTCAATTCACCTTGCACATGTGTGATTCACACATGCAGAAACAAAACCCACACACAAAACTCTCCTCCCACTCACTGTAGACCCCACCCCCAAATTCCCTCTCAACCAATCACATCACACCTTGTCCTCCAAGTTTAGTGACGTGTCCCAAATCAACAACCATGATCTTTTGCTTCATCACAACGCCAAAAGGAACGGCTTAGATCAAATTTGGACAACTCATACCTCAAAATCGTCAAGGGCAAATTTGGGAATTTCTAGTGATTAGGGTTTTGATTTTAAGAGCCTAGAATGTTCATTAGACTAGTATAAAAGGAGACTCCAACCTGTGGATGTCCCTTGTTCTAGTTTTAAAGCTTTGCACATGTAATTCCTTTTTTATGAAATAAAAGTTTGGTTTTTGTTTTAAAACAAGTATAATTCCTTTTTAGGTTTATAAAAAGTTGTGTATTGTGTTGAAGCTTGATTCTGAGTTCCATTTGTCATTTGGTTAACTGATTTTGTTTTTCAAAATTTAGTTAAAGGTTTTGAAAATCTGAATTTTCTTGGTAAGGATTGTTTCAGGTTTTGATGTTAAGAGGTCTCATTTGTTAGTGAAATAGTGTTATCAAAACGTGTTAAGAAGGTTTAAAAGGTTTTGGAAGGTTTAAGAAAGAAGGAAAAAAAATCAGAAATATATATTATTGCTTGTTTTTGTGTGTTCTTCTTTTGTTTTGATTTAAGCAGGTTGAAAGAGTTGTTGAGTATTGATCTGCATGCACCCGGGTGCATAAGGAGGTGGATAATCATCCACTAGGGCTTTGGATGTAAAGCCCTAAGGTAAAACCCTTTTACCTTTGTGAAATTTCAGAAAAAGTGTGTTTCATATGATCTTGATTGATTTGGTGCTATTTGTTGGTTATAGCTGTTGGATTCAAGTTCTTTTGAGTTTGTTTGCATGTTAGATGATCATAGGATCAAGTTGATTAGGTTTTAGAGAGTGTTGTTTTGAAAATAGTGGAAACCTGAAATATAAAAGGGTGTTTGGATATGTGTTTTAGCAGGGTAAGTTGTCTTTGATTTTGATTAAAAAGGTGTTAACAAGTTTCAATAAGGTTAAGAAAGGTTGCTTGTTGGTAATAGGATAGATTAGAACAAGTTTTAAGCAAGTTAAAGTGATAAAATGGAAAAACATGGTTAGAAATCTGCATAGGCACTTTCTGCTTATTTTCATAAGAATTTGAGCTTGAATCTTGTGGAATCTGTTAAGTGTTAGGTTATTTGGTTTGTTGAAGTTGATTGTGTGCCATTGGGTGCTATTGTGTGCAAAATTTGGTCAGCTAAAACTAACTAGTGTGCATGTAATAAGCTTAAACAGTCCTTAGACCTTCATTTTTACATCAGAAACTTGAATTGGTTTGGGTGTGCTTTTCTTTGCTTATCTTTGCTTGCTAAGTGCTTAATCCTTGCTTGTATTGACTCCTTGTGCTTCAATAAGCACAAGGGTGCCCCCTCTTGTCCAAAATCACCACCAAATAAGCTCACAAGGCCAAGCTCCTCTTGGCTTTTGTAACTTGTGAAGAAATCAGCAAGAACAAGCAACTGCTTGTGTTCATTGTTAAAACTGCATACATTTTGGATCATCACGTGTTGAATCTGGCATAAAAAAAGAGTTGGGATTGGATTATAAGCTCATTAAGTATCAGTGTTGGATTGAAAAGAAAAAAAATAAAAAAGAAAAAAAGTGTAAAAAGGTCACCCGTAGCTGGACTCGAACCCCAGACCTCTCGAAAGGAGGAGTAGGAGCTCTATCGCTAATCAAGATGCCTTTTTACGTTTATGTTTGTTTTCACTAGTTATTTAATACGTTTTGTCTTTCTAGCTTAATAAATAAGCCGTAGCTTATTTACCATTTTTCCAGCTTATTTGTTAAACGTTTTTACTTATTTTCATTTTTCCTAGGACCTTTATAGGATTTGTGACTTTTCTAGCTAATTTTTATATTTTTCCTTTTATTTAATTATTCTCTAGGATTTATTTATTATACGTTTTTTTATTAAATCAATAAAAAATAGAAAAAAGATTTTTAATTCTTAGGAAAAATAGTTTTTAGCTTTTTAATAAATATTTTGAGGTTTACATTAAGTTTTGGTTTTATAAACTTTAATTTTTAATTTTATATTATTTTAAGGTTTTTTATAAACTTTAAACATTTTTATAAAATTATTAAAAAAGGTTTAGGAACTTTAATTTGTGTTTTTCTCTTAGTTATATTATTTTAAGATTTTAGAAATTTTTTAGAATTAATTTTAGAAACTTTTTATTTTTAGGAATATTTTAATATTATTTTATTAATTAAATTTCAAAGTTTTATTTTTATTTCTTTTCCATTTTTCCTAGGTTCCTTATCATTAGTTAGTACTATTTCCATTTTTAGAATATTTTTCTAGCTTTTAGTTTTATTTTTATAATTATTTTAAGTTTAATTAGTTTTTAATCATTTTTAATCATTTTTAGAGTTTTAAAAATAGTTTTAATAGCTTTTAATTTTTAGAAAATTACTTTTTAGTCTTCTGATAATATAAGTTAAGTAATTATTCAATAAAATCATATTTTAGACATTTGAATTAGTTATATTTAATTTTAGGGCTTTAATTAGCATTTAAAATTAAATATTTAATTAATAAAAGGTTTTAAAATATTTTTGTTGGATTTTTATCTTTGTTTATATTATTTAAGACTTGTTTTTAGCCTTTTTGATAATTTGTTTTTGGTCTTAGTATAAATTTTTAATTTGGGTAGTTTTTCACGACTTTACGTCTTTTACATCGTAGTTTAATTTTAACGTAACCGTCTTTTCATCTTATCATCCCCATTCTTCTCAATATTAATCTCAAATAATTACAAGTTAATTCACACACATATACCTCCTTGGGAAACGAACTTTCTCTCTCTTTTTAAGTGATTGGGTCATTACTTGTGGTTTTCCTAAATCACTCGTTAATACTTACCGCTATTTACGCTCTTTTCCTAAAGAGTAGTAAAACTCTACAATCACAACTCTTGGCTTCAAACCAACAACAACAACAAGTTAAAGCTGTTGCTACTCCTTGTGAAACATGCGGCGGTCCTCACTCATATACCGATTTTCCTTCGACTCAAGGAAATCTGGAAAATGTGTATGCAGCTTATGGTAATTATTCACCGGAAAATTACCAAGCTCGACCTCAAGGGGATAGAAATCTGCTGAGTTACCGATCCAACAATTACCTTTCACCCGGTTTTTCTCCTCAAAACCAAAACCCCGCCAACAACTACACTAGAAGCAACCAAATCCCACCAAGAGCTTCTAATCCTTATAACCCACCCGCCCAACAAAACCCACCCATTAACCCCGATGTTGAAGCCATTATGAAAACCCAAGGTGAGCAAAACAAGAATCTACAGAGCCAAATTATCAATCTTAAAGGAGATATCACAAAGCAAGGAAATGAGATAAGATCCGAGCTTCGAGATAATATTCAATCCTCCTTCAGCAATCAAACCAATGATTTGAAGCATATGCTTGCTAGTTTCTTGCCCGACGCTCAACCTTCTTCTTCAAGTTCTCTACCTTCAAACACCGTCACTAATCCGCGAGCTAATGTGAGTGCTATTACTACTCGTAGTGGAGTCACCATCATAGGACCACCAATCCCACCCCCATCATCTACACCTCCTCCACCACCATGTATCCCTACTCCTCCTACACCTAGTATCAGTGCACCATTACCGTCTCCGCCTCGTCATGACGATGTCTCTAGGAAGGACCCTTCAACATCTCAACCTTTTCCGACTACACCTTCACCTTCCACCTATAAAACCAATATTCCATACCCTTCTCGCATAGGCAAGACCAACGACCTAAGAAAGGAGGACTCTCAAGTGTCAAACTATATCAAGATGATTTCTCAAATCGGCTTCAGCATTAGTTTTCTTGAAGCACTTGTCCACATGCCCAAATTTGTTAAAGCATTTAAGGAATTGCTTAACAAGAAGGAGAAGCTGATTGAACTCGCCAACACACGCTTAAATGAAAACTGCTATGCAGTTATTCTTAAAGAACTTCCGGAAAAGGTTGGAGATCCCGGTCGTTTTGTGTTGCCTTGCGTGTTCAACAAAACTGAAGAATTTACTGCCCTTGCTGATCTCGGAGCTAGTATTAATCTTATGCCTTTGAGTGTTTGGAAAGCACTATCATTACCCGACCTCACTACAACAAAGATGACTCTTGAACTTGCAAATCGCACTCTCGCTTACCCTGTTGGTATAGCCGAAGACGTGTTCATTAAAGTTGGCGCATTTACTTTCCCGGTCGATTTCGTCGTAGTTGATTACGAAATGGACCCTCGTATTCCCTTAATACTTGGTCGGCCATTCTTGAGAACCGGACGTGCTTTAGTGGATGTTGCCGAAGGTGAGTTAATATTAAGAGTCGGGAATGACTCACAAATTTTCAAAATGGGGAAGCTTACAGGCAAATACTATGGACGAGAATAAGTGAATATGATTAATGTGCTCGATGACTTTACCGTCTATGACAATCCTCTATTTGATTCTTCCATCGATAATCCACTCTTTGACGATGATGTGGATGATTCTCGCTCCACTTTGGAACCTTCTCCCATTTATGATTCTCCACCGGTCTTCGATGCTTATGATGATGATGATTCTAGCTCAGATTCGGATGATTTTGATGATTGTACTTCTGAGTATCCCGAGATGCCCACTTTCGATGATTTTGATGAGGCCGATACTCTTTCGAGCGATTCTTCACATGATGAAGATCCTCCGCCATCACTCGATCCTACTTTGGATGATTACTCATTTGAGGAAGATTTCTCTGAATTTCTCAACACTTACTTCCCTCATGAGAGTGATGCTCCTCCTTATGACTTTGAAGATTATCGTCTTGATCCTACTTTGGATTTGAAGAACATTCTTTCAAAGGAGAAGAAACCGGTCGACACCAATATCCGTTGCACCTATGATTTGACACCTCTTTGTCCCCCTTCTGAGGACGAGGTTGTGCTTCTTTGCGGATCTTCTTCACACTCTGCTGAGCCTGAATGCTATTTTCCCTTAAAGGAAAAGGCGTTTGACCCCGGTATTGACATTCTACAGCCATCTCAGTATCCACCTGATGAAATAAAAGGAAAAATCTTTGGAATTATTGTAAATATGCTTGCACCTCACCATACTTGCTTCCACAGTGCCGCATCTTTGCTTAAGGGAACCTTGCCTACTCTTCTTTGGCTTGCCTTGTTCGCCTTAAGTTAGTGTTATTTGCTCGATGAAAACTACGTCTTTGATCCTGGTGGATATTTGTCATGCTTCGTCCGTTGATGATCAAGGTCGAGTCAGGCTAATGACTCGGTTAACAAAAATCAAGCGCTTCTTGGGAGGCAACCCATGCATCTATCTTTTCGCTTTCTTTATCATAAGTGTAGGGGAGACCCTTTGGTTTGCTATTTCCTCTCTTCACTTCTTAATCAGAGATTCGAGCTTCAAAGATCCACTCTTGATGATTCTTGACGACCCGTGATTCCGTGTTCTACATTTTCCCGGTTCTATCATAAACTCTTTTCGTTTCACTATTTTATATTTTCTCAATATTAAAATAGGAATCTCTTTAGTTGTCTTTTCCTTAGCGAGATTTAAACAACGTGCACAATGTCCTAAGTGTAGGGGAGTTTACTCCCACATGTTTAAACATTGAGGACAATGTTTATCTTAAGTGTAGGGGGGACTTCTATCGAAGTTAAGTGGTCTTTTCCTTGTATTTGTCCTCATTTTAACCGAAAAATCAATTTTTTGACATTTTTCAAAATTTTTGATCTATTTTGGCCTATTAGTTTTACCCTTTGCATAGTTATTTTCTTTCCTTATTAGAATAAATGTTTAATAAAGTGGTTTTAATTTTCAAACGTTGTGAATCTTTTGACTCAACCCGAGTTTACTTATCTAAGTTACTCTAGCTAGTATCCTTAACGTGTTTAAATCAAGTTTTGCTAGGCTTTTATATAGGGAGCTATAAAACGCGAAAGTCTTAACTCTCACGGGTTAAGAACAAGAACTTTTCGCAAGTTCCTATAATTGATCCTAGAGAGTCGTTTATCAAGGGAACTTTAAAATGCGATTTCTAAACTTGAAAAAGCCTAAGAATGTGCAAGATCCTATAGGCGACTCGAAAACCCAAAACTTTGATTTAATAGGCTAAGCATCCACGAGTCTCATTCTTTGAGATTTTAAACTGTGGAGAACGGGAGATGATAGAGCCAATTATAAGTCCGGTGTTCGTTCGTGAATTTATGTGAGTTAATTATGAGCCTATTCTCCCATCGCTTGCAAAATAATTTATCTGCTAATAAATAAGGTTGTACGATTTGAAAAGTTACTTAGCTTCTAGCCTAAGATCGTTTAAAAGTTGCTCGGTATGGATTAGAGTTCATAGCCAAGGCATAAATTATTGAAGCGGGATGCAAAGATTGGCGAGTCCGAAAAGGCCCTAACAAGGCATGAGGGGCTATATTTTGTTGCTAAAGATCCAAAGTGATGTGAAGAATCATTTATCAAAAATCAATATGAAGGATCGAGACACACGACGTAAAGCAAAAACTCCCCAAAAGTCATGGAGAAGTGTATCCGAAAAGACCCTAACAAGGTATGAGGATAAATAGATCCAAGTCATAAAAGGAGGCAGATCGTTGTATATCAAAATCCAAAATAAAGATTGGAGAAAAATGAAGAAGTCGTGGTCCAAGTATAAATCTCTCAAAACTTCAAGTGAAGAAATTCCATTATGAAGAGAAGACCATAATTTCATGAACGTCTCTCAAGGTTTGAAGTATGAAGTCGCTGCCAAATATCGCTCTGAGAAAGGTCTCAAATCGCGAAGCGAGTTATGCCAAGATATGAACTTTATGAGGTCCCGAGAAGCAGTTTTAAAAGATTTTGTCCTTTAGCTAACTATTGATTAAATCGTTCACTTTATTTTCAGACTTAATAACTATCGAAATAAGTCAACAATGCATCCTCGTGATCATTCAAGACAACAATAAAATATAAGAGATACCCCTAGGAATAAGGGAGTCTAAGTGAATAATTGGCCTACATAAGTTCGTGTTAGTTTACTAACTTATAATAACAATGATCTCGTTTTTAAGCTTGATTTGGAGAAAGTGAAAACTTGAGGATGATGATTATTCATGACATTTCCAAAACCCAAGGTGTGCTTTTTGATTCCTTTACTTTTAATGTTTATAATTCTCTATCTCTTTAATAATGGCCAACGTGGATTGATTATGATGAAAAATGTAAACGTGCATTATAACTAATGCATTGCATGAGGACATTACAATGGTCAAGTGTAGGGGATTTGATATGTGTGAAAACACACATCTTTTCTACCACTTAATTACAATAATAACCGGACCAAAACATGTATTTTATGTCTTTTACGTCGGAATTATGCGTGGTTTGTGTTTTTGTTGTGATTTAGGACGAAAAGGTGAAAAGTGGAGAAAACACGGGAATTCACGGGCATTTACGAACTTTTATTGAAGAAAAAGATGAAAGACGAAGTCAAGAAGTCAAGAGCGTAAAAAGAACGGAAGTCCAAGACCAATTCTGAAGATTTATCGATGAAAAAGTCAAAAGGCGGAAGTTTACTTAAAGCCGAGGAACTCAAGTCTTATTTATCGAAGAATTAAAAGACGAGTCCAAAGAAATCCCGAGCCAAAAGTCATCAAATTCCAAGATTAAAAAAAAAATAAAGAAGGAAGGACTTAAGGGCGCAATTAAGAAGAAAGGAAGGAGGGGAGGAAGCTTCCTCTAACCATCCTCCTAATCACCTATATATACCTCTCATTTTCATTTCATTAAGTTTTGTTGGATAGCTTGACAAACTATCTCTTCCACTTTTATTTACTTGCACCTTTAATTACTTGCACATTTAAATACATGTTTTGCACCTTAATTACCTTTTAATTTCAAGTAAGTGTTTTTTTAATTACTCGCACCTTTACTTTATCTTGTTGATCTCATTCTACCTTTCTCTAATCTTTGATTTAAATGCTTTTTATCTTGTTAACTTGTTTAAAGATTTGATTTTTATGCTTTTGATTGTTTTAAATCATTTATTTTCATAGCTTATTTTGTTTATTTTCAAGTTTATAAAGTTTTTATAAAAGTTATTTTTATATAAAAGTTGTTTTTAGTAAAGCTTATCTTTTTCGTGTCTTTAAAGTTGTTAACTTTCAGTGTAGTATCTTATTTTCACACGGTTTACCTTAAGTTTTTCGTCTTGTGCTTATTAGAATCATAGCTTATTGTTCTAGCTTAATTTGTGTACTTTTCGTCGTATTCCGATCTTAAGATCGGAAAAGGGTTTGAATATTCCGACCATAGCTTCTTTGCTTGGTCGGAAAAGGGTTATAACATTCCGATTGGTGGAGACTATGGTATTCCGATCTGCGAGTGTTTAAGTATTCCGATCAGGGGTTTGTGACAGGATTCTGATCCGAATCCATTTCTAAACATTCCGATCGAGGTGCATGTTGGATATTCCGATCGTGTAAGGTGACATATTCCGATCAGTTGTTTCCGATCAGCATTCCGACCAGACCTCTTCCATATTCCGATCAAGGTAAGTTTACATTCCGACCAGGTAGGTTTGTGGTATTCCGATTGGATAAGTGACAGCATTCCGATTTGGATCCGACCAACATTCCGATCTAAGGTAATTGTGAACTGATCGGAATATATTCCGATTGGGTTGTTTTTCTTTATACTTTGTCTTGTTTAATTTCTACGTCATCATTTTGATACTTGTCTAACTTTAATTCTGTCAAGTTAATTAATTTACTTTCCGTCACGTTTTTAAATTTCGCACCCTTTTGTTTAATTAGATTTAGATTTAATTTCACGCCACTTTACTTTCAACGACATTTACTTTTAAGTCTTCGCACATTTAAATTTAAAACCAACCAAAAATATTTGTTTCCACCAAAATAAAACTGAGTCACACATTAAACACAAGTTTTTCAATTCGAAGAGATTGGTACAATGATAATTTTTAACCTGAGTAAAAGCAAGTTATTAAACAACCCAAAAGAACCAAAAGCAACCACAAAGGATGCCTTTAACCTTGAAAAATCAGTTAACCCAAACACCCCTTTGGAATCTGATCTCTCAATTTTCCAAAGGATTGTTGTGATTTAACCTTCAATCCAAGATCAAAACAACCTAGCAACAATATTCCAACCCTCAGAAACACAAATCCACCACAAATACACAGATCCACAAACAAATATGCAAAAATCACCAAAAATCATACAAAATCAGAAAGATGAAAAAGGATTAGAGATTCAAACCTCCAAGATGTACATCCACACCTTGGATTGTTTGAGCTTAGGTGCTAGCAAAACAAGCACCAACTTCCTTGTACCTGCTAAGAACAACAAACAGCAAAGATGAACAATAACTATGAAATCTGATTTTTTGAAAACAATATTTTTAATCCTTAAAACCTTTTCTCAAAAACCAACAAATAATAAATTGGAACTTAGATCTTAGCTATTCAGATACCAAACTTTTATAAATAACACAAGAGAATTAAAGATTTTCAGAAATTCAAATTTTATTTCATAAAAAGGGATTACAAAGAAGATAGATAAAATCTGGAACAAAAGCTCTCTCATATGTTGAGGAGTCTTTATATAGACGAATACAAGGCAGAAATAAGCAAAACCCTAGACTATGAAATCCCTAAGATGCCCTTGAAATCTTCTAGACGAATTTTGTTGTTGAGCTGTCCAAATGAATCAGAGACGTTCATTTTAGCTTTGGGGCCAAGCAATGAGTATTAGCTGTTGATTTGGCCACGTGGCTTTACTTTGAGAGGATGGTGTCACATGATTGGGTAACGGGTTGAATGGTGGGGGCCATTGGTGAGTGGGATTGAGTGTTTTTGGTGTGAGATGGGTTTTTGAGCGTGTGAATCAAATGTGGGACTAGGTAATTGAAATTAACCATTTGTTTTAAGTGGAGGTAATTCTGGGTTCATGTGGGTAAACAGTGGTAAGTTTGATCCGAAAAAGAGGGTAGTAACTTGTTTGGCGTGTGTTTATTTGGTTTGAAGTTTGGGAAATGACAATAAGAGTACTTGTCATTTGGGAAAGTAGATAAAACATGTTTTTCAGCTTGAAACTTAGTTTACCTTTGTTATTAAAGTTTACAAATTCCTACTTTGGCCACAAAACTTTTCAACAAGGGTTTCAAGGGTTGTTTTTGCCATTTTTGCATAGTTTGAGGACTGATCTTGGACATTTCTCATCTTTGATGGTCTTCAATGTATCTTTTGACTTCATGAGGGACCATTATTGACAATTTAGAATTGTTAAGGGACTAAACTTGCCAAATCTTCAAAGTTGAAGGACCTTTTTGTAATTTTGTCAAACTTAAGGGACCAAACTTGTAATTATGAATATACAACGGTATTAAGTGTCATTTCTTCATAAATGAGGGATCGATCTTGTACATCTTCAAGTCTTCAAGGGTTTTTCTTTGAGAAATCCATAACTAGGGCCCGGTTCTTTGTACGACTTCGTTTCTCGTGTTTGTTATTCCTTGTTTCTTGTGATCTTTTGTCTTTTTCATGATATCCATACCTAAAACACACAAGTAAACAAATACAAGCATATATATATGGTATATTTATGACATTTTATGCATTTAAAGCCCGAAAAGAACGATGAGATCATGTATAAATGCCATCTCATCACTCCCCCATACTAAGCCATTGCCGTGTTCTCACGCAATGCTAGAATAAAGTATCTAAGCATCACAAAAATTCAAATTTTTTAACCTTTTTGAAAAGTAAAAGACTTACAACAATACTACGAAGATGTGTAAAGACATAATGTATGATTTTCATCACGTGTGTGACTTTTAAGGTCAATGAATAGAAACAAGTAAATGTCCCATAGAGTAAATTTCGTCATCCTTAATTGTCATACATTCCATGCTAAGTGCAAAAACGAGATCATTGTTGGTACAAGTCACAATGCTAACACTACTCATACGTTCAAATTGTGTAATACTTTTTCTCCCCGCAATCCTAGTTATTATGAAAGGAAATGGTGTCTAGAATTTTTTAACTATTTGTCATGGATCACAAGTGATTCATATTGACTTATTTGAGTATTTATTAGTCCGAAAGTAAAGTAGCACGATTTAATCGATAGTTAACCGAAGGACAAAATCTTTTAAAATGGCTTCTCGCGTGTCTCCTTAAGTTCATATCTTGACATAACTCGTTTCACGATTTGAGACCTTTCTCGGACCGATATTTGGCATGTACTTCATACTTCAAATCTTGGAAGACGTTCTTGAAATTATGGTCTTCTCTTCATATTTTGGAATTTCTTCACTTGACGTTTTTGAGAGATTCTTTATACTTGGACCACGACTTCATCATTTTTCTTCAATCTTTATTTTGGATTTTGATATATAATGATCCGCCTCCTTTTCGGACTTGGATATATTTATCCTCATACCTTGTAAGGGTCTTTTTGGATAGACTTTCTTTATGATCTTTAGGGGAGTAATTGTTTTTCGTCGTGTGTCTCGATCCTTCATATTGATTTAGGAATAATGATACTTCACATCATCTTGGATCTTTAGCAACAAAACAGAGCTCCTCATGCCTTGTTAGGGCCTTTTTGGATCTTCACCAATCTTCGCATCCCGATTCAATAAGTTATGCCTTGGCTATGAACTCTATTCAACCCGAGAAACTTTTAAACGATATTGTGCTAGAAGCTAAGTAAACTTTCAAATCATACGACCTTACTTATTGCAATTATTTTTATTCCTAATGCATTGATCTTATGGGAGAAAAAGCCACAATTAAAAACATATGAGTTTTGAAAGAACATTTTCATGTTCTACGTTTAGAATGATCAGTTGTCTAACTCTATCATTTCTTGTTCTTCACTATTTAAAGACCTCTAATTAAAGAGACTCATGAATACTTAGCCATGCAAGTCAAAATTAAGCCAAATTTGGATTAGCTTTCATTAAGACTATATCAAATCAAAGTTTTGGGTTTTCAAGCCACCTATAGGATCATGCACTTTCTTGGACTTTCTCAAGTTTAGAGAATGCATTTTATAGTTCCCTTGATAAGTGACTTTCTAGGATCAATTATAGGAACTTGCGAAAAGTTCTTGTTCTTAACCCGAATGAGCTAAGACTTCGCGTTTTAAAGTTCCCTACATAAAAGTCTAGCAAAACTTGAATTGAGCGGGTTAAGGAATGTAAAGGGCTCCAAATGGCCATCAAGTCAAAAATTAGTTCTTATTCTACCCATCGGAAAATATACATTCGTGTCTTAAAAACACTTATTAAAACTAAGGAAATTTTTTTAAATTTGGCCATTTTTAGCCTTATTAGCAACAAAACAAAACAAAACGTTGAAAGTTGGAAAACGTGAGGGCGTAGCAAAGCAAGTATCTATTCACCATCCCATACTAAAATTAAACATTGTCCTCAATGTTTTGAGTCTAAAGGTGGAGCACCCCCATACTAGAGACGAAGAATCGAATGCTTAGGATCTAGCATGGAAAGGGTGATCAACAATATCTAAACCCGTTTATTAATTATGCTAAAAGATAATTGTTAGAACAATAAAGGATATGTCATGGATTCGTGAAAAAATTCTTCATGCAAACGATCGAGGCTCACGTAAACGAACACGAGAGTCTTCAATCGTAGCGTTGATGATGATCTAGATAACACATTAACAAACAACAACGAGACAACGAGTTGGAAGGGCACAAATCCCCTCTCATTATTTTATTAGAAAGAATAAAAAGGATAAGCATGGGATCTCCACCACGAGGCACCTCGTTTTTTATTACCGAGTCATGAGCTCGACTCGATCCCCTCAAAATGTGAACATTTAGGGAAAATCATGGTATGGTCAATTTTTGATGGGGATTACATGATAACAAGGCCCAAAAAGCAACCGGTATTAAGGACTAAGTCCTTTAATGATGCAAAATACCGGGATCGAAGATGGCGTCTTCGTTTTCATTGGATAAACAAATCAACGCCACTTCAACACGTGCCATAAACTCAAAGAGTTTGAAGAAAAGAGATGAGAAGTAGAAGGGTGGGACAATTGGTAAGACAAACTTTTGAGCTACTCGAGGTAGACTCACACCAAGCAAATAGATATAGTTTCCATTTATTGCATCCGTGGAAGACCGAGATTTCCCTTTACATGAAATTCCGGGATCGAATATCTCATCCTCGGTGGACAAGGATGAGGGAACATAAGGGGCTTCCCCCATACTAAAACCACACAAAGCATCGTCAAAAGGAGTAGACGAGCTTGTAGCACTCAAATCACGTGGTGATGACGGAGTTAGATTTGTAGAAAAATCTTTTAAATCAATTTTAAAATCTTTTCCTTTTTTATCTTTTAAACTCTCCTTATGAAAACCCTTTTTGATTATGTCAAAAACATTAGGTGTTTCTAAGATGATGTTAGTCACACTAAAAATTTTCACATTTGAAAACCTTTTTGGTGGTGGTAAGTTCTCAAAACGTTTGTCAACAAAGAAAACCTCCCCATCGGGGTCAACATATTCGTCATCCGAAAGATCTTCCATAGAAACCGGCAACTTATCAACACTTTTCAAGAATGAATGTTCGAGGTGAGGCGAAGGATTTTTTGATTCAAGTATTGACGGTTTCTTCTTTGTAGGTTTAACACTCATAACCTCCACCGGCGGAGGAAATGGTAAATCGTTCTTGTTGACACTTCCTAAAACTCTTGGTGAAAATTCTTTGCAAACGACATTGGTTGAATCACCATGGTTTAAAGTAGAAATAGAATATACATGAGAAAGCTTGGAGTTTTGTGTTACGTTGATGACAAGTTCTTCCTCATTGAAATGAAGGGTGATTTTTCTTGCATGAACATCAATAAGTGCTCTCGATGTATCCAAAAATGAACGACCCAAAATGAGAGGAACTTTTGGATCGATAGAAATGTCTACAACGATAAAGTCCACGGGATAGTAGAACTTTCCAACTTTGACGAAGATGTCCTCGGCTACTCCACATGCTAAAATCGTAGAATGATCAGCCATCTCGATAGACATGTTCGAAGGAGTAAGAGCCGGAAGCGAAAGCGATTTGAAAATCTCAAGAGGCATTAAATTAATACTAGAACCTAGATCGGCCAAGGCGTAGCATTCCTCCATATCTTGTATTGCACACGGAAACAAAAATTTACCGGGGTCACCGACTTTTTGTGGTATGCGTCTAAGAAAAACCGCTGAACAACTAGACGATTGTTGTAACTTCTCTTTGTTGTTTAGCATACTTTAGAAGTTTGCGGCGAATCGAGGCATCATGATTAAAGCATCGGCAAAACTTATGTTAAAATGTATATCACGAAACATTTTCATAAATAGCTCAAATTGATAATGTGACAACCCTAGGTTTTGGATTTGTCACTTGGTCTTACTTTTAGGTTATTTTATGTGTGCTTACTTGAATTGTGTGATTACGTGTTTGTTTTGTGTGATTGAGGTTGGTGTGGTTACCATTTATGAGTATAGAAGTACTCATAAGTAAATTGAGGAACGGTTATTTCATGTTCATAAGCTCACAATTAGTGACTATTAAATGAAATGGTGTTATTTTGGTGTTTACGTATACGTATAAGTATTATAGTAATAATGTATTTTTTTAGGATTTACGGTTTAGCATTTAGAGGTCTCGAATGAGGTGATTAGTCATATGAATATTTTTCGGGATGGTTTTAGGTCATTTAGGACTTAATTATAAAGTTTATTTCAAAATTTGAGATTTTTTTAAAATTGTATATTTTACGACTTTTATGGTAAAACGCGTAAATTTGACTAGTTTTACGGTTTTGAGGTTTTGGGAGTTTTAGGAGCTGAAATAAATTAAGGTAAATTAAGGTTATATTAATAAGATATTAATTAACAATAAAAAGAAAAAAAATAAAGAAAAAAACGAATTTAAGGGGGTTAGGTCGGTTTGGAAAAGAAAAAAAAAGGGGAAAAGAGGAGAAAAAGGAAAGTGGGCTTATTCTTGGACTAGGATTTTATGTACACCTTATATATTGTTTTAATAACAATCAAATTCATTATTATTCCCTGGAGATATTAAAAAATTCGTGGGTTACATAGAAGGGTTTTAGGGTTCTTCATAATTTTGGGGGTTTTCATAAATCAAAGGTAAAGTCTTTAATCCCTTTTTAATTTAATTGTTTTTATGTTTTTATAATCATCTTATGATGGATTTAGGTTAGGGTTTAATTTAAGAACAGTAAATTAATGTTATAATAATGAGTTCATAATGATTATATAAATTAGGGCTTGTAATTAGAGGGATTAGGGTTAATTAATGAGGTTGATTTTGTTAAACCCGTTGTTAAACCCGTTTTTAAAAACTGGGCAGAATTCAGGTCAATTGTTTTGAACATATCGTGAGTTCTAGGAACATTAAAGATGCGATCCAAGTATCCCTGAAAAGTTAATTGAAGTGGCTTTCTAATGCAAGAAACTAGAACTAAATTGGAGGTAGGGAAATGGGTCAAAAACAGGTTACAACAGTCGGAGGTCAATACAGTTTTGAAGTCAGCCTGTTTCTTTTTAAGTTTTGGGTTGTTTGGGGTACTTATGGTTGCATTGGGATCTTCTCACGAACACGAGAGATGGTTTATATATTGTAGCAAGTATCTGCACTTGGCTAAGGTTGTGGTTTAGGGTAAGACCCTCTAATGGTAACAAACTTTTCATACGTTTAAAATCAGTAAATTCTGGATAGGTAGCAATATATACACATATAACGGGGCCTTAACAGTAGCTTTAAGGTTAGGGCAAGTGGGAGGTGTTAGTAAACATATGTAAGGGTATGAATATTCTATTTACAGAAACCATGGGTATGTTTAAGTGGACGTTTGACTTAATGTTTTGAGACTTAAAAACTGGGACTGTTTTGTGTAAAATATGAACGGGATAGTTATTAAACTTAATCAAGTTAAAGACTTGTTAGGGAAGGGTAATGGGATGGTTAGAGCTTATCAATGAGGTTTTTTATATGGGAATAGACTATATGTCCATCATAGGTTGATGAGCCATCTTAGTGATAGGTTCGTGTATTGATTTCGTGTTTTTGGTTTGTTAGCTTGTTGCTAGTGCGAGGACTTGTGAAGAAGCTATCAGGTGAGTTTCATAGTCCCATGTTTACTATTGATTTTGACTTCCAGATGGGATGGAAGAGACACTGTGTTGAGTTATTTATAAATTGATGCTGTGAATGTTTTTATGGTTTTGTGATGGACTTGTGTGTGCACTTATGTGATTAACTGCTATGTGATTCTTGATTGTGTATGATTTGGATCGGGGGACACGTGCCGTCTCACTTATTATGGTTTGACAAGGTAGTGGCCTTGTGGTTTGACAAGGTAGTGGCCTTGTGGTTTGACAAGGTAGTGGCCTTGTGGTTTGCCAAGGTAGTGGCCTTGGGATAGGTACATAGTGTGATCATCTATGGTACCATGATGTTGTTTGGCAAGGTAGGAGCCTTGGATTGGTTTGGTATGATTAATCTTGATTTGTAGTTGTTAATGCATATTTGTAACACATTGTCCATATGTTCTTTTGTTGATGTTTGTTATTCACAGCTTGTAACTGATTTAGCGTTGGAGTCTAAACCTATGACTCTCACCAACTTTATGTTGACGTGTTTTAGTGTCTCTTTCAGGTAATGCTATGGGTAGGAATGAGAACTTAAGTGGCTAGGACTTGGAGAGAGTAGGAATGCATATAGAAGGATATCCCCGTTTCCTTCTTAGTTTTGTTTGTTTTTTCATTTTAATATGTGATACTGTGGCACACGTATATTTGTTTTGATTATGTTACTTGTTTGTATTGTGTAAGAGGTAGGACTGTTACCTACTTACCCAGACACCTGCATTTGATGACACATTGTCATGACTTTTGTGTCACCATTTTATGACATTTCTTATTTCATATAGTTATCTCTATATACACGCCATGTTGTGATGATATCCATACGTCGCGCCCCATATTCCGCCATGGTGAGGTGTGACAGAATGGTATTAGAGACAATGGTTATAGAGAATTAGGTTGCCTAGTCGCGTAGCCTAGTCTATATCTTAAGGGTCCCTGCATATAGGCGTCATAGGAGTATGTGTGCATTTTATAGTAATTGATGTGTTTGAATGTTATTTTCGTAGTATTTGTTAGGTTATGAACTACTATGGTTCATACTTAGCTACATGTTATTTTCTTTTCGAGTTTTGAATAGTGCGGGTTGAACTATAGTCGTATACGCTAGTCATTGTTGGATTTCGTTTGATTATATTTTCATGTTCTTTATACATTTTGAATTTCGTCTACGCTGGTTCAGCTGGATTACGAGTTTATGTGTTTCATGCATTTGCTACGTTATTTTGATAGATGGAATTTTGGACCTTATGTTATGTTGTGGATTATGTGCTTATATGAGTTGTAGGATTTATGTGATTATTTGAGTTGGTAGACTGATGTGTTATGTGTAGTATTAATTCTTATAAGTGTCATCATAGGAGGGAGTGCATTGGTGAAAGGGGACTTATATAAGTATGGTGGCCAACATAGTTATACAAGTACCACAACATCAATGGATTCCTAAGTATGGTTGCATGAAAGAGGGTTAATACATGCTTGTATAGTATAGGTTGGATGGATTTGAGTGTATGTACACCTATGCCTATATATGTAAAATTATTTTCTACTTATCGGATGTATTCTTGGGATGGTTGCTAGCTCGTTTCTATTTGAGATGTTCAACTTCTATAGTAGCGCATTGATCGAGTCCTCATTTCACGTGTTTGTTTGTGCGGTACTTTTGGTGTGAAGGCCATTGAGATGGTGGAGATTTTTTTTATTTGGATAACAATATCTTTTGTTTTGAGTCTTACATGGTAAAAAAATAGAATTTGCAAATAGTTAAATAGTTGTTGGTAGTCAGTGAAAAATAAGGTTAAAGTGTCGGAAACGTGGTTAAAAAAAATATATATATATAGTAATTAAGATCCATCAATGATGTTATGGTTTGTGTTAAGAATTTAGGGATAATTAATGATGTTTAGAGGGTTGGTGTATAAAGGCGTAAAACAATCTGATTTTTAGGGCTGTCTTGTGTTGATTGTTCCGGGCAGTAGGTAGCACCTTTGGTCGAGTTTCGTTTTTTAAAATTAAGTTCATAGATTCTAGTTTTCAAAAATGTAAGGTTGGTCGAAAATGGAGTTCGGGAAGGTCGTCAAACAATTTTTACAAAAACAGTATGCTGTTCAGGAATAAATTTGGATTTCAAGAATTTGAGTCAAAACCTAACCAAACGAATGAGATAGTCAAAGATTTTTAATTTGGGAAATCTTTATAATGTATATAAAAGTGCTGGAGGTTTTCAATAAAAGTTCTGGTGTTTAGGTCGGGCTTTTGGTGACAAACATTTAGCATGTACAGAAAATCAGTTTTGGGGAAAACGACTTTTGGCGTAGGGACTAAACAAAAGGGTTAAACGTGTAAGTTGAAAGTAAAATTTGTTTTTGGAGTTCTTAGATCATATAAAAACATAAATTCAGTAGGATGGTAGTCAAGTGTGGTGTTAAGTTCAGTTCATGTGGTCGTAATACGTTTCGGTTGTCGTTGGGTGCTTCTTGTGTCATTGGTCCGTTTCCATGGTTCGTTTGGATTCGATACATGTTTATGTTTGAGTATCTTTTGGAGTCTCATGGTTTTGGTTCATATTTTTAAATTTGTTCATGTAAACTTCCGTTAGTCGTCCATGGGTTTGATCTGTTATCTGAAGTTGGGGGTCCTAAAATTTGTCGTGAACTTTATTCATTGGGAGCGTTCTTGTAGTCATATGGATGATCCAGTTACGTTCTTATGATAGAGATGAGTTGGGATAGAATTTGAGAGTTCTTTATACCTTAGAATACATGGTCATATTTTGAAGAGTTCTGATTTATGGCATTTATGAGTAAGACTGAAATCAGGGTGACGGTTTTAAACCCGTCGAGTTATGTGACGGATCCTAACTTGGTTTCAAGACAGTTCTTGTTTGATGAGTTGCGAGATTTAGTTAGGTTGGTTACATAACTTTATGGTTTTAATAAGTTTCCTCGCAGACGGTTAAGGCTCATGTGTTGTTGGTTGAGATTATTTTGGTATAAACTGAGTTCACGTTTGAACGTGGAGGTTTTATCAAGGATATGTATCCTCGTTTGGTTGCTGAGAGTAAGTTTGAGTTTGGGAGTAAATCTCGGGACGAGATTCCTATTAGGAGGGAGTGATGTGACAACCCTAGGTTTTGGATTTGTCACTTGGTCTTACTTTTAGGTTATTTTATGTGTGCTTACTTGAATTGTGTGATTACGTGTTTGTTTTGTGTGATTGAGGTTGGTGTGGTTACCATTTATGAGCATAGAAGTACTCATATGTAAATTGAGGAACGGTTATTTCATGTTCATGAGCTCACAATTAGTGACTATGAAATGAAATGGTGTTATTTTGGTGTTTACGTATAAGTATTATAGTAATAGTGTATTTTTTTAGGATTTACGGTTTAGCATTTAGATGTTTCGAATGAGGTAATTAGTCATATGAATATTTTTCGGGATGGTTTTAGGTCAATTAGGACTTAATTATAAAGTCTATTTCAAAATATGAGATTTTTTTAAAAGTGTATATTTTACGACTTTTACGGTAAAACGCGTAAATTTGACTAGTTTTACGGTTTTGAGGTTTTGGGAGTTTTAGGAGCTGAAATAAATTAAGGTAAATTAAGGTAATATTAATAAGATATTAATTAACAATAAAAAGAAAAAAAATAAAGAAAAAACGAATTTAAGGGGGTTAGGTCGGTTTGGAAAAGAAAAAAAAGGGAAAAGATGAGAAAAAGGAAAGTGGGCTTATTCTTGGACTAGGATTTTATGTACACCCTATATATTATTTTAATTACAATCAAATTCATTATTATTCCCTGGAGATATTTAAAAAACGTGGGTTACATAGAAGGGTTTTAGGGTTCTTCATAATTTTGGGGGTTTTCATAAATCAAAGGTAAAGTCTTTAATCCCTTTTTAATTTAATTGTTTTTATGTTTTTATGTTTTTATAATCATCTTTTTATGGATTTAGGTTAGGGTTTAATTTAAGAACAGTAAATTAATGTTATAATAATGAGTTCATAATGATTATATAAATTAGGGCTTGTAACTAGAGGGATTAGGGTTAATTAATGAGGCTGATTTTGTTAAACCCGTTTTTAAAAACTGGGCAGAATTTTGAGTCAATTGTTTTGATCATATCGGGAGTTATAGGAACATTCAAGATGCGATCCAAGTATCCCTGTAAAAGGTAATTGAAGTGGCTTTCTAATGCAAGAAACTAGAACTAAATTGGAGGTAGGGAAGTGGGTCAAAAACAGGTTACAACAGTCGGAGGTCAATACAGTTTTGAAGTCAGTCTGTTTCTTTTTAAGTTTTGGGTTGTTTGGGGTACTTAGGGTTGCATTGGGATCTTCTAACGAACATGAGAGATGGTTTATATATTGTAGCAAATATCTGCACTTGGGCTAAGGTTGTGGTTTAGGGTAAGACCCTCTAATGGTAACAAACTTTTCATATGTTTAAAATCAGTAAATTCTGGATAGGTAGCAATATATACACATATATCGGGGCCTTAACAGTAGCTTTAAGGTTAGGGCCAGTGGGAGGTGTTAGTCAACATATGTAAGGGTATGAATATTCTATTTACAGAAACCATGGGTATGTTTAAGTGGACGTTTGACTTAAAGTTTTGAGACTTAAAAACTGGGACTATTTTGTGTAAAATATGAACGGGATAGTTATTAAACTTAATCAAGTTAAAGACTTTTTAGGGAAGGGTAATGGGATGGTTTGAGCTTATCAATGAGGTCATTATATGGGAATAGACTAGATGTCCATCATAGGTTGATGAGCCATCTTAGTGATAGGTTCGTGTATTGATTTCGTGTTTTTGGTTTGTTAGCTTGTTGCTAGTGCGAGGACTTGTGAAGAAGCTATCAGGTGAGTTTCATAGTCCCATGTTTACTATTGATTTTGACTTCCAGATGGGATGGAAGAGACACTGTGTTGAGTTATTTATAAATTGATGTTGTGAATGTTTTTATGGTTTTGTGATGGACTTGTGTGTGCACTTATGTGATTAACTGCTATGTGATTCTTGATTGTCTATGATTTGGATCGGGGGACACGTGCCATCTCAGTTATTGTGGTTTGGCAAGGTAGTGGCCTTGTGGATTGACAAGGTAGTGGCCTTGTGGTTTGACAAGGTAGTGGCCTTGTTGTTTGCCAAGGTAGTGGCCTTGGGATAGGTACATAGTGTGATCATCTATGGTACCATGATGTTGTTTGGCAAGGTAGGAGCCTTGGATTGGTTTGGTATGATTAATCTTGATTGGTAGTTGTTAATGAATATTTGTAACACATTGTCCATATGTTCTTTTGTTGATGTTTGTTATTCGCAGACTGTAATTGATTTAGCGTTAGAGTCTAAACCTATGACTCTCACCAACTTTATGTTGACGTGTTTTAGTGTCTCTTTCAGGTAATGCTATGGGTAGGAATGAGAACTTAAGTTGCTAGGACTTGGAGAGAGTAGGAACGCATATAGAAGGATATCCCCGTTTCCTTCTTAGTTTTGTTTGTCTGTTCATTTTAATAAGTGATACTGTGGCACACGTATGTTTGTTTTGATTATGTTACTTGTTTGTCTTGGGTAAGAGGTAAGACTGTTACCTACTTACCCAGACACCTGTATTTGATTAGATATTGTCATGACTTTCGTGTCACCATTTTATGACATTTCGTATTTCATATAGTTATCTCTATAGACACGCCATGTTGTGATGATATCCATACGTCGCGCCCCATATTCCGCCATGGTGGGGTGTGACAGATAATTATTCCGTTCTTGTGCCTTTTCCTTGTCACGTCTCGAAGGGTAAGGTAAGGGTGGTGTGGGTTGGACATTAGGCAACGGCCTTGGAATCTTAGGTTCCATGATTGGTATTGGTTCAACCCTAGGTGTGGTATGAGCGGTACTTCGTGGGCTTGTAATATGCTCCTTTTCGACCATCACCTCGGGCTCTTTTTCGATTTCCTTCTCCGTAGAAGTACTTGGACGAGAGATTGGTTCCTTGAAAGTTTTACCACTACGGGTAGTAATAAGCTTCATTTCTCCCCTCGGGTTTGCAATGGTATCACTAGGAAGACCACCCGAGGAAGAGGGTTTACACATGATTGATTCAAACATTTTTTCCATTCGGTCTTTAAATTTTGATTGCCTAGCATCCGCTTTTAAAAATTCTTGCTTAATCTCATGTTGTCCTTGCTCCATCTTGTGTTGATTTTTTTGAAGACGTTGAAGGTTTCCTTCCATTTTATTAGCATGAGTCTTAAGTTCATTAGCAAGTTCGTTTGTAAGCTCGTTTTTCAACTCGGTTCTTAAGTTAATCATTTCACGTTGCATATTATCAAACTTAACATCATTTGCTTTAGCATAATTCAAAAAGTCTCCTTGAAGATTTTTGGTGAGATCATTTTGAAAACCTTGTGTAGTAGTTTTAAAATCACGGTTTTGGTTTTGGTTTGCAACTTGTCCATTACCACTTTGATAATTCTCCTTGTTGTGGTTACGTGAATTACCTTGATAACCACCATTTTGATTGTTGTTTTGATAGTCGTTAGCATTTTGATTTGGTGGAGCTTGATTTAGGCGGGAACCTTGGTCGTTTTGGTTGTAAGTTCTCGTTGCTACATAAGCACTCGAAGTGTTACTACCAGCGGTAATGCACTCGGAAAGATCATGAGCTCCTCCACAAGATAAAAAACTATTTTCAACCGCTTTCCAATGAGTCATAAGATTCAAAAACCTATCGAAAAACCCATTTTCCTAATTTGCTTCATCATGTAAGGCATTAATGTGACGAGACGATAACGACGATGACGAACCCATATTGACAACACTCGGTGTGTTACGAGGGTTATAAACCTTAGATCTATTCTCGATAATCTTTAAAGCTTCATCATTCGTTTTGCACAAAAAATTACCACCCTCGACGGCATTCAAATAATCTCGTTCATGGTCATTAAGCCCATTATAAAAAGTATCTATTTGATGTAATTTCGAAAAATCATGGTGTGGACATTCATGTAACATTTCCTTAAATCGTTCCAATGCCATTGAAAAACTTTCATTGTTACGTTGTGTAAACCTTGAAATCTCATTTTTCAATTGTGTTGTTTTAGATGGTGGAAAAATCTGGTTCACAAACTTAGAGACGAGATCACCCGATGTCAAAATCGAATTTGGCGGTTCTTTCTCGAGCCAAATTTTAGCGGGTCCATCTAACGAGTATGGAAACAACATCATCTTAATGGCGTCATGTGGAACATCCTTAAACTTGCTTGTTGCGGTGAGACGATTAAAATTCCTTATGTGGTAATGCGGGTTGTCTTTCTCATGACCTATAAACTTATTTTCTTGCAACATCGACATTAAACCCGTCTTAATCTCGAAATTCTCCGTAAGGATGGCGGGAATAACAATAGCTTCTCCAAAACCCTGTGTGGGTGCTTGAAGCAACTCCATCATAGTACGATTAGCCATGGCGACTTTAACACCCTCAAATTTACACGCAGCGGAATACATCTTTGGGTGCTAAACAATGATACAACAACACATAATTTATAAAGAACGACTCGAAAAGAGACGTTTTAGATTTATCGTTCCTGAAACATTTGTCAGAGTAGCGTAGTCCCAAGTAATCGTTACCAAAAGATAAGTTAAAACAACATATTGGTTTGTTTTGAAAATGGAACGATAAATAAATCAAAGAGTTTGAACAACAAAAGCAGTGCACAACTTCATTCCCCGTGACCTCCAAGCTTCCACTTCTTGATTACCTGAAATACATGTGAGTAAAACGATCAGCAAAAATGCCGAGTGAATCTATAGGTTTATGAAATCAATTTGAACACAAGCAAAGATTATAAGTTTGTGGCATGCTTATAAGCATCAAATAATAATTTGCATCAACAATGATAATTGTATATCGCATAAATTGCAATAAGCTCATGGAACCGAGCCCTTAGACACTCCCATATCAGTCTAATAAGACGAGATATTTATTAATTGTCGGTTACCTCCAGATTATTGGTACATTGCCGTATACCTGACTTCTCAATACAATATGTTCAAACAGTGTGGAGGTCGGGCCTAAGCTTCTATGACAAGTCCACAAAAACTGAACCGGGGCGGCTTCCCCCATAGATCTATTAATTTTACTAGCGGTTAACCCATCATAGGTTAATTAACGGTCCATAATTGAGGTTTTAACAAAGGCAATCACTTAATGCAATTTAAAGGCAACCACGGGTCTATTCATAGAGGGACAGAGCATACCATAAAAATCTTGTGTTCTAAGTTTATAAAACATGTATTCCCCCTCGCGGGTTTAAAATCATTTAATAACTAGTATAAAGCGAGGCTATAGACTCACCTTAGCCAATGGTGGTAATGAGACGATCGCTGACGATAGATGATGCCTTTCGAACACGAGAACCGCAACCTATCAAATGAGGTGTGTTCATTAATAATAGACTCGAGAAATAACCCATACATAAGAATATAAAACTCGACTTATAAAATCACGACAAAATCGAGAGAAAACGATACAAGTGATACTATTACACTCTCCTATATATTCATTTTATTATTCTACGCCTTTAATAAAAATCTGCCGGAACATACCGAATGTCCAAGCCGTTTTCCCATACTTAGACATATCAACTTTTTATGATACTGCTAAGAGAACTCACTTAGTATATGTAGAAAGTCCTCCCAAGAGCCCATTAAAATATTTTACTTCTAAAGTTCCCTGCCCGACTCATCTTTGAATCACAAAATCCGGACAGTTTAGCGACCTTGACTTACGAAACCATTTTGACCATTCTAAACAACTCCATTTGTAAAACCGCCACTTGATTCTAAAAATAGACTCAAAATACAAAACATTGGTCCTGAGAACAGCCCTTTAATCATTTTGAAACTCATTTTATAATCCCCGAGATTCGATCCAAATATCGACAACAATTTTCGGATTATGTCAACACTCGTCTCCCGGTACACGAAAATCAAACTAGTGTATCTTCCACCTCGTTTGGAGTTGGAAGGCCTACTTTATATCAAATAGAAGCTAACGAAATTCTCTACAACATAATCTCATCATATCATCCTATATTCAGACTTAAGACCCTCGAAAATGGCCTCAAACCTACTGCCCAAAATTGGCCATTTAAAAATCATACAAAATCAAGTTTTTGATCAAAACCAACAACTTTTATCATCATTCTAACATCCTATTATCATCACAATCTAATCCTAACACTTGTATCATCATCTAAATCAAAAACCCAAAAATTAAAAATCAACTTTTTAACAAAAACATAGCATGAAAATCTTTTGATCATCACTACTAACACATGCCTACAACAAATTTGGATCAAACATAACCAACTTTTCTTGAAAAATTTATATGGTTGCATGTATGAAAATTTTATACCAAATTGTAGCCCTTTGAAAATGGAGGATGGGACTTTGCTTGGTTTCTCTTGGATCAAGCTAGAAAAATTTTGATTAAGGTGTTTGTGGTGTTAATGGTGGAAGCCTAAAAACAAAGTGAGAAGAGAGAGTTGGTTGTTTTTATTTTAGTGATTTTTAAATGAATTTTGCTAGTGGAAATTTTATATATAGTGTAAGGTTAGGGTAGTTTTTGCCAATTTGTGATAGTTTTGGTACAAAATGTAATAAAATAGTTTAAAAGGGTAGAAAATATAAATTGTAAATTTTGAAATATTTACGAGACTCGGGTTTCGTAAAAATGCTTTTTTTTTTAAGTTTAAACGCACATGAAAAATAATATAACGACTCGATACGTAATTAAAACGATATCGTCGAAAGTATTAAATATCGAAACTATCGATAATAAAATATAAAATTTTTGGCATCCGTCGGTATCGCGATCACTAGTAGTCCTTGTTGCTCGTCAAAATATTAAAATATATTATTTAATATCGGTTTCAACTTAAACCGTTAAACATAATAATATTTAACGTTATAAAATACTTCAAATTAATTGAAAATAGAATTAAATTATGACCTTATTTTTACGGGTTTTACATCCTCACCACCTTAAGGGAGCGACGTCTCGGCGCTCAACTCGCCTCATACACGAGTTGTTCATTACCCGGAAGGATGACGACATTCCTTATAAAGAAGTCTTCACGTTCCTATGTGAATCTCGATCCACGATCTCCACTGGTTCTTTTACCAAACGCAACTTGTCGTCAGGTTGTATCTCACCAAAAGGAATAAATAAATCGTTATCCACCAGTCACCCGTCAAGCTCGACACATTAAAATTTTATGAATCACACGAAGCTCATTCGACGACAAGAATAGGTGACAGGATTTTCGGGTAAGTCCAGTTAAAAAGAATGTTGCAATTTAAAGGATAGCCACTGGCCGGATAGCCATGGACACACATCAAAAAAAATTAACAAGAAAAACATTTTCGTCATCGGAGGGTGCTCACACGCGGGTCCTCACTCAAAAGATAATACAAAGACACCATCTCACTTTCGCCAACGCGCATTAAAGTCTCAATAAACATCGTCGTTGAAAGTCAAAAAGATATTACATAATATATGTTCTACATGATCGGACGTCATCAGATGATGCCGTCTCAAGTTCTCACAACTTACGATCATTTGACTAGATCACATACCACATAAGTACATAAAAATAAAAGGTCGAACAATAACATCAAGTATAGATCTCCACCGTTAATCATCGAGAAAACCTTGAACGAACCCTTGATAATATCTCAAGAGTCTTTCCACTTGCGGTGTCGGCTTCAACATACTCCTCGAGGTTGTAACGAATTTATTAACTCCATTCATTAAGAGATTCGGTCCTCAATCATTCCACAAGTACACGCATAAATCCTGGTGACACTTATCGTTTCTTCTTATACACTGCTTCCCGAGATTCATTTTAAACTCAGAATAAAATAGTAATCTTCAATACGAGGAACAGAACAAGATAAAAATGAATTCAATAAACGCATAAACGGACAAGATATGGTAAAATGATTTAAGGTTGACGATCGACGAGGGATCTCGAATCACGTAACCGTAAAACATAATAATTCGCAATACTAGAACAATGAGAGCGAAGAACGGATAAAATATTAATATTAAAATAACGTTTGTCACAATTATCTGTCCCGGATTTGGTATTACCTTAAAACTCAATTGAGATACTTTCTTGATAAAGATGATATATTAAAGATAGAAGTTAAAGAACTTCATAATTTATTTTGGTTGTCTTAAGAAACTTTGAAAGAATGACGTAAATTTATTAATTATACTCATATTGAAGGTTACGATTTAGAAAATATAATTTCCAAATTAAATCATTGTTAGGAATATAAATTAAACCGGTAATTTCATTACATTAAAAATAAAGTATGATAAGTCAATTAGTTCAAAAGGTAGAACATAATTTTATTTTTAACATTAGTTTTAGTTATACAAAATATGATGTTTAAATTTGACCTTTTTCTTGTAATGGTTATTTCGATAATTCAAAATCATTAGAAAATGTAGACAAGTTCCATAAAAAAATTTATAATACTTTGTAGGAATACATAAAGGTGTTTATCATTCCAAAATAAATATGGGTTACATTCGGGTTTCGGAATGTGACAAGATAACAAACGAATACGAATGGAAATAATAGATTAAACAAGTTGTCAATTTTGTTAGTGCGGTTGATGGTTCACCAATATCAGTTCGTTAACTTAGCGGTGGTCGATACATGATCGGAAAGAAGATCCATACAAAAATTTTAATAAAATAAAATTCCTAATAATCACTTGTAATTAAAAAAAATCAAATGAACGATGTTAGTGTTTAAAGAGAGAAGTCAAAGCACGGTTCACAAGAGTGGATTTCGAGACAAACGAGAGTGACGGACGTCATCCCGGATATACGGAAATTACTCTAGTGATAATTCTTTATTCACGTGTGGAGACATTCCAAAGATCTACCCAGTCGCATAAAGAAGATTGGACGAGAAGGAAGGATAAAAAAATCGAGACTTTCAAGTCTTTTACCAACAGTCAGTAATTAGACGAACAGTCAAAAGAAATCAGTTATAAGACAAAATGAAGTAACAAGTGGGAAAACAATCATCGAGTAAAAACGTACTTATAATCACGTAATTCGTTTAACAAAAGGTAATAAAACATATGCAGATGCATAGAAATTGTGCTACTTGCATAAAATATAAAGGTTTTCAAAACTTCTTTTCAATTTATTTCATTTTATTTATCTTTATCATAATTACAAGTAAAAAGTTGATTATCATCAAGATTTTTAAGTGGACTACTATTCAGCCTAGCATGGCTCCTTCTAAATTAGACATAGGTGATCAGGCCATGTATAATTTAGGAATAGCAATGCAGTGCTCAGTTTCGTCGAAAAGTATTACGTTTCTTATGTTTATATATAAACCATGCCATTTGTAAAATGGAATTTAAAAATAGTTTATAAATTTATAGGATACAAGTAATTTGTGAGATACTTAATAAGCAACTTTTAATGTTACGAAAAGTATTTTATAAGACCAAAGTAAAAACAATTGGTGAAAATAACCGTAAAAGAATATCAGATTCATTATAAGGTGACGTTATGACAACGTATAAAGTAGTCAAAGGTTTGCAAAAAAGTGGCAAATAGTAGCTCGTAAAACAATCAATGAAGTGGTTATAAGTTGTTAAGATTTCAAAAGGTTATAAGGTTTAGACGGAAACGCCACGAGACACGCGATAAAAATATCGACGAAGAATATGAAGACAAAACTTCAAAACTCAACCCAAATCAGTGGAAGGTTAAAAGAAAATAAAAATAAAATAACATCGAATGACAAATGAGTCATATATATATGAAAAGAATAAAACAATCCACATGTGTATTCTTTGTAAGATACTCGACACAACATGCTTTTAAGAAAGTATGTTACTCGTTTTTAAATTACACCATTAATCCGGTAATTGCTAATCCTGTACTGTTTCTATTTTTAAATATTTTCACATGCAACTAGTATTCGTTAGTTGTAAAATAATATTCGTTAAAATTTTTCGATCTCAAGTGAACTCAGATCTTCTTAGAAACGTTTAAACTCATGTTCTGGAGAAAAAAAAATATATATTTTTTTTATCAGATTTAACTTTTTAATATAAGCCGATTAATTGACCCGATAAACGACATCTCTAAGACTCGGAGTCTAAAGCATTTTGATGCAAAACGATGTTTCAGACGACTTTCTAGTTTTACCCGAGACCTGAAACCCAATGTAAAAGGACCAAAATACCCCTGCAAGTTCTGTGCAGGTTTGACTATTTTATTTTAAAAACGTAGGTTTTACTTTTAGGTTTTGACCTGTTTATACACCCCCTGTAGTTCCTCCATTAAATATATTTTTCGACATTTCCTAACGACTCAAAATATATATACATATATACACACATGTCTTGTGGATTTTACAATAACGAAAAATAAATCTCGTAATGAGCATCAAATAAAATATAGCATGATGAATGACAGAAAATGCTTCAAGGTATTCAACACGAAATTTAGGAAGCAAAACGGTGAAAGACGTTCGTAATTTAGATTTCAAAATGCAATGTAGGCAAATCTCCTTGGTGCCACGATTGTCAAAAACACAAAAACATAACGAGAAAAGAATGGAACATTCATAGGTTGCGTTCCGAGAGCAAGAAGGTTAATGAAAAACAAATGATACAATTTTATATAAGTAAAATCGTATTCCAATTCTAGCGCCATAATCTAGACGATGATTTATAAAATAACGATGACGTTACCGAAATATAAGTGAACAATACACTTCGGAGTCGATACATATAAATGTCAACGAATTAAATCTTTGCATGTCGTGTAAAACGATAATAAAAATCAACAAAATATTATGAAAAACCATGGTATTATTCAACAATATTTTAAGAAATGTTTCAAAATGTATGACTCACACGATAGCGGTTAGTCTATTCCAAGGACACATTGAGTTACACAATGGTCTGGAGATTACGTTAAAAGACGTCCAAGCACAAATAGCCGGAAGACGATTTGAATATCTATATAGATATCACAAAGGGTTAAACAATGAAAGTAACGCGCGCAGATGAAGGTATGTAAGGTCATAATATAAAAATTTTTGCAATAAAAGCAATTTAAATACTTCAAAAATAAATACAGAAAGATCTTGAAAATTCAATGTATTTATTTAAGTTAATCATTAATAAATGATAAACTTTTATCGAAAAGTTTAACGACATAAATATATATCGATAAAGGATCCTAGATATAAATATATATCAATAAAGGGATCATAGTATTTATTTATAAATACTTGGCAATAAAAGGATACGTAATAACGTATACTAAAGTTGTAATCCCAGAAGTAGCTTAAACCTGAAGTCACGCGAAGTTATGTGCACCGACTCTTTGAAAAATAAAAACTGACAGTTATAGTTTAGGTTTTTAAAATAAAGACCTAGTTCTCTATAACTCATGGCTCTGGTACCAATCTTTAACACCCCCAAATTTACACGCAGCGGAATACATCTTTGGGTGCTAAACAATGATACGACAACACATAATTTATAAAGAACGACTCGAAAAGAGACGTTTTAGATTTATCGTTCCTGAAACATTTGTCAGAGTAGCGTAGTCCCAAGTAATCGTTGCCAAAAGATAAGTTAAAACAACATATTGGTTTGTTTTGAAAATGGAACGATAAATAAATCAAAGAGTTTGAACAACAAAAGCAGTGCACAACTTCATTCCCCGTGACCTCCAAGCTTCCACTTCTTGATTACCTGAAATACATGTGAGTAAAACGATCAACAAAAATGCCGAGTGAATCTATAGGTTTATGAAATCAATTTGAACACAAGCAAAGATTATAAGTTTGTGGCATGCTTATAAGCATCAAATAATAATTTGCATCAACAATGATAATTGTATATAGCATAAATTGCAATAAGCTCATGGAACCGAGCCCTTAGACACTCCCATATCAGTCTAATAAGACGAGAGATTTATTAATTGTCGGTTACCTCCAGATTATTGGTACATTGCCGTATACCTGACTTCTCAATACAATATGTTCAAACAGTGTGGAGGTCGGGCCTAAGCTTCTATGACAAGTCCACAAAAACTGAACCGGGGCGGCTTCCCCCATAGATCTATTAATTTTACTAGCGGTTAACCCATCATAGGTTAATTAACGGTCCATAATTGAGGTTTTAACAAAGGCAATCATTTAATGCAATTTAAAGACAACCACGGGTCCATTCATAGAGGGACAAAGCATACCATAAAAATCTTGTGTTCTAAGTTTATAAAACATGTATTCCCCCTCGCGGGTTTAAAATCATTTAATAACTAGTATAAAGCGAGGCTATAGACTCACCTTAGCCAATGGTGGTAATGAGACGATCGCTAACGATAGATGATGCCTTTCAAACACGAGAACCACAACCTATCAAATGAGGTGCGTTCATTAATAATAGACTCGAGAAATAACCCATACATAAGAATATAAAACTCGACTCATAAAATCACGACAAAATCGAGAGAAAACGATATAAGTGATACTATTACACTCTCCTATATATTCATTTTATTATTCTACGCCTTTAATAAAAATCTGCCGGAACATACCGAATGTCCAAGCCATTTTCCCATACTTAGACATATCAACTTTTTTTGATACTACTAAGAGAACTCACTTACTATATGTAGAAAGTCCTCCCAAGAGCCCATTAAAAGATTTTACTTCTAAAGTTCCCTGCCCGACTCATCTTTGAATCACAAAATCCGGATAGTTTAGCGACCTTGACTTACGAAACCATTTTGACCATTCTAAACAACTCCATTTGTAAAACCGCCACTTGATTCTAAAAATAGACTCAAAATACTAAACTTTGGTCCTGAGAACAGCCCTTGAATCATTTTGAAACTCATTTTATAATCCCCGAGATTCGATCCAAATATCGACAACAATTTTCGGATTGTGTCAACACTCGTCTCCCGGTACACGAAAATCAAACTAGTGTATCTTCCACCTCGTTTGGAGTTGGAAGGCCTACTTTATATCAAATCGAAGCTAACGAAATTCTCTACAACATAATCCAATCATATCATCCTATATTCAGACTTAAGACCCTCGAAAATGGCCTCAAACCTACTGCCCAAAATTGGCCATTTAAAAACCATACAAAATCAAGTTTTTGATCAAAACCAACAACTTTTATCATCATTCTAACATCCTATTATCATCACAATCTAATCCTGACACTTGTATCATCATCTAAATCAAAAACCCAAAAATTAAAAATCAACTTTTTAACAAAAACATAGCATGAAAATCTTTTGATCATCACTACTAACACATGCCTACAACAAATTTGGATCAAACATAACCAACTTTTCTTGAAAAATTTATGGTTGCATGTATGAAAATTTTATACCAAATTGTAGCCCTTTGAAAATGGAGGATGGAACTTTGCTTGGTTTCTCTTGGATCAAGCTAGAAAAATTTTGATTAAGGTGTTTGTGGTGTTAATGGTGGAAGGCTAAAAACAAAGGGAGAAGAGAGAGTTGGTTGTTTTTATTTTAGTGATTTTTAAATGAATTTTGCTAGTGGAAATTTTATATATAGTGTAAGGTTAGGGTAGTTTTTGCCAATTTATGATAGTTTTGGTACAAAATGTAATAAAATAGTTTAAAAGGGTAGAAAATATAAATTGTAAATTTTGAAATATTTACGAGACTCGGGTTTCGTAAAAATACTTTTTTTTTTAAGTTTAAACGCACATGAAAAATAATAATATAACGACTCGATACGTAATTAAAACGATATCGTCGAAAGTATTAAATATCGAAACTATCGATAATAAAATATAAAATTTTTGGCATCCGTCGGTATCGCGATCACTAGTAGTCCTTGTTGCTCGTCAAAATATTAAAATATAATATTTAATATCGGTTTCAACTTAAACCGTTAAACATAATAATATTTAACGTTATAAAATACTTCAAATTAATTGAAAATAGAATTAAATTGTGACCTTATTTTTACGGGTTTTACAGCGACTATTGGTTCTACAACGGGTTCGACAATTGGAGTTTGTTCTTCAATCAAAGGCTCTTGATTTCATTGACATTGACGACGTTTATGAGCTCGTTTTTCTTGATTACGAGTTAGCATAAACTTGACGTAGAATCAGAGGTGAGCAAAGAAGATTATTTTTGGATGTTTTGTGGATTTTCAATTTTTTTGTGTTTTTGATTGTTTTTAATTTTTTTTTTGGATTTTGTGTATCTTTGTAGACAACAATCTACCAAATCCCTCCTCGAATCAAACTCTTGATTAAAGAAGCCTCAAAAGAATGAAAACGATCACGTGGAGTGAACGCCTTCGAATGACTTTAGAACTTTGGTGAAAACCAAATTGTTCAAGAGGGTTTAATCGCAAAGAAAACCAAGCAAATATATATGATACGTAATAATACTTTGGGCGGCAAAACCCTCGATTAGCCTTTAATCTCAAAATACTCACAAGCAAGCGGGGAAACGAGGCGTCGCGAAGCACTTAAGAGCCTTTTTCCTTAGGGTGTATTTTATATCAAAATCGATATTCACGAAAGTATTTATCTATTTTTGCCTTTTTCTTTTTATTTGAGATTCGAATACAATAATTAGGAGATCAAATCCTAATTAAAGTTGTGTTTGCACACTTTTGGAGATATTTTGTATTTGTTGTGATACTTAATACAATATAGTAATAATAATTTCACAAAAAAAAGAAAAAAACCGATAATACATATTAGTAGAGTTCTACTAATACAAATACTATTTTTGGTTAATATTAAAAACAAAATGACAAATTAATCACGACACACCTCCCCGACAGCAGCGCCAAAATTGATTGTGGTAAATTACACCTCTTATTTAGGAAAACAAAAGAGCGTAAGTGAGCGGTAAGTATTAAACAGATGATTTAGGGAAATCAAGTGTTAATGACCCAATTAAGTTCGTTTCCAAAGGAGGTATATGTGTGTGAATAATTCGTAAATGATTTGAGATTAATATTTGAAAGAAGGGGATGAGAAAATAGAATGACGGATATGTGAAAATTACTACGACGACTAAAAATAAAAACCGTAAAAAGTGACAAAATAAAAATAAATTCTAAAAATTCCCAAATAATTACCAAAAATCAAATTAAACAAACTAAGAGTTTACAAATGAACAAAACTTTTTCAAAACTTATAATTAATTAAATATTAATTTTTAAATGCTAATTAAAGCCCTCAAAATCAAAATAATTATTAAAAAGCCCAAATAAAGATTTTTCACTTTGTAAACCTCTAAAATGCCTAAATAAGAATAAAAATTATTTTTATAAAATTTTAAACTAATTAAAACTATTTAAAATGATTAAAATCTATAAAAAAACTTAAAATAATTCTAGAAATTAGAAAATGAAGATAAAATTAATCTAAGAGTTGCAAAAATCCTATATTAATGTATTAAACCTAAGAAAAAGATAAAAAGTGCAAGAATGTGAAATTTGAAATTTAATAATAAAATAATATTAAAATAATATTAAAAATCCAAAAATTATAAAATTTCTAAAAACATGCATATTTTAACCTAAATAATCAGAAAATGAAAGTGAAATTACCAAAATACCCCTAATGGGCCCCCAAATGGGCTAATATAGAAAACAGTCCAATCTAATGGGCTTTTTGGCCCAAAAACTTCAACTAAGCCCAAATGACCTGAAAAAGCCCTATCTGACTCAAAATTTAATTCTAAACACAAAAGTCTGAAGGCCCAAAAGCTGGTTTTGAGCTTATCACAGCTTATTGGTACAACAACTTATCCTTATTGGGACAATAAGCCCATTAAGCAATAAGCCAATGCCATAAGCTCAGATTTGTCACACAACCTTCTTTTGATATTCCTAGGAGATTTGTGAAAAGAAATATTGAAAAAGCAAACCCAATAAGCCAGAAATAAGCAAAGTAGAATTTTACTAAAAGACAAAATAGGCGACTTAGAGTTATAGACCACCTTAGACCTTCTAATAAGTTACAAAAGACTCTAAATGACTTAATTAAGACAAATCAACAAATAAAAGTTCAATAAGCCAAGCCAAATAAGTAGAATAAGTTGATAAGTACTTATTTAAAAGTCAAAGTTATTAGTTTTCTAGTCAAACCTCAAAGTCAACTCCTCAAATGCTCCAGAATGAACAAATGGGTCAAGTAAGTGACACCTATTACAAATTCAAAGTCGTTGCAGGTTAAAATAAGCTAGAATAGCTTATTGATAAGCACCAGTTGAAATAACACTAGCAGTGGCTAGCAGCAGGGGAAAGGAGTTCCCACTGCTTTGACTATTTGACTTGCTTTTTTAGAGAGATCTAGTTGGATTCAAATGGAAACAAGGGCACCCTTGTAATCAGTGGATCACAAGGAGTAAATATCAACAAATAAATCACAATTTGGTTCACTCAATAAGCACATAATAAGCAAACAGTTCACAAATATGCCAAAGACCTTGAAAATAAGCAGTTATGAACAAATAAGTAGATTGAGCATGAATAAGCCAACCAAATTGAACCAAATGAATACACAAGATAAAATAAAGTCCAATAAGCACATATAAACTTGTTTCAAGCAATAGATCAAAGTAAATAACCAGATTCAAGCACAAAAAGATACTGATTAGCAAAGGTGATTATCCAAAATCCTTTTGTTGATCTGTTTGACCACCAATCCAATTTTAAGCCCTCAAATCCCTTTCCCTGGTTGTATTAACTTAAAATTTAACACTTGTTAACCCTAGTCTACCCTTAGATCTAGGTGTCCCCAAAATTTTAGCCAATATTTCCAAATAAAACTGATTTTATGACCCTTTGATTGATTTAGGTGTTCAAACCCACGAAACTTGCAGATAACCAACCCTTTACACCAGAGAAACAGATAACAACCCAAAAGAACCAAAAGCAACCACAAAGGATGCCTTGAACCTTGAAAAATCAGTTAACCCAAACACCCCTTTGGATTTTGATCTCTCAATTTTCCAAAGGATTGTTGTGATTTAACCTTCAATCCAAGATCAAAACAACCTAGCAACAATATTCCAACCCTCAGAAACACAAATCCACCACAAATACACAGATCCACAAAAAAATATGCAAAAATCACCAAAAATCATACAAAATCAGAAAAATGAAAAAGGATTAGAGATGCAAACCTCCAAGATGTACATCCACACCTTGGATTGTTTGAGCTTAGGTGCTAGCAAAACAAGCACAAGCTTCCTTGTACCTGCTAAGAACAACAAACAGGAAAGATGAACAATAACAATGAAATCTGATTTTTTTAAAACAAGAGTTTTAATCCATAAAACCTTTTCTCAAAAACCAACAACTGATAAATTGGAACTCAGATCTTAGCTATTCAGATACCAAACTTTTATAAATAACACAAGAGAATTAAGGATTGTTAGAAATTCAAATTTTATTTCATAAAAAGGGATTACAAAGAAGATAGATAAAATTTGGAACAAAAGCTCTCTCACATGTGAAGGAGTCTTTATATAGACGAATACAAGGGAAAAATAAGCAAAACCCTAGACTATGAAATCCCTAAGATGCCCTTGAAATATTCTAGACGCATTTTGTTGTTGAGCTGTCCAAATGAATCAGAGACGTTCATTTTAGCTTTGGGGCCATGCAATGAGTATTAGCTTTTGATTTGGCCATGTGGCTTTACTTGGAGAGGAGGGTGTCACATGAATGGGTAACGGGTTGAATGGTGGGGGGGCATTGGTGAGTGGGATTGAGTGTTTTTGGTGTGGGATGGGTTTTAAGTGGAGGTAATTCTGGGTTCATGTGGGTAAACAGTGGTAAGTTTGATCCGAAAAAGAGGGTAGTAACTTGTTTGGCGCGTGTTTATTTGGTTTGAAGTTTGGGAAATGACAATAAGAGTCCTTGTGTTTTGGGAAAGTAGATAAAATGTTTTTTTCAGCTTGAAACATGGTTTTCCTTTGTTATTAAAGTTTACAAAATCCTACTTTGGCCACAAAACTTTTCAACAAAGGTTTCAAGGGTTATTTTTGCCACTTTTGCATAGTTTGAGGACTGATCTTGGACATTTCTCATCTTTGAAGGTCTTAAACGTAACTTTGATTTCATGAAGGACCATTATTGACAATTTAGAATTGTTGAGGGACTAAACTTACCAAATCTTCAAAGTTGAAGGACCTTTTTGTAATTTTGACAAACTTAAGGGACCAAACTTGTAATTATGAATATACATGGGTATTATGTGTCATTTATTCATAAATCACGGATCAATCTTGTACATCTTCAAGGGTTTTTTCTTGAGAAATCCATAACTAGGGTCTGGCTCTTTATACGGCTTCGTTTCTCGTGTCCGTTTTTCCTTGTTTCTTGTGATCTTTTGTCTTTTTCACGATATCCATACTTAAAACACACAAGTAAAAAAATACAAGCATATATATGGTTTATTTATGACATTTTATGCATTTAAAGCCTGAAAAGAACGATGAGATCATGTATAAATGCCATCTCATCACTACCCGAGGCTCCTCATCGATAAGGAACCGCATAGCCACTTAAGGAGTCGCCGGAGTAGACTCCGCTCATTTTTGTCTTTAGTGGTATGGTTCAAATCTGGTGATTAAAATATCTTAAAAGGATATTTCAAACCAAGATAGAATATTCCATTTTAAATTTTCAAATAATTAATTTAATAAAACATTTTCTTAAAAAATAAAGTTTAATGAAAACTTGTCACACTTAATAAAAAGTTAGTTTTAAGAAAAAAATTAAATCCTTGATCACTTAATTAGGATGAGTACTTGTTTCTACATACCTTAAGTGATAATAGTTGAAATGAAAAATACTTGAACTCAAGAATTCATTTTTAGTTGTTTTCGTAAATGCTTATTTTTACATATTGTCGTAGTCAAAACAAAGCGAGACCAAAAAATGCAAGTAACGTTTTTAGGCATCATTGCATTAACAATCTCCCTTTTTTCATTCCTACAATACATAAACTCAATCACATAAAAAACAATATTTTCGAAGACGAGTTTATTTCATTTCTCCCCCCTTTGTTGAAGCAAAAAGGTTGCAAAAGTCTTTGTAGAAGAGAAGAACCAGACTTTGCAAATGCTCCCCTTGGTACTTACTCCCCCTTGCTTAGGGCACCAAGGAATCAAGATATGGTGACAAGCTACATAGAAGGATTAGTAGAAGTGAAGAAACACCCAACAAGATATAGCAAAGGTCACAAATAAAAATAAAAGAGAAGAGACCAAGATCCAAGATAAGTCATGTTAAACAGAAAACATGAAAAAACATACAAGGAAACAAAACATACAAAGATGTATGAAAAGTAAAACAAGACAAAAGAAAATCATAAATCTAATCCTAGTTAAACCAGAACACTAAGATTTGCTTGAACTAGATGTCTTGAAGATAAGCAACCAATGCTCAAATAAAAGACAAAGTAGTGGCGGAATGAGGTGGTGGTGGCTTGGTAGTAATCTCATAGTCATAGTGAAAGGTAGGTTTGACTATGAGACTCTTGATGTAATTCAACTCCTCATAGATATGAGCCATAGCAAGATGTTGATATTGACAACAATGACAATATTTTCCATGATGCATGACATTATCATGTGAAGGAGGAAGAACACTAAAGGCTAGTGGTGGAGGATAAGAAGTTCCACAATCAAAATTCTTAGAAGGAGAAGAGATGTAATTTTGAGTGTTCTTGGGTGAATTGGGATTGAAAGCAATTGGAGAAAATGGAGGAGAATCAAGGCTTTCATTTGGAGAATAAGACATTTTGATTTGAGAAATGATACAAAATGATTAGGGTTAAATAGATAAAGCTCAAGATATTTTCAGGGTGGTAAAAGGGTTGAAACAAAGATTCAAAAAAGTGTTGGACCAAATTTGGAGGTTCAGAAATACCCGAAAAGGAAAGCACTGTCTGCGGTTCCTTATCTCCATCGGCGGTTCCATATTGATATGGAGTCCTAATCTATTTAAAGAACCGCCTACAGTGGGTGGATTTTGGTGATGAAGGAGGATTTTCTAATTCAGAAAATCTTATTTTCCTAGTCTAACTAATCCTAGAGATATGCTAAAAAGCAATGATAGAAAAAGAAAACACACAAGAACTCACCAAACAAGGTTTTAACCAAAATACATGGATTTTAATGAAAATCGATGTTGGAGGTATGTTGAACTAGACAATAAGTCATGACACAATGATCCTCCATAGTTCACTTTTGTTCTTGATATATTTGAGAGACACATACATATGAATTATGTAAGATCAACATCAATAACAAGAAGCTATGAAAAACGTTTTTAGATTGAATTAACAATGCCAAAACATTTCTTGACCATTTTCGAAAGAACTTTGAGAATTTTGACAAAAGAGAAGAGGCGTTTTCCAAAAGAGTTTGCAAGAATCAATGACTCAAAGAAAGAAAATACTTAAAAGAGAAAAAGACTCGATTAATAAAATGCGCAGTTAAGGAATATGTTCCATTAAAGCTAGACCTAGACGCAAGTAATTAAAAGGTTCCCTCTTAAGTGGCTTAGTTAAGATATCGACTAAATTTTATACCGAGGGTACCTTCTAAATCAAAATGTTCCCCTTTTGAACATTATCCCTAAGGAAATGGTGGCGAATCTCTATGTGCTTCCTTCACGAATGTTGCACGGGATTCTTACTAAGGTCTATTCCACCCTTATTGTCGCACATGATGGGAACATCATCAAGAGAAATACCTTAATCAACAAGCTCTTGCTTCATCCATAGAGCTTGTTGACAAGCTTTACGGACACTCACATACTCGACTTTCGTGGTGGATATTGCAAGAGCGGATTGTTTCTTGGAGAACCAAGAAGTTAAACAAAAATCCATGAAGGTACAAACTCGACTACTGCTTTTCCGGTCCACATAGTCTCCCGCATGATCCGAGTCCATGTAGACAATGATTTCTACGCCGCTCCCTTTAGGATACCAAAATCCTAAATATATAGTTCCTTAATGTATCGGAAGATACACTTAACCGCTTCAAGGTGAGAGGTTTTGGGAGCCTCTTAGAAGCGAGCACAAAGGCAAACACTAAACATGATATCTGGTCGACTTGCCGTTAGGTACAATAAACTACCAATCATACCTCTATATTTGGTGTTGTCTACCGACTCACAGTCATCATCTACGGTGAGTTTAGTATTTGAGGCCATAAGGGTTTTCATTGGTCCAGATTCTTCTAATCCAAATTTCTTTAGCATTTATTTAACATACTTGGATTGATTAAAGAAAATACCATCTTCCATTTGTTTAATTTGGAGTCCTAAAAAGAATTTAAGTTCTCCCATCATACTCATTTCAAACTCGTCATGCATGATTTTGGCAAAGTCATCACACAATGATTGACAAGTTGATCCAAATATAATGTCATCACCATATATTTGTACGATAATGAGGTGAGAACCTTTCTTCTTTGTAAAGAGCGTATTGTCTACCACTCTCGTGGTATACTCATGTTTAACAAGAAACGCTTTAAGTCTATTATACCAAGCTTTGGGTGCTTGTTTAAGACCACAAAGAGCCTTCTTAAGCTTGTAAACATGATTCGGTTTATCAAAATCAATGAAGCCAGGATGTTAGCCTCAAAATATTGAGTCAAACAAGAATGCTCGGTCATAGTTTATTATTGTAATATTCATTAGAACATTGTAATAGTTAGTTAAATAGTCGTGGTTCACGGGCTTGGATTTAAGCTACTTAAAGCCCAAAAGACAAGCCCGGTCCAAACAATATAGCCCATTATGCTAACATGTAAGCCCGACTATACAAGGCCCTTCCTAGCATGTTAGGAAGGGTGGATTGTTCACTTGTATTTTTCACTCTTCTAATCTATTCTCACCTAGTTTCTCCAACTTCTCTCTACTTATTGGGACAATAAGCCCATTAAGCAATAAGCCAATGCCATAAGCTCAGATTTGTCACACAACCTTCTTTTGATATTCCTAGGAGATTTGTGAAAAGAAATATTGAAAAAGCAAACCCAATAAGCTAGAAATAAGCAAAGTAGAATTTCACTAAAAGACAAAATAGGCGACTTAGAGTTATAGACCACCTTAGACCTTCTAATAAGTTACAAAAGACTCTAAATGACTTAATTAAGACAAATCAACAAATAAAAGTTCAATAAGCCAAGCCAAATAAGTAGAATAAGTTGATAAGCACTTATTTAAAAGTCAAAGTTACTAGTTTTCTAGTCAAACCTCAAAGTCAACTCCTCAAATGCTCCAGAATGAACAAATGGGTCAAGTAAGTGACACCTATTACAAATTCAAAGTCGTTTCAGGTTAAAATAAGCTAGAATAGCTTATTGATAAGCACCAGTTGAAATAACACTAGCAGTGGCTAGCAGCAGGGGAAAGGAGTTCCCACTGCTTTGACTATTTGACTTGCTTTTTTAGAGAGATCTAGTTGGATTCAAATGGAAACAAGGGCACCCTTGTAATCAGTGGATCACAAGGAGTAAATATCAACAAATAAATCACAATTTGGTTCACTCAATAAGCACAGAACAAGCAAACAGTTCACAAATATTCCACAGACCTTGAAAATAAGCAGTTATGAACAAATAAGTAGATTGAGCATGAATAAGCCAACCAAATTGAACCAAATGAATACACAAGATAAAATAAAGTCCAATAAGCACATATAAACTTGTTTCAAGCAATAGATCAAAGTAAATAACCAGATTCAAGCACAAAAAGATACTGATTAGCAAAGGTGATTATCCAAAATCCTTTTGTTGATCTGTTTGACCACCAATCCAATTTTAAGCCCTCAAATCCCTTTCCCTGGTTGTATTAACTTAAATTTAACACTTGTTAACCCTAGTCTACCCTTAGATCTAGGTGTCCCCAAAATTTTAGCCAATATTTCCAAATAAAACTGATATTATGACCCTTTGATTGATTTAGGTGTTCAAACCCACGAAACTTGCAGATAACCAACCCTTTACACCAGAGAAACAGATAACAACCCAAAAGAACCAAAAGCAACCACAAAGGATGCCTTGAACCTTGAAAAATCAATTAACCCAAACACCCCTTTGGATTTTGATCTCTCAATTTTCCAAAGGATTGTTGTGATTTAACCTTCAATCCAAGATCAAAACAACCTAGCAACAATATTCCAACCCTCAGAAACACAAATCCACCACAAATACACAGATCCACAAAAAAATATGCAAAAATCACCAAAAATCATACAAAATCAGAAAAATGAAAAAGGATTAGAGATGCAAACCTCCAAGATGTACATCCACACCTTGGATTATTTGAGCTTAGGTGCTAGCAAAACAAGCACCAGCTTCCTTGTACCTGTTAAGAACAACAAACAGGAAAGATGAACAATAACAATGAAATCTGATTTTTTGAAAACAAGAGTTTTAATCCATAAAACCTTTTCTCAAAAACCAACAACTGATAAATTGGATCTCAGATCTTAGCTATTCAGATACCAAACTTTTATAAATAACACAAGAGAATTAAAGATTGTCAGAAATTCAAATTTTATTTCATAAAAAGGGATTACAAAGAAGAGAGATAAAATTTGGAACGAAAGCTCTCTCACATGTGGAGGAGTCTTTATATAGACGAATACAAGGGAAAAATAAGCAAAACCCTAGACTATGAAATCCCTAATACGCCCTTGAAATATTCTAGACGCATTTTGTTGTTGAGCTGTCCAAATGAATCAGAGACATTCATTTTAGCTTTGGGGCCATGCAATGAGTATTAGCTTTTGATTTGGCCATGTGGCTTTACTTGGAGAGGAGGGTGTCACATGAATGGGTAACGGGTTGAATGGTGGGGGGGCATTGGTGAGTGGGATTGAGTGTTTTTGGTGTGGGATGGGTTTTAAGTGGAGGTAATTCTGGGTTCATGTGGGTAAACAGTGGTAAGTTTGATCCGAAAAAGAGGGTAGTAACTTGTTTGGCGCGTGTTTATTTGGTTTGAAGTTTGGGAAATGACAATAAGAGTCCTTGTGTTTTGGGAAAGTAGATAAAATGTTTTTTTCAGCTTGAAACATGGTTTTCCTTTGTTATTAAAGTTTACAAAATCCTACTTTGGCCACAAAACTTTTCAACAAAGGTTTCAAGGGTTATTTTTGCCACTTTTGCATAGTTTGAGGACTGATCTTGGACATTTCTCATCTTTGAAGGTCTTAAACGTAACTTTGACTTCATGAAGGACCATTATTGACAATTTAGAATTGTTGAGGGACTAAACTTACCAAATCTTCAAAGTTGAAGGACCTTTTTGTAATTTTGACAAACTTAAGGGACCAAACTTGTAATTATGAATATACATGGGTATTATGTGTCATTTATTCATAAATCACGGATCAATCTTGTACATCTTCAAGGGTTTTTTCTTGAGAAATCCATAACTAGGGTCTGGCTCTTTATACGGCTTCGTTTCTCGTGTCCGTTTTTCCTTGTTTCTTGTGATCTTTTGTCTTTTTCACGATATCCATACCTAAAACACACAAGTAAAAAAATACAAGCATATATATGGTTTATTTATGACATTTTATGCATTTAAAGCCTGAAAAGAACGATGAGATCATGTATAAATGCCATCTCATCACTACCCGAGGCTCCTCATCGATAAGGAACCGCATAGCCACTTAAGGAGCCGCCGGAGTAGACTCCGCTCATTTTTGTCTTTAGTGGTATGGTTCAAATCTGGTGATTAAAATATCTTAAAAGGATATTTCAAACCAAGATAGAATATTCCATTTTAAATTTTCAAATAATTAATTTAATAAAACATTTTCTTAAAAAATAAAGTTTAATGAAAACTTGTCACACTTAATAAAAAGTTAGTTTTAAGAAAAAAATTAAATCCTTGATCACTTAATTAGGATGAGTACTTGTTTCTACATACCTTAAGTGATAATAGTTGAAATGAAAAATACTTGAACTCAAGAATTCATTTTTAGTTGTTTTCGTAAATGCTTATTTTTACATATTGTCGTAGTCAAAACAAAGCGAGACCAAAAAATGCAAGTAACGTTTTTAGGCATCATTGCATTAACAATCTCCCTTTTTTCATTCCTACAATACATAAACTCATTCACATAAAAAACAATATTTTCGAAGACGAGTTTATTTCATTTCTCCCCCCTTTGTTGAAGCAAAAAGGTTGCAAAAGTCTTTGTAGAAGAGAAGAACCAGACTTTGCAAATGCTCCCCTTGGTACTTACTCCCCCTTGCTTGGGGCACCAAGGAATCAAGATATGGTGACAAGCTACATAGAAGGGTTAGTAGAAGAGAAGAAACACCCAACAAGATATAGCAAAGGTCACAAATAAAAATAAAAGAGAAGAGACCAAGATCCAAGATAAGTCATGTTAAACAGAAAACATGAAAAAACATACAAGGAAACAAAACATATAAAGATGTATGAAAAGTAAAACAAGACAAAAGAAAATCATAAATCTAATCCTAGTTAAACCAGAACACTAAGATTTGCTTGAACTAGATGTCTTGAAGATAAGCAACCAATGCTCAAATAAAAGACAAAGTAGTGGCAGAAGGAGGTGGTGGTGGCTTGTTAGTAATCTCATAGTCATAGTGAAAGGTAGGTTTGACTATGAGACTCTTGATGTAATTCAACTCCTCATAGATATGAGCCATAGCAAGATGTTGATATTGACAACAATGACAATATTTTCCATGATGCATGACATTATCATGTGAAGGAGGAAGAACACTAAAGGCTAGTGGTGGAGGATAAGAAGTTCCACAATCAAAATTCTTAGAAGGAGAAGAGATGTAATTTTGAGTGTTCTTGGGTGAATTGGGATTGAAAGCAATTGGATAAAATGGAGGAGAATCAAGGCTTTCATTTGGAGAATAAGACATTTTGATTTGAGAAATGATACAAAATGATTAGGGTTAAATAGATAAAGCTCAAGATATTTTTAGGGTGGTAAAAGGGTTGAAACAAAGATTCAAAAAAGTGTTGGACCAAATTTGGAGGTTCAGAAATACCCGAAAAGGAAAGCACTGCCTGCGGTTCCTTATCTCCATCGGCGGTTCCATATTGATATGGAGTCCTAATCTATTTAAAGAACCGCCTACAGTGGGTGGATTTTGGTGATGAAGGAGGATTTTCTAATTCAGAAAATCTTATTTTCCTAGTCTAACTAATCCTAGAGATATGCTAAAAAGCAATGATAGAAAAAGAAAACACACAAGAACTCACCAAACAAGGTTTTAACCAAAATACATGGATTTTAATGAAAATCGATGTTGGAGGTATGTTGAACTAGACAATAAGTCATGACACAATGATCCTCCATAGTTCACATTTGTTCTTGATATATTTGAGAGACACATACATATGAATTATGTAAGATCAACATCAATAACAAGAAGCTATGAAAAATGTTTTTAGATTGAATTAACAATGCCAAAACATTTCTTGACCATTTTCGAAAGAACTTTGAGAATTTTGAAAAAAGAGAAGAGACGTTTTCCAAAAAGAGTTTGCAAGAATCAATGACTCAAAGAAAGAAAATACTTAAAAGAGAAAAAGACTCGATTAATAAAATGCGCAGTTAAGGAATATGTTCCATTAAAGCTAGACCTAGACGCAAGTAATTAAAAGGTTCCCTCTTAAGGGGCTTAGTTAAGATATCGACTAAATTTTATACCGAGGGTACCTTCTAAATCGAAATGTTCCCCTTTTGAACATTATCCCTAAGGAAATGGTGGCGAATCTCTATGTGCTTCGTTCACGAATGTTGCACGGGATTCTTACTAAGGTCTATTCCACCCTTATTGTCGCACATGATGGGAACATCATCAAGAGAAATACCTTAATCAACAAGCTCTTGCTTCATCCATAGAGCTTGTTGACAAGCTTTACGGACACTCACATACTCGACTTTCGTGGTGGATATTGCAAGAGCGGATTGTTTCTTGGAGAACCAAGAAGTTAAACAAAAATCCATGAAGGTACAAACTCGACTACTGCTTTTCCGGTCCACATAGTCTCCCGCATGATCCAAGTCCATGTAGACAATGATTTCTACGCCGCTCCCTTTAGGATACCATAATCCTAAATATATAGTTCCTTAATGTATCGGAAGATACACTTAACCCCTTCAAGGTGAGAGGTTTTGGGAGCCTCTTAGAAGCGAGCACAAAGGCAAACACTAAACATGATATCTGGTCGACTTGCCGTTAGTTACAATAAACTACCAATCATACCTCTATATTTGGTGTTGTCTACCGACTCACAGTCATCATCTACGGTGAGTTTAGTATTTGAGGCCATAGGGGTTTTCATTAGTCCAGATTCTTCTAATCCAAATTTCTTTAGCATTTATTTAACATACTTGGATTGATTAAAGAAAATACCATCTTCCATTTGTTTAATTTGGAGTCCTAAAAAGAATTTAAGTTCTCCTATCATACTCATTTCAAACTCGTCATGCATGATTTTGGCAAAGTCATCACACAATGATTGACAAGTTGATCCAAATATAATGTCATCACCATATATTTGTACGATAATGAGGTGAGAACCTTTCTTCTTTGTAAAGAGCGTATTGTCTACCACTCTCGTGGTATACTCATGTTTAACAAGAAACACTTTAAGTCTATTATACCAAGCTTTGGGTGCTTGTTTAAGACCATAAAGAGCCTTCTTAAGCTTGTAAACATGATTCGGTTTATCAAAATCAATGAAGCCAGGATGTTAGCCTCAAAATATTGAGTCAAACAAGAATGCTCGGTCATAGTTTATTATTGTAATATTCATTAGAACATTGTAATAGTTAGTTAAATAGTCGTGGTTCACGGGCTTGGATTTAAGCTACTTAAAGCCCAAAAGACAAGCCCGGTCCAAACAATATAGCCCATTATGCTAACATGTAAGCCCGACTATACAAGGCCCTTCCTAGCATGTTAGGAAAGGTGGATTGTTCACTTGTATTTTTCACTCTTCTAATCTATTCTCACCTAGTTTCTCCAGCTTCTCTCTACTTTCTCTCACTCCTTTCTCTCTATAGCAATTGATATCTTTTCATCTATATTCTATCTTTAATCATCTAATAAAATGGGACAACACATGAGGTTGAGCCACATATACCTCATCATTAATCAAACTGTTAAGAAATGCACTCTTTACATCCATTTGTTGAAGCTTAAAGTCTAAGGCAAAAGCGTAGGCTAAAAGGATTCTAATGGTTTCTATTCTTTCTACGGGTGCGTATGTCTCGTCATAATCAATACCTTCTTGTTGATTATAGCCTTGAGCTACAAGTATAGCCTTGTTACGAGACACAACACCATTCTCGTCGAACTTATTCCTATATACCCATTTGGTTCCTATAATGGTAGAACTTCTAGGTGGAGGAACAAGTTCCCAAACGTCATTAGCAATGAACTGATTCAATTCTTCTTGCATAACGATGACCTAACTCTCATCCATCAAAGCTTCTTTAACATTCTTTGGTTCAATCAAGAAGACGAAACAAAAGAAGTTACTTTGATTTTGGATTTGATATCTTAGGGTCATTTGAATTAAGTCTCCTGTTGTAACACCCCCAAATTTACACAATTCAATATAGGAAGACTCGTTGGTGTTACGGGATAACATATTACTTACATCATAGACAACACATAAAAATCGCGTCGTTTAATAATAAAAGAATTTCCATTCATAAATATAAAATTTACATAGGTCCCAAGTCATAGTCATTCCATACAATTTTACAAAAGATTTGAATGGAAATTGTTATTTAAGTGCGGGCCATGAATTCTTGTTGTCTTCCCGAGAATTACCTTCAAGTACATGAGACAAAACATGTTAAAAGAAAAGGTCAGCGATAACGCCTAGTTAATTCATAGAGTTTAATAAAACCATTAATATATCATCGGTATATAATTATGACCGAAAATCATTTTGTACAAATCTTTATAATAGGCCATAAAATAGCCAAAGTCATTTTATACAAATCCTTATCAAAAATCATAATATAGGCTTTTGCCATCAAAATCATTATACGAACCAAAGTCGTAAAATCATCATACAATACGTTTTACAACGTTTTATAAAGATAAATAAAAACCGTTATATGAATATGGTTATGAAAAACCAAAACACGAACATAATATCAATAGTAAGACCCCGTATTGCTAGTCAGGCAATATATCGTAATTTAGTGTGTATGGCAGTATTTCGTTATTTTTGGATTATTGTAAGCCGCATGACATTGTTACCTTACTATACCAAACAAGGGTATCTAACCCGAACTCAATTTGCCCATCTAAATTAGCGTGTCGTCACAATAATCACGCTTGTGTAAATCTTCTCATACATAAATTTGCTTACCAATCAATGTGGCACGACGGGGATCAACCGTCAAGGCGCGAACTGGGGTGATCGTCCCCAAATAGTACTATTATATGCATAAGCGTCTACCAAATCCCGGTAGTTCACAATTCATGCTAATGGGACTTTTTGTGACATAACCTAACTTTAATAATCCATTTTGTTTCACACATCGGGTCATATAATCATTCATCGAGTCATACAATCATTCGGGTCCAAATCAATAAACAATCGGGACAAATGGTGTCCTATTTATCAAAACTAACATGTTATCTCCCTCGCGGGTTTATAAAACATTTCATAAAAACATTTAAAAGAGTGCGAGGCTATGAACTCACGTTGATGTGGGTAGGCGGTTATCGGCGATTTGGATGTACGGTACGTGCTTTAATCACGGGAAACCTAGACAAATAATACTCGTCTTAGACTCTTGTCCAATGACTTTATAAAAATAACAATTATGTATACATATGATGATTTTATATATATGATGATCAAGTGGGTTTATATATTCTCATTTACTCATTTTAGTGTTATGTGTTGGAAATTTTCAAGACTAGTTACACTAGTTCAACTTGTTTACAGTTTGAAGCCCAATGGGCCTATTACAAGCCCAATACTATTCATTAGCCCAATTATACTTTTATTATCAGTATTATACTTTACATGTTGGGCCAAAATGGGTTAAGCCCAATAAGTAAGTTTATAAGTGTTTTACTAACTAGTCGGGTTTATAGTCCAATAAGGCTACTTTGGCCCGTTAATGTCTATATGTTGTAAAGCTCGGGTTTTATCGGTTTTTACTTGTTATATAAGCTCATATATCAGTATGTGAGTTTATAAAAGTTTATATTAGACGTGTCCAACCGTCTATGTTTTATTTGACAAAAACGTTAATCTTTCGGTTTTAGCCGAAAAGACGTAAAACTTAGTATATAGTTTTATAACTTAGGAAAACATTTATACTTGTAATTTATATAACATGTCCTATTTTAATATCAATATATATATATATATATATATATATATATATATATATATATATATATATATATATATATATATATATATATATATATATATATATATATATATATATATATATATATATATATATACCTCTTTATTTATAATTATTATCAACTATTGGGTTTATATATGGATATTTTATAAATACAAAAGATTTGTGGCTATCACTCCAAAGTGTGTGAGGTCTCAAGTTCAATTCCCACTAGGTGCAAACAACCTTGAAGTGGCCACGCCAACCTCCTGAAAAGGGAGGGCTTTACCTGGTTTGAGTCTGTGTGGCGGTGGGCTCAAACCCCGTGAAATAGTCGACCAATGAGTCGGAAATCACGGTTACCAAAGAAAAAATACAAAATTTTGAGTGCTTATATTATATACTATTTATTTACCGAATTTGTCCTAAATTTGCAATCCACTAAAATGTCCATATCTAGAGTTCTATATGGAGATAGGACCTCAATTTTTTATCACAGAAACTAAATGATATGTGCTTCATTTTATTCGCTTATAGCTACCTATGAATCAACCTCTAAATATTTTAATAAATTCGTCCAAAATAGTGTAGGCAGATTTGCACTCTAAACTTGTTTTGATCATATCTCACTCATTTTTATGATTCTATTGCATGGCCAACTCTCACATATTTATGACATATAATAATTACTGTAAATTGACTCCACCATGCCATTTTATCAGTTAATCATTTGGTTACTTACTTTTTTTATACAGCCATCTTATTAAGCAAGATTTAACCATTTTTACATGTGGTTTTTCCATCTTTTTACCCATGTTTATCAAATCTATCAACACCAAATGCTCAGATAATATTTTTAATCATCCTTCATCATCATATACATATACATAAATAAATAAATACAAGATTACATAATCAAAATAACAAGAGGATAGGAAGAACAATCTCTATACCACCAAGGTTGTGTAGTTTATGATCAAGGCTTGGATTTTGATGGAAGAACTTGTGATAGATCAATAACAACTTTAAAGACCACCAATCTTTGTAAACTTCTTGTAGAAATCAGCCCTTGGACATCACCAAATCTTCTCCTTGGATGTTAAAATCACCACCAATCAATAGAGCTTGAAAAGGGCTTCATCATATGTGTGAATAACATATGATTTCATGGTTAAATTTGATCAAATGAGGGTGTTTAGGGGTGATATAGGACGAATTTAGAGAGAGAGTGGAAGGGAGGATGAGTGGTTTGCATGAGTGTATGTGAGAAAGTGGTTAGCACAAAGTGACTTTGGTGTTGTGAAAGCTTACAAGTTAACCTAGACAAGTGTACTACTTGATAGCTTAATATTGACACCTCATGGGGTGTGGTGGAGCTACTTTAGCCGTCCATATAGTGGGGTGGGGCAAAACTTGTTTTGTCTCATCCCACTAATTTACGGGTATTCCTCGATTCTAGTTTCCTCGATTTACGTGCCCTCGAGTCGTTTTACGAAAAACGTTTTTATAAATTATGAACCAACGGCACAAAACGAATCTATAAAAACTGTCTTATCAAAAACGGAGTTCAAAAACGTAAATATGTAATCCTAAGGTTTCCGGTTTAGTCGTAAAGGACGTTAAATTATAATCGTAAGTCCTAATCTCTTCTCGTAAATTTGTGAGTTTATGAACCAACACAAATTTAAAATTCCAAGATAATATTCACGGATAAATTTATTTCCTGAAATGTCAGACTGTCACCAAAACGGTGTATGTAAACGTAAGCACGTAACGTAGAATCCTCCGGTTTAGACGTAGTCGATGCTACTTCAAGACGTAAATCCAAATTTCTTCCAAAAAATAACTGAGTTCATAATATAACATTAAAATGATGTTTTTAAATAATATTTGAGAATAAAATATTAACCATAAATTGACGGATTGTCACAGCATTTACCCCTAAACAGGATCTTTGTCCTCAAAGATCATCTTATCTTACTACTCGCTTCTTATAGAGTTAAAGCCATGTGGGTATTTCCTCCACATTCGGTCCTTTCTCACAAGTGTAATTCATTACAATACGCGAGTTTCGTCAAACATAACTACGGGAATAAGATCAGGCTTAATGTTGACTTACTTTCTCTATCCATGATGTTCACGGGTTTTTGATGAATGCAACTTTTCGCCGATCTAAACTTCATCAAGAAGTGATCAGATTCTCACTTGATAGACATTTTATCAAGTTCGATATACGAAACATAACTCACGCAACTCTTGAATTCCTAGGGTAGATCCAGCTTATATGCCTTTCAAACCAATCTTTTACATCATCTCAATGGTCCCATACAACGGGGACTTATATCCCATGATCTTTCAGATCATCAATTCATTTTTCCATGGTTAAAATTTTTGGCATAACTTCGCTACCCATCTGGCACTTCAAGATCTACATTTCATATTTACATAACCTCCTGCCCACTACCGGCAGTCAATAATCAGATCCTAATTTCAACAATCATTTCAGGTCTCGCGGGTCGAGTATTTTGTAAGGTTAGGTTCGCCATCATAGGAAACCTTTAACCTAAAAGACATGTCCAACTCACAATGGGTGTACGTCGGGTGTCTTCATCCCAACTACTGCTTACAGATGCTGTTATATAGATCCTAACAAGATTCGATCTCGATCCTAATACTATAGTTTTCAATGATAGTCTTTCCAAATGAAAACGATTATACGGTTTATTACCAAAGGTCAATTATTCAAGCATAAAACAAGACTTCTAGTGTTTTGTATCGTTACTTTGCCTCGTCCCTTCGATTGGGGTGGTAAATAGTACTCTCATCAAGGTTCGTTCCCAATGACTTCTGAGCAAATCTCTAGAAATTCGATGCGAAGCGAGGATCTTGATAGAGATGATTGATACGGCACACTATGTTTACACAACTCTTTTAAACATAAAGAGTCGATTTCTTCATTGAGAATCTGTCATTAACAGGAATGATATTAGCAAATTTGGTTAGTCTGTCGACGATTACCCAAATCGAATCAAATTTAGATGATGACCTTTGTAATAGTTAGGCGTTTACTAATGTATGAGGCGATGTCTGCCTTCATAATTTGCCATCAGTACAACTTCTTCAGATAAAGATACATTTAGTCAGAAATGTCATGAATAGAATACTTATACTTACGAGATTCCAACATGACTACATCTCAAAATCTCCATATTTAGGCAACCACAAGTGGCCTTTTATACATTTAACGCCATCGGCTCCTCAATTCTAATGGTTCATATTAGCCGCGAACCCCTTTTTATTATCTATATTATCCTTCTTACAAGCATTGTTTATTTTTATATTGTTCGGAAATTCATTTTGCACCTTCATTATTAAGGAACATGTCCTAATTGGTTCTTTATCTTTTCTACATAATGTGTCAGCAATTATATTCACCTTCCTCGATGAAATAAATATCATGACCGTATTTATTCAGAAATTATTCCTTCATATTTTCTAAGTCTTATTTCTATCTCAACTATTATTTTTACCAGTTTTGCTTGATCCGACGTTTAAAAGCGTCGATAATTATTACACGTAAATTAACAATAAATATTAAGTTTTTATGAAACGTAAACGTTAAAAGTTTAAATTTCTTAGTTCGACCAATTATAATAAAATGTTCAAAACAAATTTGAATTTAATTAACATGATTTTTGCTGATTTATCGAAAATAACTAATAAGATCCGTAAATGTTCGAAAAACTTCGTTTATTCTTTGGTAAAAATATTCTTAGTTGAAAAGCAAAAATTGTCGTTTCAAATATTAAGTCATGGTTTAACGGTTTCCTCAATCCTTCTTAGGTTGTCTTGAGGTATACACAACCATTTACCCCTAAACAGGAGTTTAGTTAAATGTTCTGGGTTTAAGGGAATGATTCCTTAAAAATTCTTTTAATAAAACATTCGTCAAAACATATTTGCAGTTTCTTTTTGGTAAAACCCAAAGTCTTAAATGGCTATAATTTTTGAAGAGTCAATATAGATTCCATTATATTTTAATCACATGGTCAAGTAATGTAAAGGATTAAGCTTTAAATCACATGTTAATTATTCAAGGTATAGATTTTTCATTGCTCGGACAATTCAGGGCAATCTATAAATAATTATTAACTCATTCTTATACTTATAAACAAACAAATGGTCCTTAATGATCACAAGCATGAATTTATTAAATTAAAGCCTACACACGTGATTCACCAAATTTATGGATGCTACATGTGCATTGGTCAATCCAAACAACATAACATGAAACTCACAATGTTCATTACGACTTCTGAATGTAGTGATTGGAATAGATAATCTTTTTTGCGGACGCGAAATTGATGATAACCATGCCGTGGATCAAATTCCTGAATATACGCTAGAACCTTGTAAATGATCGAACAAATCTATCATCATGGGTAGTGGATATAGATTTTTAACCGTCAATTTACCTAGTTCACGGTAATCAATAAATATAAGAAATAATAACACCATAGCTCATCATGATCACGAGCTTGGTAAAATAAAAGTCTTCTCCTACAACTTCCTCAGTTGTAGGGTAATTCTTTTAATTTAGATGGTGCTGACGTACAGTGCACATGTCACAAGTGCAGCACCGGGAATATAATCAATACCAATTTCAACTTGCCATAACGGCGAAAGTCTAGGTAATTCACCAGCAAATACATCCCAAAGTTTCAGATAACAGAAACATCTTTTAATAAATTTACTTTAAGTTCTTTCTAGATTACGAGATCTATGATCAGTTCATAACCATTCATGGTATAAATTTCAAGTCTAAAAGCAGGATATGGTCATCCATCAAGAATTATTTCGGTCACTTTTGATAATCAACATCTTATCTTTTAGGGGAAATCTACTCGAGTTCCCATCAATTAAGACAATGTCGTCATGTCATAATCAATCAATCTATTCTACTCGTACTATCAACTTTCCAGTTTCATTACCGTTGATAAGATGTGAACCTCTCAAAAGACTAATAGTAACTCATAATCCTTCACAAATTCAAGGATATATGGAGACACAACCACCATTAAAAGAGTCGGGTCAACGCATAATCTATGCGATAGAATTTCAAATCAGATACAGACGAAAACATTTAATGAATATGAATATATCCCATGCTTTCACAATTTGAGTACGCATTCGAAAGCTCCTCGGATCGTTACCCAGGTCATTCAAATGAAATATAATCAAAAGAAATGATAGGAACGTCGATACATCCAATCGGGTATCAACACTCGGTAATCAGTTACTTTTCCTAAGAATCTCAGTACGGGAGAATTGGACAAGAAAGAATTGTCAATTGTCAAATAAGACAATTTCCACAGATGAGTAAATTCGACTCAGAAGAATAGATGCTACAGGCACATATGTAGGTGTCCCTAACACTATGTCCCTATTTTCCACTTCTTGCAGATCTCATAAAATTAAATCTTTCACAATCTTCAAAGAAAATGTAGTGTTTATTAATCAGTTTTATGGTGACTACTAATCAGCCTTGCATGGTCCATTCCAAATTGTATGTAGGTGCGCAACTATATAGAGTTTCAAGATTAACGATGCAGTACTTAGTTCGTCAAAATTTTATCATCATGTTTATAATAAAAACATTTTCATGCTTAATTCTTAAATAAGAATCAAGAATAAATTTACAAAGATTTTCTTTGTTATGAAAACAATTAAGTTTTCCAAGGTGTTTTATAAACAACCTCATTTTGATAACGATTATTTATAAGTCTCACTTTAAATAATCCATATGGTGATGAAAACCCAATTTTTCTCAAGGGATACTGTTTTAACTTATAAAAACAGTTAGTGATCTGTAAAGGAGTGATGAAAAGTTGTTCACTAAGAACTAACTACAATATGCTAGGAAATGAATTTAGCCAATTAATCATGAGGTTCATGACCTCGATGGCACTTCAAAAAGAATAACCCACAACGTAACTCAAATCGAGATGAGTACTTGTTCAATGGTTGCATCACTAATGCGAACATTTGGATAAAGCAATAAAAGATAGATAACATCGATACATGTAGAATTTAGCAATCAAAGGTAGTCTTTTCATTAATCACAAACAAGTCAGAATTGTACCGTAACACATTGTGTGTCACTATGTCATACAATTCCAAGAACTCATCCTACCAACTGATGTCTTAGTTAATTTAGGGGTTATTTTTAAAAGATACCACAATGAATACTAATCTACAAGAGTCATAAGGTGTTCCACATGTCCCGAAAGATCCATAGGTCCCAATTCAGAAGAAGATTTCTTCAATTTATTTATTGGACACTGGGCATCCTCGTTAATGGACAACGGTTTAGGAACAACCCTAAACACAAACTAACAATCATTTAAAACCTTATAATTCAATCACAGGACTTAATGACTTCCTCTTAATAATCTCATATTCCATACGGGTTAAATTTTACTTTATTCAAGTTTTAACCAACTTATACTCAATGCGATATCCTACTGCATTTTCCAATATTTTCAATCTTTATTCTTAGACCTTAAAAGGGCAATAAAAGCTTGATATGATCAACACTTAATTTCCAATCCTATAGCTCTTACAACAACAATTATCAAATAAGTCACTAGTATGAAATGACTCACACATTCAATATTTCTCGGATAGGTACTAGTGGCATGAGGCTTTTGGGGAATGGTTCCAATGACAGCCTCAAGTGCAACATTCACCCTTTCGATTTCAATTTAAGAATTGGATGACAACGAATCAGATGACATATTTCTAGGTGGTAACGTTTTGTCAAACTCCACTCTATAAGGAAAGATCGTCATGACATCGGTATCAGATTTAATCTCGCCAATTCTTTTTCAATATCACTATCAACTAATATCAAAATTTCTACGAATATGAACCATTTTTTGGGATCAAAAATATCCACAACTTGGTTTAGATCTGGAATATCTAGAATTCCTACGAGAATAGCTTCGATTGATTTACTAGGGGATTTAGGGTTCCTTGTGACAATCTACGTCGTATAAATACCTCGTATAAATATTAAAATAATCATCAAACAATCATGTAATCAAATTACATCATATATATAATTCAAGTTATATATATATTAAAATAACACTTCTCAGTCTGGCCTTGTGGGTAACTCGGTAATTCTTCGGCGCCGTTATAGTCAAAAGATTTTTTGACATTTTTAGAAAAATGTTTATAGTTAAAAGATTTTGAATTGTTTTATTCAAAACCTTGGTTTTAAAAATCTTTCGTTCTCTATAACGAGAGCTCTGTACCAAACTGTAACACCCCTAAATTTACACAATTCAATACAGCGGAAGACTCGTTGGTGTTACGGGATAGCACATTACTCACATCATAGACAACGCATAAAAATCGCGTCGTTTAATAATAAAAGTATTTCCATTCATAAATATCAAATTTACATAGGTCCCAAGTCATAGTCATTCCATACAATTTTACAAAAGATTTGAATGGAAATTGTTATTTAAGTGCGGGCCATGAATTCTTGTTGTCTTCCCGAGAATTACCTTCAAGTACACGAGACAAAACATGTTTAAAGAAAAGGTCAGCGATAACGCCGAGTTAATTCATAGAGTTTAATAAAACCATTAATATATCATCGGTATATAACTATTACCGAAAATCATTTTGTACAAATCTTTATAATAGGCCATAAAATAGCCAAAGTCATTTTATACAAATCCTTATCAAAAATCATAATATAGGCTTTTGCCTTCAAAATCATTATACGAACCAAAGTCGTAAATTCATCATACAATACGGTTTATAACGTTGTATAAAGTTAAATAAAAACCGTTATATGAATATGGTTATGAAAAAACAAAACACGAACATAATATCAATAGTAAGACCCCGTATTGCTAGTCAGGCAATATATCGCAATTGAGTGTGTATGGCAGTATTTCGTTATTTTTGGATTATTATAAGCCGCATGACATTGTTACCTTAGTATACCAAACAACGGGTACCTAACCCGAACTCAATTTTCCCATCTAAATTAGCGTGTCGTCAGAATAATCACGCTTGTGTAAATCTTCTCATACATAACTTCGCTTACCAATCAATGTGGCACGACGGGGATCAACCGTCAAGGCGCGAACTGGGGTGATCGTCCCCAAATAGTACTATTATATGCATAAGCGTCTACCAAATCCCGGTAGTTCACAATTCATGCTAATGGGACTTTTAGTGACATAACCTAACTTTAATAATCCATTTTATTTCACACATCGGGTCATATAATCACATCGGGTCATACAATCATTTGGGTCCAAATCAATAAACAAACAATCGGGACAAATGGTGTCCTATTTATCAAAACTAACATGTTATCTCCCTCGCGGGTTTATAAAACATTTCATAAAAACATTTAAAATAGTGCGAGGCTATGAACTCACGTTGATGTGGGAAGGCAGTTATCGGCGATTTGGATGTACGATACGTGCTTCAATCACGGGAAACCTAGACAAATAATACTCGTCTTAGACTCTTGTCCAATGACATTATAAAAATAACAATTATGTATACATATGATGATTTTATATATATGATGATCAAGTGGGTTTATATATTCTCATTTACTCATTTTAGTGTTATGTGTTGGAAATTTTAAAGACTAGTTACACTAGTTCAACTTGTTTACATTTTGAAGCCCAATGGGCCTATTACAAGCATAATACTATTCATTAGCCCAATTATACTTTTATTATCAGTATTATACTTTACATGTTGGGCCCATATGGGTTAACCCCAATAAGTAAGTTTATAAGTGTTTTACTAACTAGTCGGGTTTATAGTCCAATAAGGCTACTTTGGCCCGTTAATGTCTATATGTTGTAAAGCTCGGGTTTTATCGGTTTTTACTTTTTATATAAGCTCATATATCAGTATGTGAGTTTATAAAAGTTTATATTAGACGGGTCCGACCGTCTAAGTTTTATTTGACAAAAACGTTAATCTTTCGGTTTTAGCCGAAAAGACGTAAAACTTAGTATATAGTTTTATAACTTGGAAAAACATTTATACTTGTAATTTATATAACATGTCCTATTTTAATATCAATATATATATATATATATATATATATATATATATATATATATATATATATATATATATATATATATATATATATATATATATATATATATATATACCTCTTTATTTATAATTATTATCAACTAGTGGGTTTTATATATGTATATTTTATAAATACAAAATTTTGAGTGCTTATATTATATACTATTTATTTACCAAATCTGTCCTAAATTTTCAATCCACTAAAATGTCCATATCTAGAGTTCTATATGGAGATAGAACCTCAAATTTTTATCACAGAAACTATATGATATGTGCTTCATTTTATTCCTGTATAGCTACTGTTGAATCAACCTCTAAATATTTTAATAAATTCGTCTAAAACAGTGTAGGAAGATTTTCACTCTAAACTTGTTTTGATCATATCTCACTCATTCTAATGATTCCATTGCATGTCCAAGTCTCACATGTGTATGAGATATAATACTTACTGTAAATTGATTCCACCATGCCATTTTATCAGTTTATTTTTTGGTTACTTACTGTTTTTATACAGCCATCTTATTAAGCAAGATTTAACCATTTTTACATGTGGTTTTTCCATCTTTTTACCCATGTTTATCAAATCTATCAACACCAAATCCCCACATAATATTTTTAATCATCATTCATCATCATATACATATACATAAATAAAGAAAATACAAGATTACATAATCAAAATAACAAGCGGATAGGAAGAACAATCTCTATACCACCAAGGTTGTGTAGTTTATGATCAAGGCTTCGATTTTGATGGAAGAACTTGTGATAGATCAACACCAACTTTAAAGACCACCAATCTTTGTAAAATTCTTGTAGAAATCAGCCCTTGGACATCACCAAATCTTCTCCTTGGATGTTAAAATTACCACCAATCAATAGAGCTTGAAAAGGGCTTCATCATATATGTGAATAACAAATGATTTCATGGTTAAATTTGATCAGATGAGGGTGTTTAGGGGTGATATGGGACGAATTTAGAGAGAGAGAGCAAGGGAGGATGAGTGGTTTGCATGAGTGTATGTGAGAAAGTGGTTTACACAAAGTGGTTTTGGTGTTGTGAAATCTTACAAGTTAAGCTAGACAAGTGTACTACTTGTTAGCTTAATATTGAAAGCTCATAGGGTGTGATGGAGCTACTTTAGCCGTCCATACAGTGGGGTGGGGAAAAACTTGTTTTGTCTCATCCCACTAATTTACGAGTATTCCTTGATTCAAGTTTCCTCAATTTGCTTGCCCTCGGGTCGTTTTACGAAAAACGTTTTTATAAATTATGAATCAATGGCACAAAACGAATCTAATAAAAATTGTCTCATCAAAAACGGAGTTCGAAAACGTAAATACGTAATCCTAAGGTTTCCGGTTTAGTCGTAAAGGACGTTAAATTATAATCGTAAGTCCTAATCTCTTCTTGTAAATTTGTGAGTTTATGAACAACACAAATTTAAAATTCCAAGATAATATTCACGGATAAATTTATTTCCTGAAATGTCAGACTGTCACCAAAACTGTAACACCCCCAAATTTATACAACTCAATACAGCGGAAGACTCGTTGGTGTTACGGGATAGCACATTACTCACATCATAGACAACGCATAAACATCGCGTCGTTTAATAATAAATCATTTCCATTCATAAACATTAAAGTTACATCGGTCCCAAGTCATTACATTTCATACAAAAGTTTTACAAAGTGTTTGAATGGAAAATATTGTTTAAGTGCGGGCCATGAATTCTTGTCGTCTTCCCGAGAATTACCTTCAAGTACCTGAGATAAAACATGTTAAAGAAAAGGGTCAGCGATAACGCCGAGTGAATTCATAGAGTTTAATAAAATCTATCAATATAATATCAGTATAAAATTATTACTGAAAATCATCTTGTACAAATCATTTTAATAGGCCATAAAATAGCCAAAATCATTTTATACAAATCTTTATCGAAAATCGTAATATAGGCATTTGCCTTCAAAATCGTTATACGAATCATTGTCGTTAAAAACACCATACAATACGTTTTGCAACGTTGTATAGATTAAATAAAACCATTATATGAATATGGTTATAAAGCCTTAAAAATCATTATACGAGCCAATGTCGTAAAAACGTCATACAATACGTCTTACGACGTTGTATGAAAATAAAAACCGTTATATGAGTATGGTTATAAAAACCAAAACACGAACATAATATCAATAGTATGACCCAGTATTGCTAGTCAGGCAATACATCGTAATTCGGAGCGTCTAGTAATATTTTGGTGATTGGATTATTATAAGCCGCATGACATTGTTACCTTACTAAAACCAAAACGGGTAGCTAACCCGATACCAATTTTGCCCATCTAAAGTAGCGTGTCGTCACAAAGGTCACGCTATGGAAATCTTCTCATACATAAATTCGCTTACCAATCAATGTGGCACGACGGGGATCAACCGTCAAGGCGCGAACTGGGTGATCGTCCCCAAATAGTACTATTAAATGCATAAGCGTCTACCAACTCCCGGTAGTTCACAATTCATGCTAATGGGACTTTTAGTGACATAACCTAACTTTAATAATCCATTTTATTTCATCTATCGGGTCCATTAATCATTTATCGAGTCATACAATCAGGTCATTCAATCATTCGGGTCCAAAATCAATAAACAAACAATCGGGACAAATGGTGTCCTATTTTATAAAAACTAACATGTTATCTCCCTCGCGGGTTTATAAAACATTTATAAAAACATTTAAAAGAGTGCGAGGCTATGAACTCACGTTGATGTGGGAAGGCGGGTTATCGGCAATTCGAACGTACGGTACGTGCTTCAATCACGGAAACCTAGACAAATAATACTCGTCTTAGACTCATGTCCAATGACTTTATAAAAATACCAATTATGTATACATATGATGATTATATATATATGATGATCAAGTGGGTTTACATATTCTCGTTTACTCATTTTAGAGTTATGTGTTGATAACTTTTATACTAGTTTTCTCGTTTTACCTATTTACGTGTTTTAGGTCCAATAAGCCTATTATAAGTTCTTAAGTTGTATTAATCCTTTTTGTACTTATATTATCAGTACATACACTTTCAAGTTGGGCCTAAATGGGTTAAGCCCAATAAGTTCTTTTTATGGTTGTTTATCTTATGTAGTCCAATTATTAACCCAAGTATTAGTCCAATATGTTTACTTAGCTCGTTAATGTCTGTATGCCCTAAAGTTCGGGTTTTATCGTTTTTACTTGTTATACATGTCTATATATCAGTATATAAGTTTTATAAAGTTTACAATAGACGGGTCCAACCGTCTAAGTTTTATTTAACAAAAACGTTAATTTTACGGTATTAGCCGAAAAAGTCGTAAAAATCATGTTTATAGTTTTTATAACTTATAAAACATAACAAGTTACCATTTTTATAAAATGTCCACTTATTTATCATTGTACATATTTATATAAATAAAATCCAAGAGTTAGTGGGTTTTAACTTTACATTTTATACTATTAAATTTTTGAGTGCTTATATAATAGTATTATACTTTATTTTCCAAAATCTGATTTTTATCTTCACTTTCACCAAAAATGCCATATCTTGAGTTCTATATGGAGATAGAAGCTCAAATTTTTATCACATAAACTACATGATATGTGCTACATTTAACTCTTCTATAGATACTGTTGAATCATCTTCTAAATAATTTCTAAAAATCGTCCAAAACAGTGAACTCAGATTTATACCTTAAACTTGTTTTGATCATATCTCACTCATTATTTTGATTCCATTGCATGGCCAACTCTCACATGTGTACAAGACCCATAGCTTACTGTAAATGGATTCTACTTCATCATTTTATCAGTCCATGACCTGTTTCTTTATTGTTTTATACAGCCATGTAAATTAAGCATGATTTTAACCTTGTTTCTTATAGTTTTTCACCTTTTTAATCATATTTATCAACAACAAATCCCCACATAATATTTTTATCATCATATAATCATCATATACATATACAATAGGAAATAAAATACATTTTTACATAATCAAAATAACAAGAAGATGAGGAGGACAATCTTTATACCACCATGATGATGTAGGTTGATCAAAACATGGATTTTGATGGAGAAACTTGTGATGCACCAAGACCATCTTCAAGACCATCAATCTTCATGATCACCTTGTGGAAAATCAGCCCCAAGACACCATGAATACTCCTCCATGGATGTTATAATCACCACCATTCAAGAGAGCTTCAAGAGAGCTTCAACATATGTGTAAATAACACATGATTTTGTGGTTGGAATTGATCAAATGAGGGTGTTGGATGATGAATATGGGACGGCACATAGAGGGAGAGATGAGAGGATTTGTGTGTGAGTTGCATGGAGTAAATGAGTTAGTGGATTGTGTTAGCTAGTTTTAAAAAGTTGCTAGTTGTTTTGGTAAACTTAGGAGGACAGGTGTCCTTCCTAGTTATAAGAAGTTGACACCTTTGTGGTGTTGGCTTATATTAGACGCCACATATAGTGGGGTGGGCAAGTGTAAAACTTGTCCCATCCCACTAATTTACGGGTACTCCTCGATTCTAGTTTCCTCGATTTGCGTGCCCTCGGGTCGTTTTACGAAAAATGTTTTTATAAATTATGAATCAACGTCACAAAACGAATCCAATAAAAATTGTCTCATCAAAAACGGAGTTCGAAAACGTAAATACGTAATCCTAGGGTTTCCAGTTTAGTCGTAAAGGACGTTAAAATAAAATCGTAAGTCCTAATCTCTTCTCGTAAATTTGTGAGTTTATGAACCAACACAAATTTAAAACTCCAAAATAATATTTACGGATAAATTTATTTTCTGAAATGTCGGACTGTCACCAAAGACGATGTATGTAAACGTAAGCACGTAACGTAGAATCCTCCGGTTTAAACGTAGTCGATGCTACTCCAAGACGTAAATCCAAATTTCTTCCACAAAAATAAGTGAGTTCATATTGTAACATCAAAATAATGTTTTTAAATAATATTGAGAATAAAATATTAATCATAAATTGACGGATTGTCATAGCATTTACCCATAAACAGGATCTTTGTCCTCAAAGATCATCTTACCTTACTACTCGCTTCTTATAGAGTTAAAGCCATGTGGGTATTTCCTCCACATTCGGTCTTTTCTCACAAGTGCAATTCATTATAATACGTGAGTTTCATCAAACATAACTACGGGAATAAGATCAGGCTTAATGTTGACTTACATTCTCTATCCATGATGTTCACGGGTTTTTGATGAATGCAACTTTTCGCCGATCTAAGCTCTACTAAGAATAATCAGATTCTCACTTGATAAATATTCCATCAAGTTCGATATACGAAACATAATTCACGCAGTCTTTGAAGTCCTAGGGTAGATCCAACTTATATGCCTTTCAAACCAATCTTTTTACATCATCTCTATGGTCCCATACAACGGGGACTTATATCCCATGATTTGTCAGATCATGAATTCATTTTTCCAAGGTTAAAATTTTTGGCATAACTTTGCTACCCATTTGTCACTTCAAGATCTACATTTCACATTCACATAACCTCTTTCCCACTACCGGCTGTCAATAATCAGATCCTAATTTCAACAATCATTTCCGATCTCGCGGGTCGGGTATTTTGCAAGGATAGGTTCGCCATCATAGGAAACCTTAAACCTAAAAGACATGTCCAACTCACAATGGATGTATGTCGGATGTCTTCATCTCAACTCTTGCTTATAGATGCTCTAATATTTCGATCCTAACGAGATTCGATCTTAATCCTAATACGATGGTTATCAATGATAATCTCCCCAAAGGAAAACGATTATACGGTCTATTACCAAAGGTCAATCATTCAAACATAGAACAGCGCTTATAGTATTTTGTATCGTTACTTTACCTCGTCCCTTCGATTGGGGTGGTACATAGTACTCTCATCAAGGTTCGTTCTCAATGATTTCTTGAGCAAATCTCTAGAAATTCGATGCGAAGCGAGGATCTTGATATATAGATGATCGATACAGGCACACTATGTTTACATAACTCCTTTGCATTTATCATTAACGGGAATGATATTAGCAGATTTGGTCAGTCTGTCGACGATGACCCAAATCGAATCAAATTCAGATGATGACCTTTGCAATAGCTAGACGTTTTACTAATGTATGAGGTGATGTCTGCCTTCATAATTGCCATTAGTACAATTTCTTCAGACAAAGATATTTTTTGTCATAAATGACATAAATAGAATACTTATATTTACAAAGTTCCAATATAACTATATCTCACAATCCTTCATATTTAGGCAACCATAAGTGGTCTTTAAAACATTTAACGCTATCGGCTTCTCAATTTTAATGGTTCACATTATCCGCGAACCCCCTTTTTTTTTAACTATATTATCCCTTTTATATGCATCGGTTATATTTTAAATTGTTCGGCAATTTATATTGCACCTTCATTATTAAGAAATATATCTTAATGGAATCTTTATCTTTTCTACATAATGCGTCGGTGTCTATATTCACTTCTCATGATGATATAATTATCATGTCCACAATTCACTCAGATATTCTTTCTATATTATGCGTCAGTAATTACGTTCACTTCCCTGATGAAATAAATATCACAACCGTATTTATTCAAAATTCTTTTTTTTTCATATCTTCTATGTTTCAGTTTCGTCTTTACTATCATTTTTATCTGTTTTTCTCAATCCGACGTTTTAAAGCGTCGATAATCATTACAATTAATTAAATAATAATTAGTTATTATTTATGAAGCTTAAACGTAAAAGTCTTAAATTTCTTAGTTCGACCAATTATATAAAATGTTTAAAAATAATTTGAATTTAATTAACAAGATTTTTGTTGATTTATCAAAAATAGTTAATAAGATTCGTAAATGTTTGAAAAACCTTTGTTTATACTTTGGTCAAAGTTTTCTTAGTTGAAAAGTAAAAATTATTGTTTCAAATTTTAAGTTATATAGTTTCCTCAATTCTCCTTAAGTTGTCTTAAGGTATACACAAACATTTACCCCTAAACAGAAGTTTAGTTAAATGGTTTGTGTATAAGGGAATAATCCCTTTAAAATCCTTTGTTAAAACATTTGTCAAAACATATTTCCATTTCTTTTTGGAAAAATCCAAAGTCTTCAAAGGGCTCTTAATTTGTAAAGAGTCAATATATTCCATCATCTATTAATCACATGGTTAAATCATGTAAAATATTAAGTCTTAAGTCATATGTTAAATATTTAAGATACAGGTTTTCATTGTTCGGCCAATTCAGGGCAATCTATAATTAATTATTAACCCATTCTTATTCTTATAAACAAATAAATGGTCCTTAATGATCACGAGCATGAATTTATCAAATTACAACCTACACACGTGATTCACCAAATTTATGAATACTACATGTGCGTTAGTCAATCCAAACGGCATCACGTGAAACTCATAACGTTCATTACAAGTATCGGATGTAGTGATTGGAATAGATAATCTTTTCCGCAGATGCGAAGTTGATGATAACCATGCCGTGAATCAAATCTTTAAAACATACGCTAAAACCTTGTAAATGATCGAACAAATCTTCCATTTCGAGTTATGGATATCGTTTTCGATTGTCAATTTACTCAGTTCACAATAATTTATAAATATAAGGAATGATAACACCATAGCTCTTCATGATGACAAGCTTGATATAATGAAATCTTTCTCCGACAACTCTCAGTTGTACGGTAATTCCTTTAATTTAGATGGTGCTGACGTATAGTGCACACGCCACAAGTGCAGCACCGGGAATATAATCAATACTAATTTCAACTTGCCTTAATGGCAAAAGTCTAGGTAATTCACCAACAAATACCTCCTAAAGTTTCAGATAACAGAAATATCTGTTAATAAATTCATATTATGTTCTTTCTAGATTATAATATCTATGACTAATTCACAACTATTTCATGATATACTTTCAAGTCTAAAAGCAGGATATGGTCATCCATCAAGAATTATTTAGATCACTTTTGATAATCAACATCTTATCATTTAGGGGTATTCTACTCGAGTCCCCATTAATTAAGACAATGTCGTCATGTCATAATCAATCAATCCATTTTACTGGCACTATCAACTTTCCAGTTTTATTGCCGTTGATAAGATGTGAACTTCTCAAAAGACTAATAATAGTTCATAATCCTTCACAAATTCAGGGATATATGGAGACACAACTACTATTAAAAGAGTAAGGTCAACGCATAATCTATGCGAGAGAATTTCAAATCAGATACACACGAAAACATTTAACGAATATGAATATATCCCATGTTTTCATAATTTGAGTACGCATTCGAAAGCTCCTCGGATCGTTACCCAGGTCATTCAAATGAAATCAAATCATAAGAAATGATAAGAACGTCAATACATCCAGTCGGGTATCAACACTCGATAATCAAATACTTTTTCTAAGAATCTCACTACGGGAGAATTGGACAAGAACGGAATTGTCAATTGTCAAATAAGACAATTTCCACAGATGAGTAAATTCAACTCAGAAGAATAGGTGCTACAGGCACATAGGTAGGTGTCCCTAACACTATGTCCTTATTTTTCACTTCTTGCAGATCTCATTAAAATTTAATCTTTCACAATCTTCAAAGATAATGTAGTGTTTATTATTCAGTTTTATGGTGACTACTAATCAGCCTTGCATGGTCCATTCCAAATTGTATGTAGGCGCGCAACTATATATAATTTCAAGATTAACGATGCAATACTCAGTTCGTCAAAACTTTATCATCATGTTTATAATAAAAACATTTACAGGCTTAATTCTTAAATAAGAATAAAAATAAATTTACAAAGATTTTCCTTGATATGAAAACAATTAAGTTTTCCAAAGTGTCTTATAAACAACGTCATTTTGATATCAATCACTTATAAATCTTACTTTGAATAATCCTTATTGTGATGAAAATTAAATTTTCTCAAAGGATACCGTTTTGACTTTATAAAAACAATGTGTGATCTGCAAAAGAGTGATGAAGAGTTGTTCACCAAGAACTTAACTACAATATAATAGGAAATGAGCTTTAGCCAAATAATCATGAGGTTCATGATCACGATGGCACTCAAAAGAGAATAATTCACAACGCAACTCATTTCAAGATGAGTACTTGTTCAATGATTGCATCACTAATGCGAGCATTAGGATGAAGCAGTAAAAGATAGATAACATCGATACGTGTAGAATTTAGCGATCAAAGGTAGTCTTTTCATTAATCACAAACAAGTCAAAATTGTACCGTAACACATTACGCGTCACTATGTCATACAATTCTCAGAACTCATCCTACCAACTGATATCTTAGTTAACTTAGGGATTTTTAAAAGATACCACAATGAATACTAATCTACAAGAGTCATTAGGTGTTCCACATGTCCCAGAAGATCCATCGGTCTCAATTTAGAAGAAGATTTCTTCAATTTATTTCATGGACACTGGGCATCCTCGTTAGTGGACAATGGCCTAGGAACAACCCTTAACACGAACTAACAATCAATTAAAACCTTATAATCTAATAACAGAACGTAATGACTTCCTCTTATCAATCTCATATTCCATATGGGTTAAGATTTTTACTTTATTCAAGTTTCAATCAACTTATACTCAATTCGATATCCTACCTCATTTTCCAATACTTTCAATCTTATTTTTAGGCCTTAATAGGCAATAAAAGCTCGATATGAACAACACTTAATTTCCAATCCTATATCTTTTACAACAACAATTATCAAATGAGTCGCTAGTATAAAATGACTCACACATTCAATTATACTTCTCGGAAAGGTATTAGTGGCATGAGGATTTTGGGTAATGGTTCCAATGACAGTCTCAAGTGCAACATTCACCCTTTCGATTTCAATTTAAGAATTGGATGAAAACGAATCAGATGACATCTTTCTAGGTGGTAACGTTTTGTCAAACTCCACTCTATAAGAAAAGATCGTCATGACATCGATATCAGATTTAATCTCGCCAATTCTTCTTCAATTTCTCAATCAACTAATATCTACATTTCTACGAATATTAACCATTTGTTGGGATCATAAATATCCACAACTTGGTTTAGATCTAGGATAGCTAGAATTCCTACGAGAATAGCTTCGATTAATTTACTAGGGGAATTTAGGGTTACTTGTGACAATCTACGTCGTATAAATACCTCGTATAAAAATCAAAATAATCATCAAACAATCATGTAATAAAATTACATCATATATATATAATCCAAGTTATATATATATTAAAATAACACTTCTCAGTCTTGGCCTTGTCGGTAACTCGGGAATTCTTCGGCACCGTTATAGTCAAAAGATTTTTAGACATTTTTAGAAAAATGTTTATAGTTAAAAGATTTTGAAATGTTTTGTTCAAAACCTTGGTTTTTAAAAATCTTTCGTTCTCTATAACGAGAGCTCTGGTACCATACTGTAACACCCCCAAATTTATACAACTCAATACAGCGGAAGACTCGTTGGTGTTACGGGATATCACATTACTCACATCATAGACAACGCATAAAAATCGCGTCGTTTAATAATAAATCATTTCCATTCATAAACATTAAAGTTACATCGTTCCCAAGTCATTACATTTCATACAAAAGTTTTACAAAGTTTTTGAATGGAAAATATTGTTTAAGTGCGGGCCATGAATTCTTGTCGTCTTCCCGAGAATTACCTTCAAGTACCTGAGATAAAACATGTTAAAGAAAAGGGTCAGCGATAACGCCGAGTGAATTCATAGAGTTTAATAAAATCCATCAATATAATATCAGTATAAAATTATTACTGAAAATCATCTTGTACAAATCATTTTAATAGGCCATAAAATAGCCAAAATCATTTTATACAAATTTTTATCGAAAATCGTAATATAGGCATTTGCCTTAAAAATCGTTATACGAATCATTGTCGTTAAAAACACCATACAATACGTTTTGCAACGTTTGTTAGGTCAAAAAGTTGATGTGGCAGAAACTCAAAAATGAAGAAAACGTGAAGTTATTGTCTAAGAGTTGTCAAGACTAATTTGGGCGTTGACAAGAGTTAATTAGGCGTTGATGGCTCAAGCATTGTCGTGTGCAATCCAAGCATTGTCACATGCAATTCAAGCATTGACAAAACGTAGACAAAGAAGCTTATGGAAGCTTCTATTTAGATAAACATGCAAAAGATATTCTGCATAAGTTTATTTAAATAGAAGATTTACTTGTTTATTCATTCTTATCTCTTGTAAACCCTAATCCTTACACTATAAAAGGAACCAAGGGTCTTAGGTTTTATTCATTCAATTCATTCACAATGTAAACCTAAAGTGTGTGTCGACTAGACGTGGGATTCAATGTATACACGTCTAGTGATTGTTGATTATTAATATAATTAGCAATCCTTGTGTTTTAATTCATGTTCTTGTGCCTAAACACCTTGTTAATGTGTTATGTTCTTATTCCGCTTTGATTTGTTAATCATATGAACATGATGCATTCCTAGTAGCTTAAAAGATCCGGAAACCAAGGTTTCCACAATTGGTATCAGAGCCTCGTGGCTCGTGATGCTAGGACCAACAAGGTGTTCGTGTTTCGAGAAGAAAAGAAAAATCCGTCTAGGGTTTTTCTGGACGTTTTTGTGTGCGCAGCAGTATTCAGAAGGTCATAACTTTTGATTGAACCGTTGGATCGTCACGAAATTTTATATGTGTGTTCTACATACATAAATCTAAACATCCACCGGAGGGATTGTCGAGTTTTATCCCCAGGCAAAAGTTATTAAGCGTCAAAGTCAGCAGCAGGGTATATGCAGTTTTCTGTGGACAGCCATGTTCAGAACACGATCTCTCCTTCGTTAACCATTGGATCTTCGTGATTTTTAAACTGTAGATTCTTGGCACTTGTGTCTAGAATCTCACCGAAGGGATTTTCGATCTGAGCTCTAATGAAAAAGTTATTCGAGGTCGAAGTTGGCTGCCGACAAGGATTTACAAGTTTCGAGTTCACATAAAATCATGAAACTAGGGTTTCCACAAACCCTAGATTGATTCTTATACAGAAAATAAGAAACTTTGTGATGGATTGGAGATGTTAAAGTGTTTAGGGTTTCATCCAAAACCCTAGATCGAAGATTGAAGATGTGATTTTCGTTTTAGGATATGTTTAAACCCTAGATCTGTCTTCTTAAAACATAGCAGAAGAAATTAATGGACTATAGTACTTTGCTTGCTGCTGTGTGATTGGAAGAACGTGACTGAGTCATGATACGTACATCACATGAATACTTGTCTGTACAAAAGAGAAGAGAAAGTACAGCAGTGACAAGGACGAGCAGAAAGAACGTTATTCATGTGGGTCAAGGACGAGCAGAAAGAACGTTATTCATGTGGGTCCCAGACAGAAAAACAAGCTCACGTTGGGTTTCCGTTTCATCAGTCATGATTATGATCAGACGTGTGTTTTTTTTGTTTAAAGAAACTCACGTGATATCTCCCAATTCAAAGGTACGTTTTATTTGGGGACAATATATGAGATGATGTATGAATGGATATGCATGCGTGATTTAAGGGTAGAATATGGAAAGCTGATAAATGTGCATGATACTCGGATGAGGATGCGTGATAAGTGTGAAGCAGATAGGTCCACGAAGAATAAAGGGAACAAATTCCTAGTTTATAGGAATTCTGTTTACATTCCTTTATTAAGTATGCTTTAAATATGGACATCTGATATAGAAGACGTATGGGATTACAGGTGGTCACATATTTTCATATTTAAGGATATATGATATTAATATGGCTACTGATTGTGTGAGATACATACGTGGGTAAAACAGTAACATATATATGGAATAGACGTTGGTACAGTGGAGATGCTATTAGAAAAGTCACACTATCAAGAAAGGCTTCAGTTCACACGATTCTAGCTTTTCTATTGGTGCAAATTTTGTTTGTTCACATGGTTATGGTGGACGTGAGGTCACACGATCACAGCCCAACTTCTATTGGTGATTGTTATTTGTGGGGGACATACGTGATATCAAGAAAAAGAAAAGAGAAGCTAGCATCTTATATTCAAAAGAAAAGTATACAAGGCAGCAGTGGTATTATTGATACATTATTGTATTCAAAAGATACATTATTGTATTCAAAAGATAATACAGCAGTGGCGTTGATACTTATTAATGCAACGCTGACAGAAGAAGACACTGACGTTTGTAATTGAGACGCTGACAGAAAGAGTTTTGACGCTGACAGAATAAGTCAACGCTGACAGCGTTGACAGTGTCGTCCGATATATGAACTTCAACGCTGATAAGTATTGTCTGATATTGGACAATACATTGTCAAAGATATTGGACAGAAGAGGATATTGGACAACACAAGGTTTACTGCTGTTTGAGAAAATTGGTACGTTTTGAGCACACAAAAAGAAGAAAATTACACACAAAGGTACATGGAATCTCCGTTTTAATTTAGAATATCATGGTAATATTTATGGCTCGGATATTTTTGAAAGGAATTAATGATTTTAAAGCGAGTTAGCAACTTTTTATGGGAATTTAATAGATATTTAAAACTATGTAATCGGGATAGCCTTGTGAAAGAGTTATCCATTGCCATACTTTTACATATGGTATGAAGATGTGATTCCATTAAATTCGTCATGAAGAGGTGTTGGCTTAAGGGGAAGAATTCTTATGGTAAGTTTGATGATTGAAGAAGATTTTCGCGAGTTTGTGTTCTATCATATCTTAAAGTCGTGGCGTACCATTCACTGACTTTAAAGGTAACTTGTTCGTGCTTTACATGATTGGTAACGAAGACTTGTCATAACACTTGAAGGAGTTACATTATCGTGCTCAGTGTCTCACATAGGATGAGAATATTGACAAGGGATTGAGGTCTACTTATACTTGGTCTGATATAAGTTCTTAGTTACATGGATAGTACAAGACATGGAACACAAGGTTGGGTTATTCTACTTCTACATCAAATTACTATATTAATTGTTCTTCAAGATCATTACATAGAGCTACTTCTGGAGAATCTTCAACATTGCATACATTGTTTACTTTCCTGTTGATGTGACAAAAAGGGGAAGAAATACGTGCTACATTTGAGGGGAAGCAATTTGAAGATCATGTACAACTTACAAGAGATACACATAGAGTTTTGCCACTATCAACTAGGGGAAGATTGTTGGGTCAAAAAGTTGATGTGGCAGAAACTCAAAAATGAAGAAAACGTGAAGTTATTGTCTAAGCGTTGTCAAGACTAATTTGGGCGTTGACAAGAGTTAATTAGGCGTTGATGGCTCAAGCATTGTCGTGTGCAATCCAAGCATTGTCACATGCAATTCAAGCATTGACAAAACGTAGACAAAGAAGCTTATGGAAGCTTCTATTTAGATAAACATGCAAAAGATATTCTGCATAAGTTTATTTAAATAGAAGATTTACTTGTTTATTCATTCTTATCTCTTGTAAACCCTAATCCTTACACTATAAAAGGAACCAAGGGTCTTAGGTTTTATTCATTAAATTCATTCACAATGTAAACCTAAAGTGTGTGTCGACTAGACGTGGGATTCAATGTATACACGTCTAGTGATTGTTGATTATTAATATAATTAGCAATCCTTGTGTTTTAATTCATGTTCTTGTGCCTAAACACCTTGTTAATGTGTTATGTTCTTATTCCGCTTTGATTTGTTAATCATATGAACATGATGCATTCCTAGTAGCTTAAAAGATCCGGAAACCAAGGTTTCCACAACGTTGTATAGATTAAATAAAACCATTATATGAATATGGTTATAAAGCCTTAAAAATCATTATACGAGCCAATGTCGTAAAAACGTCATACAATACGTCTTACGACGTTGTATGAAAATAAAAACCGTTATATGAGTATGGTTATGAAAACCAAAACCCGAACATAATATCAATAGTATGACCCAGTATTGCTAGTTAGGCAATACATCGTAATTCGGAGCGTCTAGTAATATTTTGGTGATTGGATTATTATAAGCCGCATGACATTGTTACCTTACTAAAACCAAAACGGGTAGCTAACCCGATACCAATTTTGCCCATCTAAAGTAGCGTGTCGTCACAAAGGTCACGCTATGGAAATCTTCTCATACATAAATTCACTTACCAATCAATGTGGCACGACGGGGATCAACCGTCAAGGCGCGAACTGGGGTGATCGTCCCCAAATAGTACTATTAAATGCATAAGCGTCTACCAACTCCCGGTAGTTCACAATTCATGCTAATGGGACTTTTAGTGACATAACCTAACTTTAATAATCCATTTTATTTCATCTATCGGGTCTATTAATCATTTATCGGGTCATATAATCGGGTCATTTAATCATTCGGGTCCAAAATCAATAAACAAACAATCGGGACAAATGGTGTCCTATTTTATAAAAACTAACATGTTATCTCCCTCGCGGGTTTATAAAACATTTATAAAAACATTTAAAAGAGTGCGAGGCTATGAACTCACGTTGATGTGGGAAGGCGGGTTATCGGCAATTCGGACGTCCGGTACGTGCTTCAATCACGGAAACCTAGACAAATAATACTCGTCTTAGACTCATGTCCAATGACTTTATAAAATACCAATTATGTATACATATGATGATTATATATATATGATGATCAAGTGGGTTTACATATTCTCGTTTACTCATTTTAGAGTTATGTGTTGATAACTTTTATACTAGTTTTCTCGTTTTACCTATTTACGTGTTTTAGGTCCAATAAGCCTATTATAAGTTCTTAACTTGTATTAATCCTTTTTGTACTGATATTATCAGTACATACACTTTCAAGTTGGGCCTAAATGGGTTAAGCCCAATAAGTTCTTTTTATGGGTGTTTATCTTATGTAGTCCAATTATTAACCCAAGTATTAGTCCAATATGTTTACTTAGCTTGTTAATGTCCGTATGCCCTAAAGTTCGGGTTTTATCGGTTTTTACTTGTTATACATGTCTATATATCAGTATATAAGTTTTATAAAGTTTACATTAGACGGTTCCAACCGTCTAAGTTTTATTTAACAAAAACGTTAATTTTACGGTATTAGCCGAAAAAGTCGTAAAAATCATGTTTATAGTTTTTATAACTTATAAAACATAACAAGTTACCATTTTTATAAAATGTCCACTTATTTATCATTGTACATATTTATATAAATAAAATCCAAGAGTTAATGGGTTTTAACTTTACATTTTATACTATTAAATTTTTGAGTGCTTATATAATAGTATTATACTTTATTTTCCAAAATCTGATTTTTATCTTTACTTTCACCAAAACTGCCATATCTTGAGTTCTATATGGAGATAGAAGCTCAAATTTTTATCACATAAACTACATGATATGTGCTACATTTAACTCTTCTATATCTACTGTTGAATCATCTTCTAAATATTTTCTGAAAATCGTCCAAAACAGTGAACTCAGATTTATACCTTAAACTTGTTTTGATCATATCTCACTCATTATTTTGATTCCATTGCATGGCCAACTCTCACATGTGTACAAGACCCATAGCTTACTGTAAATGGATTCTACTTCATCATTTTATCAGTCCATGACCTGTTTCTTTACTGTTTTATACAGCCATGTAAATTAAGCATGATTTTAACCTTGTTTCTTATAATTTTTCACCTTTTTAATCATATTTATCAACAACAAATCCCCACATAATATTTTTATCATCATATAATCATCATATACATATACAATAGGAAATAAAATACATTTTTACATAATCAAAATAACAAGAAGATGAGGAGGACAATCTTTATACCACCATGATGATGTAGGTTGATCAAAACATGGATTTTGATGGAGAAACTTGTGATGCACCAAGACCATCTTCAAGACCATCAATCTTCATGATCACCTTGTGGAAAATCAGCCCCAAGACACCATGAATACTCCTCCATGGATGTTATAATCACCACCATTCAAGAGAGCTTCAAGAGAGCTTCAACATATGTGTAAATAACACATGATTTTGTGGTTGGAATTGATCAAATGAGGGTGTTGGATGATGAAAATGGGACGGCACATAGAGGGAGAGATGAGAGGATTTGTGTGTGAGTTGCATAGAGGAAATGAGTTAGTGGATTGTGTTAGCTAGTTTTAAAAAGTTGCTAGTTGTTTTGGTAAACTTAGGAGGACAAGTGTCCTTCCTAGTTATAAGAAGTTGACACCTTTGTGGTGTTGGCTTATATTAGACACCACATATAGTGGGGTGGGCAAGTGTAAAACTTGTCCCATCCCACTAATTTACGGGTACTCCTCGATTCTAGTTTCCTCGATTTGCGTGCCCTCGGGTCGTTTTACGAAAAACGTTTTTATAAATTATGAATCAACGTCACAAAACGAATCCAATAAAAATTGTCTCATCAAAAACGGAGTTCGAAAACGTAAATACGTAATCCTAGGGTTTCTGGTTTAGTCGTAAAGGACGTTAAAATAAAATCGTAAGTCCTAATCTCTTCCCGTAAATTTGTGAGTTTATGAACCAACACAAATTTAAAACTCCAAAATAATATTTACGGATAAATTTATTTTCTGAAATGTCGGACTGTCACCAAAGACGATGTATGTAAACGTAAGCACGTAACGTAGAATCCTCCGGTTTAAACGTAGTCGATGCTACTCCAAGACGTAAATCCAAATTTCTTCCCCAAAAATAAGTGAGTTCATATTGTAACATCAAAATAATGTTTTTAAATAATATTGAGAATAAAATATCAATCATAAATTGACGGATTGTCACAAAAACGGTGTATGTAAACGTAAGCACGTAACGTAGAATCCTTCGTTTTAGACGTAGTCGATGCTACTTCAAGACGTAAATCCAAATTTCTTCCCAAAAATAAGTGAGTTCATAATATAACATTAAAATGATGTTTTTAAATAATATTTTAGAATAAAATATAAACCATAAATTGACGGATTGTCACACTTGTGATGTTGTCGAGAGCATGATCCTTTGACTCCTTAATGTTTACTCCCATTTCAACATTAAGGTCTTCAACTCATATATTTCTAACATCTTTGGCTTTAAATATATCTATTTCATCCAAGTTATCATCTACCAAAGTTGTTGTGTTAGATGAAGGATGGGTTTCATCAGATGTCACGTTAAGTGATTCTTCAATTACACCCGAGGTTCTATTGAGGACTATGTAGGCTTTGCTAGTTTGGGAATAACCTAAAAAGATACATATTTACGACTTTGGGTCGAACTTAGTAAGGTAGCCTTTGGTGTTGAGAATGAAGCACTTGCTTCCAAACACCCTAAAGTATTCCAACGAGGATTCTTACCTTTAAGAATCTCATAGGGGGTCATTCCTAGGAAAGGTAGAATAAGAATTCGGTTGAGAATATAGGTCGATGTGTCCATGAAATTACATAAAAATCTTCTAGGCAAAGATTGCTCGTTTAACATCGTCCTACTCATCTCTTAGACGTTCCTATTCTTCCTTTCAATACCCCATTTGATTGTAGAGTGTGAGGAGTCGAGAAGTTATAGGTAATACCATGAGCTTCACAAAAGGCACCGAATTGCACTTCATTATCAAATTCCCTACCATCGTCCTAATAGAGACAATTGAACATCCTAGTTGATTTTGGATTCTTCGACTAAAGATTTCAAAGTGATCGAAAGCTTCATTCTTAGACACCAAAAATCTAGTCCGAGTGAATCTAGAATAGTCGACAGTTATAACTAGGGTATAAAGGTTACCTCCATAACTCCGTATGGCAGAAGGTCCAAAGAGATCCATATGTAGGAGCTCTAAGCACCGAGAGGTCGAAACCAAATACTTGGCTTTGTGACTTGATTTTTAACACCCCATTTTGGTAAATGGAATGTCACACGTGATATGGTGTGTCATCAAAGCATACAAGGATAAATGTCTTAAACATTACATGACCATAAATGAAATACCGAAAACAAACATCGGTACCCCAAAGTAAAGCTCATCACACACATACATAAGTACTGTAAATGGAAAGGACTAAACAACGTCCATGGAAATAAGTAGCAAAAGTATGATGAATAAGCATAAAGTAATGAAGGCTAGGAAGCTTCTAATCCATATGCACGTACGCTTAAATTCTATGAGCATCCCTGAGTACCTGCCGTTTTGGGAACATGAAAGGAAAAACGGCTGAGCATAACGCTTAGTGAACGGATATACAAGCATAGAATGAATAACATAAACATATGCAACATATAGCAGCGAAATATATTAAGTCTTGGAAAACCTGGTATAACTTAGTAATACTTGTTTTATAGTTTGAAAAGCCTTATGTTCATCTTATAAAAACTGTTTAACATGTTTACCATTAGCCAATATAGGTCATGAAATATCAACGTGCATGAATACTTGGAGGGTGACCTCGTCATGCAATCAGAGGGGCTGCCTCTAATTAACTGGTAAATGGGTAGGAGGGATCAGCTCCTTGTGAAGGATGCAAGGCACAACCACATTCACCTGAATAATCTGTAAAAATATGTAATCTAGGATGCACACATAAGCCCCACATGATAATATAATAAATTGCCAAAAGCTGAAGGGACGCCACGAGCTATCACTCCGCCTTGGTGAAGTCATAACACTGGTGCCTCTAGTGTTATGGTTATGGTACCTCAATAACTTGGTGAAACTGGTCATGCATGTATATGGCTTAGACATTTAATTAAACTTAAGCAAATCAAAACATATAAAACATATAATGGGAAAACAGTTAGCTGCATATGGGGAATTCTAATAAGGAAAGAATGTCCATACTGAAAGGACGGAGAATCTGTACCTTATGTCCAGTGAACGAAGAAGACGAACGGAAGAGAGCCCTACTTCGATCTCACTAATGCTACATAAATAATATACATGTATAAGTATTCTGATCACTGTGTACGTAACTGATTTTATATCATCTCTTAGCTTGTTTTATATGTTCATGTCATGTTTTACGAAATTTATCGTTATACTGTGTTTATCATGTATTCTGGATATTCTGATTAGGTATTACTTGTATTTCTTGTATTATTATACTTGTTGTGTAATAATAAGTAACTTTCTAGAAATAGCAGGTTTCCTAAAAATAGAAAGTTTCTAAAAATAGAAAGTTTCCAAAAATAGATTTACTGCTTAAATAAATTAAGTTTCTAAAAATATTAAGTTTCCATAAATAGATAAGCTGCTTAAAATAAATAAGTTTCTAAAAATAGAAAGCTTCCATAAATAGAAATAAGCTGGTTTTTTAAGCTAATAAAATAAGCTTAAGTTTTACTGATTAATATTCTAGGTCATGTGATTTAATAGTATAGTTTATTAAATAATACATGTAAATTAAATAAACTATATGTTATAAGATTTAATTAAATATAGCATGATATAATTAAATAGAAGTGTAAATAATACTTAAGTTAAAACATGTATTAATATTTGTTATTAATATAACCTAAGTCATGGAAATTAATTAATTATATGTCATGTTTTAATAATTAATTATTTACTTATTTTAAATTAATTAGTAAAAATACATAGGTTAAAATCATGCATTATTACTAATAATAATTAACCTAAGTCATGACTAAATTAAATTAATTATATATCATGTTAAATTAATTTAATAAATCTTGTAATTAAATAAACTTGTAAAAATTAATCAACTTGTAAAATTAAGTCGTGAACCGAACCCGTGTTTTAAAATATTACATGTAATGAACCGGGCCGTGTTTACCCTTAAACCGGACCAACAAAACACCCCTATAACAGTGGCGAACCGGCTTGGCTGGTTGCCATTGTTTTCGCAAAACAGCCACCGGCTTTAGCCGGTGGTTCCCCTTGGTTCTCGGCTAACCGCTGGCTATGCAAAGTTCCCACCGGCAGTTAGCCGGTGGTTCCCCCTGCTGCCGCGGCCTGAGTTCCCCCTGCTTTCTATAAATAGCCACCGATCATTGACCAGTGGTGTCCTTGTTCTGCCGAGACTCAACCAAAACCAAAACCACACCCCAACATGCATCGGGGTCTCTTGTTCTTGCAGCCGAGACACCAAAACCACACTGAGACCTCTTGGTCTAGGCTGTTTGTGCGAAACATACCAAGCCAAGAGCTTGGGCTCTCGGTTGTGTGCGTCGGCCGAACCAAAACATCCAAAATTCTCCATGTTTATTACCCTCATGATCTAATCAACAAGTTTAATTACTAGTTTTTAATAAACTCATGATTTCATGTGTTCTTATTTAATAAAAAGAATTAAAAAGAAAAGGTTTAAGGATTACCAATACGTGAACAAAAGGTGGACAATAACACGAACGATCTTGCTAGAACTGGATCACCCAAAATCAAAGAACACCTCCCTTGGTGTGTTTAAAACCGGCGGCCAAAAGGGAAGGAGAAAAGAGGCTAGGGTTTTTTTATATGTGAAATCTTAAATAATGAAAAGATATTTCCCCTTTTTCTTATTTAGTTAAAATTAAAAGTGGGCTTGGCCCTTTTTGCTTGTTCTTGCCGCGGGTAGGTGGGGCCCACAAGGGGAAACCCATTGATTTCCGTGTTCTAATTATTTACATGTTCTCGTGGTCGTGTTTACGTGATTTATTTATTCCCCGTTCTTGTTATAATATATATTTATACGTAATCGTAATAAATAATACGTAAATATAATAAGTGTGAAAACACTTATCCTTTTGCCACTAAAATCAAGGAAAAACAAGACCTAAACATGTGTTTTATATCATAAAAGACGGAATTACGCTTGTTTTGTGCTCTTGTGTTTAAATAGGTACAAATGATCAAAAGAAGAGAAAACACGGGATTTCACGGTCAAAAGTTGAAGAAAAGTTCAAGAAAAGACGAAGACAAAGTCAAAAGACCAAAAGTGTGCCCAAGTTCACGAAAACCGGCAAAACCGACACAAGCTTGAAGAAAAAGATCAAAGAAGCCAAAATCGAGCTCGACTTGAGTGGATTTAATAATTATGCAAGTTTATGGGCCAAGTGGGACCCACAAATGCTTATTGGGCCTGAAAAGCCCAATATTGGATTCAAAATAAATAACTCTTTGAAAAAGCCATACAAAGCCCATTTCATCTTGGACGAATTGAGTAATGGGCTGCAAGCCCAAATTGCTTTTTAAATTAAGACGGATGAAATTGTTTTGCAAAAGCCCATTTTGCTGTGAAATGTTGGAGGATTTGTAAAGTTTTCATTTTGCTGGCAAAAATAATTGGTAAAGCCCTGGTCAAACCTTCGGTCAACTCATCACACATATTCCTCACATCTCTCACTCGGTCAACACCCAACCCCACCTACACTTTTAATAAAATGGTTTTTCACCCTACACCACCCCACTTCACGATTTTAATTACTGCTTTGTTTTATCCATTCTCCCCACGCACCCCAATTCTCACCCACGTGTCTCCCCACTCTCACATTTGATAAATAAAAAGTTTTTTCTTTTACCCTATTACCCATTAAAACCTTCGATACCCACACCTTTCACCCCATTCACTTTCTCTCCCAAAAAAAAACAAATGCACACAGCCACCAGTTTTTACCCAATCTTCAAAACCCTAAAACAAAAAATTTATCAGTAAAAATTGGGGGTTTTCACCTTTTAGTTAAATCCAAGCGCGTGTGAATCACGGCTGGAAATTAATTCCCCAATTTTTCGGATTATAGAAGATGGAGGTGAGTTGTAGACGTGGCCGTTTTTACTTGATTTAATTGGTGGAACTACCTCATATCAACAAACCCACCAATAGAATCATCCCACATCAGCATGAAGAAACACAAACACGCCAACCTGGCGATCCGTGTGAAGCGAGGATCATTTTCCACCGTTGATCAATTGATGAAGAAAGAGAAAAGAAAGAACGGTCCAGATTGGAAGCCGTAGGCACCAAGGAAAAGGTTTCCTAGGGTTTGTCTATAAAAACCCTCTTAATCTGTAATGTTAGGGGGAGCTTTCTTTATTTTTCAGTTTTTTAAAATTAATTAGGAGTAGATTTAATTTAGATATAAATTTTTGCAAATTAGTTTAAATTGTAATTTTAATTTCCAGTATTGTAATTTGATTTTCAAATTAATGAAAAGTTAAGTTGTTTTTATTAATATTCGTCTCAATTAAATTCCTGTTACTGTTTTTTTTATCTTGTCTCAAAATTTATTCTGTTTTTTTTATCACTGTTCGTTTATTATCATTCGAAAAAAAAAGAGATAGAAAGAAAAAAAAAGAAAGAGAGAAAATAATTTCCCCACTGGAAATTATAAAGAAGGAACTGTTTGGATTCATTTGTCTCTGGGTACTGTTCGATACTGTTGATGTTCGAGTTTTGTGTTTGGTTCGATTGGAGTATGGTCGAGATGAAGTTGTTGATGTTGTTGACGGTGGATTCGGTTCGATAAGGGGGCTCAGCGCCTTACCTTCGGCTCAACGGTTTTGACACCCGGTTCCGATCTCTTTTAATGTTCTTGTTAATTTTAGTTTCAGTTTAGTTGATAAATTTGATTTCATCTGCTTATTGTTTCAGTTTTAGTGGATATTGCTTATTAGGGAGTATGATTTATTGCTATCTATTTATTCATTTTTGCTTGTTGGAGTTTGTTTTCATTTCAAGATGTTTTGTCTGCTTATTTTTATTATTTAGGTCTGCTGATTTGTACTTTTTTTTATTATTTTGTTATTAGTTTAGTCTGCGTTATCAATTTTAGGTTGCATAGAATTAAGTTTCTATTTTGGTTGTCTGTTTTTAATTTGTTTTTGATCTGGTAGATTTGCATAGTCCAAAGTCCAAAAATTAAATAGTTAAAAAAATATCTGTCTGTCAGGGGACTCGAACCCCTGACCTCGCGCTTAACAACCAACGCCCTTCCCAACTCCTCTAGTATCACTTTTGTAAATTACTTTGCATCTTTTGGTTAATATAGGTAAATTAATCTGGCAGTGTTTATTAATTGTTAGATTTTAAGTTTTATTAGTTTTAATTTTAATTAAATAGTTTTATTAAAAGCTTCATTTTCTTTTATAACAGTTTTTATAAAAATAAAAATACAAAAAATATTTTTATTAATTAGTTTTTAAAAAAGTAGTTTAAAATTTTAATTTAGTTTTAAAATTAGTTTTATAAAGTTCTCATTTAAATTACTTTTATTTTCAAAATAGTTTTCTTTTAAAATAGTTTACTTTTTATAAAATAGTTTTAAATTTTGATTTCTAAATTAGTTTATATAGTTACATTAGTTGTCATTTAAATTAGATTTATTTAAATCGGTTTTAATTTTTAAATAGTTTAAATTAGTTTTCAAATTTATTTAAGTTTTAAATTAGATTAAATAGTTTTTAAATAACTTTTATTTTAAATAGACTTTTAGTTTAAAATATTTCAAAAGTTTTATTTACCAAAAACAATTAATCTCTACGTTAAAATTGAAAATCAATTCGAGTGAGTCGAGGAACGATAAAAACGAAATAAAAAAGAGTAACAAAATCTTAGTTTCAAAAATGGCGCCGCTGCCGCTTCGCTCGTACGATTGACGATTTTTCGTGAAGACGTTTGGATTTTGGGATCCGTTCTTTTTGAATGTTACGTTTCTTGCAACAAAATCAAAAACTTAAAAATACAAAAAAATTAAAAAATCACAAAAGCAATTTCTTTCCTAAGAATTGCACCAAAAAAATTAAAAAAGCAAAAAGTACTACTTTTTCCTTAAAGTATTACACCAAAAATATTACGTATTAGTGTTAATTTTTAGTTCGATTTCTTTCGATTTTTCTTGTGTATATATTTTTCTAAAAAATACATAAATATTCTTCTTTATCCTCTATTTGTGTTTAATTCTTTTTCTCAACCCCTCTTATTTATAATTCTTCATGGATTTGTCTTGCGTTCTGTGTGGGAGACCATGGCTCGGTTTTCCAATTTGTCCATGGTGTACTTGTGCGAAGTGTGGTTCCGATATCGACAATACACAATTTGGATTTTGTCCATTGTGCAATTCTAGAAATTCGTACTTCTCCTCTTACACAAATTTCTCCCCTCCTCCCGTCTATGACAATCCCTATCCTCAACATGCACCGGGTTTTTCTCAATACCCGTGTTGCAATCATTGTGGGGGCCCTCACGATACTTTTTATTGTCAACCAATGAATTATGAGCCACATCCGTGCTATAATTCCAGTTTTCAAAATTTTGAGCCCCCACAACACTCCGTCGTTCATCAACCTTCTATTAAGGAACAAAGCACTAGTTTGGATGAAATTCTCGAAAGCTTAAGACAAATCAAAATTAGCTTGCATGACGAAAGAGAACAAGAGCAAGTATCTACTCTTAGTGTTTCTACTCCTCCTCTTGTGCGTTCTTACTATTATGATGACGATGAGACTACTATTTCTTGGAGTGATCTTTGTGCTCAATGTCCTAGTGCAATTGTAATCCCTTCTCTCAATATCCCAAATGCATCTAAGGATCTTGATACATCGAGTGAGATTAGCGATTTTGGGCTCGACAAATTCTTTGATGAAGTTTGTGATGTGCCGACTTTTGCTGAGCTTACGGACACGGTCGTTCCGTTATTCCATGATCACATACTCACAAATCCAAAAGCGATAATTGATTCTTCCAATAAGAGTTCTATATGTGGTGAGTATGATGATTTCGTCTTCGAGCCCGAGATTAAGGAAATTATCGACCGAGAGCTAGCTCTTTTACCTCCACTTCCACCTACAAGTGAGGTTGATTTTTCCAAAATCGAGGCCGAACTTGATGAGTTGGAACGTCTTAGTTTTAATAATGACGAACCAACTCACATGACCACGCATCCTATTCTCGAGGAGTTACCTAATAAACACTCCTCTAATGAGAATTACGTTTACCACATTCGTGAGGATTTAACTTATCAACAAATCCCACAAATGAATGATGGTTTCGTACTTGATCGTGATCTCTTCGAGAGAATTTCTAAAATCCTCAATGAGGGGAACGACAAACCTTTGTTTGACGAGCCTATCTATGATGAAGAAATCGAAGAGATTCACGTTCATGAGGATGATTACTTTGACCCGGGAGGTGACATTGACCATTCTTTGATTGATACCTTTACGGCTTTGCCGAATAGTGACCATCCATTATCTTCGGGGGATGACAATTTGTCTCCTTTACCCACCCCACCTCCCGTGGATCACGACCTCACATACTTCTCGTATGTTGAGCGGACTTTTCTCCCATCCAAGACTTATCCTCCTGCCTCTCATTTATTATGTTCATCCGGGACCGAGGACAAGATCTTTGATCCCGGTATCACATTCGAGGCTTCCCCATGGACCATTTAATTCGGGGTCGAGTCAGGCTCGTGACTCGGTTAACAAAAACAAGCGCTTCTCGGGAGGCAACCCGATTATCTATCTTTTATCTATTTTTTCCAATAAGTGTAGGGGGAGAAGTGTAGGTTGTTTCTTGTGATTGTGTAGGTACATGTGCTTTGATGATCCACTTTTGGTACTTTTGACGTGACCCGTGTTCCCGTGTTACCCATGTACCCGGTTCCTTCGATAAGTTTTTGCTATTGTGATTCAATCTTGTATATAAATAAATGTAATCACTTTAGTTGTCCTTTCCTTAGCTCGATTTAAACAAGGCACTCAATGTCCTAAGTGTAGGGGAGTTTATTCTCCCACATGCTTAAACATTGAGGACAATGTTTATATTAAGTGTAGGGGGGATTTCTATCGAAATTTTAGTGGCCTTTTCCATGAATTTGACCCCATTTTTACCGGAAAATTTTTAAAATTTTCAACGTTTTTCAAATTTTTGATCTATTTTGGCCTAGTAGAATTTTTATTTATTTTCTTTCATTTTATTATCGCATCATTATAATTTCCATTTCAAGAATAAAGTCAAAATGAATAAATAAATAAAATGGTTTTAATAAGTTTAGATATCTTTGATATATTAGGCCCGTCGTGAATATTTTGACTCAACCCGAGTTTACTTATCCAAGTTTACTCTAGCTAGTATCCTTAACCATATGGACCTTAATTGGTTTATTAGGCTAAGCATCCACGAGTCTCATTTCTTGAGATTTTAAATTGTGGAGAACGAGAGATGATAGAGTTAATTATAAGTTCGGTATTCTTTCATTTACTTATGTGAGTTAGTTATGAACTTTTTCTCCCATCACTTGTTAATATATATTTGCAATAAATAAGGTTGTACGATTTAAAAGGTTACTTAGCTTCTAGCACAAGATCGTTTAAAAGTTGCTCGGTATTAATTAGAGTTCATAGCCAAGGCATAACTTATTGAAACGGGACGCGAAGATTGGCTTATCCAAAAAGGCCCTAACAAGGCATGAGGATACCCGAGTCCAAAAGGGCCCTCACAAGGCATGAGGATTCACTTTTTGCAAAAGATCCTAAGATGATGTGAAGATCATTAATCCAAATCAATATGAAGGATCAAGACACACGACGAGAAGCAATTACTCCCCTAAAAGATCATGGAGAAGTCTATCCAAAAAGACCCTAACAAGGTATGACGATAAATAGATCCAAGTCCGAAAAGGAGGCGGATCGTTGTATATCAAAATCCTAAATAAAGAAGAGGATAAATGAAGAAGTCGTGGTCAACGTTTGAAGCATCTTTCACTCCTTATAAAGATGTATACCAAAATGAAGAGAAGACCATAAAAGATCGTCTCTCAAGATTTGAAGTTTGAAGTACAAGCCAAATATCGGTCCGAGAAAGGTCTCAAATCGTGAAACAAGTTATGCCAAGATATGAACTTTTTGAGGTTTCGAGAAGCAGTTTTAAAAGATTTTGTCCTTTAGCTAACTATTGATTAAATCGTCCCACTTTATTTTCGGCCTTAATAAATTATCGAAATAAGTCAAAAATGCATCCTCGTGATCATTCAAGACAAAATAAAATAAAAGAGATACACCATAGGAATAAGGGGGTCTAAGTGAATAATTAAACCGCATGAGTAAGTGTTAGTTGTGCTAACTTGTAATAACAATGATCTCGTTTTTATGCTTGGTGTGGGGAACGTGAAACTTGAGGGTGATTAATATTCATGACACCAGAGCCCTAATTCAAGTCTTAGACTTCTTTACAAGTTTCTTCCATCTAATAATTTTCAAGTTAATAATTGTTATCGCTTTTGTCTCCTTTAAAGTTTTTATCTTTCCGTCATAGTAGTAATAGCATATTTTAATAAAGGCCGAGATGGATTGATTATGAGGAAAACGTAACTTTTTGCTTTAAAATAATGCATTGCATGGGGTCATTGCAATGGTCAAGTGTAGGGGATTTAATAAGTGTGAAAACACTTATCCTTTTGCCACTAAAATCAAGGAAAAACAAGACCTAAACATGTGTTTTATATCATAAAAGACGGAATTACGCTTGTTTTGTGCTCTTGTGTTTAAATAGGTACAAATGATCAAAAGAAGAGAAAACACGGGATTTCACGGTCAAAAGTTGAAGAAAAGTCCAAGAAAAGACGAAGACAAAGTCAAAAGACCAAAAGTGTGCCCAAGTTCATGAAAACCGGCAAAACCGACACAAGCTTGAAGAAAAAGATCAAAGAAGCCAAAATCGAGCTCGAATTGAGTGGATTTAATAATTATGCAAGTTTATGGGCCAAGTGGGACCCACAAATGCTTATTGGGCCTGAAAAGCCCAATATTGGATTCAGAATAAATAACTCTTTGAAAAAGCCATACAAAGCCCATTTCATCTTGGACGAATTGAGTAATGGGCTGCAAGCCCAAATTGCTTTTTAAATTAAGACGGATGAAATTGTTTTGCAAAAGCCCATTTAGCTGTGAAATGTTGGAGGATTTGTAAAGTTTTCATTTTGCTGGCAAAAATAATGGGTAAAGCCCTGGTCAAACCTTCGGTCAACTCATCACACATATTCCTCACATCTCTCACTCGGTCAACACCCAACCCCACCTACACTTTTAATAAAACGGTTTTTCACCCTACACCACCCCACTTCACGATTTTAATTACTGCTTTGTTTTATCCATTCTCCCCACGCACCCCAATTCTCACCCACGTGTCTCCCCACTCTCACTTTTGATAAATAAAAAGTTTTTTCTTTTACCCTATTACCCATTAAAACCTTCGATACCCACACCTTTCACCCCATTCACTTTCTCTCCCAAAAAAAACAAATGCACACAGCCACCAGTTTTTACCCAATCTTCAAAACCCTAAAACAAAAAATTTATCAGTAAAAATTGGGGGTTTTCACCTTTTAGTTAAATCCAAGCGCGTGTGAATCACGGCTGGAAATTAATTCCCCAATTTTTCGGATTATAGAAGATGGAGGTGAGTTGTAGACGTGGCCGTTTTTACTTGATTTAATTGGTGGAACTACCTCATATCAACAAACCCACCAATAGAATCATCCCACATCAGCATGAAGAAACACAAACACGCCAACCTGGCGATCCGTGTGAAGCGAGGATCATTTTCCACCGTTGATCAATTGATGAAGAAAGAGAAAAGAAAGAACGGTCCAGATTGGAAGCCGTAGGCACCAAGGAAAAGGTTTCCTAGGGTTTGCCTATAAAAACCCTCTTAATCTGTAATGTTAGGGGGAGCTTTCTTTAGTTTTTAGTTTTTTAAAATTAATTAGGAGTAGATTTAATTTAGATTTAAATTTTTGCAAATTAGTTTAAATTGTAATTTTAATTTCCAGTATTGTAATTTGATTTTCAAATTAATGAAAAGTTAAGTTGTTTTTATTAATATTCGTCTCAATTAAATTCCTGTTACTGTTTTTTTTTTCTTGTCCCAAAATTTATTCTGTTTTTTTTTATCACTGTTCGTTTATTATCATTCGAAAAAAAAAGAGATAGAAAGAAAAAAAAGAAAGAGAGAAAATAATTTCCTCACTGGAAATTATAAAGAAGGAACTGTTTGGATTCATTTGTCTCTGGGTACTGTTCGATACTGTTGATGTTCGAGTTTTGTGTTTGGTTCGATTGGAGTATGTTCGAGATGAAGTTGTTGATGTTGTTGACGGTGGATTCGGTTCGATAAGGGGGCTCAGCGCCTTACCTTCTGCTCAACGGTTTCGACACCCGGTTCCGATCTCTTTTAATGTTCTTGTTAATTTTAGTTTCAGTTTAGTTGATAAATTTGATTTCATCTGCTTATTGTTTCAGTTTTAGTGGATATTGCTTATTAGGGAGTATGATTTATTGCTATCTGTTTATTCATTTTTGCTTGTTGGAGTTTGTTTTCATTTCAAGATGTTTTGTCTGCTTATTTTTATTATTTAGGTCTGCTGATTTGTACTTTTTTTTTATTATTTTGTTATTAGTTTAGTCTGTGTTATCAACTTTAGGTTGCATAGAATTGAGTTTCTATTTTGGTTGTCTGTTTTTAATTTGTTTTTGATCTGGTAGATTTGCATAGTCCAAAGTCCAAAAATTAAATAGTTAAAAAAATATCTGTCTGTCAGGGGACTCGAACCCCTGACCTCGCGCTTAACAACCAACGCCCTTCCCAACTCCTCTAGTATCACTTTTGTAAATTACTTTGCATCTTTTGGTTAATATAGGTAAATTAATCTGGCAGTGTTTATTAATTGTTAGATTTTAAGTTTTATTAGTTTTAATTTTAATTAAATAGTTTTATTAAAAGCTTCATTTTCTTTTATAACAGTTTTTATAAAAATAAAAATACAAAAAATATTTTTATTAATTAGTTTTTAAAAAAGTAGTTTAAAATTTTAATTTAGTTTTAAAATTAGTTTTATAAAGTTCTCATTTAAATTACTTTTATTTTCAAAATAGTTTTCTTTTAAAATAGTTTACTTTTTATAAAATAGTTTTAAATTTTGATTTCTAAATTAGTTTATATAGTTACATTAGTTGTCATTTAAATTAGATTTATTTAAATCGGTTTTAATTTTTAAATAGTTTAAATTAGTTTTCAAATTTATTTAAGTTTTAAATTAGATTAAATAGTTTTTAAATAACTTTTATTTTTAATAGACTTTTAGTTTAAAATATTTCAAAAGTTTTATTTACCAAAAACAATTAATCTCTACGTTAAAATTGAAAATCAATTCGAGTGAGTCGAGGAACGATAAAAACGAAATAAAAAAGAGTAACAAAATCTTAGTTTCAAAATACATAATAAGAGGTTCGTGATTACTTATGTTCATGATTTCATGTTCGTGATTATAATTATTGTTGATAATAACTATCGTGTATTAATATGCTTAAATACTTATCGTGTAATAACACGTACGTAATACCTATAACTAACATTCATGAAACGTAATCATGTTATATTAGGAAGGTTTTAATCATGTACGTACAATTATAAGTGTACTGTCCATGGTAAAAGCATGCGGGTTTTACAACTCTTCCCCCCTAAAAAGAATAATTTGTCCCCGAATTATAGATAACGTAATCTGGAAAAGAAGAACTTACCCGAATTCAAAATATGAAATGCGGGTAAGAAGCCTGGATAGACTCCTCTGTTTCCCATGTGGCTTCCCGCTCGGTATGATTCCTCCAAAGGATTTTGACGAATGGAATCGTCTTCCTCCTCATGACTCGTTCTTGTCTGTCAAGAACTCGTACGGGTTCCTCTATGAAGGTAAGATCTTCACAAATCTATTCTAGTGGATACTGAACAATGTGAAGGGGATGATACTTGTACCCTCTGAGTAAGGACACATGGAAAATATCGTGAACATGAGAAAGCTGTGAAGGTAACGCTAAACGATAAGATACTTCACCGACTCACTCAATGACATCAAACAGTCCGATGAATCGAGGACTGAGCTTCCCTTTGATTCCAAAATGTCTAACACCACATGCCGGCGATACTTTAAGGAAGATGTGATCTCCTACGTTAAAATGTAAGTCCCTATGATGCTTGTCGGCATAACTCTTTTGACGTGACCATGCTTCTTGCAATTTCTGCTTAGCTATTGTGACCTTCTCATTAGTCAACTCTATCATTTCTTGTCCTTCAAGTGTTCGCTCATCAACCTGATCCCAGCAGATTGGGGCTCGACACTTTCTGCCATACAACATCTCAAATGGAGCACACTTAATGCTTGCGTGTCAACTGTTGTTGTATGGAAACTCTACCAAACAGATGTAAACGTCCCAATCTCTCGTTCATTCCAACGCACATGACCTCAACATATCTTCTAATGTCTGAATCGTTCGCTCCAATTACCCGTCTGTTTGAGGATAAAAAGACGTTTTAAGCTAACGTTTTGTACCCCAAGCTTTCTGTAGACTTCTCCAAAATCGCGAAGTGAAACGAGGATCCCTGTCTGAGACGATGCTGGATGGAGCACCATGAAGTCTCATGATCTCCTTCTTGTAAGTATCAGCGAGTTTATTGACCGAATCTTCCTTGCGGATCGGTAAGAAATGAGCTGACTTAGTAAGTCGATCGTCGATAACCCAAATCGCATTGTGCTTCCTCTTTGTCTGTGGAAGACCGGTAACAAAATCCATAGTGATCTTGTCCTACTTCCACTCTGGAATATCTAACGGTTGAAGAAGACCGCCAGATCGCTGATGCTCGATCTTAACCTGCTGGCAGGTAAGACATTTGGATACATAAGTCGCAACATCCTGTTTCATACCACTCCACCAAAAGTATTGCTTGATGTCATGGTACATCTTGGTCAAACCAGGATGAATAGAGAATGGGGAGCTATGAGCCTCAGCTAACAACGCTTCCCAGAGTTCTTGATCATCAGGAACACAAAGTCTCGTACCCTTCCATAAGATACCATCTGCGTCTACTCGAAATTTTGTCTGCTTCTCCAAATTCTAAATTATCGCCCAGATTTAACCATCCTCTTTCTGAGCTTCCTTGATCCTAGAGAGCAACTCGGGTTCCACTCTAAGATTAGCCCAGTAACTGTGTTGTCTACGTACCATGAACTGAATGTCTAGTCGCTCCAAGTCTTTGATGATTTCCTCCTCAATTTTAATGTCGTTTATCATTCCGGACTTTCTGCTAAGTGCATCCGCTACTGCATTCGCCTTGCCGGGATGATACTGCAGATTGATGTCATAATCCTTCAATAGTTCCAACCATCTCCTCTGTCTCATGTTCAATTCACGTTGAGTGAAGATGTAAAACCCACATGCTTTTACCATGAATAGTACCCTTTAGATCGTACGTACAAGATTAGAACTTTCCTTTTATAGCATGTTTACGTTCACGTATAAGAATGTTAAGTATTACGTACGTGTTAGAACACGATAAGTATTTATTACGTATTAACACATGATAATTATTTAAATAATAATTATAATCACGAACATGCGATCATGAAATCATGAACGTAATTTAATCACGAGATAATATCATTTACGTATATATATTTATTACGAACACGAATAAATATATTAAGTCACAATCAATAATTAATTAGAACACGTAAATCCCGAACACGATAAAACACGAACACAGACTATAATATTTAGACTCGAGAAAAGTACGGGTTACCCCATGTGGGGCCCCCTACCCGCGGCTACACCAAAGACATGGGCGAAGCCCATGCAAAATTTACTAACAAGGGGTTAAAGGGTAAAACTTGTGTCATTTACCACAAAACAAGAAAATAACCAAAACCCTAAATCTTTTCTTCTTCCTTCTCTTTGGCCGCCAGATTTAAGACACCAAAAGGGGGTGTTCTATTAATTTTTGATCTTGTAAATTGTGCAAGCATTCATGTGTGTTCATCCTTAATTGATCCACGTAATCGGTATAACCTTTTTAACCCTTTTCTTTTATGTTTTGATTTAATGAATCACATAAAATCATGATGTTTTTAAAAACTAATTAAAAACAATTATTAAAACATGTCTATGATCATGGGGTAAATCAAAACAAGGGTTTTGGGGTGTTGTGTTTGTAGCCGACGCCTAACCGAGCCCCTAAGGGGTCTCGGCTTGGCTTATTACCCACCACCGAGACCATATGGTCTCGGTATGGTGGTGGTGTTCCCACGGCAGCAGCCAAAACAAGGGAACCCCGACCTTGGTTCGGGGTATGGTGTTGATTATGGGTCCGGTTCATGGTTTCTAGTCACGGGTCCGGTTCATAGATTTTTTTTTTGTTTATGATTTTACTAGTTATGTGTTAAAATTAAATTAATAAAACATGACACGATTAATTTAATTAACATGACTTAGGTTATAAATTTAATTATTAGATCATGAATTTTAACCTAAGTATTTATATTTTATTAGACCTTATAATTTTTAATTATTAAAACCATGACTATAATTAATTAATTAACATGACTTAGGTTATATTATTAATAACTAATAATGCATGTTTTAACCTATGTATTTTACCTTTATTTAATTAAAAACATGATATATTTAATTAAATACTTTTAACCTATAGTTTATTTAATTTACATGTAATAATTAATAAACTATACATTATAACTACATGACTTAAAATAATAATCATAAACACTTAAACTTATATAATTAGCTTATCTAACCAGCTTATATCTATTTACGGAAACTTTCTATTTTTAGAAACTTATTTAATTAAGGCAGCTAATCTATTTATGGAAACTTTCTATTTTTAGAAACTTATCTATTTTAAGTAGTATTTCTATTTTTGGAAACATTCTATTTTTGGAAACTTTCTATTTTTAGAAAATTTCAATTTTTGGAAACTTTCTATTTTTGGTAACTTTCTCTTTTTGGAAACTCTCTATTTTATGAAACCTGCTATTTTTAGAAAGTTACTTACTATTACACAACAACTATAATAATACATGAAATACAAGTAATACTTAATCAGAATATAAGATAAATATAGTATAAAGCTTTAAACAGTAAAACATGACATGAACGTATAAAATAAGCTAAGACATGACATAAAACCAGTTACGTATTCAGTAATCAGATACTTATACACGTATGTATTTATGTAGCATTAGTGATACCGAAGTAGGACTCTCTTCCGTTCGTCTTCTCCGTTCACTGGACATAAGGTACGAATTCCCGTCCTTTCAGTACGGACATTCTTTCCTTATTAGGATTCCCCGTATGCAGCCAACTGTTTTCCCATAGTATAAGTTTATATGTTTGATTGCTTATGTTTAAGTAGAATACCTAAAGCCATATGCATGCATGACCAGTTTCACCTAGTTATGGAGGTACCATAACCATAACACTATAGGTACTGGTGTTATGACTTCCGCACGGTAGAGTGATTGCTCGTGGTGTCCCTTCAGCTTATGGCAATATTATTATATTTATCATGTGGGGCGTATGGGTGCATCCTAGTTACATGTTTTAAGCAGATTACTCAGTGTGAATGTGGTGTGTGCCTTGCATCCTTCACAAGGAGCTAATCCCTCCTACCCAAAACCAGTATATTAAATTAGAGGCAGCCCCTCTAATTTGCATGATGAGGTCATCCCTCCAAGTATTCATACACGGTGGATTTTCATGACCTATATTGGCTAATGGTAAAATATGTTAAACAATTTTTACAAGATAAACATAAGGCTTTTCAAACTATAAAACCAGTTTTACTAAGACTTAACCAGGTTATTCGGGACTTAGTTTCTTTCGTTGTTATATGCTTATATGCTTATATGCTTATATTATTCATGCTTTATTGTACATCCGTGCACTGAGCGTATTGCTCAACCGTTTTCCTTTTCATGTTCCCAAAACGGCAGGTACTCAGGGACGCTCGTAGGCTTTAAGCGTACGTGCATATGGACTGGAAGCTTTCTAGCCTTTCTTTACTTTATGCATTATCTATACTTTGATACTCTTTCCATGGACATTGTTTAGTCCTTTCATTTACATTACTTATGTTTGTGTGTGATGAGCTTTACTTTTGGACTACCGATCTTTGATTCCGGTATTTCCTTTTTATGGTCATGTAATGTTTTAGACATTTATCCTTGTATGCTTTGATGACACGCCATAATTACGCATGACATTCCATTATCAAAATGGGGTGTAACAATTATGGTATCAGAGCCAAGGCTTCGACCTGTAGGCTCTCAAAACATGACCTGTGATTAGTGGGTAGTCACTATGGTCTTCCTAGAACTGACAGTCGGTTTTCATGCATTCATCCTTTTCATGCATACATATATATGTCATTGTCGCAGGTTTATTACTAAGTAACGGTTGGTACATGACTGGCCCTATTTACTCGCATGTGTTTTACCGAAGCTTTTAAATTTGGGACCGACCCATAGGCGTCCCCTCGCCATGTCTTTTATTTTGGGTGAACTGACCATAGGCGTTCACTCTCGAGCATACAAAAGTTTTCATAAAACTGCATCATGCATTCATATACAAATTTTCTGGCATAAAATTTTTATCTTGATTTATTGGTATAAAATTTTTTTCATGTATATATATTTTATGTTTTGATTTGTTTAATCATATGTTTTAATATGTTTTATGTTATACTGTCAGATGGTTCTCACACGCGAGCAGGAACAACTCAATGAAGCAATCCAAGCTGCAATGCAAGCTTTGCTTCCTCAACTGAGGAATGACATCAGGGCTGAGGTTCAGGCTGCCAACAATAAGCAGCAAAACCAAGCATCTCCTCCTCCTCCAGTGACATTTGAAATATGGCTGGAGAGATTCAACAAGCTCCGTCCTCGAGCTTTCGAGAGAACAGATAGCCCCAGTGAAGCTGAAAGCTGGTTGGCTCACATCGAGAAGATCTTCGATGCTATAGGTTGTGACCCCGTGTTCAAGGCGAGGTTGGCATGTTACATGTTCGAAGGTGATGTGTTAAATTGGTGGTTAGTGTTGAAGTAGTCTGAGGGAGGTGATAATTGGGTGGCTGGTTTGACATGGGCTCAGTTTAGAGATAGGGTGATGGAGCAGTTATTTCCCAAGGCTGAGCAAGATAAGCTTAAGAGGGAGTACCATGGGATCCGACAGAGAGCTGGGGAGAATAGCAACGAGTTCATGCAGCGCTTTCTACGCTTAGCTGGTTTCCTTGGTGTAGCGGCAGGTACTCCTGAAGAGCAGGCACACCACTTTAGGTGGGCTCTTTGCACATCGGTCGCAAACAATTTGGTGTTTGCTACGTTTAACACAATAGCACAAGTGGCCGATACGGCACGTAAGCTAGAGATGCTGCATGAGAGAGATGAGTTGAGGGAAGCTGAGAAACCCGACAAGAGGTAAACATTCGTATTCAAGCGGTGACCAATCCGTATTCTTTCTATATATGTCAATTATTCATCTCTTTAAATTGTATCTTCCAAGCAGAATACTGGGGACCGGTCTCAGCCGGCTACTTAGCAGCAGCCTAATCAGCCCAAGGGAAACGGTTAGACTAACGACCGTTCTGCTACGGATAGGCGTGGCGGTAATGATAATTACCTTAACAAAGCTGGACACTCCAACGACAACAGGTCCTAATACTTACGCATTTCCTTATGATTTCATGTTATAACTCATAATTCTGAAACTTTAGCAAATTTTCTACCAGGAACCATGGAAACGGTAGGGACCAGAACCAGAGAGGTTCACAGCCTAGCCGTCCAGCTATCACTAGTATTCAATCTTACGATTATTTGCATTGTCCTTTGTACCCTATTATCATGTCTAATGTAAAATGTTTTATTAAGTCCTCAGCCAGCCAGAGCACCTGCTGGAGGATATACTCATACTCTTTGCTCTACTTGCCACCGTAGGCACCCAGGGCCATGTCGTCGCGACACCGACGCATGCTTCAAGTGTGGTATTCCTGGCCATCGCATGAAGGACTGCCGTAAGGGAGATATGGAGGGCACATCAGGACATGCTGATACCAAGCCACCTCCTACCACTGGACGTGTCTACACGACATCTCGAGATCAGGCCAAAAGTCTACAGGTACCATCACTGGAATCTTGTATATGTATGGTCAAGCTACGTGTGTTCTATTTGATACGGGTGCTACTCACTCGGTCATTTCTACTGCTTATACTAAGAACATTAGGATGCTCCCTATGCCACTAGATAATAGACTCAGTATTTCCACGCCTTTGAGGGACTCTGTATTAATCACCCATGTATACAAGATTTTTCCCCTAGAGTTTGATGATAAGGTTCGTCCTGTTGATGAACTTCCGCTGGACATGAATGACTTTGACATGATTTTGGGCATGGATTGGCTATCCAAGCATCATGCTACCATAGACTGCCATTAATATCGAGTCATCTTTGGAGATGTTAATGCACCATAGTATATTCACAACGGGTTCGTACCCAGAAGGTCTTTACAAATCAAATCAACCCTACAAGCACATGCACTACTGTCACATGGCTGCGAGGGTTATCTAGCTACGGTTCACGACATGGATGTTGAATATCCATCAATACAGGATCAACCAACAGTGTCAGAATTCCAATATGTATTTCCAGAAGAACTTCCGGGCATACCACCTACACGAGAAGTGGAATTCAATATCGAGCTTATTCCAGGAGCTGAACCGATTTCCAAAGCTCCGTGTCGCATGGCTCCCATAGAGTTAAAGGATCTGAAGGATCAACTGCAAGAACTTCTAGAACGAGGTTTCATTCGACCGAGTGCATCTCCATGGGGCGCACCGGTCTTATTTGTTAAGAAGAAGGACAGTAGTATACGTCTTTGCATAGACTATCGCGAGCTCAACAAGATTACTATCAGGAATAGGTATCCACTGCCGCGCATAGACGATATGTTTGACCAACTCCAAGGGGCCAAACACTTCTCCAAGATTGATCTTAGGTCAGGCTATCATCAACTACGGTTTAAGGAGAAGGATATCGCCAAGACTGCTTTTTGTACCCGCTATGGCCACTACAAATTCGTAGTCATGCCATTCGGCCTGATAAATGCTCCAGCAGTGTTCATGGATTTGATGAACAGAATCTTCCATGCATTTTTGGACAAGTTCGTCATTGTCTTCATCGATGATATCTTGATTTTCTCAAAGTCCAAGGAGGAACGCGAAGACCATCTTCGTACAGTACTACATATTCTTTGCCAAAAGAAATTGTATCACATTGTATCAGCAGAAGGAATCACTATGGATCCAGCGAAGGTTGAGGCTATTACTAAGTGGCTGAGGCTGACATCAGCAACTGAAGTCCGCAGTTTCTTAGGCTTAGCTGGCTATTACCGTAGGTTCGTGGAGAACTTTTCCCGCTTAGCACTACCATTGACCAAACTGATGTGAAAAGGGGAGAAATTCGACTGGACTGAAGAACGAGAGAAAAGCTTTGAATACCTGATGCAGAAGCTAGTATCTGCACCTATTCTTACTCTCCCATCTAGTATGGGTGGATTTCAAATCTACAGTAATGCATCGGGGAAGGGACTTGGTTGTGTTCTCATGGAACATGGGAAAGTGATCGCGTATGCTTCACGACAGCTTAAGCCTTATGAAGAAAATTACCCTACGCATGACTTGGAACTTGTTGCAGTCGTGTTTGCATTGAAGATATGGAGGCACTACTTATATGGAGAATCATGTGACATTTTCACGGACTACAAGAGCTTGAAGTATATCTTCACTCAGTGTGAATTGAACATGAGGCAGAGGAGATGGTTAGATCTATTGAAGGATTATGACATTAATCTACAGTATCATCCCGGAAAGGCGAATGTAGTAGCAAATGCACTTAGCAGGAAGTCCGGAATGATCAACGACATTAAGATTGAGGAGGAAATCATAAGGGACTTGGAGCGACTAGACATAGAGATCATGGTACATGGACAGTACGGTTACTGGGCTAATCTTAGAGTAGAACCCGAGTTACTCTCTAGGATCAAGGAAGCTCAGAAAGATGATGGAGAAATCTAGGCGATAGTTCAGAATTTGGAGAAGCAGACGGAATTCAGAGTAGATGCAGGTGGTATCGTATGGCAGGACACGAGACTTTGTGTTCCTGATGATCAAGAACTCCAGGAAGCCTTGTTAGCTGAAGCTCATAGCTCCCCATTCTCTGTACCATGACATCAAGCAGTACTTTTGGTGGAGTGATATGAAACAGGATGTTGCCACTTACGTCTCCAAATGTCTTACCTGCCAGCAGGTTAAGATCGAGCATCAGCGATCTGGCGGTCGCCTTCAACCGTTAGATATTCCAGAGTGGAAGTGGGACAAAATCACCATGGATTTTGTTACTGGTCTTCCGCCAACCAAGAGGAAGAACGATGCAATTTGGGTTATCGTAGATCGATTTACCAAATCAGCTCATTTCTTACCGATCCGCAAGGAAGATTAGATCAGTAAACTCGCCGATACGTATAGAAGAGAGATCATGAGACTCCACGGTGCTCCATCCAGCATCGTCTCAGACAGAGATCCTCGATTCACTTCGCGATTTTGGAAGAGTCTGCATAAAGCTTGGGGTACATAACTTAAGCTTAACACGACTTTTCATCCTCAAACAGACGGGCAGTCGGAGCGAACGATTCAGACATTTGAGGACATGTTGAGGTCATGTGTGTTTGAATGGACGGGTGACTGGGACGATTACATCTGTTTGGTGAAGTTTGCATACAACAACAGTTACACGCAAGTATCAAGTGTGCTCCTTTTAAGATGTTGTATGGCAGAAAGTGTCGCGCCCCAATCTGCTGGGATCAGGTTGGTGAACGAACACTTGAAGGACCAGAGATCATAGAGATGACTAATGAGAGGGTCGCAGTAGCTAAGCAGTAACTTCAGGAAGCATGGTCACGTCAGAAGAGTTACGCCGATAAGCATCGTAGGGACATACATTTTAACGTATGAGATCACGTCTTTCTTAAGGTTTCGCTGGCACGTGGTGTTAGACGCTTCGGGATCAAAGAGAAGTTCAGTCCTCGTTTCATCGAACCGTTTGATATCATTGAACGAGTCGATGAAGTATCTTACCGGTTAGCGTTAACTCTGTAGCTTTCGCATGTACACAATGTGTTTCATGTGTCCTTACTCAGAGGGTACCAATATCATCCCCTTCACATGGTTCAGTATCCACTGGAACAGATACGTGAAGATCTCACTTTCATAGAAGAACCCGAACGAGTTCTTGACAAACAAGAACGAATCATGAGAAGGAAGACGATTCCATTCGTCAAAATTCTTTGGGAGGATCATACCGAGCGGGAAGCCACTTGGGAAACAGAGGAGTCTATCCGGGCTTCTTACCCTCATTTCATATTTTGAATTCGGGTATGTTCTTCTTTTCCAGTTTACTTTATCTTTAATTCGGGGACGAATTATTCTTTTTAGGGGGAAGAGTTGTAAAACCCGCATGCTTTTACCATGAATAGTACCCTTTATATCGTACGTACAAGATTAGAACTTTCCTTTTATAGCATGTTTACGTTCACGTATATGAATGTTAAGTATTACGTACGTGTTAGAACACGATAAGTATTTATTACGTATGAACACACGATAATTATTTAAAAAATAATTATAATCACGAACATGCGATCATGAAATCATGAACGTAATTTAATCAGGAGATAATATCATTTGCGGATATATATTTATTACGAACACGAATAAATATATTAATTCACAATCAATAATTAATTAGAACACGTAAATCACGAACACGATAAAACACGAACACACACTATAATATTTAGACTCGAGAAAAGTACGGGTTACCCTATGTGGGGCCCCCTACCCGCGGCTACACCAAATACATGGGCCAAGCCCATGCAAAATTTACTAACAAGGGGTTAAGGGGTAAAACTTGTGTCATTTACCACAAAACAAGAAAATAACAAAAACCCTAAATCTTTTCTTCTTCCTTCTCTTTGGCCGCAAGATTTAAGACACCAAAAGGGGGTGATCTGTTGATTTTTGATCTTGGAAATAGTGCAAGCATTCGTGTGTGTTCATCCTTAATTGATCCACGTAATCGGTATAACCTTTTTAACCCTTTTCTTTTATGTTTTGATTTAATGAATCACATAAAATCATGATGTTTTTAAAAGCTAATTAAAAACAATTATTAAAACATGTCTATGATCATGGGGTAAATCAAAACAAGGGTTTTGGGGTGTTGTGTTTGTAGCCGACGCCTAACCGAGCCCCTAAGGGGTCTCGGCTTGGCTTATTACCCACCACCGAGACCATATGGTCTCGGTATGGTGGTGGTGTTCCCACGGCAGCAGCCAAAACAAGGGAACCCCGACCTTGGTTCGGGGTATGGTGTTGATTATGGGTCCGGTTCATGGTTTCTAGTCACGGGTCCGGTTCATAGATTATTTTTTTTGGTTTATGATTTTACTAGTTATGTGTTAAAATTAAATTAATAAAACATGACATGATTAATTTAATTAACATGACTTAGGTTATAAATTTAATTATTAGATCATGAATTTTAACCTAAGTATTTATATTTTATTAGACCTTAGAATTAATTAATTATTAAAACCATGACTATAATTAATTAATTAACATGACTTTGGTTATATTATTAATGATTAATAATGCATGTTTTAACCTAAGTATTTTACCTTTATTTAATTAAAAACATGATATATTTAATTAAATACTTTTAACCTACAGTTTATTTAAGTTACATGTAATAATTAATAAACTATACCTTATAACTACATGACTTAAAATAATAATCAGAAACACTTAAGCTTATATAATTAGCTTATTTAACCAGCTTATATCTATTTATGGAAACTTTCTATTTTTAGAAACTTATTTAATTAATGCAACTAATCTATATATAGAAACTTTCTATTATTAGAAACTTATCTATTTTAAGCAGTAATTCTATTTTTGGAAACTTTATATTTTTTGAAACTTTATATTTTTAGAAACTTTCTATTTTTGGAAACTTTCTATTTTTGGAAACTTTCTATTTTTGGAAACTTTCTATTTTGGGTAACTTTCTATTTTTGGAAACTTCCTATTTTAGGAAACCTGCTATTTTTAGAAAGTTACTTATTATTACACAACAAGTATAATAGTACATGAAATACAAGTAATGCTTAATCAGAATAGACAGAATATAAGATAAATACAGTATAAAGCTTTAAACAGTAAAACATGACATGAACGTATAAAATAAGCTAAGACATGACATAAAACCAGTTATTAAATTAGAGGCACCCCCTCAAATTTGCATGATGAGGTCACCCCTCCAAGTATTCATGCACGGTGGATTTTCATGACCTATATTGGCTAATGGTAAAATATGTTAACAATTTTTACAAGATAAACATAAGGCTTTTCAAACTATAAAACCAGTTATACTAAGACTTAACCGGGTTATTCGGGACTTAGTTTCTTCTGCTGTTATATGCTTATATGCTTATATGGAAACCTTGGTTTCCGGATCTTTGAAGCTACTAGGAATGCATCATGTTCATATGATTATACAATCAAAGCGGAATTAGAACACGACACATTAACAAGGTGTTTAGGCACAAAACATGAATTAAAACACAATTGGATTGTTCATTATATTAATAACAAACAATCACTAGACGTGTATACATTGAACCCCACGGCTAGTCAACACACGCTTTAGGTTTACATTGTGAATATGAATGATATCAAAAACCTAATAACCCTTGGTTCCCTTTATAGTGTAAGGATTAGGGTTTACAAGAGATAAAAACAAATAAACATGTAAATCTTCTATTTAAATAAACTTATGCAGAATATATCTTGCATGTTTATCTAAATAGAAGCTTCCATAAGCTTCTTTGTCTATGTTTTGCCAATGCTTGGATTGCACATGACAATGCTTGAGCCATCAACGCTGGAATTGTTCTTGTCAACGCCTAAATTGCTCTTGACAACGCTTAGATAATATCTTCATGTTTTCTTCGTTTTTTTGAGTTTCTGCCACATCAACTTTTTGACGCAACAATCTTCCCCTAGTTGATAGTGGCAAAACTTTATGTGTATCTCTTGTAAGTTGTACATGATCTTCAGATTGCTTCCCCTCAAGTGTAGCATGTATTTCTTTCCCTTTTTGTCACATCAACAGGATAGTAAACAATGTATGCCATCTTTGAAGATTCTCCAAATGTAGCTCTGTGTAATGATCTTGAAGAAAAATAAATAAAGTAATCTTGATGTAGAAGTAGAATAACCCAACCTTGTGTTCCATGTCTTGTACTATCCATGTGACTAAGAACTTATACTCATGGTACTAAGTATAAGTAGACCTCAATCCCTTGTCAATATTCTCATCCTTTGTGAGACACTGAGCACGATAATGTAACTCCTTTAAGTGTTATGACAAGTCTTCGTCACCAAACCATGTAAGCACGAACAAGTTATTGTTAAGTCAATGGCTGTCGTCCACAACTTAACAATATGATAAAACACAAACTCGCGAAAATCTTCTTCAATCATCAAACTTACCATAAGAATTCTTCCCCTTAAGCCAACACCTCTTCATGATGAACTTAATGGAATAACATCTTCATACCATATGTAAAAGCCACTCTCAAGGCTATCCTAATTACATAGTTTAAAATACCGATCAAATTCCCACAAATAGTTGCTAACTCGCTTAAAGATCATTAATCCCTTTCAAAAATATCTGAGCCATAAATATCAACATCATATTCTATATTAAAACAGAAATTCCATGTACCTTCGTGTGTAAATACCACCTTTTTGTGTGCTAAAAACGTACCAATTTTCTCAAACAGCAGCAATCATTATGTTATCCGAGATCCTTCTCTATCCAATATATCTGGAATATGTATTGTCACATATCGGACAATACCTAACAGCGTTTGAAAAACCATGTAAAACCCGTATTTAAAAATCAGAATATTTAAATACGCAGTTTAATTTTAATAAACTATATAAGTATTAATTATTTGACAGAGATATAAACGCAGAAATTAAATACGCAATTCCAGTTTATTTAAATACTATAAATATTACAGTTTATTCAGAAAATAATTAATTTAGTTATTCAGATATTACGTAAGGATTATTATTTCAATAAAATGAATAATACATTTCAGAGTTAACACGAGAATTCAGACACGAACTCACGAGAAATAATAACACACGAGTTAAACATTAGTGTTTCTGTTTCTTTTTGGGCCGCAACTAGAACCAAATGAAAGAGAGGTGGGCTTTAAGCCCAGTTTACTTGTAAACAAAGCACCAGGGGTTACACCCTTTTCTCATTTCATGAAAAACAAAGGAAAACAAAGTTTTAGGGTTGTTCTTATAAGGCCACCGGCAGGAGACCAAAAGGAGAACGGGGGTGTTCTTTTTAGGACGCCGGAAGCAAAGCAAAAGGAGAACGGAGGAGTGTTCTTATTATGACGTTGGCAGCAGACCAAAAGGAGAACGGGAAGTGTTCTTATTATGACGCTGACAGCATACCAAAAGGAGAATGATAGTGTTCTTATTATGACGCCGGCAGCAGACCAAAAGGAGAACGAGAGTGTTCTTATTATGACGCCGGCAGCAGACCAAAAGGAGAACAGGGGTGTTCTTATTAGGCCATCGGCAGCAGACCAAAAGGAGAACGAGTGGTGTTTGTTTCGTTTGTGTGTTGTAATTCATCCCTAGTCAAGTAGATCGGTAAATCACCTTCTTCTTTATCTTTTATATCACGAAATTGATGAGTTTAGAGAATAAAACATGCAATTAAATCAGGGGGGTTCGGTTGAGTTTTAATTCTAGGATTAGCGACAGTTTAGCGACGACTTTTCTGTCGCAGTTTTCATGACAAATTTTGGACAGCTTTTAGTCACAGTTTTAGTGACAGAAATTTTTGTCGCTAATTCCAGTAGGCAAAATTCAATACACATATTGATTTGTTTTAGTGCGAACGAGACGGGATATCTCGGTAGGCTCGGGACTATAATTATAAGGATAAAAAAACGATGATTTAATCATACCTTGTTTAATTCACTTTTAAAAATAAATGTTTTAAATGATTTATTTAGTAAATTAAAGTTATAATGAGAAATTAGTTTATAAAATTAAAAAGGGTATAATATTATTAAATGAGTTAAATTATTTTTGGAAACTTCATAAATTAGGAAACGTTCTATTTTTAGCAGGTTCTTTATAACAGTATTATAATATCAGAATACAGTATAATATACAGTAATTAGAAATACAGGATATACACTAATCAGTAAATATTTAAAGACAGTCAGAGTTATCAGATTGTATACAGAACAGTACAACAATACAGGAACATAATAAAGCAAGTTAAGAACACTTAGAATCAGTAACAGTAAACAGTAATCGGACAACTTATTCATGTCCCTTATTCTTGTAGCTATTGTGAAGTCTGAGTAGGAGTCGTTCAGTTTTTCCTTACAATCAGTTATTGGACAAGAGGTACGGATTTCCGTCCTTTCAGTAAGGACTCCCTTTCTATGCATGATTAGGATTTCCCGTTTTCAGCCAAATGTTTTCCCCAGTATATGTTTAAGTTTATCAGTAATCATGTTAATAACTAAATAAATTGCCTGAGCATTATATACAAGCACGACCAGTTTATGTACTAGTTACGGAGGTACCGTTACCACGACACTAGAGGCACCGGTGTCGTGACTCACATGCAGGAGAGTGATATCCTGCATCGTCCCACTAAGCTCAGCTTGGCCATTTTATCAGTATTTTTAGTGGGGCGTATGGATGCATCCTAGGCTTATATGTGTTACAAGTTATCAGGGTGAATGTGGTGTGTGCTCTACATCCTTCACATTGGAGCTGATCCCTCCACCCAGCACAGTTATTTAGAGGTCACCCCTCTATAGCATGATGAGGTCACCCCTCCAGTTATTCATGCACGGTTGTTACAGCACGTGACCTATATAAGCTCTGACAAATAAAATACAGTAAATGCATGTTTTTAGAATTAATAGTTATATTTCAGTATCAGTATATATGAACCAGGTTTCTCAGATTTTATGCAGAGTTCTACCACATGTTACATATCAGTCTTACAGCTTCAGAATTATATCGCCTGTTTCATTCAGTATATTCTTATCATGCTTTATATCCGTTCACTGAGCGTTATGCTCAGCCGTAGTTCCTTTCATGTTCTAACGGCAGGTACACCAGGACGCTCTTAGGATTCTGAGAGCATGTGCATTTGGATGGAAGCTATCCAGACTTCTTACTTTATGCATTTCTTACATTATTCTGCTTATTTGGACATTGTTTAGTCCTTTCCTTCAGTATTTTACTTTTCATGTTTTGGGCTTATGTTTGGATTACCGATGTTTGATTCCGGTATTCTTTATGGTCAGTTAATGTTTTAGGACATTTACCTTATGCTTTGATGACACGCCATAAATACACGTAACGGTCCACTTATCCAAGTGGGGTGTTACAATTATGGTATCAGAGCGAGGTTCGACCTGTAGGCTCTAAAACTTGACCTGTGACTAGTGGGTAGTCACCAGGAACTTCCCAGATCCTTGGCGTTGTTATCTTTCATGTTTCTCATGCATTTATCAGTCACTTTTCTTTAGTTATCAGTCGGTTTTCTTAAAGTTTTTGACTAAGTAAAAGGTTGGTACAGGATTGGCCATATTTAGTCGCATGTGCTTTTCTACGAATTTTGTTTTGGTGAACCGACCCATAGGCGTTCACCCTTGCGCGTTCAGATTTTTGTATTGGTGAACCGACCCAACGGCGTTCATCCTTACTCTTGACAGATTCATGTTTTCAGTCAATTATTACTTGGTGAACCAGCCATAAACGTTCACCATTGTTCAGGTCAAATTTCATGCTTTTCAGTCGAAGGTTGTTTTGCGAACCGATTCATAGTTGTTCACCTTTGCTCATATCATGACATTTTATAAAGTTTTGACAAGTATGGATTGGAGTACGGCCATTCATATTTAGTCCCAGATTGTAAATTCTATTCATGACAGTTCTCAGAAAATTTTTACAAGTATTGATCGAACCAGAATCGCCCCTACTCAGTCACATGATTCCTACTATGAATACTGTGAATTAAACCATAACTATCCACATCAGTTGATGTTAAACCTTAGTTGATTATTCTTATATGTTCTTTGTATCAGTCAAGTTTGTACTCTCAAGTGGATGTCGTTTTCATGCTGATTAAGTTCATGTCTCCTTATGAGGATTACGTTTTAGCAAGGTGATGATGTTTTCATGCTATGCTAAGATACAGAAGAATTACAGTAAAATCCTACTTCATGATAAATCATGTTCTGGTCTTTATCAATCATGTCTTCATACTGAACATTGATTAAACCCCGTTTAATCATACTTTTCAGCCTCTATACAACCAGCGTTAAGTCTACGCAGAAATTTTCAGCCTGCCATGTTAACCGTTTCGGTTCAGTTGCTAACCAGTTAAATCAAATTATTTTTGTTGACCGTGTCAGACGGTTTACACTAGTATCGATCATATCAGCAAACCTTCAGCGGTACCACATGAACAGTATTCATCGTGTACTTCACGTATAGTATTTCAGGTGTACCCCATGTACCTTACTCTATGTGTACCATTAATCGATCCTTAATCACCTCAGGCATTTCCGCTTGTCAATATTCTACCAGATGCTGATACTGCTCGTGAGTTGAAGATTTTACCAGATGCTGATGTTGCTAACACCTTGAAGACCTCACAAATACTGATGCTGCTGATACCTTGAAGATTCCATAAGATGCTGATGCTGTTTATATTATGAAGACTTTTCAGAGCAAGGACGAAAACTATAAATTTGAAATTTCTGACAAGAATAAGCTTCAATCATCAGACACTACCGTTCTATTCCATGCTTTTACTTTCTCAGTTAGGTGTCATAATTCACTCAGCTAAACTTTCAGTCAAAAGACTGAGAACCGGTAACCAGCTGGCCACTCAGCAGAAATAGTTACATGAATCACGGTCATGATAACGACCGTCAGGAAAGTGACAGAAAAGGTGCTAATCCAACCACCGTACTTATAATTTATTAGTCAGTAACCATCAAAACTCCGGAACGGACGTGACCAGAAATACAGAGGTCGGCAGCCTAACCGGTCCGCCAACCCTAACAGTTACCAGGAATTCTTATCATTACTTAGACTCACCCATTAAAATACATGTTCAAACAACAGTCAAGACAAAGGTCCCAAGTATCATTTCGGAATACACTTGTCAGGACACCAGTTATGATACAAGTCATATGAATATCTTCTCAAAGTACGAGCCAGAACTCATGACTCTGTATGTTTTCTAAACCAGTCCCTCGGAAATTCAGGGTACCCTCCAAAGGGGTATACCCGTTCTATTATGCCATGCATGAATCAGATAAAAAAAATTCAGTCACCACCACTAGAGTATTATTCAGGTTAAACACGCAGTATTCACTCTGTGAGGTTACAAACGAACATATTTAGTGAAAAGTCGCCATGTTCACTTCATGTATTCCTATGTCAGCTTTATCTTAAATTAGAAAAATCAGTACAAATTACGTCTACCTTACAAGCACGTGGCTTGTCAGTCCATAGCTACGAAGACTTTTACCTACCTGTTATAAATTCACTTCGGAAATTCCTTAAAATCATGATCAGCAGATTATTCCAGAGTTCCAGATATAATTTCAGAAAGTTTTCAAGAAATTCCTTCCTAACCACGAGACAGAAATTTAACATCGAGCTAGTCTCAAGAACAGAACCTGTTTTCAGAACTCTTGATCACAGGGCTTCAGCTAAGTTAAAAGAGTTGCAGCAATTGCTGCAAGAATTACCAGAACGAGGCTTTATTCGCCCTAACGCACCACCAGGAGGTGTATCGTTTCTGTCTATCAGAAAGAAGGCCGGTACCATGAGATCATGTATTGATCACCGAAAATTTACGAGATCGCCATTCATAAAACGATACTCATTCCACGAATAGGAGGTTACCTGACCTGCTATGATGTCTTAAATATTTTCCAGAACAATTCGCGATCATGCCACCAACAGTGGTGAGAGAAGAACATGATGTTTTTCCAGATTGCTGTTGAACATGTTATAGTCTCTCTACAAAATTTGACTTATACGTCTGAGCTCCCTAATGCCCAGCTATAGTATGAAAATTATGAATAAAATTTGTCCCATGAATTCTTAGACAAAATCGTCAGTATATTCATTGATCACATTCTGATCTACTAAACCTTAAAGAAGAACGCGAGATCATCTCCTCGCGGACTTGCAGATTTTTTTGATATGGGAAAATTATATGAGCAACTTTCCAAAGGTATATCCCAGATGAACAAAGTGGAATTTATGAGCCACCCTATTTCAGCAGAAAGAAATTTCAGACAATCCTGCGAAGGTGAAGGCCATCACCTGACGGTCCCGACTGACGTCTGTGAACGAAGTACAAACAATTCTAGAACTCAATTGACTGCTACCACAGAAATTACTGACAGTTCTCACTAATGTTCTTCCATGACTATTCATCCAGATTCCACCAGAATGTACCAAAATCTCGGATACAAATTTGGAAAGAAGTAGCATAACACATGGATGCAGCTATGTTTATATCTAAATGCCTGACACATTGCAGGTTCAAGATAGAACGCCGTCATGCCAGTGAGTGGTTACAACCATTAGGAATTTTGAACAGAAATGGGACAAGGTTTCCATGAAGATTGCTATTAGCTACCATAGAACCCAGAAAAGTTTGATTCTATCTAAGTCATTGTCAACCATTTAAACCAGCCTACATGTTTACTCTTATGTGAAAGGATTACGCAGTAACAGACCTGCAGGAAATTCAGCAATAAATCGTATGATTTTGAGGCATTCCATCGACCATTATATCAGACAGAATTCATGTTCACGATCACGTATATGTTTACGTTCACTTTACGTTTACGTTATTTTCAGTTTCACGTTTACGTCTCATTCGCAGTACGATGCTGTTTCAGTTCATGTTTTGTGCTATCTCATGATTTAAGCTCACGTTCGCGTTCATAACATTGTTCACGTTCAAGTTCGTGTTCCATCTCGCGATACACGTTTCACAGTTGTTACCGAATACGGTTACAGAAAGCTTGAGAAACCAGACTCAAGTTTAGGACAACTTTTCCATAACCAGGCAGACATTTCACGTCTCAGGTCGTATCGTTTGGCAATCCTACCTTAGTCAGCATACGTTTATGATGTGTTCTAGTATCACGCTCACAGTATGTTTCACGTATCACATACATGACATATTTCATGCACAACGCTCCTTTTATGATCGCGAACCACGTTCAAAATTTCTCACGTAACACGTTCACAATTGTTCACGTAGTTCGTCCCTATATATTATCAACAGCTTACTCAGAGATATAAATGTTATCTTCTTAGGATATTGGTATGTACGGTTTCATGTATACTACATGCTATAGCTTGTTTCATTCTATCAGATTCAGAAAATCCATCTTAAGTATGAAACCAGAAACTATTCAGCATCATCAGGACAGGGTCATCAGGACCAAGATTGTTATTATGCTTAGACCTTCTAAAGAATCGTTTCGAGCGGGAAGCCACTCGAAACGGAGGTGTTCATCCGGACCTCTCATCATGTTCCTTCAATAATTCAGTTAAGTTCTTTCAGTCATGTTATGTTCCATGTCCAATTCAGTCATGTTACGTCCATGTTCACTTCAGTCATGTCATGTTTATACCATTTCAGCAGCATTATGTTCTAATTCAAGGAACAATTATCCTTCAGCTTATATGTCTTTTCAGCCTTCATGTTCTTTCAGCCTATGTGTCCTTTCAGCTTCTATAACTTCACTAGCTTAATATACCTTTAATTCGTGGACGAATTTCTCCTTTTTAGAGGGGAAGAATTGTAAAACACAGTATAGTCGTATCTTTAATTCGGGGACGAATTATTGTTTTTAGAGGGGAAGAATTGTAAAACCCGTATTTAAAAATCAGAATATTTAAATACGCAGTTTAATTTTAATAAATTATATAAGTATTAATTTTTGACAGAGATATAAACGCAGAAATTAAATACGCAATTCCAGTTTATTTAAATACTATAAACATTACAGTTTATTCAGAAAATAATTAATTTAGTTATTCAGATATTACGTAAGGATTATTATTTCAATAAAATGAATAATACATTTCAGAGTTAACACGAGAATTCAGACACGAACTCACGAGAAATAATAACACACGAGTTAAACATTAGTGTTTGTGTTTCTTTTTGGGCCGCAACTAGAACCAAATGAAAGAGAGGTGGGCTTTAAGCCCAGTTTACTTGTAAACAAAGCACCAGGGGTTACACCCTTTTCTCATTTCATGAAAAACAAAGGAAAACAAAGTTTTAGGGTTGTTCTTATTAGGCCACCGGCAGGAGACCAAAAGGAGAACGGGGGTGTTCTTTTTAGGACACCGGAAGCAAAGCAAAAGGAGAACGGAGGAGTGTTCTTATTATGACGTTGGCAGCAGACCAAAAGGAGAACGGGAAGTGTTCTTATTATGACGCTGACAGCATACCAAAAGGAGAATGATAGTGTTCTTATTATGACGCCGGCAGCAGACCAAAAGGAGAACGAGAGTGTTCTTATTATGACGCCGGCAGCAGACCAAAAGGAGAACAGGGGTGTTCTTATTAGGCCATCGGCAGCAGACCAAAAGGAGAACGAGTGGTGTTTGTTTCGTTTGTGTGTTGTAATTCATCCCTAGTCAAGTAGATCGGTAAATCACCTTCTTCTTTATCTTTTATATCACGAAATTGATGAGTTTAGAGAATAAAACATGCAATTAAATCAGGGGGGTTCGGTTGAGTTTTAATTCTAGGATTAGCGACAGTTTAGCGACGACTTTTCTGTCGCAGTTTTCATGACAAATTTTGGACAGCTTTTAGTCACAGTTTTAGTGACAGAAATTTTTGTCGCTAATTCCAGTAGGCAGAATTCAATACACATATTGATTTGTTTTAGTGCGAACGAGACGGGATATCTCGGTAGGCTCGGGACTATAATTATAAGGATAAAAAAAACGACGATTTAATCATACCTTGTTTAATTCACTTTTAAAAATAAATGTTTTAAATGATTTATTTAGTAAATTAAAGTTATAATGATAAATTAGTTTATAAAATTAAAAAGGGTATAATATTATTAAATGAGTTAAATTATTTTTGGAAACTTCATAAATTAGGAAACGTTCTATTTTTAGCAGGTTCTTTATAACAGTATTATAATATCAGAATACAGTATAATATACAGTAATTAGAAATACAGGACATACACTAATCAGTAAATATTTAAAGACAGTCAGAGTTATCAGATTGTATACAGAACAGTACAACAATACAGGAACATAATAAACCAAGTTAAGAACACTAAGAATCAGTAACAGTAAACAGTAATCGGACAACTTATTCATGTCCCTTATTCTTGTAGCTATTGTGAAGTCTGAGTAGGAGTCGTTCAGTTTTCCTTACAATCAGTTACTGGACAAGAGGTACGGATTTCCGTCCTTTCAGTAAGGACTCCCTTTCTATGCATGATTAGGATTTCCTGTTTTCAGCCAAATGTTTTCCCCAGTATATGTTTAAGTTTATCAGTAATCATGTTAATAACTAAATAAATTGCCTGAGCATTATATACAAGCACGACCAGTTTATGTACTAGTTACGGAGGTACCGTTACCACGACACTAGAGGCACCGGTGTCGTGACTCACATGCAGGAGAGTGATATCCTGCATCGTCCCACTCAGCTCAGCTTGGCCATTTTATCAGTATTTTTAGTGGGGCGTATGGATGCATCCTAGGTGTAGAATATTGATAATCAATGAATCTATGAAGGGGTTTGTTAATTTCTAGAGAGAGAAAGTTAGAGAGAGAAAGTGAGAGAAACTATGTGAATTTTATTGAGTGGAAACAAAGAAATGATAACAACCAACCCCTTTCCTTAGTGGAAAGGGGTATTTATAGTTCCAAGTCATAAGTGGACTTGGGCCGGTCCATAACAAGCCCATGGACCGGTTCTTACTTAAGTTAATAAGCAAATAATAACTAATTACTAACTACGAGCTATTACAACATATATCATATTGTGGAGTGATCGATACTTCTAATATACGTTAAAACGTATTTCTAACAATCTCCCCCTAAGGGAGGTCACTCCACGTTACAAAGTTCTAAACCTAGCATACTATACTAAGTCTTCGTTCTTTAGCTCGTAGTCTTTTCTTCTTTTCTTTCTTTTGTTGTGAATATGTTGATTTGATCTTTTTGACTTTGACTTGAGAGCATTGTTCTTTGGCCTTTCACGTGCGATCTTTGCCTTTCTTGTGAACTTTGCCTCCTCGTGACTTCATGTTCCACACACTTACGTCTTTTTGTTGGATTCTTGAAAGCTTCAGAGTTTGATACAGCGGAAGACTTTATCTTGTACTTTCTTGAATTTTTGTTGCAAAAGACATAAGCATGTGGAAACGACTTTTACAGGTACACCGCTACACCACCGTCTTCACTGGTCCACAGCAACGCCACCGTCTTCAACAGGTACTCAGCAACGCCACCGTCTTTAACAGGTACACAGCAACGACACGAATAAAATGGCTTTGAACATTTTATTCTAATTCGGTAGCATTTTACCTCCGGTCGGTGAAGACCGTTGGACGATATTAGATATCGTACCCGTGACGGATAGTTTCAATTAAGTAACTTCCTGACAGGATTTCGCGGGTAAACCCGTTCTCTTTATTCGACCGTCCAAAGCTGACTGCGAACATAAAGAGTGAATCACTTGGATAAATTATCCTTGTGATTAAAAGCCGTCAATACATGAAACCTGGAACAAGTGAATTTCAATTAAGATTTTCACCATCGTTGCTTTCCAGTTGTCACGAGCTCGATTCATAAAGAATCTTGCACGTTACCTACCAAGTGCTGTTTGATGTTGACACTAGAAGGATTTCCACTCGTCACTGTGGTCAATAAAGAGTCACTCTGAGTGTTCTGGCAAGATCATATGATAATGCGAAGAGGCCTGGAACGAGTTTAAGTTCAATTAAGAGTTAAACCACTGTTACCTTCCAGTTTTTCACAAGATTGGTTCTAAAAGAACCGCACGTGTAACCTACCATGAGCTTGTTTGATGTTGGCTCAAGCAGGATTTCCATCTTCATTGTAATACTTACGTATTACTCGGATGTTCTGGCAATATTACAGGAATATTGCGTAGGACTCATGAAGATCTCTTACTTTTCACAGTGTGTGAGAAAGCAAGGAATAAATGGAAAGTGTCCTAATGAGACTTTTGATGATCTCTTGGCTCTAGACTCGATTGTGCGTTTTGATTTAGTGAGCGATGGCTGGAGAGGAGTGCCACCTTTTCAATACCAGTTTATTCGGAGTGAATAAACCAATAGATAACGTGTTGATCTCCGTGTGATTAAAACAAATACCTTTTGAGAGATATTTGAGTTAGCTGGGGAAGGGTTGTGCATTGCATCACTGGGTCCATGATGTCTTTCTTCAATACCGAGAATCATTAACAAAAATGACCTCAATAGCATATGTATTGACCCGGTTTCTGCCTAAAGTTGTAAGGAGGGCTTCTTTCTTTACACCCTTTATCTTTACATTTCTTTTTCATTCTTCAACCCCTTCAATGCTTACCAATACGTCATCACTAGCACCTTGTTGTGATTGTTCCAGTACTAGCTTAAGTACTTGGTCGGCATTCAGCTTCGTTCACATTCTTTCTCCATCTTTCCTAGGACTTCTAATTCTATCTAGGGAATTGTCCTTGGGAAGATTCCATCGGCTCTGATGAATCATTGGACTTAACCTATTCCTACCACCCTTTTGTCACCACATCCGTCGTGAATTAAGCGTGTTTTGGGAAGGAATTGCCACCATGAAAAATCATTGAAAATCACCTAAAGTACTTGTGATATTGAAATCAAAAGTTTTGTACCTTAGGTGTTTTGTTCATCAAAAACGCTCCCCCTTAACACGTGCTTTACACATATTAAGTTGGATAATCTCTTTAAGTCTTTTTCATCTTTTAGCCAAGTATCACTTACGTCTCCTTAATCCCATTTTCTCCCCTTATCCAAAATGTTAACCATTAATATTTGGGATATTGAATGGATTAACCGGTCTTTGGGTAAAAATGAAATCGATGTTTTGGCCATAGAACAAGTTATTGCTCCCCCTTAAGTTAATAAGGGATAGTTGTAGTGCTTTGGTATGACATATTTTGAAAGATTTAGAATCTCGTGAGAAATTCTTGAAAAATTATCATACCTTAACACTACAACAAGCCATACAAGCACATTATTCACAAATATACATATTCACAATTGAAAACCAATATAAAGTGACCTGAAATGTACGACCCATTAGATGGATCGTTGCAGTAACTTGTGGTGCACTAAATACGGTCTTCCACCCACGAATCTTTCCAAGCTCCTCATCAATCTACGTTCACGGAGCTTTTGATCGATCTTCTTGATCACGTACTTCGCCATCTGCCGGTAACCCGGATGCCAATCCTCCGTCATCTCTGGCAAAGTCCCACCCGAGTTCAGATGCTCCAACTTATCTCTGACTTGTATGAGAGTTCCATCACTATACTTGTGAAGCTCCCCCACCCTCATAAACTTCATCAAACCTCGACTGTTCAAGTAGAAAATGCCGTAATTCGGGACAGAAATGCCGGTATAGGGACATCTTTCTACATGTTGAGGTAGCACTTGATTCACAGGACGGGTTAAATTGAGCTTCCTCTGATAGCTTTCAACTCCCAACTGAAGGTCTTCAACTCGTGACTTGATGACAACGCTTCGTGTGAACATACGAAGTGCTGTATTCAAAGCAATCAGATCTTCACGAGGAATGTGTGTAAGTTGATCTCTGGTCATCAGAAGTAGCATGTCCTCGATATCCTCAAGGCGAATGATGGAAAAGTCTCCTTGCTGGATTTTGTATTCCCTGTCATCCTCCCTTTTCAAGCGAATCTCCGTCACATGATGATAGCCGTTCTTGGCTTCCGTTTTCATTCCTAAGATGCTGGAGATGCGGATTTCGGATCTAACATTGGTTCCAGACTTGACCAAGCAGCAACCCCTGTACGCCCTTCGGACTCGTTCGTCCCAATGAGATGCACCTATGACAGCATACATATCATAATTACGATTCATTTTTGGGACCCAGAGTCGATTTACCTTTTCCTCGATGAAGGGTATTGTCCCCCAGTTGGCAGCTTTCAGCAATGTCAGGGAGGTTGCGTACTTTGATGATCCCTTCAGTAGATACTCAAGATCGTTGGTGACGAAGAAGTCAATAGCAATCTGATTATCTTGAGCAGGATCCATTGGAGGTGGAGCTCTTTCTGATTCATGAAGTCCTGGCCTTTGAACGGTTTTCAAAGCCTTTATGATCTCATCGGCATAATACTCGAACTCCATTCGGGGTAATCGGGTTTTGGCATGCAGTATCTTATCTTTCATCGCTTTCTTGACCAAGGATGGAGTAACCGAAGTCTTATACTCATGAGCAAGAAATGCACATAAGTCAATCGGACTTCGGATACGGAGATACAGCACATCTTTGTCAGCATCTGTGATCGGATCATATTGAGCTGCTGCCGTGATCCAAGCTTGTGGTGGTGCAGACTCGTCTATCTCCAACGTGTCTTCCCAATTTCGTATGCTTGGTTCAGGAACCGTAGATTGTTGAACTTGTTGTTGAGGAGTTGAAGTGCGAACATCTGTTGGTTCAGTTTCAGGCATTTCAGCAGTGTCTTGAACTGGGGAGTGTTGTGCAGCTTCGGGTTCCGTCACTGATTCTGCAATCACAGGAGGAACAACAGCAGAACTAATGGGGTTAGTGGTAATAGGTAAAGATACAGCGACAGAGATACCAGGAACCGATGACGCTGTAGTGGCATTCACATCGTGGCGCCACTTAGTTCGTCTTGATTCTGAGGATGTCGACTTGTCCTTCTGTGATGCATCTTTTGTGGACTTGGTTCCAGTCTTAGTAGCAGTCTTCTTGGAGCTGGTAACCTTGTCTCCCTCTTTCGGTTGTTCACCCCCATCATCATCCTGATTGTCATCCCCGTTACTGCCCCTAGCACTCTCCTGATTCTCATCACCACCATCATCGCCATCATCATCATCCTCATCCTCGTCATCATCCTCATCATCCTCATCATCATCACCACCTTCGTCATCGTCTTTCTCCTTTTCACCTTCTTCTTCTTCTTCTTCCTCTTCTTCACCCGTACCCTCTTCTTCACTCTCTTCCCTTTCTTCCTCAGGTAAGATGTGATATGGTACCACACTTCCAAACATTTTGAATAATCTATCATCCTCCATGATAGCATCATTCAGGGATTTATATAGAGCCCGTTGAATCCTCGACTTGTTAAATGACCCAAGTTCCACCATACGAGCCTTAAGGATCTTCTTCAATTCAAAATCCGTCAGGTCATAAGCAATCTTGTAGGCGGCTTCTGAAGGATTGGATGATTTAACCATCAAGTTGTCAGCAGCAAGTGTCTTCAACTCGTCACGAAGCTTAGGCATTAAGGATTCAACGGATTCTTGCACTCTTTCTTTCACAGATGCTTCAAGTGCTTCTTTTTGTTCCTTATATTTATCCCTCATCGCTTGAAGTCTGGTAATGCGTGCAGCATGCTTATCAGTCTCAGCCTGCTTAACCCGAGCAAGTTCCTCTGCATGAGCTTTACGTGTAGCTTCCATGTCTGCAGCGAATTTGGCAATCAACTCCTCTTGGGCTTGCCTAGATTCTTCTTCCCTCTGAGCTCGTCTTTGCAACTCTTGGCGAAGTTCATCCATTTCGCGTTTGTTAGTATCAAACATCTCGGCCATCACTAATGCAGCCATTGCAGATGTTGCAGAACTGCTTTGGGTTGACCGGAGGGGCTCGGTTGTTACTGCTGTACTAGGGATGGGGATTATGGGTGGTGGAAGAAATGGTGTGGAAGCCGGTCGGGTTGGTCGGGTTGTTAAGGGTTGGATTGGTGGTGGTAGAGTTGCCAAAGGTTGAGTTGTCACCATGATCGTAGGAGCAACAGGTTCCTTTTCCACACTTGTTGAAATAGGGATTGATGGCTCCTTCGAAGTGGAATAGTTTTCAGGTGACCCAAACTCATCAACATCATGCGGTTCCTCGTACTCATCCTCGATATCTACCCTCGCACCTGAACCACTACCGCCTGTATCTTTCCTACTCCTTTTAATAGCAATCTTCATCATTTGTTGCTCGGATTTATCAAGAGTAGGATCAACAATATCTTCTTCATCACGTAGACGCATCAAATCCTTACCCTTTCCCTTCTTACCCTCTGTCTTCTTCTTCTTGGGTTCGGGTTCAGGTAACGCAGCTGGTTGTTTGCGTTTACCTTTACTCTTAACCGTTGTGGATGAATCTTCTCCAGTTTGAAGGTTTGCTTTCAGCCTCTGGATTTCTAATTGTAGTAGCTTGTAATCTGCAGAACCTTTGATTTTATCAGATAGAAGGTAATCAGGAACAGGACCCGGAATCACACCAATAGACGGTCCTTCATGCCTCAGATCTACAGTATCATCAGCTTCTTCAGTGTGATAGCGACCTCCTGCACGCCTATCAATAGTAGCATCAAGCTTCATAAAATAATTTATGATAAGCTTAATAAACCGAGGATAAGGAAAGAAGTTTGTCTTCAGCTTCTTGTTGTAGAAGAGCTGAAATGTGAATTCTTCCCATATCAACAAAGCATAATCTGAATTTGCAGCTTTGTACATGCCATAGAAGAGGTTCATTATCGGACTGCGCAAAGCATCATGTCCACTCGTTTTTGGTGTAAGGCATTTACTGAGAATACCCATCAAAGCTCTCCAGGGTTGTCCTACCTTAGCAGTAGTAAATTCAGATGCAACTCGTATTTCCGGACATCCAAGTGCGTCAAATAACTCCGCGAGTTCATCTTTATTAGGATCCCTTGAGAAAGACATGCCCTTGGGTGTATCCCGTATACCAAGAATCTTACGGAAGTCTGAAACGGTGAGTGTCTGTTGCTTGTTGTCGATGGTGAAGGTGATCTTGTTCGAAGTAATTTCCTTGGTAGCCCAAAATTCAAACATATACTCATAAGGCACCGAGGCTGTACTCCTAAGGGCGTTCTTGAAATGAGAGTTATCAAGAATGGCTATGGCGACCTTAAAACCATGGTGAGTGGATTTAGAGACTTGCTTCAGCCGGTAGTTGTTGGGTATAAACTTAAGGGTTCGGGCTTTAGCAATATCGGCTTCTCTGGAATCTTGGATTGCTTGTACCGTTGGATTAGTCATTGTATCTGCTTAAGATAAGACATGAAAGGTTGATGCACAAAAGCATATAGATATATAGCATTCTTACTTCTAAGCATAACACATTTCATAAAACAACAAGTACATATATAGCATGCAAACATGAATAATCAAACAACTCATCCGGAACTTTTCCTCATTCGGAACATCTTCATCCGGAACATTTCCTCATTCGGAACTTCTCCTCATTCGGAACTTCTTCATCCGGAAGTTCTTCATTCGGAACTTCCTTCATCCGGAAGTTCTTCATTCGGAACTTCCTTCATCCGGAAGTTCTTCATTCGGAACTTCCTTCATCCGGAAGTTCTTCATTCGGAACTTCCTTCATTCGGAAGTTCTTTCATTCGGAACTTCCTTCATCCGGAAGTTCTTCATTCGGAACTTCCTTCATTCGGAAGTTCTTCATTCGGAACTTCCTTCATTCGGAAGTTCTTCATTCGGAACTTCCTTCATTCGGAAGTTCTTCATTCGGAACTTCCTTCATTCGGAAGTTTTGAGCCATGTTCATCCGGAACTTTTGCCAACTAAACTCAGATGTTTGATCTAGCGCGTTTGTGAGTTTCTAAGGCAAACTAAGGCACATAAAGCATCATATCTTACTAATCTAAACAAAACCCATCAAAAAATCCCTAATCAATTTAGCCTAATTGGGGCGAACGAACCCTAACTAGATTTAAATAGATTAACCAGTTGGATTTGTATGATTTAAGCGAATTAGATATGAACAATTGATGTTATTTACCTTTATTTAGCGAATGAACAGGATCAAGATGAATTAAACGAGAGATTGTAGAGCTTGTGTGTGTTTGTTTTTTCAACAATGGCGGCAAATGAAGATTAACAGTGAAAGGAATAGTAGTGAGGGGCGGGTAGATGTGTTATTTGACTTAGGTCAAAGAAAATTTTGACAAGTTTCAATAAATCACACTTTTAGTCCCTCTAGTATCTATACTTTTCCTTTTTGTTTCTAATGTTTCCATTTCACTTAACTCCTGTTTAACGTACACACAACTTAGCACACATCTATTAGCATATCTCCAATATCTAAAAACAATGCCTATTACTTAGAACGAGCACAAGTCATATTCTAAAGCAAAACCACTCAATTACCATGGAGCCCTTAATTTTCACAATCACTTTTGAAGTATTTTGATTCGTGGTTTTAATAAGATTTCTCTTATTTAAACAAATTAATGCACTGAGACGTACACAAATTCGTGTCAGACCAAGTTATAAAGTAAACTTGATCCCTTTGCATGATTTGGCTTGTAAATCACGCCCGAGAAAATTAATTCCCGTTCTGAGCCAACGTTTTCCAAGGAAATACGTGACTTTAATATGAAAACCGGGTTGCAGTCTGAAATAACTACAAGCCATTGTGGGCATGTTTTAAAAATGTACAACTTTTATACGGACTCTATTTATGGCACTGTGTCAATATTGATCGACATTTCTAAGGCCGTAAATATTATCGTACTAAAAGACATGCCCGATTTAAAACGAAAAATATTTTTGGTTTTTCTTGATTTTATAATTTTTATGGTTTTTCTAGGTTTTATTAGTTTTTTATGGTTTTTCTTGGTTTTATATTTTTGTATTTTCTTTTGTGGTTTATATATTTACGATAATATACATGATCACAACCAAAGGATACTCTGAATAGTTTACCACGACTATTCAGCTGATTCTTCTGCCAACTCTTTGAGAGTCGCTGGAGTGAATGATTTCATACCAAGCTTGTCGATCAAAAACTCGATTCGTCCTCGATCTAAGGCTTTGGTGAACATATCCGCCAGATGATACTCAGTAGTGACAAAATACAGCTCGATCACTCCGTTCTCCACCTGCTCCTTAATGAAATGGTAGCGAATGTCAATGTGCTTGGCCCGGGAGTGTTGAACATAGTTGCAGCAAAGGGCAATGGCGCTCTTGTTGTCACAATACATCGGGATTTTGTTAAATCCAAGACCGTAGTCAGTTAATTGTGATCTCATCCAAAGGACTTGAGCACAACAACCGGACATGGCGATGTATTCAGCCTCCGTGCTTGATATTGCAGCGCTTTTCTGCCTTTTTGAAGACCAACTGATCAATCTATCTCCTAGGAGTTGCACAGATCCAGAAGTGCTACGCCTCGTATCTTGACATCCAGCATGATCGGCATCTGCGTATGATATTAAAGCAATCGAGGAATCTTTCGGATACCATAGACCACGATGAAGTGTTCCTTTTAGATACCGAAAGATCCTTTTAACTACATGGAGGTGCTTTTCGGTAGGCCGAGCCTGATACCGGGCACACATGCATACAGCAAATTGCAAATCAGGCCTGCTAGCAGTCAGATAGAGAAGGGTGCCAATCATTCCACGATAAAGTTTCGGATCGACAATAATCCCATCCCTATCTTCATCTAACTTGGATTTCTCCACCATTGGAGTGTCTACGGGGTCACAATTCTCAAAGTTAAATTTCTTAAGTGATTCTAGAGCATATTTGGATTGATTTATAAAGATGCCTCTGGGATTCTGAGAAATCTGTAATCCTAAGAAAAATGAGATTTTTCCCATCATCGACATCTGAAAGCGTGTGGACATTATCTTCTCAAATTGTTTAGACAATTCTATGTTAGTGGCAGCAAAAATTATATCATCAACATAAATTTGTACCAGAAGCATGTCGTTGCCGTCTTTGAGAGTGAATAGAGTGGGGTCCACTTTGCCTTTGGAGAAGCCTTCCGACATGAGATATGTTGACAGGAGATCATACCACACGCGTGGAGCTTGTTTCAACCCATAAAGAGCCTTCTTAAGCTTGTACACATGGTTAGGAGACTCCGTACTAACGAACCCATCCGGTTGACTAACATAAACCTCTTCCCTTAGTTCACCATTCAAAAATGCCGTCTTCACATCCATTTGATAGACGATCATGTTCATATGAGCAGCAAACGCAAGGAATAGTCTAATCGCCTCCAATCTAGCCACAGGAGCAAAAGATTCCTCAAAGTCTATACCCAAGGCTTGTTTATATCCTCTAGCGACCAATCTTGCTTTATTCTTTAATACCGAACCCATCTCATCAAGTTTAACCTTATAAACCCATAACAAAGTAAGGATGTTAACTTTGTCAGGGCGAGGAACCAATTCCCATACTTCTAGTCGTTTGAATTCATTGAGTTCCTCCTGCATAGCTTCAATCCAAGATGATTGGGTCATAGCCTGCTGCCAATTTTTGGGTTCAACTTCAGAGAGAAATGCATCAAAGTAACAATAAAGTGCACTCTCTTGTAATTGATGGCGTGTAGAGACTGGTCGATCTAGATCTCCAATAACATTCCTAATCGGGTGATCTTTTGTCCATTTAGTGCTATGGTTTTCAATCCTAGGTGGTCTGGAGTGAACAATAGAAGGAGCTTCTTCTGAGGTAGACGCGGCTGAAGGGTTTTCAGGGATCGCTACACCAAAGAAAGGAAGCTCTTGCAAGTGAGCATATTCCAGGTCGTGATCAGTAGAATCCTCTTCCACATCATTAGGCACAAGTAGGGGTGATGATTCAGGTGTAGTTTGAGAATCACTTGGTGAAGGTGCATCCGGTTCAATGTGAATTGTAGATGCATTAGATAAAGGTTCATTAACTTGAGCAATCACTTCAGGTATTGGAGCAATTACTACAGGTGCTGGAACTTCATCAGTCGGGGGATCGAAGAATTCATCAAACAACGGTTGAAACAGTTTATCCCACTCGGGCCTTGATGGTGGTAAAAATGATGTAGAAGTAGGATTGTTGGGAACTAATCCGGAACTTATAGCACCGGGTCCCATCTCATGAAGCGCGGGTTCAGAGCTGTGTTGCTCAGAAGCCATCACTGTCAGCTCGTCGAAATCTGCGTCCATAGTTTCTACAATCTTGCCAAGACGACGGTTATAGATTCGGTATGCTCTTTTGGACGGTGAGTAACCAATGAAAATACCTATATCGGCTTTTGGTTGAAGCTTACCCAAGTTCTCACTATTGATGTTTGGATAACACAGGGCACCAAACACATGGAAGAATGAAACATCGGGTTTGCGGTCATGTAGAAGCTCATAAGGGGTTTTTCCATGGCGTTTCTGAATGATAGAACGGTTTTGGGTGAAACATGCAGTAGAAATAGCCTCTGCCCACAAGAACAATGGAGCGTTCGCATAAATAAGCATGGTCCTAGCAGCTTCCATAAGTGTACGATTCCGTCTTTCAACGACACCGTTTTGTTGTGGAGTGCGTGCAGCGGATGTTTCGTGTGATATACCAACTCCTTCATAATAATCACGAAGAGTCTGGTTGACGAACTCTGTACCATTGTCTGTACGAATACGGCGGACAGTGGTATTCAAACGTACCTGAATGAACTTCAGAAAAGTGATGATAGCCTTCGGAGCTTCATCCTTTGTACGTAGAAATCTAACCCATGTAAACCTTGAGAAATCATCCACAATGACGAGAATGAATTTCTTACCGCTCACACTTTCAGTTCTCATCGGTCCACAAAGATCCATATGCAAAAGATGAAGTTTTTCTTGATTAGTGTCTTCAGCTTTGGGTTTGTAAGATTTCTTGGTGCTTTTCCCCCTTGAACACGCGGAACATAAATGATCCTTGTGAAATTTAAGCTTGGGAAGACCACGAACTAACTCGTTTTTAGCCAGATGATTAATAGCATCAAAATTAAGATGAGATAATCTGCGATGCCATAACCATGACTTGGTCTTAGAAGCTTTAGAGAGAAGACATACTGGAGAAGCGGCCATCATGTCTTGTAAGGACAAAGTGTAAAGATTTGCACCACGAGATCCCTTCAACAAATCTTTTCCTTCCAAGTTGCGGATGAAACAAGTGTGTTGTCGAAAAGCAACCTCAAGGTTGGAATCACAAAACTGTCCTACTGAGAATAAGTTATGACCAAGACCTTCAACATAGTATACCCTAGAAATCGTCACGTTTCCAATCTGATATTCACCATACCCCATAATCTTTGCTATATGATCATTCCCAAATTTAACCGTACCAAGAAACTTGCTGACGAAATTTCGGAGCATCGAGCGATTTCCGGTCATATGTTTTGAACAACCGGAGTCCAAATACCACAGGATGATTTGGACCACCTGAAAATATCACCACACAAAGACAATGTAGAGGTATCGGAATCTGAGTGTTCCTTGTTATTAGCAGGTACAGATTTAATAATCTTAGATTTGCTAACTCTAGGCTTCTTAGATTTCCTAGCCTTCTTCTTCTTAATTGGTGGTGTAGATTCTAATTGGCTCAAATCCTGAGGTATTTCTTCACTGATAGGCACTATAGTGGGGGCTGACCTAATTAAAGGGCGCTGTTTCCATACTTGAGTGCGAGTGTTCCTAACTAAAGGACGCTCAGACCTAACTTCAATGGATGCATTCCTAGTTAAAGGGCACATTTTACCATCTAGTGTAAAGGTCCTACCAGTGGGACGCCATTGCCAGCCAACTTGGGCACGAGTTCTACCCGTTGGCTTCCATTCAAGACCATTCTTAATAGCATTCATTTCATTAACGTGATCAATCAGACACAAATCATGACGCTGGGAAAACATACATTCATTACAATTCCAACAATTTAAATCAGAATTCACGAATGGTTTAGGCTGCTGCACAGGCGCAGAGCTTTTAGTCTTAACATGATTCGTTTTATTTAAAACTGAACTAGCATTCCTATTGTGGACTTCTACTTTCTTCTTTGTGGCACTACTAGTGGCGGGCTTGATCTTATCTTTCTTGAGTGGCGATCCTTTAGCCTTAGTAGTCGCTTTTAATCCTGTAGAAGGCAAATTGGGAACATTAGCAGCAGATTTTAAAGGTGTCTTACTTGATTGTGCCAATGACGGTTTCGCTCCTGGAGTCTTATTAAATGGAGTGACAGCAATGGGCCTATTATTAAGTAGTGCAGAACCTGGTGTACCTATGTATTGTAAATAAGCCAAGCAATATTGAACTCGCTTAACATATTCATGAGCCGAATAATAGTCGCTACTTGAGGGATCTAAGGCATAAAGATCGTCTAAAATATCCCTAAGAAGATCGACATGCTTAATGGCATTCCTCATATAATCATCATAGGTAAGCTGGTTTCTCTTATGAAGCGGATTCTTATAAAGCACTACTTTCTTGGTTGTTGGAGCACTAGTGGACGGTGCAGAGTCGATAGCTAAGTTATCAACAACTTCTTGTCGGGTGAGAAGAAGTGTCTCCTTTAACTCAGCCAAAACCATATTTTTGTCTATGAGCAGGATGTTCAAGTCAGAGATTTCTTCGCACTTTTGGTTCAGTTGTTCAACATAATATTGTTGCTGTGCCGCATTAAAAGCGAAGCGTTCTTCTAGTGAACCATAAAGAGCGGATAGTCCCTGCCTGGTCCGATCCATCTCCCCTAGAACAGTTGATAGTCTAATTTCTAAGACTTGGTTTTTAGACTCTACGGCCTCTAGTTCCATTCTTAATGTTTCCTTTGATGATATCTCTCTCTTCAATCTCATGATTTCTTCCTCTAATGTCTTAACAATTGCAATCATCTTGTCACTTGTCTCAACACCGTTTTCACAAACATTTGATATCAAAAGATTTTCATTTTGAGCTTGTTGTTTTAATTCTAAAGATATAAAATGTTGTTCTAGTTGATTAAAGCGTTGAGAAAGTAAATTATAAGAATCTTGTAGCTTTAAAAACTCAGCGTTAGATTCGTGACAAGAATGATTATCTACCTCATTTACAATTTCAGCAACATTTACAGAAATATCACAAACATCATCACAAATATCCTCACAAATATTCACAGCATCACAATTCATCATAGCGGATGTAAGCTCATTCGAATATTTAACATTTACAATAGTAAGCACATCACACGAGATTACTTCGGACAAGAATCGGTCATATTCGGTTGAAATCTTTTCCTTTTCAATTAGTTGCAGTTCGTAAGCGGTGTCCATTTCATAAAACACTTTTTGAACTTCACCAATTTCAAACTGAAGATTTTCCTTAAGAGATGCAAAACTTCTTTTTAGACTTTCGACAAACGGATTGATCTCAGTTTTAAACACCTCGTTCATGTGTTCGAAAGCCCATTCTCCGGCATTTAAGCCATTTGAAGTCGTACATTCCAAGATGACCTTGTCAAAGTTAGTAAAGTATCGGTTAATCTCTTGCAAGTTTAACCATACAGTGCTAACAGGTGGAAGATTCTTTGGAATTTCCTTAGGACCTTCCATGTTGACAAGTGTAGGAAATGTACTAGGGCTTTCTTCCTCTATCATGTAGGTTGGTGCTGTAATGAGATCTTTGTCCATATGGAAGCGAACTCTAAAATCAGTTTTAGCAAGCTCCTTATTCATTTTAAAATAATCACAATCGGGATATTTTGCTGAATTGTATGACCGATCCTCATCAACTAGAACCTTACTTGTTCGATCATTGGGAAAAACAATCGGGTCTAAAGCCAATCCTAATTGAGTTGCATTATAAAGTCTAGGACTATGTCTTAAAGCTTGTTTTGCATATCGTGGATTAGGGGGAAGGCCTTTTAGACGTGATAAGTTAAACTCTTTAAACGAAGCATCAAATAAGTGAACTAGTTGTGAAGCAGCGTATTGTCTTAACAGCAAGTAGTCTAGACTTCTAATCTTATTAGTAGCATTAATCTCCATTTCAGTCTTCTTAGATTCGAGTAATTCAAAATCAGTTTGAAGTTTTTGAAAATTAGTGACCACTAACTCCTTTTCTCTAAGTTCACTAGACAAATTTGCTCTTAAGTTTTCGATTTCTTGCAAGTGACCCATTTGTTTGTTTCTAAAGTGATCATATTCGAGATTTGTGAGAACACTAGACGAAGGCACTAGTTCCAAGGTTTGTACTTTCTCATTGCTTAAGGCAAGCTCATCAGACAAATCCTTATTCTTAGCTAAGGTTTCTAAGAGTGCAGCATTCATTTGGCTAAGTAATGTAGCAGGAACCATGACCAAATCTTGTTGAGCAGGAGTAGGCGTATGCGAACTGGGTCCCGGTTGTGACTCACTCAAAGTCTGGGAACTCACATTGATATTGCTATCATTGTTTGTCTCCTCATTTGAAAGACTCACCACCGAAGATTCATTCGAATCAGCACTCTCTTGCCCAACTTGATGTGGTTGAATACTAGCATCAGTGGCATTATCGGTGTTATTAATAAGTACCTCAGATTTCTTATCTGGCCCTAAGCTGGAGAAAGTTGCCATGAAAGCAGCCTTTGCAGTTTGAAAGTCATCACAGTCGGAGTCATACGCATCAAGATCATCGGCTTGGTAAGCTGCATTCTGCGTAGTGACAACGTCTTGTTCAGCAATCCCTGGGTCAGCCAGAAATGCAAGCTCCTCTTCATCAAGTTCCCTTCCTTGCGCCTGAGCATTTACCAGATAGATCTTTTCTGCAAACCACTGTCCATCCCTTCTCCTCTTGGGTTTCTTACAATCCCTGGACATATGACCCTCTTCCTTGTAGTTGTAGCATGTGATCATTCTCAACTTGCCTGTATTAGCCCGTGGAGGATTATTGACCATTGGAGCAGGAGCAGGATTGGTGGTGCGAACATTGGTTGATGTGGAAGTTCTCCCCTGATATGGCTGAATTGGCTGAACCATTACCCTGCCATTCTCTATTGTAGCTTGTTGGCGAGAATTGGATGAATTCCTCAACTGATTGTTGGTAGGAGCTGATCCTCTGAATCCTCGTTTGCTTAAAGTTCTTGTGAGATAAGCAGACATAGTAGTTAGCACTTCAACTGGGTCAGCTCCTTGTTGGAATACAGGAACTGGGACTTCCTCATCATCACAATACAATGCTTGATCTGGATGAGCTGCATAATCAGTATAAGGAAGACTCATTTGATCAGGATAGCTTGTTGGATATGCTGCATTCTCTTGATAAGAAGAATATGATGGCTGAGCATAAGGTGCAACATTTGCTGGATGAAGTTGTGAAGCATACTGTGGTGAGGGTGCATTGAACCGATATTGTTGCTGATGTGAGGTGGGTGGTTGTGGTAGAATCGAGTATTGGGGAAAGGCTGGTGTCAAGTAAGGTGATTGATGATAAGCTTGATGTCCCAAGATATAGGGTGTGTTGTTGTGAGACAAGCTTGGTTGATTTGCCATCAAAGCTAAGGAATCTGGGTGCATACCACGAGGAGAACGGTGCATAATCACATGCTTCTCATGTTGCTGAAGGAAGGCATAGATTTGATCTAAATTGCACTTATGCAAATCCCGGGTTAACTTCACATCGGTAATATACTCACCCCATTCAGCTTGAGGTAGAGTATTCAAGAATTTGGTGTTAACCTGGAATGGTGCAATCACAAGATTGTATACATTCAGATCATTCATAAGTGTGGTAAATCTGAAGTAATAATCGTGGAGCGTTTCCCCTGGGTTGTAGGTGAATCTATCAAACAAATCATACAGCTGACACTCCCTTTCTTGTTTGGTGAGAGACGTGCCTTGTAGCAACACCTTTAACCGTTCCCATAGATCCTTTGCCACCGTATACTGACTCACCATCCTATAGATGTCATGTGGAAGAGCTTGGAGAATTGTTTGAAGAGCTTTTTCATCTGCATCTGCAACAAGTTGTTGGGCTGGAGTGAGTTCTTCAAATTCTCGTGGTCTAGTCACGTTGTCAACCGTAATGGTACCATAGTCGAGTGGACCATTCAAAATCGATTTGACCATAAGCCTTCCGTATGTCGGTTTCCCCTTTAGATATTGCATCATTCGACCTTGCCATGCCTCAAACACCTCTTTAATGAGCATCGGTGGACGGCTATCAGTTCCCGTTATGATCGATATATCCGTAAGAGATGTCATCTGAGGCATTACTGAATTTGGATTCATTTTGTTTTTCTTCAAAGAAACAGAGATTATCGGTTGATCGAGCAGTGAAGTAAAGCTTGTGAATTGTGTTGCGTTTTTGTTGTAAGAAACCAAGATTAAATCCTCTAAAAAATCGTCGAAAAAACAAGCAAAATAACCCTTGATTCGGAACTTTTTGTTGATTCGGAAGTTTGATTCGGAAGATTACCTTGATTCGGAACTTTGTGTTGATTCGGAAGATTACTTTGATTCGGAACTTTTTGGGTTGATCCGGAACTTCTTGGTTCGGAAGTTCTTGATCCGGAACTTTGGCTTGATCTGGAACTTCTTGACTCGGAAGTTCTTGGTTCGGAACTTTGGCTTGATCCGGAACTTCTTGACTCGGAAGTTCTTGGTTCGGAACTTTGGCTTGATCCGGAACTTCTTGACTCGGAAGTTCTTGGTTCGGAAGTTTCTTGATCCGGAACTTCTTGGTTCGGAAGTTTCTTGATTCGGAACTTCTTGACTCGGAAGTTCTTGGTTCGGAAGTTTCTTGATCCGGAACTTCTTGGTTCGGAAGTTTCTTGATTCGGAACTTCTTGACTCGGAACTCCTTGATCCGGAACTTCTTGATCCGGAACTCCTTGATCCGGAACTCCTTGATCCGGAACTTTTGCTGAATAAACAGTAAGTTGTTCCGATGAACAGTCGTACACCAAAAATGAAGATTAAACCCCGATTTTGACCAAATAACCCAAAAAGTTTTGTGCTTTCGACTAAAATAAGTAACAACTAATACTTATCCACTAATCCCAATCACAAAAACACCAAAAACACCAAGAATCAAGATGATTTTTCTTAAAGAACACTAATACAATCAAAAACTAATAAACCACACAAATCACTACCTTAAATCACCCCATAGCTCTGATACCAAATGTAGAATATTGATAATCAATGAATCTATGAAGGGGTTTGTTAATTTCTAGAGAGAGAAAGTTAGAGAGAGAAAGTGAGAGAAACTATGTGAATTTTATTGAGTGGAAACAAAGAAATGATAACAACCAACCCCTTTCCTTAGTGGAAAGGGGTATTTATAGTTCCAAGTCATAAGTGGACTTGGGCCGGTCCATAACAAGCCCATGGACCGGTTCTTACTTAAGTTAATAAGCAAATAATAACTAATTACTAACTACGAGCTATTACAACATATATCATATTGTGGAGTGACCGATACTTCTAATATACGTTAAAACGTATTTCTAACACTAGGCTTATATGTTTTACAAGTTATCAGGGTGAATGTGGTGTGTGCTCTACATCCTTCACATTGGAGCTGATCCCTCCACCCAGCACAGTTATTTAGAGGTCACCCCTCTATAGCATGATGAGGTCACCCCTCCAGTTATTCATGCACGGTTGTTACAGCACGTGACCTATATAAGCTCTGGCAAATAAAATACAGTAAATGCATGTTTTTAGAATTAATAGTTATATTTCAGTATCAGTATATATGAACCAGGTTTCTCAAATTTTATGCAGAGTTCTACCACATGTTACATATCAGTCGTACAGCTTCAGAATTATATCGCCAGTTTCATTCAGTATATTCTTATCATGCTTTATATCCGTTCACTGAGCGTTATGCTCAGCCGTAGTTCCTTTCATGTTCTAACGGCAGGTACACCAGGACGCTCTTAGGATTCTGAGAGCATGTGCATTTGGATGGAAGCTATCCAGACTTCTTACTTTATGCATTTCTTACATTATTCTTCTTATTTGGACATTGTTTAGTCCTTTCCTTCAGTATTTTACTTTTCATGTTTTGGGCTTATGTTTGGATTACCGATGTTTGATTCCGGTATTCCTTTATGGTCAGTTAATGTTTTAGGACATTTACCTTATGCTTTGATGACACGCCATAAATACATGTAACGGTCCACTTATCCAAGTGGGGTGTTACAAACCATATCTCGGACGACACTGTCAACGCTATCAGCGTTGACTTATTCTATCAGCGTCATATTCCAACTTGTCAGCGTTGAAATAACAAACATCAGCGTCAATCATAAACTTCGTCATCGTCGATCTAAAATCCAAACTAATTGACCGAACCCAAAAAAAACATCATTAATAAACAAACTAGTGTTTATCAATATTAAAATCCCATGGGCCACATCAATTTTCCACATCCCACGTGAGGTCTTTCTCTGCTTATGAATAGTTGCTCACATCTTTTCATATGTCAACGTTGAATAAATATCAACGTTACCTTTTGCTGAACAACGTTAAATAATAAAGCAAAGATTTTCTTCCTTGTTGCATCGTCCAATCACATGCGTAGAGCCGTGTGAACACAAAATAATTACTTGAACCGTGTGAATGCTAATATACTCCACCAATAAGAAGGTATTCTTCGTGTGAACAGAATCTTGGATCAAGTTAATAATGTTTCTGCGATTCTTCGTGTGAACACATGTGTAAACCTTGCTTCCCATTAATATATGATTTTCGAGACCAAATCATATTCAAGAACTGCGAATATCATGTATCCCACATTTAATCGTTTGTATCCTTGGGACCACAAAAACAATATTTCTTTTCTATTTATACTTGTCCACGTCAAATCTTTTGTTTGATCCAATCACACCCTCATATGAAAGAAGCATTCACGTGACCCCATCTGCTCTCTTTAACTCTTGCATCATGAACGAGCTACTGTTCTTGTTCTTGTCATAGATCTAGGGTTTCAAAAGTTAAGCACTGAAACCCTAATTAGGGTTTGTAAATAAACCTTAGATCTTTAATCATACCAGCCACAATCCTCCAGTTTTTCAACCTTAAGTTGATTGAGGGTTTGTAAAAACCCTAATCATGATTTTATGTAAAAGCTGAAAAACTGAAAATCACCTATGCAGTCCACTTCGACGCTTAATAACTTTTGATTGGGGATAAAACAGGAAAATCCCTCCGGTGGATCTTTAGATATATGTATAAAGAACACACATATAAAATTTCGTGATGATCCAACGGTTCAATCAAAAGTTATGACCTTCTGAATACTGCTGCGCACACAAAAACGTCCAGAAAAACCCTAGACGGATTTTTCTTCTTTTCACCATACACGAACACCTTGTTGGTCCTAGCATCACGAGCCACGAGGCTCTGATACCAATTGTGGAAACCTTGGTTTCCGGATCTTTGAAGCTACTAGGAATGCATCATGTTCATATGATTATACAATCAAAGCGGAATTAGAACACGACACATTAACAAGGTGTTTAGGCACAAAACATGAATTAAAACACAATTGGATTGTTCATTATATTAATAACAAACAATCACTAGACGTGTATACATTGAATCCCACGTCTAGTCGACACACGCTTTAGGTTTACATTGTGAATATGAATGATATCAAAAACCTAATAACCTTGGTTCCTTTTATAGTGTAAGGATTAGGGTTTACAAGAGATAAAAACAAATAAACAAGTAAATCTTCTATTTAAATAAACATATGCAGAATATATCTTGCATGTTTATCTAAATAGAAGCTTCCATAAGCTTCTTTGTCTACGTTTTGTCAATGCTTGAATTGTATTTGACAATGCTTGGATTGCACATGACAATGCTTGAGCTATCAACGCTGGAATTGTTCTTGTCAACGCCTAAATTGCTCTTGACAACGCTTAGACAATATCTTCATGTTTTCTTCGTTTTTTTTAGTTTCTGCCACATCAACTTCTTGACCCAACAGCTTATATTATTCATGCTTTATTGTACATCCGTGCACTGAGCGTATTGCTCAGCCGTTTTCCTTTTCATGTTTCCAAAACGGCAGGTACTCCGGGACGCTCGTAGGCTTTAAGCGTACGTGCATATGGACTGCAAGCTTTCTAGCCTTTCTTTACTTTATGCATTATCTATACTTTGATAGTCTTTCCATGGACATTGTTTAGTCCTTTCATTTACAGTACATATGGTTGTGTGTGATGAGCTTTACTTTTGGACTACCGATGTTTGATTTCGGTATTTCCTTTTTATGGTCATGTAATGTTTTAGACATTTATCCTTGTATGCTTTGATAACACGCCATAATTACGCATGACATTACATTATCAAAATGGGGTGTTACAGAAGATGTACTTCAAGCTCTTGTGGTCCGTGAAAATGTCACATGATTCTCCATACAAGTAGTACCTCCATATTTTCAATGCAAACACGACTGCTGCAAGTTCCAAGTCATGCGTAGGGTAATTTTCCTCATAAGGCTTAAGCTACCGTGAAGCATATGCGATCACCTTCCCATGTTGCATGAGAACACAACCAAGTCCCTTCCCCAATGCATCACTATAGATTTGAAATCCACCTGTACGAGATGGGAGAGTAAGAATCGGTGCAGATAATAACTTCTGCTTCAGGTCTTCAAAGCTCTTCTCTCTCTCTCTCTTCAGTCCAGACGAATTTCTCCCCTTTCCGCATCAGTTTGGTCAATGGTAGCGCTAAACGGGAAAAGTTCTCCACGAATCTACGGTAGTACCTAGCTAAGCCTAGGAAACTACAAAACTCAGTCGCTGATGTCGGTCTTGGCCACTTGGTAATAGCCTCAACCTTTGCTGGATCCATGGTGATTCCTTCTGCTGATACAATGTGACCTAAGAACGCCACCTTGTCTAACCAGAACTCACACTTGGAGAATTTAACATACAACTGCTTCTGGCAAAGAATCTGTAACACTGTACGAAGATGGTCTTCGTGTTCCTCCTAGGAATTAGAGAATATCAGGATGTCATCAATGAAGACAATGACGAACTTGTCCAGAAATTCATGGAAGATTTTGTTCATCAAATCCATGAACACTGCTGGAGAATTGGTAAGGCCAAATGGCATGACTACAAATTCGTAGTGGCCATAGCGTGTATGGAAAGCATTCTTGGCAATATCTTCCTCTTTAACCCGTAGCTAATGATAGCCCGACCTTAGATAAATCTTGGAAAAATGTTTGGCCCCTTGGAGTTGGTCAAACAAATCGTCAATGCGTGGTAGAGGATACCTATTCCTGATGGTGATCTTGTTGAGCTTGCGGTAATCTATGCAAAGACGCATACTACTGTCCTTCTACTTTACGAATAAGACCGGTGCGCCCCACAGAGATGCGCTCGGTCGAATGAGCCTCGTTCCAGAAGTTCTTTCAATTGATCCTTCAGCTCCTTCAACTCTATGGGAGCCATGCGATAATGAGCCATGGAAATCGGCTCAGCTCCTGGGATGAGCTCGATATTAAACTCTACTTCACATGCAGGTGGTATGCCCAAAAGTTCTTCTAGAAATACATCTGCAAATTCTGACACTATCGGCTGATTCTGAATTAATGGAGATTCAGCATTCATGTCATGTAGCTAGATATCCCTCGCAACCATGTGATAGTAATGCACGTGCTTGCAGGGTTGATATGATTTGTACAGACCTTCCGGGTATAAACCCGTTGTGTATGTAATCTAGTGCATTTACATCACCGAAGATGACTCGATATGAATGGCAGTTTATGGTAGCATGATGCTTGGATAGCCAGTCCATGCCCAATATCATGTCAAAAATCATTCATGTCCAGTGAAAGTGCGTCAACAGGACGAACCTTGTCATCAAACTCTAGGGAACGCTCTTGTACACATGGGTTATGCGTACTGAGTCTCTTAAAGGCATGGAAATGTTCAGTACATTCTCTAATGGCATGGGGGATATCCTAACATTCTTAGCATAAGTAGTAGAAATGACCGAATGAGTAGCAACCGTGTCAAATAGAACACATGCAGCTTGACAATACATATGCAAGATTCCAGTGATGGTACCTGTAGACTTGTTAGCCTGATCGCGAGAAGTCGTGTAAACGCGTCCACTAGTAGGAGGCGGGTTAGAATCAGCATGTCCAGATATGCCCTCTATCTCGCCCTTACGGCAATCCTTCATGTGATGACCAGTAAGACCACACTTGTAACATGCGTCGCAGTCGCGGCGACATGGCCCTGGGTGCCTACTGATAGTTGTAAATTCACACTCGTTTAGGAAAACGAGGTAAAAGCGGTAAGTATTAAGCGTACGTTTAGGAAAACGTAAACACTTATGACCCAAAGTGGGGATCGTTCTCAAGGAGGCACGTGCGTTGTGTGATGAATTGATTAATGTTTGTGATTATATTGAGAAAAGGAAAAATAGAAATAAGAAAGAAATGACGGTTACGAAGACGGATCGAGATAAGACGAACAAGGCGTTCACGTAAAACCGTAAAAAACTACAAAATTAAAAATTTTAAACCTAAAAATTAATTAAAAGCTAAAAGTAGTCTAAAATAATATAAATAAGAATAAAAATCCAATAAAAATATTTTAAAACCTTTTATTAATTAAATATTCAATTTTAAATGCTAATTAAATCTCTAAAATTAAATATAATTAATCAAAATGTCAAAAATATTATTTTATTGAACAAATAACTTACTTATATTATCTAAAGACTAAAAAGTATTTTTCCTAAATTTTCAAAACTACTTTCTATTTTTAAAACACTAAAAACTATTTTTAAACTAAAATAATTATAAAAAAATTAATAAAATAATGCTAAAAATAAGTTGACACTTTTAAAAATCCTAAATTACTCTATTGAACAGTAGAAAAATGAAAAAGTTTGAAAAATATTAAATTTTTCACTAAAAGACAAAAAACAGTTTAAATAAAACCCTTATTATACTAAATTAATTCTGAAAAATAATTAAAAAGTGAACAGTAAAAACTTTTTATACCAAAAATCTTAAAATGTTTTTCTTAATCTATAAAAAATGTTAAAACTGAAAAATAAGTATTTTTGGCACTAAATGCCAAAAACAAAAACTTAAAAAGTATTAAAAATAGCTATTTAATGTAAAAATTACCAGATGAACAATAAATAAAAATCTAATTAAACAGAAAAATCCTAAATAAAATAAGAAAAATAATGGAATTGGTTTTAAGTCCTAATTCACAAATTAACCCACAAAAGACAAAAATTCTTGAAATCAGATAGTGACACTTGTTTGGTTTTGTCTGCTAGTTGAGCAGTACTAACAATGGTGCTACCAGTGGGAAATTTGTTCCCACTGCTAGTGTATTTTCAAGGTCTGGTGACCTTGAAAGCTTAGGAAAGCTTTTGGCTTGGTTTCTTTTGGAACAAAAGGCACCCCTATACTCAGTTGAGTATAGGGAGTCAATGTAAACACAAAAACACACAAGTCACTTAACAAATTCAAGCACAAAATGCCCTAAATATTTCTGATTAAGCTTATGGGGTTACTGATGAATAGTGTGCTGATGCACTTTGCACAAAAACGAATTTCAAGGCCCTAAATCTTGCATACAAGTGTACCAACTGACATATAAGCAATAGCAATCCCTAGAATGACCTATCTCCTAACAGTTTATCAAATTTGATGCACTAATTTCCACAATGTTTAGGCAGACAAGGTACTTGACTGTTTTTTACCACTTATCCAAATTTTTAGCATGCAAATTTGATTAAAACTCTTCCAAACTGAAAACTAACCACTTATATTCACCTACTAACAACCTATTGAGTGTGTCTAACCAGTCTTTAACCAATATTATATCACCTAGCAAGCAAATACACCCTAAACCAAACACTCCTTTATTTTCTGAATATGCAAATTAACACACCAAAAGCTTTTAAAACTCAACCAAAGTGATTCACACTTAACCTATCATGCATAATATCCTATAAATAGCATAATCATAACATCAAACAATCAAGTGAACAGATTTCATGCATAACCACATAAATCACAAAATTGAAAACTAGAAAATAGAAACAAGGAGGTTACCTTGTTGGACCTACATCCAGGCCCAACAATGACTGAAAAGTCACCTCCCACAAGCCCGGGCTTGTGCTGAACCTTGGACAACAAGCTCTCAATGGAAACCTGCTAAGATCAAATGAACAAACACAATACAGAATAATCTGATTTTTTTTTCTCTTTTTTAAATCTTTTTCACAAACTTCTCACAATGATTTTTCCTTTGAAAACACTTACACAAACCAGTTAACAACTTGGAAAACCAAACTCAGAACAAGATTTAATAAAACAATCACTTTTTCAGAAATTTGAAAACAAGAATGATTTTTTGAAAAAATCCTTGAACTAATGAACAACTTATGGAACTCAGATTCTAGTTTAATACCACACCAACTTTTATAAAACAAAAGGAATTATGATTTCTTCAAGAAAAATACCAACTTTATTAAAATAAAAAGGGATTACAAAGTTTAAACTAGAAAATGGAACAAGAGGAATAGGGACACATGCGTCTCCTATTTATACAACTACTCAGAACTATCTAGATACCAAAACCTTTAATACATGAATTTCTTAAGCTGCCCTTGGTCTTGACTTGAAAATTTGGTCAAAAGGTGCTACATGTGACATGCCAGTTGTGCTGTTGTGATCTTAGCCGTTTGTTAGTCCTTGGGGACAAAGGAGTTGATATGAGACGTTGGATGACTGTGGGATTCTTCTTTTGCCATTTTTGGGTAAGCAGGATAGTTTGGTTGGGGACCAGGAGTGAGTGGGTTGGGTAAAAAGTGAGTTGGTTGTGATGTTGATGGGATGAATTACCCATCTGGAATCTTTGGGGAAAAACCCCTTTGTTTTCACCATGATTGTGACTGGGGGATACTAGGGTTTATGGGGTGTTTAATGGGGGTTTAATCTGATTTGGGTGGGTTAGTTTTTAAATAATGTGTTAAGTGGGAAAAACGTTGGGGGTTTGACTTAGTTGACCAGGTTTATTTAAATAAACCTGGTGGTGGGTTTGGGTTGGGTTTGGACGGGTATTGGGTTTGGGTAAATGGGTAGGGTCGGGTATGGTGATGTGGAGGGTGAGGTGTCAGCAACTGGTTGGATGTGTGGGTTTGGTTGTCTTGCAAAATCAGTCCCCCATCTCTCCTTCTTTCTTCATGTTGTAATAAACAGCACAAAACAACTTTTCCTTTGTAACAAGTTTCATCATCTTGTCAATTTTGGCACAACTCATTTTCAAACTTTAGACAAGGGCTTCTTTTGTAAATACTTGATATTCCAAGGACTAATCTTGTAAATACTTGATAATTTAGGGACCCAAATGCAATAAATGGGATTTGCAAGGGTATAAATTGACAAGTCTTCAATTCTTGAGGGACCAATCTTGCCAATCTTCAAAACTTCAAGGGCATTTTTGTAAATTCCATTCTTGGGCCGGTTCATTGTGCGGCTTCGTTTCCCGTGTTCGTTTTTGAATGATTCTTGTGATCTTTTTGTCATTTCCTCAATATCCGTACCTAAAATACACAAGCAACAAACACGAGCATATATTTAGCAGTTTTAATGATATTTTATGCATTTTAAGCCCGATTTGGACGATGAGACTATGTATAAAAGCAGTCTCATCACTCCCCCATACTAAACCATTGTCGTGCCCTCACGCAATGCTAGAATAAAGTATCGTAGCATCTCCAAAATTCATTTTTATTCTCTTTTATTGAATGATAAACTAGCTACACTACTACTATTACTACTACTTGCGTTTTAGACATAATGTATGATTTTCATCGCAAAATGGGACGTTTAGGTTCATATAATAAGAACACGTGTATGCTTCGTTAGAAATAATTTCATCATCCTCGATTTTCACCCCAATTCCATGCGAAGCGTGTAACGAGATCATTGTCATTATAAGTTAGTAATGCTAACACTACTCATATGCCCTAATCACGTACTTATCCTCCCATTATTCCTAAGTTGTATCTCTTATATTTTATTTTTGTCTTAATGATCACGAGGATACATCATTGACTTATGCGTGAATAGAGATTAAGTCTAAAAATAGAGTCCTAACGATGCAACTAAGACCATCAAATCAATAACCCCTCCTAATAGACAACGATGTCAAAAAATTAAGTTGACAAGAAGAATCGATAAACACGGTTTTATAACGGTTTTGAACATGAGACTTATTACGAAAACTTTTATACGCCCCCTAACGGAAGGGCCTTATTATCTTTGGTTTACCTCCATCTTTTATTCAACTTCGCCATGAAGCTTTTATTATGACTTCGGTCTTGCCTTGCCTTTTATTATCCGCCTCATCGGTGGTTTTATTAGCCAAAGACGTATATCCTCACGCTAAAGCGAATTTTGGATCTTTAAAGCTTCGAAGATTAAGGCTGGATTCAATTTCAATTTTGCATAGATTTTAGGCCTTGTAGGGCTTCAAATTGTTTGCTTGATTTAGGTGAGCACTTGAAATCTTATTATTGGGTGAAGCTTTCGATTATTCGGGTCCCAATACTTCAAAACCGTGACGCTGGCGATACCTTAATATCTTCCCAATTTAATTACACGGAAGCTACTAGAAAAGACTAGAAACCCAACAATCCTAACTAAACCGCTAAGTCAATATTTATTAAGCAAAAAATATTTACATGCGAAGGGAGAATAAGCAAACAACGAGAACACATGAGCTTTTGAAAGAATACGAGTACTCTACGTTTAGCATAGTAACTTATAATTAACTCTATCATTTCTCGTCCTCATTTAAGAGACTTAGCCTAATGTGTAGTTAAGGAATCAAAGCTAAGTGCTCAACACGAACGGTCGAGTCAAAAATTACTCTTATTCTCGCCATCGGAAAATCTACATTCGTGTCTTCAAACACTTATGACACATGAGAAAATTTTTAAAATTTGGCCATTTTTAGCCTTATTTTGCTACAAAACGATAACAAAAAGATAAACTTTGGAAAGCGTGAAGGTTTGGCAAGGCAAGTATCTATTCACCCCCCCCATACTAAAGTTAAACATTATCCTCAATGTTTCGAGTCTAGGGGTACAAACACCCCCATACTAGAGACGTAGTCGAATGCCTAATCTAGCATGGAAAGGGTGTAACCAATAAATTAATAGCCGTTTATGAAGTGTGCTAAAAACCTAAGGTTAGAATATCAAAAGGATATATCATTTGGATATTGAGAAAGTCTTCAAAGCAAACGATCGAGTGCTCCTATAACACGAACACGAGAGGCTCCAATCGTGAAGATCATGATCTAAAAACCACAATTCATAAACAACCACGGAACTAAGTTTGGAAGGGCACAAATCCCCTCACATTAACTAATTAGAAAGCAATAATATGTACATGGATAAGCATGGGTCTCCCCCACGAGGCACCTTGTTTTTGATAACCGAGTCAAAAGCTCGACTCGAATCCTCATAAATGTGATCATTTAGGGATTATCTTGGTGTGGTCAATTTTTAGTGGGGCTTACATGATAAACAAGGCCCAAAAAACAACCGGTATAAAGGACTAAGTCCTTTGATGGTGCAAAATACCGGGATCGAAAATGGCGTTCTCGTTTTCATTGGCAAAGAAATCAACGCCACTTCATCATGAGTCAACAAAAACCCAAAAGGTTTGAAGAAAATAGATGAGAAGAAATAGAAGGGTGGGACAATGGGTAAGTCATAAAAACATTGAGCTACTCGAGGTAGACTCGCGCCAATCAAATAGAAAGATTTTCCATTTATTGCATCGGTGGAAGACCGAGATTTCCCTTTATAAGCAATTCTAGGATCAAATATCTCGTCCTCGGTGGAGAAAGGGAAGGGAACATAAGGGATTTCCCCCACACTAAGTCCACACAAAGCATCGTCAAAAGGAGAAGACGAGCTTGTAGTACTCAATACACGTGGTGATGACGGAGTTAGAATTGTAGAAAAATCTTTTAAATTCAATTCAAAATCTTTTCCTTTTTCATCTTTTAAACTCTCCTTATGAAAACCCGATTTAATTATGTCAAAAATATTTGGTGTTTCCAAAGCAATATTAGTCACACTAAAAATTCTCACATTTGAAAACCGTTTTGGTATGGGTGGTGGCAAGTTCTCAAAACGTTTGTCAACAAAGAAAACTCCCCCATCGGGATCAACATATTCTTCATTCGAAGAATCATTCACAATTGGAATCGTAGGCTTAACACTCTTAACCTCTACCGGCGGAGGGGAGGGAACTTCATTTTTATCAACAACTTCTAAAACTCTTTTTGAAATCTTTTTACAAATGTTTTTGATGGGATTGACATTGTACAAAGACGTGATAGAGTACACATGAGAAAGCGTGGAGTTTTGGGTTGCATTAATGACGAGTTCTTCCTCAATGAAACGAAGAGTGATTTTCCTTGCATGCACATCGATAAGTGCTCTCGAGGTATCCAAAAATCATTGACCTAAAATTAGAGGAACTTTAGGATCGATGGGAATGTCAACAACAATAAAGTCTACGGGATAGTAGAACTTTCCAACTTTCACAAAGACGTCCTCGGCTACTCCACAAGCTAGAATCGTAGAATGATCGGTCATCTCGATTGACATTCTTGAAGGAGTGAGATTGGGAAGATTGAGCGATTTAAAAATCTCAAGAGGCATCAAATTAATACTAGCACCAAGATCGGCCAAGGCGTAGCATTCTTCCATATCTTGTATAGCACATGGGATTAAAAACTTGTCGGGATCACCGACTTTTTGAGGTATGCGGCTAAGAAAAACCGAAGAACAACTAGACGACTTTTGCAATTTCTCTTTGTTATTCAACATACTTTTGAAGTTGGCGGCAAATCGAGGCATCATGACCAAGGCTTCGGCAAAACTTATATTAAAATGCAAGTCACGAAACATTTTCATAAAAAGTTAAAATTGATAATTATTTCGTTCTTGTGCCTTTTCCTTGTCTCGTATTGAAGGGTAAGGTAAGGGTGGTGTGGGTTGGGGCATAGGCATAGGCATCGGCCTTGGAATCTCGGGTTCCATGATTGGTATTGGTTCAACCGTAGGTGTGGTTTGAGCGGTACTTCCTGGGCTTGGAGTTTGCTCCTTTTCGACCACCACCCCGGGTTCTTTCTCGTTTTCCTTCTCCATAGAAGTACTTGGACGAGAAATGGGTTCTTTGAAAGTTTTACCACTACGAGTAGTAATAACCTTCAATTCTCCTTTCGGGTTCACGATGGTATCACTAGGAAGACCACCCGAAGAAGAAGGCTTACACATGATAGCTTCAAACATTTTTCCCATTCGGTCTTCAAACTTAGATTGCCTAGAATCCGCTTTTAACAACTCTTTCTTAATCTCATGTTGACCTTGCTCCATTTTTTGTTGATTTTGTTGGAGTCGTTGAACATTTCCTTCCATTTTATTAGCATGAGTCTTAAGTTCATTAGCAAGTTCGTTTTTTAGCTCGTTTTTCAACTCGGATCTTAAGCTAACCATTTCACGTTGCATATTATCAAACATAGCATCGTTTGCCTTAGCATAATTCAAAAACTCTCCTTGAAGATTTTTGGTGTGATCATTTTGAAAACCTTGAGTCGTAGTTTGAAAATCACGGTTTTGGTTTTGGTTAGAAATTTGCCCATTTCCACTTTGATAATTACCCTTGTTGTAATTACGTTGATTTCCTTGATAATTACCACTTTGGTTGTTGTTTCGATAATTATTAGCATTTTGATTTGGTGGAGCTTGATTTTGGCGGGAACCTTGGCCGTTTTGGTTATAAGTTCCCGTGGCTACATAAGCACTCGAAGTGTTACCATCCGCGGTAATGCACTCGGAAAGATCATGAGCTCCACCACACGACAAACAACTCTTAGAAACCGCTTTAACCGAAGCGGAATTCGAAGCTTCTTGAGCTTTCCAATGGGACATAAGGTTACCAAATCTATCAAAAAACCGATTTTCTTCATTTGCTTCATCTTGTAAGGCATTAATGCTACGAGACGATGATGACGAACCCAATTTGGCAACACTCGGTGTGTTACGGGGGCTATAAACCTTAGACCTATTTTCAATTATGACCAAAGCTTCCTCAACCGTTTTACACAAAAAATAACCACCCGCGGCGGCATTTAAATAATCTCTTTCATGATCATTAAGTCCATTGTAAAACGTGTCAATTTGATGCAAGTCGGAAAAACCGTGATGAGGACATTCATGCAACATTTTCTTAAACCTATTCCAAGCCGTTGAAAAACTTTCATTTGAATCTTGTGAAAATTTAGAAATCTCATTTTTCAAATGCGTAGTTTTAGAGGGCGGAAAAAATTGGTTCACGAACTTCGAAACGAGATCCTTCCACGTCAATATAGAATTGGGTGGCTCTTTCTCTAACCAAATTTTAGCGGGCCCCGCTAAGGAATACGGAAAAAGCATCATCTTAATCGAGTCATTCGAGACATCCTTAAATTTGCAAGTGGCGGTAAGACGATTGAATTGGCGGATATGGTTGTGGGGAATGTCCTTCTCATCACCACGGAATTTTTTGTTTTGGATCATCGACAACAAACCCGTTTTAACCTCAAAATTCTCCGCAAGGATAGCGGGAATCACAATAGCTTCTCCATAACCCTCGGTGGGTGCTTGAAGTAACTCTATCATAGTTCGATTCGCCATGGTTGGTGCTTCTCGTACAATGGGTTTGTCAATAGGAGACTCCTCACTAGAATGAGTTGGAGTGGGAGTTTTGTTCTTTCGTCTACGTGCACGTTTTGCTTGTTTACGAGTTAGCATAAACGTCACGTACAACGTGGAGACGAGCAAAGAAGATTATTTTTGGTGTTTTGTATTTTTTTAATTTTTTTTGTGGTTTTTGATTGTATTAACCTTTTTGGAATTGGTGAATGTATTAAGTAGACAAAAATCTACAAATCTCCTCCTTAATCAAATCTCTCGATTAAAGAAGCCTCAAGGAATGAAAACGATCACGTGAAGTGAACGCCTTCGATGACTTTAGAACGACGGTGGAACACCAAATCGTTCAAGAGGGTTTAATCAATAGAAACCAAGAAAATATATATGATATGTAATAATACTTTGGGCGGCAAAACCCTCGATTAGCCTTCAAAATCAAAATACGCACAAGCAAGCGGAGGAAACGAGGAGGCGCGAAGCACTTAAGAGCCTTTTTCCTTTAGGTCGTGAAATACAACCGCCTTATACCCACCTTATAGTTTGTATTTTTCAAAATCAAGCTTCACGAAAGTATTTATCTATTTTTGCCTTTTTTCTTTGGTTTGAGATTCAAATACAATGATTGGGTAATGACCTCCCAAGTCAAGGTCGTGATTGCTCACGTATTTGGAGTACTTGTGAATTTATTGTTTTACGTATACAATATATTAATAATATTCACACAAAAACCGAAAACCGATAATACGTATTAGTAGAGTGCTACTAATACAAATACTAATTATGGCTATATATAAAAACAACAATTGTTCAATCAAAACACAACACGCCTCCCCGACAGCGGCGCCAAAAATGATAGTTGTAAATTCACACTCGTTTAGGAAAACGAGGTAAAAGCGGTAAGTATTAAGCGTACGTTTAGGAAAACGTAAACACTTATGACCCAAAGTGGGGATCGTTCTCAAGGAGGCATGTGCGTTGTGTGATGAATTTATTAATGTTTGTGATTATATTGAGAAAAGCAAAAATAGAAATAAGAAAGAAATGACGGTTACGAAGACGGGTCGAGCTAAGACGAACAAGGCGTTCACGTAAAACCGTAAAAAACTACAAAATTAAAAAATTTAAACCTAAAATTTAATTAAAAGCTAAAAGTACTCTAAAATAATATAAATAAGAATAAAAATCCAATAAAAATATTTTAAAACCTTTTATTAATTAAATATTCAATTTTAAATGCGAATTAAAGCTCTAAAATTAAATATAATTAATAAAAATGTCCAAAATATTATTTTATTGAACAAATAACTTACTTATATTATCTAAAGACTAAAAACTATTTTCCCTAAATTTTCAAAACTATTTTTCTATTTTTAAAACACTAAAAACTATTTTTAAACTAAAATAATTATAAAAATATAATAAAATAATGCTAAAAATAAGTTGACATTTTTAAAAATCCTAAATTACTCTAATGAACAGTAGAAAAATGAAAAAGTTTGAAAAATATTGAATTTTTCACTAAAAGACAAAAAAAAGTTCAAATAAAACCCTAATTATACTAAATTAATTCTAATAAATAATTAAAAAGTGAACAGTAAAAACTTTTTACACCAAAACTCTTAAAATGTTTTTCTTAATCTATAAAAAATGTTAAAACTGAATAATAAGTATTTTTGGCACTAAATGCCAAAAACAGAAACTTAAAAAGTATTAAAAATAGCTATTTAATGTAAAAATTACCAGATGAACAGTAAATAAAAATCTAATTTAACAGAAAAATCCTAAATAAAATAAGAAAAATAATAGAATTGGTTTCAAGTCATAATTCACAAATTAACCCATAAAAGACAAAAATTCTTGAAATCAGATAGTGACACTTGTTTGGTTTTGTCTGCTAGTTGAGCAGTACTAACAATGGTGCTACCAGTGGGAAATTTGTTCCCACTGCTAGTGTATTTTCAAGGTCTGGTGACCTTGAAAGCTTAGGAAAGCTTTTGGCTTGGTTTCTTTTGGAACAAAAGGCACCCCTATACTTAGTTGAGTATAGGGAGTCAATGTAAACACAAAAACACACAAGTCACTTAACAAATTCAAGCACAAAATGCCCTAAATGTTTCTGATTAAGCTTATGGGGTTACTGATGAATAGTGTGCTGATGCACTTTGCACAAAAACGAATTTCAAGGCCCTAAATCTTGCATACAAGTGTACCAACTGACATATAAGAATTAGCAATCCCTAGAATGACCTATCTCCTAACAGTTTATCAAATTTGATGCACAAATTTCCACAATATTTAGGCAGATAAGGTATTTGACTGTTTTTTACCACTTATCCAAATTTTTAGCATGCAAATTTGATTAAAACTCTTCCAAACTGAAAATTAACCATTTATATTCACCTACTAACAACCTATGGAGTGTGTCTAACCAGTCTTTAACCAATATTATATCACCTAACAAGCAAATACACCCTAAACCAAACACTCCTTTATTTTCTGAATATGCAAATTAACACAACAAAAGCTTTTAAAACTCAACCAAAGTGATTCACACTTAACCTATCATGCATAATATCCTATAAACAGCATAATCATAACATCAAACAATCAAGTGAACAGATTTCATGCATAACCACATAAATCACAAAATTGAAAACTAGAAAATAGAAACAAGGAGGTTACCTTGTTGGACTTACATCCAGGCCCAAGAATGACTGAAAAGTCACCTCCCACAATCCCGGGCTTGTGCTGAACCTTGGACAACAAGCTCTCAATGAAAACCTGCTAAGATCAAATGAACAAGCACAATACACAATAATCTGATTTTTTTCTCTTTTTTAAATCTTTTTCACAAACTTCTCACAATGATTTTTCCTTTGAAAACACTTACACAAACCAGTTAACAACTTGGAAAACCAAACTCAGAACAAGATTTTACAAAACAATCACTTTTTCAGAAATTTGAAAACAAGAATGATTTTTTGAAAAAATCCTTGAACTAATGAACAACTTATGGAACTCATATTCTAGTTTAATACCACACCAACTTTTATAAAACAAAAGGAATTATGATTTCTTCAAGAAAAATACCAACTTTATTAAAATAAAAAGGGATTACAAAGTTAAACTAGAAAATGGAACAAGAGGAATGGGACACATGCGTCTCCTATTTATACAACTACTCAGAACTATCTAGATACCAAAACCCTAAATACATGAATTTCCTAAGCTGCCCTTGGTCTTGACTTGAAAATTTGGTCAAAAGGTGCTACATGTGACATGCCAGTTGTGCTGTTGTGATCTTAGCCGTTTGTTAGTCCTTGGGGACAAAGGAGTTGATATGAGACGTTGGATGACTATGGGATTCTTCTTTTGCCATTTTTGGGTAAGCAGGATAGTTTGGTTGGGGACCAGGAGTGAGTGGGTTGGGTAAAAAGTGAGTGGGTTGGGATGTTGATGGGATGAATTACCCATCTGGAATCTTTGGGGAAAAACCCCTTTGTTTTCACCATGATTGTGACTGGGGGATACTAGGGTTTATGGGGTGTTTAATGGGGGTTTAATCTTATTTGGGTGGGTTAGTTTTTAAATAATGTGTTAAGTGGGAAAAACGTTGGGGGTTTGAGTTGGTTAAACAGGTTTATTTAAATAAACCTGGTGGTGGGTTTGGGTTGGGTTTGGACGGGTATTGGGTTTGGGTAAATGGGTAGGGTCGGGTATGGTGACGTGGAGGGTGAGGTGTCAGCAACTGGTTGGATGTGTGGGTTTGGTTGTCTGGCAAAATCAGTCCCCCGTCTCTCTTTCTTTCTTCATGTTGTAATAAACAGCACAAAACAACTTTTCCTTTGTAACAAGTCTTATCATCTTGTCAATTTTGGCACAACTCATTTTCAAACTTTAGACAAGGGCTTCTTTTGTAAATACTTGATATTCCAAGGACTAATATTGTAAATACTTGTTAATTTAGGGACCCAAATGCAATAAATGGGATTTGCAAGGGTATAAATTGACAAGTCTTCAATTCTTGAGGGACCAATCTTGCCAATCTTCAAAACTTCAAGGGCATTTTTGTAAATTCCATTCTTGGGCCCGGTTCATTGTGCGGCTTCGTTTCCCGTGTTCGTTTTTGAATGATTCTTGTGATCTTTTTGTCATTTCCTCAATATCCGTACCTAAAATACACAAGCAACAAACACGAGCATATATTTGGCAGTTTTAACGATATTTTATGCATTTTAAGCCCGATTTGGACGATGAGACTATGTATAAAAGCAGTCTCATCACCTACGGTTGCAAGTAGCATAAAGAGGATGATTATACCCTCTAGCAGGTACCCTTGCTGGCTGAGAGCCTGTTAAGAGCAGTATACATGAGACATGGTTTATAGGTACAAAGGATAAAGCGGAAAAATTCGTAAGAGGTAATACCAGTGATAGCTGGACGGTTAGGCTGTGAACCTCTTTGGTTCTGGTCCCTCCCGTTACCATGAATCCTGGGAGAAGATTGCTAATTTGTCAGAATTATGAACTATAGCATGTAATCATAAGAAAATGAAAAAGTGTAAGGACCTGCTGCTGTTGGAGTTCCCAGCGTTGTTACGGTAATTATCATTACCACCACGCCTCTCCGTAGCAGAAGGGTCGCGAGTCTGACCGTTTCCCTTGGGCTGAGTAGCCGGCTGAGACCGGTCCCTAGTCTTCTGCCTGGAAGATGCAATTTAAGAGATATAAACATTGACATATATTGAAAGAATACGGTTTGGTCACCGCTGAATAACGAATATTTACCTCTTCTCGGGTCTCTCTGCTTCCCCGAACTCGTCTCTTTCGTGCAGCATCTCCAGCTTATGTGCTGCATCGGCCACTTGTGCCACCTTGTTGAACATAGCACACACCAAGTTGTTGGCGACCGATGTACGAAGAGCCCACCGAAAGTGGTATGCTTGCTCATCGGCAGTACCTGCTAATGCGTCAAGAAAACCAGCCAAACGAAGAAAGCGCTGAATGAACTCGTTGCTGTTCTCCCCTGCTCTTTGTCTGATCCTGTGGTACTCTCTCTTCAGTTTGTCTTGCTCAGTGTTGGGAAAGAACTGTCCCATCACCAGATCCCTGAACTGAGCCCAAGTCAAACCAGCCACCATATTTTCACCTCCCTCAGACTGCTTCATTGCCTTCCACCATGATAGCACACCCCCTTCGAACCGGTAACAGGCCAACCTCGTCTTGAAAACGGGGTCACAACCCATTGCATTGAAGATCTTCTCAATGTGAGCTAACCAGCTTTCAGCTTCACTGGGGCTATCTGTTTTCTCGAAAGATCGAGGGTGTAGCGTATTGAATCTCTCCAGCCATGTGACCAATGTTGCTAGAGGAGGAAGAGGAGGTACTGGGTGCTGTTGCTGATTGTTGGCAACCTACACCGCTGCCTTGATTTCGTTCCTCAGCTGAGGAAGCAAAGCTTGTATCGCAGCTTGGACTGCTGCATTGATTTGTTCCTGCTCGCGTGTGAGAACCATCTGACAGTATAACATAAAAATACATGATTAAACTGATCAAAATATAAAATATATATACATGAAAAAAATTTATACCAATAAATCATGAGAAAAATTTTATACAGGAAAACTAGTACATGAATTCATGATGCAGTTTTATGAAAACTTTTATATGCGCGAGAGTGAACGCCTATGGTCAGTTCACTCATAACAAAAGTCATGGCGAGGGGACGCCAATTGGTCGGTCCCAAAGTTAAAAGTTTCTATAAAATGACATGCGACTAAATAGGGCCAGTCATGTACCAACCATTACTTAGTCATAAACCTGTGACAATGACATGTATATGAATGCATGCAAACAATGAATGCATGAAAACCAACTGTCAGTTCTAGGAAGACCATAGTGACTACCCACTAATCACAGGTCATGTTTTGAGAGCCTACAGGTCGAAGCCTTGGCTCTGATACCATAATTGTAACACCCCATTTTGGTAAATGGAATGTCACGTGGGATTATGGCGTGTCATCGAAGCATACAAGGATAAATGTCTTAAACATTACATGACCTCAAAGGAAATACCAGAAACAAACATCGGTACCCCAAAGTAAAGCTCATCACACACAAACATAAGTACTGTAAATGGAAAGGACTAAACAACGTCCATGGAAATAAGTAGCAAGGGAATGATGAATAAGCATAAAGTAATGAAGGCTAAGAAGCTTCCAATCCATATGCACGTACGCTTAAAGTGAGCGTCCCTGAGTACCTGCCGTTTTTGGAACATGAAAGGATAAACGGCCGAGCATAACACTCAGTGCACGGATATACAAGCATCGAATGAATAACATAAACATATACAACATATAGCAGCGGAATATGTTAAGTCTTGGAAAACTTGGTATAACTTAGTAATACTGGTTTTATAGTTTGAAAAGCCTTATGTTGTGACGAAAAAGTTTCGTGGTGACGAAAAAGACAACCCTTATAACCACATTCACCAATTCAATCGTCTTACCGCCACTTGCAAGTTTAAGGACGTCTCGAACGAATCGATTAAGATGATTCTTTTTCCGTATTCCTTAGCGGGGCCCGCTAAAATTTGGTTAGAGAAAGAGCCACCCAATTCTATATTGACGTGTAAGGATATCGTTTCGATGTTCGTGAACCAATTTTTCCCGCCCTCTAAGACTACGCACTTGAAAAACGAGGTTTCAAAGTTTACACAAGAACGTAATGAGAGTTTTTCAAAGGCTTGGAATAGGTTTAAGGAATTGTTACATGAATGTCCTCATCACAGTTTTTCTGACTTGCATCAAACTGACACGTTTTACAATGGGTTGAACGATCATGAGCGTGATTATCTTAATGCCGCCGCGGGTGGTAATTTTTTTATGTAAAACTGTCGAGGAAGCCTTGTTGATCATTAAGAATAGGTCTAAGGTCTATAGTCCTCGTAGCACATCGAGTGTTAGCAAGGCTTCGTCTTCACCTTCATTGTCACAAACCATAGATGCTTGCCAAATAGAGGCAAATATTGAGAATAAGATTTTTGATAAGCTTAAAGGATTGTTAATTGAGTTTAAAGTTGGTAAACAACCCGCTCCCGCTACGGGTAAAGCGGTTGAGGTTTCTTGTATGTATTGTGGTGGAGCTCACGATTTCTCCGAGTGCATTACCAACGGTGGTAACACTTCGATTGCCTACGCGGCCATGGGAACTTATAACCAAAACGGTTAAGGTACCCGCACTAATCAATTGACTCCACTGGGATTTTCACCGAATAACAATTATCGAAACAATCAAGTTGGTTACCAAGGAAATCAAAAGAACAACTATAAGGGTAACAACTATGGGAACCAAGGGGATAGTAATCAATTGCAAAACCAAAATCAAAACCGTAATTTTTAAAACCCGAGTCAAGGATTTCAAAATGCTTACACTAAAGAGCTTCCAAATGACTTTTTGAATCACGCTAAGGCAAATGATAAGAATCTAGAAAACATCCAAGAGCAATTGGATAGTCAAGCTAGGGAAATGGCTAAAAACACAAAGGAGTTAGCTAATTTTGCTAAGGAAAATGCCAACATGAAAACTGAATTGAAAAACGATTTTGCTATTCAAATTAGAGGTCAAACAAAAAAAATTGAGCAAAGTCAATCTAGGATTGAACAAAGGATAGACCAAAGTGCCGGTAAGCAAGACGTTAAGCTCAATGCTATCTTGGTAGCAATCATGGGGAACAAAGCCTCTACTTTTGGTAGTCTACCTAGTAACACCGTGTCTAACACCCCCAATTTACCTTGTGCAGCGAAATATTACAATTAGGTGTTAGTCAAAGAATCATCCCACACAAGCCATATTGAACGACTCAAAAGAGACGTTTTAAGCATAAGTAATTTAAAACATGTTAAATTAAAACAACAACATAATTTGTCTAAATGTTTCCAACCCCAAAATGTACCAGAGTAATGTTAGGTCCCCACAAATCTCAACCCTTTTAAAACCAACCTACATTGTTTACAAAACATACAAGAAAATACAAATGTCTTTGTTAAAAAGGGAGGAAAACAAGTTAGAGCATCCACAAGCCACAACAACATCCATTGCATGCTCCGCCTCTATCATCCTCGGTTACCTGAAACACATGCTTAAAACCGTCAACAAATAATGTTGAGCGAGATCTATAGGTTTTCAAAATCACAGTTGAAAATATGTATAAAATTCATTCACGATCATTCAATAGTATGCAGATTGTAGAAACTAGAAGGGGGTGGGGGTTGAATAGTTTCTCTTCGATTTGTCACCTAATTAAAATTACTTTCAATTAGGTTTGTATCAAAACTATCTTTTACTCGAAGCTAAGTTGCATAATGATTAGGTTCAATTCAAATGCATTAGCAATGGTAATAGGTAAGTATAATGATAATGAAATAAGTAAAGAGTAATGAAAGAGACAACCTAATGACAAGACACCAAGATTTATAGTGGTTCGACAACGAGGCTCTATCCTCGTTTCTACTCCACTCCTCGAGTACACCAACTCGAGATTTCCACTATATCCACAAGCTCCCTTCTTGGCGGAGAAAGCCTTACATCGTCGCTTACATTATTTTCCGACACTAAGCTAAATGTCGAGACCTAATCTTTAGCTAGGACCAATCTACACAACGTTGGCTACTTCACAATTTAACGACACAAGGCTAGATGTCGAGTTCTAATCTAAATCTAGAACCAATCTTCACGACTCTTCACTTTGAAGCTAAGTGAGAACTTCACACAACACAACTACTAATCACTTTCAAGTTTAGTGAGAACTCACAAGACACAACCACATCACTTTATAGTTTAGTGAGAACTACTACACAATCTATTAGAACTCAACTAGACATATCCAAGTACACACATGTAGCTTGGATCTACACAACATAAATCCAAGCAAACACATATGCAATGGATGTACACAACAAATCCAAGTATTCACAAATAGCTTGGATGAACACAACTGGTCCAAGTATTCATAAATACAAATGGATCAACATAAAACAAAAAAGGTTAACATGATGAACATGACTAATTCATGGATTCATCTTTATCACAACACTAGTGAGTGAGTGATCTTCTCTTTGGACAAGGTAAAGGAGGGGATCAAGAGGATAATCATATGTAAACATACTTAACACATTAAGTGATCATTTACTAATGATTATGCTATAGAAAAGAGAAAGGGGGCTGAGAAAAACGTCCAAGGGGGTTATTGGAAAATGAGATTTGATCCACTATTTATAGAAGACAAGGTGCAACGGCTAGCTGGGCGCGGTTCTTTAACTAGCCCGGCGGTTCCATATCGCTAGAGAACCGCCTAACTATTTAAGGTACCGCCCAGTAGACTACGCTCCCTTTTTGTCATTTAGTGGGTGTAGGAATATCTGAGGTTTTTTAAACCTTCAAAGGATATTCTTATGGCATATGAAATATGCCATTTTCAAATTTACATTTTCCATTTTAATAAAACATTTTCTTAAAAAGAGTTTATTAAAAAAACTTTTGTTATATTAACAAAAGTGAGTTTTAAGGATAATCACTTTGATTATCACTAAGTATGATTAAGAAAAGTTAGTGATATGATTATTACCTTGATGATAGTGTTAGTTAAATAATTCATTTTGTGTTTTACACTAAATGTGTTGTATAATTTGTTGTGATCAAAACTAAGAAAGATTAGTTAACACTAATAATGTTTTTAGGCATCACTTGCATTAACAATCTCCCCCTTTTTTATTCCGACAAACTATAAACTCATTTACGTATAAACACAAAATATCCAACTATTAACGAGTTTATCACTATCATTTCTACCCCTTTGTCGTAGCAAAAAGGTAAGCACAAGTCTTCGAAGAGAACCGGACTTTGCTAGTAGCTCCCCCTTGGTGGTTGCTCCCCCTTGCTTGGGGCACCAAGTGTATGAGCTATGGTGACATGCAACACAAAGGTTAGTAGAAAGAAAAGAAACACCAATGTATATATGATCACTACCTACTAAGTAAATTGAGAGGGAGAAGGAGAAGAAATCTCAAATTAGAAGCAAGTATTTGCTAAGTATGTCCAAAGATGTAAATGACAAAATCAAGGTTCAATTGGTGGAATAGAGGTAGAAAACAAAAATCCAACCAATGAAGATGATAAATTTGTCAAGGGGTTAAAATTTAGAATTGATGGAATCACCCATAATCAATTGTAAAGATTAACCACGATCAACTTAAAAGAAAGAGAGAATGATCAAATAAAGAAAACAAACACAACACAAAGGTTTCATATTACATAAATATGAAAGAGACAAACAAGGTAGATAGTCATACACACAATATGAGTATCTAAAGCAAAAGATATGGAAAATAAACCACAGAGCATAAGCTATTCTAATAGTGATAATTTTCCAAGATTGCTTAAAATGTTATTGACTCCAAAACAACTAAAGTATTATTGACTCCACGAGTGCCTAGTCCTTTAGTTGGAAAAATAAGACGACGAGGCATCATTCGAAGTTTTGTCCACGGGAACGAAAACTTTGAGAGGAGGTCGCGTGAGGAGGAATTCAAGAAAATTTAACTTCTCATACACATGAGCAAGTTCAATTTGTTGAAATCGACAACAAGCACACGAGGATCCATGATGCAAAAAAAATTCGGTTGATGGGGGAGGGCCATCACACCTAGGATTTGGTGGTGGTGAGGAAAGTGGGTAGGAAATGTTTTCACAATGCCTTGTGAGGTTTGGGAAGGTTGAAAGGTCATTGAGTTGGGGGTGTCAAAAGGTTTTGGTGGTGGGGGAAGATTTTCCTTTTCTCCGGTGATGGGGTTAATGGAGTAGGTCTCATTCCAATACTTGATTGGAGAGAAGGTGGGGTTGTTGGGTGGTGTGGATGAAGAGGGTTCATTTTTCTTGATCTAAATAGGTCGAACCGAGATCTTCGGTTTCTTGGAAAGCTTGGATGAGGAAGCTTTAGGTGAGGAGGTTTGTGACAATGAAATGTCAAGGTTATGAAAGGATGAGTTAGGCATTGTTGAGGTGTGAGAATGAAATCTCAAGGTGGGGGTATAAGAAGAAAGTAGACAAGGCAAAGGTTTGAAAATCAAATGTAATGTGTCAAGGAATGTTTAGCCAAATTGAGTAAACATGGAATCTTGACAGGGGATAGGGTGATGAAGAAAGACCAAAAACGAGCCAAAAATTGGCTATCTGTCTGCGGTTCCTTATAGGGACCGGCGGTTCCTTATCACTTAAGGAACCGCGCGACTTTAATTAGCCGCGTACAGTGGACTTGAAACCATGATTTTCAAGGGTTTTGAGCAAAACTAAGACTTTTCTCAAAAAAATGCAAATCTTGGAATTTTACCTCTATTAGCACTAAATTATTCTAGGGTTGCATAAAAGCAACACATTCACAGAGAATGTCTTGACAAAGGGTGACGAAATATTTAGATAACATTTTGAACCAATTTTAGTCATGTTTTAGAGGTTGTGATAGATTTAGGTTCAATTTTAATTTAGAATTAAAGTTGATTAATGTGAACATAAAGATAGAAACACATAAAGCTAAATCCATAATTCATCCTCATGAAAACTTATGGAGGGAAAGAGATACATTAAAGAAATAAAAAACAACTAACTAAAACAAAGATAAATTAAAACTAGTTCTTGATGAGTAGTCTTCCTTGGCTTGGTTTTTTATGAAAAATATTTTTTTTAAGAAAATCACCATTCATCTCCTAGGAGGAGGCATGGTAAACAAGGTGAGCAAGAAATATTGCAACCTCCTATGAAGTCCAAACATCTCCATCCTAAGGTTGTGAAAGATGTAGTTATTGTAGAGGCAACATGGACAATGAGAACCATGAGCTTCTAGGAACCCAAGGAAGTAAGGACCACCCATAAAGAGGGGAAGTGGGACACCCAAAATGGGAGTGTTTGAGGGAGGTGGAGGTGGAGGAGGTATGTTCTCCAAGGGTGATGTGGGTGAGTGTGGAGGTGTGCTCTCCAAGGGTGAAATGGGTGAGTTTGGAGGGGTAAATGGTGGAGTCACCAAGGTATTAACAAAGTCATTTACAATGGGAATGCTTTGGATGGGTTGAGGTTGGGTAGTCACATCCAAGAGAGTACTTGGAGTGAAGGGTGAGGATAGCTCATTCATTCTAGATTGGAATGAAGAGGAGGTAGAACCATGAGAATGGTTGGTACCATGGGTTGAGGTAGTCTTGCATGGAGCAAGAGGTGGTGAAGTTGATGTAGAGATGAGAATTGGGACAATCTCATTCTTGGGTGTGTGAAAGGGTGAGGAGTTAGGTTTGGGCAACTTAATCTTAATCTTAAGATTTTTCCTTGAAGTGGAGGTTTTGGATGAGTTTGAGGTTCTTGTAGAAACCATGGTTGTAATGAGAGGTTTAAGGGTTAAGGATGAATGGTTTGATGTGTGAAGAACATGGCTAACAAGGTGGGTTTAAAATGGTGAGGGGATGATCCAAACTAGTAATGGGTTAAAAACATTTTATGTGAATAATGAATTTAGGTAACCTAGTTTAGGAAATGTGCAGGTTTTTGCAAAGAATCAAGCAAGGTTTACACAGATTAAGGAAAATAGTGTAAAGCAAAGATTCTGTCGAACACAGTAGCCGGCGGTTCCTTATCTAGGGTGGGCGGTTCCTTATCAATAAGGTACCGCTGGTCAATATGGATCCGCGACCAGAGGTGTTCAAAAATGGCACTTCCTCAAACTTTGGTTAGCCCAGATTTTTACCAAAGGATTATCAAGCCAAAGTTAACTACTGACCTAAATCTAGGAAGCTAACTAACACATAAGATGCACAAGGCTATGCAAATCGTAAGAACGATGGCATAGACAATCATTAGGATAACAAAAAAAACAAGTAATACAAACAAGTAGAATTAGTTAATACACAACCAAAATAAGGTAAAAAGAAACAAATGTTCAACATCACATTATGTAACACCCCCAAATTTATACAACTCAGTACAGCGGAAGTCTAGTTGGTGTTACGGGATAGCACATTACTCACATCATAGACAACGCATAAAAATCGCGTCGTTTAATAATAAATCATTTCCATTCATAAATATCAAAGTTACATCGGTCCCAAGTCATTTTATTTCATACAAAGTTTTACAAAGTATTTGAATGGAAAAATATTGTTTAAGTGCGGGCCATGAATTCTTGTTGTCTTCCCGAGAATTACCTTCAAGTACCTGAGATAAAACATGTTAAAAGAAAAGGTCAGCGATAACGCCGAGTGAATTCATAGAGTTTAATAAATTCCATCAATATAACTTTGGTATAAAATTAGTACCAAAAATCAATTCGTACAATTCATTGTAATAGGCCGTAAAATAGCCAAAATCGTTTTATACAAATCTTTGTAATAGGCCATAAAATAGCCAAAGTCATTTTTATACAAATCCTTATCGAAAATCATAATATAGGCATTTTGCCTTAAAAATCATTATACGAGCCAATGTCGTATAAAAATCATACAATACGTCTTATGACGTTGTATAAAATCAAATAAAAACCGTTATATGAATATGGTTATGAAAACCAAAACACGAACATAATATCAATAGTATGACCCAGTATTGCTAGTCAGGCAATACATCGTAATTCGGAGCGTCTAATAATATTTTGGTGATTGGATTATTATAAGCCGCATGACATTGTTACCTTACTAAACCAAAACGGGTAGCTAACCCGATACCAATTTTGCCCATCTAAAGTAGCGTGTCGTCACAAAGGTCACGCTATTGGAAATCTTCTCATACATAAATTCGCTTACCAATCAATGTGGCACGACGAGGATCAACCGTCAAGGCGCGAACTGGGGTGATCGTCCCCAAATAGTACTATTAAATGCATAAGCGTCTACCAACTCCTGGTAGTTCACAATTCATGCTAATGGGACTTTTAGTGACATAACCTAACTTTAATAATCCATTTAATTTCATCTATCGGGTCCATTAATCATTTATCGGGTCATACAATCGGGTCATTCAATCATTCGGGCCCAAAATCAATAAACAAACAATCGGGACAAATGGTGTCCTAATTTTGTAAAAACTAACATGTTATCTCCCTCGCGGGTTTATAAAACATTTATAAAACATTTAAAAGAGTGCGAGCCTATGAACTCACGTTGATATGGGAAGGCGGGTTATCGGCAGTTCGGACGTACGATACGTGCTTCAATCATGGAAACCTAGACAAATAATACTCGGTCTTAGAATCATGTCCAATGACTTTATAAAAATACCAATTATGTATACATATGATGATTATATATATATGATGATCAAGTGGGTTTACATATTCTCGTTTACTCCTTTTAGTGTTATATGTCGATAACTTTTATATTAGTTTACTAGTTTTACCCGTTTACGTGTCTTAAGTCCAATAAGCTTATTATAAGTTATTTAACTTATTTTAATCCATTTTGTACCTATATTATCAGTATGTATACTTTCCAAGTTGGGCCTAAATGGGTTAAGCCCAATAGATTCTTTTTACAAGTTTTTATCCTATTTAGTCCATTTATTAGTCCAATATGTTTATTTAACTTGTTAATGTCCGTATACCCTATAGTTCGGGTTTTATCGGTTTTTACTTGTCATACATGTCTATATATCAGTATATAAGTTTTATAAAGTTTTCATTAGACGGGTCCAACCATCTAAGTTTTATTTAACAAAAACGTTAATTTTACGGCAATAGCCGAAAAAGTCGTAAAAATCATGTTTATAGTTTTTATTACTTATAAACATTATTTCACCACCATTTATATAATTTATCCATTTGATTACCCTTTTATATATATTTATATAAATAAGTTTTATAAGTTAGTGGGTTTTTTATTTTACATTTTATATATTAAAATGTGAGTGCTTATATAATAGTATTATTCTTTAATTTCCAAAAATCTGATTTTTAACTTCATCTTCACCAAAACTGCCATATCTTGAGTTCTATATGGAGATAGAAGATCAAATTTTTATCACATAAACTACATGATATGTTCTAAATTTAACTCTTCTATAGCTACTGTTGAATCATCTTCTAAATATTTTCTAAAAATCGTCCAAAACAGTAACCTCAGATTTATACCCTAAACTTGTTTTGATCATATCTCACTCATTATTTTGATTCCATTGCATGGCCAACTCTCACATGTGTACAAGACCCATAGCTTACTGTAAATCCATTCTACTTCATCATTTTATCAGGTTACCATATAGTTATTTACTGTTTTATACAATCATCAAATTTAACCAAGATTTTAACCTTGTTTCTTATGGTTTTTCACCTTTTTATCCATGATTATCAACAACAAATCCCCACATAACATTTTTATCATCATATAATCATCATAAATATATACAATAGGAAATAAAATACATGTTTACATAATCAAAATAACAAGAAGTTGAGGAGGACAATCTTTATACCACCATGATGATGTAAGTTGTGATCAAAACATGGATTTTGATGTAGAAACTTGTGGATATCCATGACCATCTTCAAGACCACCATGCTCCATGAACTCCTTGTGGAAAATCAGCCCCAAGACATCATGAATACTCCTCCTTGGATGATATAAGTACCACCAATCAATAGGGTTTTAAAAGGGCTTCAACATATGCAAGTATAACATATGATTTCATGGTTGAATCAAGATCAAAGGGTGTTTTTGGGAGAGATATGGGACGGCATTAATGGAGTTAGAGAGAGAGATGTAGCTAGTTTGCATGTAAGAAATGAGAGTGTGTGGTTTTAGTTGATGGTTTTGATGTTGCTAGTTGAAAGTTATCTTAAATGGTAAGCTAAATGAACAAGTGTATGTTTGTTCATGAGGTTGTGACACCTCATGGTGTACTAGCTAAGTTAATGGCCGGTTTTGGAGTGGGGTGGGACAAGTGTCCCACTTGTCTCATCCCATTTATTTACGGTTACTCCTCGATTCTAGTTTCCTCGATTTGCGTGCCCTCGGGTCGTTTTACGAAAAACGTTTTTATAAATTATGAATCTACGTCACAAAACGAATCCAATAAAAATTGTTTCATCAAAAACGGAGTTCGAAAACGTAAATACGTAATTCTAGGGTTTCCGGTTTAGTCGTAAAGGACGTTAAAATAAAATCGTAAGTCCTAATCTCTTCTCGTAAATTTGTGAGTTTATGAACCAACACAAATTTAAAACTCCAAAATAATATTCTCAGATAAATTTATTTTCTGAAATGTCGGACTGTCACCAAAGACGGTGTATGTAAAGGTAAGCACGTAACGTAGAATCCTCCGGTTTAAACGTAGTTGATGCTACTTCAAGACGTAAATCCAAATTTCTTCCCAAAAATAAGTGAGTTCATATTATAACATTAAAATAATATTTTCAAATAATATTTGAGAATAAAATATCAATCGTAAATTGACGGATTGTCACACATTACATGTTTACCAACATGTATACATTGAAACAATTCAAAGTGTTCATCTTCTTTTCTTGCCCAATCCCTTGATCATGTTTCCCAAGTACTTGAATCCCTTCCTTGACTCAACCCGATGTTCATGTAACTCACCTTGGGTTCGAAGACTTTGACGGTAAAGTTCCTCTATATTGAGATTATAAGGAACTTCACTAGAGGAATGATGAGGAGGGGAAACAATGTCATCTAAACCGTCCACGAATGAGTTTGTGGAGTGGTGAGAAGTACTCCAAGAGCCAATGGGAGCACTTATGCTAATGCCATCACCATCACTTGTTGGCATGTCCATGTCCTCATCATTGGACTCTTGTTGGTCGGATTTATGATCACATCTTGTCTTTCTCTTATATACCTCTTGAATAGGTAGCATAACCCGTTTGACCGGTTGAAAATGGGAAAGATCAAGATTTGTAAAATCACGGCCAACCCTTTTAAAAAGACGAGTGAGAAGCATTGCGTAAGGGAGGTTTGTTTTAGGCTTGTGAATAGCATAATTGATCCGTTGAGCGATAAAATATGCGAAATTGTAATTGGTGTTGGTAAAGATGCAAAATAACATATGCACTAAACACGCCAGAACATGATCCCGGTTTCCACCAAGACAAAACACATTTTCCCTAAGGATATTGGTCCATTCGACCATATTATCATTAAGCTCACTTAAAAGAACCTCATGACGTTTCACCAAACGTACCTTAGTATGAAGGCTTCTTTTAATGGGTCGATTACGCTTTTTGGAGACAATGTCAACAATGTAGTCAAGATCAATTTCCGCATGATCATTTGGAGGACAATTGTTGGATTCAAGGAGAGCACTAAGCTTCCATTTATCCGTGAAGCGACAAGTGCCTACAAATGGGACATCAAGAAATTGACCGAAGACTTCGAGAGAGTATTGTATGAGTTGACCGTTCAAGATGACCTAACAAATATTCCATCATTGTTTTCAATGACGGAGTATGTGCAAAAGAACTTCTAACACTCCCAATTTACATTGCACAACGGAAATACACAATTGGGTGCTAGAAACAAGCATCATCACACTAGGTATATTGAACGACTCAAAAGTGAGACGTTTACACATAAATATAAACAAGATTTTCATAATAGGTCTAAAACATAAATTTCATCCCATGATTGTACTAAAACGACACCAAAGTAAAGCGTTTAGTCCCCATGGATATCAACCAACAACCAACACAAGTTTAGTACAGTACACAACATAAAGTAAATTGTTCAACAGTAAAGGGTAGAAACAGTTTTTAGACCAACATTCTTACAAAAGCCAAGCCACAACCTCCACGACAAAGCTCCATGCTCCATCACTCCCTATTACCTGAAATACATGATAAAACGAGTCAACAATAATGTTGAGCGAGTCTATAGGTTTATCAAATCACATTAACACAAGAAGAAAATCAATCATAATCATTTATAGAATTGTCGTACACACAATCTATATTCAAGTCAATAATAATCATTGTATTTAAGCTCATGACACCGACCCCTTAACCAAATAGTCACCCACGCCAAATGCCGACATGACTAGAAGAAAAGCATTTCCCCTCTATGGTATCAGTTGCTAGAATGCCACAATCTTATTCATGTAAAATTATCCTTCCCAGCGGGTTACTTAACGTGATGCGTTGGTCTCAGATAGGGTGGTCAACCCAATAGTACTATCATTAGAATAAACGGCTATTCTCGAATCACAACATCAAGTCAGAAGATATTTAACGGCTCACGAATTTAGGGTCTTTAGCAACAAGTTACTCAATACAATGAATTCAACTTTAGGCAACATTCGGGTCCAACAATTACTCATGACTTGTGTTCATTTATTTTCAAATAACATGTATCCCCCTCGCGGGTATAAAACATTTAGTAGCAAGCATAAAAAGCGAGGCTACAGACTCACCTTAGTATAAGAGATCTAGCGAGATGATCGTCGATGATAATGGATGCCTTTCAAACACGAGAACCGCTACCTATCAAATAAGGCGCGTTCATTAATAATGACTCGAGAAATAAATCATACATAAAAACATCAAACTCAAACTCATAAAGTCACAATAAACTAGAGAGAAAACGATATAAATAACTTTATCATACTTTATTACACATTTACTTTACCATTTTCCACTTTTAACAGAATCCGCCGGCACATACTACATGTACTAGCTTATTTACCCCTTTTAAACTCGTCAAACGTTTATGAAACGACTCGATAAACTAACTTACGATATATATAAAGTCATCCTACAAGTTTATCAAATGAAATTACTTTTAAAGTCTTTAACCCGACTCATTTTCAAACTATAAAATCCGGACAGATTTACGTTAATTTTTCATACAACCGTTTTAACTTCTTTAAACGACTCCATTTACAAAACCGACACTCGAGTTTTAAAATAAACTCAACCTCTAAGGTAAACACCTCATTATCAGTAGGTTACATATGTCAAAACTTTCATTTAGAGTCCCCGAGATTCGATCCAAATATCGACAACAACTGTATGTAGTGTCGATACTCGTCTCACGGTACACGATCAATCAAAACATCATAACTTCGCACTCGTTTGGAGCTAGACGCTCTACCTTATATCAAATCGAAGCTAATAAAATTATCTACAACCCTAAGCCATAAGCTAAGCCATTTTCAAAACATAAAAATTCGGATTTTACTGTTTACTTACTGTTATAAAATGACAATTAAAAACTTGTATAAAATCACCTTTTTGATCAAAACCAACCATATAAATGTTAATTCCTATACCCTAACATCAACATATATGAACCATAACATTCAAATCATCATCATAATTAAAACCTTTGAATCAAAATAAAGTTTTTAACAAAATTCTTGCAACAATCACCATTGATCATGGCAAGAACACCATGCATGATCATGGCTTCTACCTACCAACATCAAAAAATAAAAATGCCTTGCATGTAAGATTTTCTTATACCAAAACGATCCATGATCAATTATAAGAGTGGGTCTTGCTTTAGTTTAGTTCAAATCATCATGAAAATCAAGTTAAAATTGAAAATGTGTGGTGTTTTAAGGTGGTGGTGATGTTACGGATTAAAGAGAGAGAGAAGGAGAGGAGGGTGAAAATTTTTTAGTGGATTTTTGTGTTGTGTGTGTTTGTTTAGGCTTTATATATAGTGCATGAGGCACCATTGGTGCAATTTTGCAATAGTTGTGGCTCAAAATGAAAATAGTTAGCTAAAAATGCGGGAAATAACTATTAGTCAATTTTGAAAATATTTATGGGGCTCGTGTTTCATAAAGATACTTTTAAAAATTTAAAATGTACCTCAAATATAATAATATCGACTCCTGACTCGACTTAACACGTCATTTAAAATAAAACATAAAAAATGACAAAAATCGAACAACCGACAATAAGACGTAAAATATGCGGCATCCATCTACATCACACTTGCTAATACTCCTTATACATAATAAGTATAAAATATAAACCTTCCAACATCGTTTTTAACTTAAACCTCCAAAAATAAATATCATTCAAATTCATCAAAAAATTTCAAAAATAATCGTAAAATAAGATTAAGCAATGACCTTGGTTTTGTGTTGTCACACCCCCCCCCCCCCCCCTCTTAAAAGAAGCAGCGTCCGCGGCGCTTATTCCTTCCTAAAAAAATGAGGATACTTGTCCTTAAAGAAATCCTCACGTTCCCAGGTAAACTCTGGCCCACGTCTAGAGTTCCATCTCACCTTCACAATCGGAATTCTACTATGCTTCAACTTTTTAACTTCCCTATCCATTATCTCTACAGGTTCCTCTATAAAATGCAACTTATCATCAAGTTGAATTTCCTCCAATGGAATCACCACATCCCTTTCAGCTAAACACTTCTTCAAATTAGACACATGAAAAGTATTATGAATCGCCTTAAGCTCATCAGGCAACTCTAACTTATAAGCCACCAATCCAATCCGTTGGATAATCTTAAATGTTCCAATATATCTCGGGCTTAACTTTCCTCTCTTTCCAAAGCGAATTACTCCTTTCCATGGAGATACCTTCAGCATAACCATGTCTCCTACTTCAAACTCCAACGGTTTCCTTCTGTTATCAGCAAAACTCTTTTGTCTACTTCTGGCATATAACAAACGCTTCTTAATTTGTACAATCTTTTCAGTCATCTCAAATATCATTTCAGGCCCAGTCAATTGACTTTCTCCTACCTCACTCCAACACACTGGAGATCTACATTTACGTCCAAACAAAGCTTCAAATGGAGCGGCTTTAATACTAGCATGATAACTATTATTGTACGAAAATTCAACCAATGGCAAATGCTTATCCCAACCATTTCCAAAGTCAATCACACATGCACGAAGCATATCCTCTAACGTTTGAATCGTTCTCTCACATTGTCCATCAGTTTCCAGATGATATGTTGTACTTAAACATAACTCCTTTCCCTTCGCTTTCTGCAAAGACTTCCAAAATTCTGAAGTAAACCTACTATCACGATCAGAGATTATCGACAAAGGCACACCATGTAGACAAACAATCTCTTTCACATACACTGTTGTTAACCTCTCCATACTATCCGTCTTCTTCATTGGAAAAAAGTGAGCAGACTTAGTCAATCTATCTACAATCACCCATATCATATCACTACCATTTGCAGTCCTTGGCAAACCTGTCAGCAATTCCATCGTAATCTTCTCCCATTTCCACTCAGGAATCTCAGGTTGCACTAATAATCCAGACGGTTTCTTATGTTCAGCCTACACCTTCGCACAAGTTAAACACTTATTAACATACTGTGCTATATATGCCTTCATATTCAACCACCAATAAACTTTCTTAAGATCTTGATACATCTTGTCCGATCCAGGATGTATTGAATACTTCGACTTATGAGATTCATTCATCACTAAATCTCGCACTCTAATGAATCTTCCTCATACGGACACAACGGTAACCAAATCCTATTCTCAAAATACCTCAATCCATTCGACCTTACTTCAAACAACGGCTTCAACATTCTACCCAAATTTTCTTCCTCAACATTATCTTCCTTCAAACCATTAGCTTGGGCTTTCAATATCGCTTCTGTCAAATCAACACTTTCCATCATTGCCAAAGCTCTAACTCTTATAGACTTATCTCTTTCCTTTCTACTAAGTGCATCAGCTACCACATTCGCTTTACCATGATGGTAACGAATCTCGCAGTTATAGTCACTTAGCAACTCAACCCATCTCCTTTGCCTCATATTCAATTCCTTTTGATACAAAATATACTGCAAACTCTTATGATCAGTGAAAACCACACACTTGGTTCCATACAAGTAGTGTCTCCACAACTTCAAAGCAAAAATAACAGCCCCAACTTCTAAATCATGCGTAGTGTAATTCTCTTCATGCTTCCTCAATTGTCTCGATGCATACGCTATTACTTTCTCCCTTTGCATCAATACAGCTCCAAATCCTTTATGAGACACGTCACAGTACACTACAAAATCCTTAGATCCTTCTGGCAAAGAAAATATCGGCGCAGAACACAACTTATCCGTCAACATACTAAATGCAGATTCCTCTTCCAATCCCCATTCAAACACTCGATTCTTTTCTGTAAGCTTAGTCAATGACTTAGCAATTAGTGAAAACTTCTTAATAAACCTTCTATAATACCCAGCCAAACAAAGAAATTGCCGAACTTTAGTCGGCGTCTTCGGCACTGACCAATCCTTAATTGCCTCAATCTTAGCAGGATCCACACGAACACCTTCACTATCAATCACGGGCCCCAATAATTGCACTGATTTCAACCAAAATTCACACCTAGAGAATTTCGCATACAGCTTCTCTTTCTTCAACAATTCCAAAATTGTTCTCAAATGCTTCTCATGTTCCTCTTCACTCTTGGAGTAAACGAGAATATCATCAATAAATACGATAACAAACTCATCAAAACACGGCTTGCATACACGATTCATCAAATCCATAAACACAGCAGGTGCATTTGTTAACCCAAAAGGCATCACTTGAAATTCAAAATGTCCATATCGAGTACGGAAAGCTGTTATAGGAATATCTTCTTCCCTAACTCTCAGTTGATGATACCCAGATCTCAAATCGATCTTCGAGTATACACTAGAACCTTGCAACTGATCAAACAAATCATCAATCCTCGGCAGTGGATACCGATTCTTGACAGTCAATTTGTTAAGCTCTCTATAATCAATACACATTCTAAAAGAACCATCTTTCTTCCTAACAAACAAAACAGGCGCACCCCACGGTGACAAACTCGGTCTAATAAATCCCTTATCCATCAATTCCTTCAATTGATCAGATAATTCTTTCATCTCAGATGGAGCTAAACGATACGGTGCACGAGCAACAGGTGCAGCACCCGACACTAAATCAATACGAAACTCCACTTCATGATGCGGCGTTAATCCTGGAAATTCCTTAGGGAAAACCTCAGGATACTCTCTAATCACAGGCACATCCTCCAATTTCCTTTCATTCACACCATCATTACTTATCTGTGCAAGAAACACGTCACAACCTGCTTCTATATATCTCATCATCTTCAAACAAGAAACAACAATCAAATGAGAAGTACATTCATCTCCTCTCACAGTCAATACCCTATTCCTTAGCGGTATCTGAACTAATCTTTCTCCACAAACAATTACTGCACCATTACCAACTAACCAGTCCATTCCAACAATCACGTTAAAAGATACTAATTCTATGGGCATCAAATCAATACTAAACACATAATTACCTAACTTCAAGGAACAACCTTTCAGTATAGAACTAGTGCTTACAACCTTACCATCAGCTAACTCCACCTTATAAATAGTTGTCAATCTCACTGGTTCTCTATCCAATAGCTGACTGAATCTAACATCTACGAAACTTCTATCGAATCCAGAATCAAATAACAAACTAGCATAACAAGCATCAAGTAAGAACGTACCAGTCACCACATTCGGCCCTTGAGGTTTGTCAGCATCTCCCACGACATAGGCTGGAGCAGCAATCCCAGCAGCAACAGCAGCAACATTGCTCCCTGTCGTATGGCAACCCTCGGACTGTTCCATTGCTTATGTCCACGGCCTCCTCATCTAGAACAGTAAACTACCTTGACAGCATTGGCTCCAGTGGCTACACCCTTCTTTCTACAATTTGCCATCTTATGTCCAGCCTCCCCACACTTGTTGCAAGCAGGTGGACAATTTCGAATATGATGCGGATTACACCGACCACACTTCAGATTCACCTTGTTACCTTGATTTCCTGTAGCAGCACGGACACCATCATTCCTTCTCAAATTATATTGCTGATTCCTATTTGGTCCTTGGTTATTGTTATTACGATAACCACCACGATTCTGCCCTTGGCTTGAGTGTGCAGCTTCCCAGTTTCTCTTATTCCCTTCAGCAATACTATCCTTTCGATCCTTCAGCTTTACATCCATTAAAGCATGAGCCATTTGAACAGCTTCATCAAACGACTTGGGTTTCGACGAAGTAGTTTCTCCCTTGATATTACTAGATAAACCTCTAATATACTGCTTCATCTTCTTACGGTCATCAGCAAAAGCATCAGGACACAGCAAACATAAATCAGAAAATCTCCTTGTATAAGCTACAATATCATTGTTACTCAGCACCAAATGCCTCAATTCATCTTCCAACTGACCTAACTCTTCCTCAGGACAAAACTTAGCTGTCAACAGTCCCTTGGTCACAGTCCATGTTCTAGCATTAGCTTCAACCAACCCCACAGTAGCTACTTGACTATTCCACCAACTTAATGCATCATCCTCAAAAGTAGCTGCAGCAAATTTCACCTTACTAGCTTCTGAACATCCACTGATTTCAAAAGTACTTTCAATCTTTTCAATCCACCTCCTTAATTCCAATGCACCACCATTACCATGAAATTGGGTAGGTCCACATTTCATGAAACTAGCATAAGAACATTCCTTCTGAACATGTTGAACATCAGCATTACCTCCAACTTGTCCCGCAGCATGTCCTCCTGCTTGTTCATCAGCATTACCTCCAACCTGATTTTCAATATTCCCTCTAACCTGACCAGCAGCATTCCTATTCTCAGCCTCTTGGTTCCTCGCAGCATGTTCAGCCTCCAAAGCTCTAGCAATAGCTTGCTCAATCATGGTATTAACAGTAGCAGTCGTCAATTTAGGCGGCATGTTTATAGGAAACTAACCAAACAATAATTTAGTAAAGTTAGAAAAATGCCTCCCAACTCCTTCCTGTATAACCATAATAGAAAAAGAACAAGTAAGTATTCATATCAAGATAAGAAGAAGGATTTCACTATCAAGATGTAACATTGATACTACATGCACCAACAACATAATTCACAATGAATCATTAACCAATTCACACAAGAACTAATAAGACAAATCATAAGTCATGAAGGTAATTTGGATTGCGTTGGAAAATTTCCACAAAATTGTGACAAGGAATGTCACTACAATCCTTCATCATAGCAAACTTAAAAGTTATTAAGTTTCATCACAAACTATAGTACGAGTCTAAATAAGTTCTATTACAACAAGGCTAAATAAAAACAACATAAAGAACTAAACATCAGATCCTCGCAGCTTCTTGTACATCGGCTCGTCATCACTGCTGCTATCATCTTCCTCATAATCTTCTTCCACTTTTTCCTTCCCCTTTCGACTACCTCCTTCACCTGGCTTTACCAACACTTGAGCTTCAACCTGATTCGGCACATCACGAATCACGACACCTCGACTAGGAAAAGATCTCATCGGCACACCCCATGCATCCAACCTTGCATTCCTTTCTTGCTCCCTACGTAACCTTTCAACTTGCCTACTCAAATTCAACACCATAGATCTTAATCTAACAACTTCATCCATTTCCCTTGCCCTAACATACTCTGGTCTCCTCACACTACGAACAAACCTGTCAAACTTTTTCTCATTCTGCTCAAATCTCCTAATCACACGAGTCTCAACCAAATACCTTTCAAACAAAGACCTATCAAACTTCTTAAGAAACCAGAAAATATCATCATAAGACCTAGGACCTGGATAATAAACCTTGGGAATACCATCATGAATAGATCGAGCACTAGCAGCCCTACTCGACTCAACAGGAACATCACCCCTAGCAAATGCAATCCCAGGCAAATTGCTAATATAAGTATCACAAGTAGGCGTTGAAGAACGAACAATAGGTCACTGACAATCTGGAACAGTCTGTGGCACAACATTAACCCTTAGAACATAACTACTTTGTATCAGTTCAGGCTCTGTCTGACCAATTTCAGTAAGTGGAATCCCATCATCTAAAAACTCAAAAGGCTCCTCATCGTCACTAGCACCAAAGTTATCCACTTCCTCACCATCCACTACATTAGTCACTCAGTCCATCCATCCTCACGAGGAAACTAGCCATTTTCTACAATTACAAGGGTTCAAGGATACTTAAGGTCATCGTTAATAAAATAATAATTAGTATGCCATGCTTATGCAAATGTTATACATAATCCATGCTATGCAACACAATGCAAATGATGTTTATGCAATGCTCGTAAAAAATAAATATGATACTGACAAGCACTCAGCGTACTTTCAGTAATTACAATACAATATCGTACTATTTACTTAATAAATACTCGGGGAATCATTTCAGTTATGAGGGATACATCTACAATGCAAAATAAAACTAAAAGTGATCTTACCGGAGCGTTGCAAAGGAGTTGTGTGCTTTTGAAGAATAAATACTTTCGACACGAAAGTTATAGGTTAGGACAATTTTCAAAATCGACCCAGTTCTCTATAACTTGCAGCTCTGATTACCAATCTTTAACACCCCCAATTTATATTGCGCAGCGGAAATACACAATTGGGTGCTAGACACAAGCATCACCACATAAGGTATATTGAACGACTGAAAAGTGAGACGTTACACATTAATATAAACAAGATTTTCATAATAGGTCTAAAACATAAATTTCCTCCCATGATTGTACTAAAACGACACCAGAGTAAAGCGTTTAGACCCCATGGATCTCGACCAACAACCAACACAAGTTTAGTACAGTACACAATATAAATTAAATTGTTCAACAGTAAAGGGTAGAAACAGTTTTTAGACCAGCATTCTTCCAAAACCCAAGCCACAACCTCCACAGCAAAGCTTCATGCTCCATCACTGCCTATTACCTGAAATACATGCTAAAACGAGTCAACAATAATGTTGAGCGAGTCTATAGGTTTATCAAATCACATTTGAACACAAGAAGAAAATCAATCATAATCATTTATAGAATTATCGTACACACAATCTATATTCAAGGCAATAATAAACATTGTATTTAAGCCCATGACACCGACCCCTTAACCAAATAGTCACCCACGCTAAATTCCGGCATGACTAGAATAAAACCATTGCCCCTCTAGGGTATCAGTTGCTAGAATACCACAATCTTATTCACGTAAAATTATCCTTCCCAGCGGGTTACTTAACGCAATGCCCTGGTCTCAGATAGGGTGGTCAACCCAATAGTACTATCATTAGAATAAGCGGCTATTCCCGACTCAGAACATCAAGTCAGAAGATAGTTAACGGCTCATGAATTTAGGGTCTTTAGCAACAAGTTACTCAATACAATGAATTCAACTTTAGGCAACATTCGGGTCCAACAATTACTCATGACTTATGTTCATTTATTTTCAAATAGCATGTATCCCCCTCGCGGGTATAAAACATTTAGTAGCTAGCATAAAAAGCGAGGCTACAGACTCACCTTAGTATAAGAGATCTAGCTAGATGATCGTCGATGATAATGGATGCCTTTCAAACACGAGAACCGCTACCTATCAAATAAGGCGCGTTCACTAATAATGACTCGAGAAATAAATCATACATAACAACCTAAAACGCAAACTAATAAAGTCACAATAAACTCGAGAGAAAACGATATAAATAACTTTATCATACTTTATTACACATTTACTTTACCATTTTACACTTTTAACAAAATCCGCCGGCACATACTACATGTACTAGCTTACTTACCCCTTTTAAACTCGTCAAACGTTTATGAAACGACTCGATAAACTAACTTACTATATATAGAAAGTCCTCCTACAAGTTTATCAAAAGAATTTACTTTTAAAGTCCTTTACCCGACTCATTTTCAAACTACAAAATCCGGACAGATTTTTTACGTTAATTTTTCATACAACCGTTTTAACTTCTTTAAACGACTCCGTTTACAAAACCGACACTTGGGTTTTAAAGTAAACTCAACCTCTAAGGTAAACACTTCATTATCAGTAGGTTACATATTTCAAAACTTCCATTTAGAGTCCCCGAGATTCGATCCAAATATCGACAACAACTATATGTAGTGTCGACACTCGTCTCCCGGTACACGATCAATCAAAACATCATAACTTCGCGCTCGTTTGGAGCTAGAAGCTCTACCTAATATCAAATCGAAGCTAATAAAATTATCTACAACCATAGGCTATAAGTTAAGCAATTTTCAAAACATAAAAATTCTTGTTGGAAATACATTTTTCCCAATAAAGTCTCGGTCACATCTTAGTTAGCATAGATCACGAGATATAGACTATTTAGAACTTTGTAACTTGGAGCGACCTCCCTTAGGGGGAGATTGTTGGAAATACGTTTTACGTATTTATGAAGGATCGGTCGCTCCAACGATAATTATGTAATGGGCTCGTGATCTATTTACTTTATGTATGGTCCATATAGCCCACATGTAGGGTGGGCTATATATAACCCCTCCTAGCATGTTAGGAGGGGGTTGTTGGTTCACATTTACACTTAATCATTTATTCATCTTACTTTCTCTCTCTACAATTCTCTCCCTTCTCTCCTTTCTCTCTCTAATCCCTCATCTAATTCCTTCATTTCTTCTTTATTAATCAATCAATCAACCTCATTAATCCACCAAATCAATGATATAGAATAGGCCATTAATTCCGTAGACCTTCAATTGGTATCAAGAGCCTTGGTTAGTTTGGTTTATTCTTCTTTTATTTTGTTTGATTTTGGTGGGTTTTGATTTAATCATGCTTAAATCATAAAAAGTTTGTATTTTTTATAAAAAGTTTGTATTTTTATATGTTAAATCATATCAAATCTTCAAATTAACTTACTTTTTAGATAAAAAATCACAAATTTTTATATAAAAATCAAAATTTTCTTATATACAACCTTAAAAAGTTGTGTTTTTATAAAAAGTTAGTGTTTTTTTTATAAAAGTTTTTGTTTTTCTCTTTTTAATTTTATAGTTTTTATAAAAAGTTTGTATCAAGTTTATCAATTTTATAAATTTCTAAATTTTTATCAATTTTATCAATTTTTTCTTTCAAAATTTGTATTTTTTATTTTTTTATTTTTAGTTTATCAATTTTCGTTTTTTTTATCCAGATTTTCATATATTTTTCTATAATTTTATCAATTTTATCAATTTTATCAATTTTATCAATTTTCGTTTTTTAATCTGTTTTTTCTATAATTTTATCAATTTTTTTTCTTTAATTTTTTAATCTGTTTTTTTAATCAGTTTTTAATCTGTTATCAGTTTTTTTGTTTTGTCCTATCGAATCTGTTTTCTGTCATTTTTCCTGGTCATCTGGCATTTTTTGTCCTGTCCAAACTGTCCAAAGTTTCTGTCCATCTCAGTCCCATCAAATCTGTCAAAAAGTTCCGAGTTCCTATTTGGTATCAAGGTTTTCGAGTGAGCCAAAAGTTCCGGGTGAAAGAACTTCCGGACCAAAAAGTTCCGAATCAATATTTAAGTTCCGAATCAAACCGAAAACTTCCGAATCAAACTCTTCCGAACCAAATTGTTCCGAATGAACAAAACATCCGAATCAACAACATCCGAATGAACAACATCCGAATGAACAACTTCCGAATCAATTTTTAATAAAAAACTTCCGAATCAATTGTTTTGAAAATCTTCCGAACCAAACACTTCCGATTCGGAAGTCTTCCGAATCAAAATCTTCCGAATCAAAATCTTCCGATTCGGAACTGTTCCGAACGAAACAAAGTTCCGAACGAATCAAAATCTTCCGAATGAAGCCCATTCAAATTAAACGGGCAAATCATCGTCTTTTCAAAAAGACTCATTCCCTCTCGACTCTGACAAAACAGACTCTCGACCACTAGACTCAACCACTCACCAAACTTCGACTCAACAAACAGACTCCCTCTCACCCTCTCGACAAACCGAGACCAAAACCTTGACTCTCATCCCTCGACCGACTCAAACCAAAAACAGAAACCAAGACTCACACCCTCGACATACCCATCCCTACTCTCGTCTCACAACAACTCATTCGACTCAGACCCATCTCACAACACCAATCAACTCTCGACTCAACACACCCACCCTCCACCCTCGTCTAAACACAAACTCAACCCAACACCCTCGAACCGTCACACCCTCTCGTCACGTCCCCTAACAGTCCCACACCCATTCTCTCACAACTCTCGACACCACTCGCCTGACAATACCACTCACCCACAAACAAACACACCCTCACCCTCTCGACACTCACTCGACCATCACCTTTACCCTCACCCAAGACTCTCGTCCCCTTACACCCTACAAACCCTCCCACAAACCAAATCCTCCCTCACCAGACTCGACACCCCATCACAATCTCTCGACACTGAAACCCAACTCATTTACCCAAACCGACTCTAAACCCAAAAACCCTCACAACACAACAGAAAGACTCAACAGTAGAAGAGAGAGACTCGAAAACATTAAAATTAAAAGAAAACCTTACCCGAGACCCATACAGGATCTTGAAGTCGCCTTCTTATTATCATCGTGTGCTTCGATTCAGATAGGTTAAAATTGTGTGAGATTGGGCTGCAAATCTGGTTATTTTGAGAGAGAGATTAGGTCGTGTGTGTGTTTTTTAGTTTAGGAGAGAGAGATAGATTTAGGTTAAGATATTTGAGTGGGCGGATATAACAAAGCATTCAAGGATAGTGGGGCGGTGGAACGTTGATAATTGGTCCACGTGTTGATAATTGGAACGTTGTGGTTTGACGGAGAAAACAAGGGCTGTTTTTTTGGGACACGTTTTTTTGTCAAAAGTTTTTATATAACGTTTTTTTTTTTTTTATATCAGATTTTTTTTTTAATTTTCTATTTTAGTTAAGTATTTTCCGAGTAAAACATTTTCATTTTGTTACACGTTTCATTTTTTTTTTTATATATATCAGAAAATGATTTTTTAAAATATATCACATTCTAAATATATCAGATTTTTTATTTTTATTTCCTTATTCTATTTTGGTTAAATTAATCCTTTTTCTTTTAAAATATCACATTTTATTTTAAAAATATCACATTTTATTTTATTTTTCTTTTTCTTTTATTTTATTTCAAATTTTTTATTTTGAAAAACTTTTTAAATATTAGGATTTATTAATAACAAAGTGACGGGATTTTATTTGACCGAGAAAATTGGCAACATTTGAATTTTTTTAGTGGCTACGAATTTAATCGGGGTTAATTTATCTTCGTTTGAGCCGACAACAATTGTGGCCGGATTTCAAGAAACACGTGACGAGTCAAAGTGACGAGCTTCATTTATACCATCAATCGAGGAATTTTAAGTATTATTTACGGGTCTTTCGTTTTAATCGATCTTTAATGGATTCGTTCGATTCGACATGTCAAAAGGGAGAATTGTATTTAAGGCACAACGAAGTTAAGAGAAGTGGCATCACCTCCTTTCAACTACTCCAGTCTCATCTTGTCACTCTTTCGGGGATTCAAGGAGGGAGCGAATTTGTGACAATCTTTGGACAAGATCGTCATATATTCATCGACTCTATTTTTACCGCTTTGACCCAACTCGCCGAGCAACTCAACCATGGAAACTTTAATCACTCTGCATCGGTACTTGCATATAAGGCTCTTGTGACACACCTCACGCCCTTCCTCCAATTTAATATCATCAAGCCTGAAAGTTCAATGATTTGCCAATCGTTTCTTCGAGATACACATACCGAGCTTCGAGTTTTCCGTGATACGATTTTGAAACTCATGTCATCGGTCTCGTCTTCGATTTATGAAAGATCTCGACTTCAGCAAGGGTATGATAATGGAGTGCAAGAATCAATGCCGCAGATGCAAGAGGACAATTGTCATACGGTTGAAAATTTGGAGCCTAAAGATGGCAAGAGCACGGAATCAGGAGCACAACATGATACCAGTGGTACGTCAGGGAATGTTCACGAGATTTCTCTTGATGACACCTTACCCATTTATGACGCAGAGCCTGCAAACATGGTACAATGTAATGTGGTTTATGATGTATATGCTGATGATATACCGCATCTTGAGAATTCTGAACCTAATTATGACAAACATGGGATGGAAACGAGTGATAGCAATACCACTTCTGATTCATCCGATGTAAGTCATAATGGGGGAGAGATTGTTCAGAATGCTAAATATCATGATAATTATCCTATAACTGCTTCATTGATTGCTTCTGATTTCAAGATTAGAGAGCTCGAAACAATTGTAGCTCAACAATCAAAAGATCTTGAGGATGCCAAACTTGAATTTTCTAAGAAAACGGTCAAATTTGAAACATACTTTGAAAAACTTGAAAAGTCAAACGTTGTTCTTGAAAGAAAATTGGATCAAACTGTTCTAGATTCTAAAGCTGAAAAAGATAATCTTTTGAAACAAATTCAACTGCTTGAATCTAAGTTGGCATCCCAAGATAACGTGTTCAAAGAAAATGAAACATTAAAGGCCCAATTACAGGAAAAGGTTTTTGCTATAGCTGCGTTGAAAAACGAGTTAAGAAAAAATAAAGGACCTAGTGTGGACACTAAGCTTGAAAAACCATCAATCTTGGGGAAACCGCCTACAAATCAGTTCGTCAGACAACCGTCTGTCAGACAACCTACTGCATTTGGATCCGAGCGATCACAATCCTCGAGACCGCGGTTTGCCTCCCAAGTTGATTTGGTTCATCTTATTAGACCAGTCACTCCAGCTACTAGGCCCAATGTGATCACTCCAGCTTTAGCAAGACCAAATCATATGATTGCCTCTAGTTTCCCTAAAAATACCAAGACCACGTCTAGAACTAGTTCAAATGACGTTTGCCATGAATCTGATCTTAGGGAAGCTAAGCAAAAGACACATGTAAGAGATAGGAATTCCAAACCTAGTCAGATGCCTTCTAGTTTACCCAACACTGCTAACCGTAGCATGTCCAATCCTAGGAGCATCAATCAATCATCTAAGGATTCTAGATCTTACTCGGACATTAAATATGCTACTTGCAAAACATGTAGAAAATGTGTCTTTACGGCAAATCATGATGCTTGTATCAAAAAATTGCTTAATGAGGTGAACTCCCGTGCTAGACTTAAATCCCAGTGGGTTGCTAAAATCAAACCCGTTGGCAAAATGTGGCACCCCACTGGTAGAACTTTCACTCTTGTAGGAAACGAGTGCCCTTTAACTAGGATAGTCTCCGATTCTACAAAGACTACTAGGGAGGAAATTGCAAAGGATGATACATCACTTAAGCCTGAACTTAAGATTTTCTATAAAAGGAAACGTTTGCCAACTAAGACAAGTGAATCATCCCCTCAGGCCACCTCTGACACAAGTAAAGCCAACTGTGAACCCCCACGTGCTTCTATAATTGATATCGCTAACCCATGTCAAAGCAAGCAAATTCCTAATGAGATTGCAGGTACCAAAGTTGATGTTCCAAAAGAACGAAGCGGTCCAATCGTTGTGTACCGTTCAACTAAGGATACTCTTAGAGTTTGGTTGCTGAAGAAGCAGATATCAGAGAAACAACTGTCTCAGGGGATTCATGGTTAAGCTGCAAAAGGACTTATAGTCACATAACAGACTGTAACTCGATCCTCAAAGAAAGGAAAGTTTATCACCGATGGTAAACTTATCCTAAAAACGAGAAATTCATTTTTCTCGGGCATGAGCTTATATCAAAAACATTCCAAGTTTTTAAGCTCATGCATTATGGCTCCTCGTTAAATGACAGACGACGACCCGGACTTCAGAGACAGGGAAGTTTATCTACGCAACGATAACTTACCCTCTTAACAAGAAATTAATTTTTCTTGGACACGAGCTTATCCTAAAACCATTCAAAGGTTTTAAGCTCGTGTATCTGGCTTATCGTTAAATATCAGACGATAACCCGTGCATCAAAGAAAGGAAAGTTTATCGCCGATGATAAACTTATCCTTACAACGAGAAATTAAATTTTCTCGGACACGAGCTTACATTAAAACCATTCAAAGGTTTTAAGCTCGTGTATATGACTTACAGTTAAATGTCAGACTGTAACTCGAACTTCAAATTAAAGGAAAGTTTATCATTAATGATAAACTTATCCTCATAACGAGAAATTCAATTTTCTCGGTCATGAGCTTGTCTTAAAACATTCGAAGTTTTAAGCTCAGAAAGGAAAGTGTATCTTTTAAATAAGAGAACTTTTCCTCGTAACGAGAAATTAACCTTTCTCGGTCATGAGCTTTCCGTTAAAACAGTCAAAGTTTTCAAGCTCATGAAAAACGACTTCTAAGTAAATGTCAGCTTAGGACTCGTTCTTCAGATAAAAGGAAAGTTTATCGCCGATGGTAACTTATCCTTAACAACGGGAAGTTCACAACTTCTCGGACTTGAGCTCGCTTTTAAGATATTCAACATCTTAAGCTCAAGTAATTGTTTTTCAAAACTTTGAACACAATTTTTCGAGAATTTCTCAAAAGGTTTTTCTAAATCTTTCAAAATTGTGTGTTCAAAAACGTTTTGATAAAACGAGCATGTCTTCTGGAATCGATAATATTTACGAACCTAGAAATGTCATTCAATAATGACACGGGGTTGTAAATAAAGTTCGAGCAGAAGTTCAAACTTTTAAAACATGCTCAAAATGGTTTGCTATTATTTCAGATAGCAACCCGCTTTTCATAATCAAGTCAAGCATTTCACCGGAAAGCTTTGACTCTACAACGAGAATTAATTTTCTCGGGGACGTGACGAGGTGACCAACATTCGTGAACAAGAACCATGTGCTTCTTTCATATGCTGTTCTCCATTATTCAGGTCCAACCTCGTACATTGCTAATCTTGTGAATTCATTATTATATATGATCTTTGCACGTAATAAATACCTTACACTTGTGTTTAAAAGGTATTTAATATACGTTTCAGCACACCCTCATTAATTTGAGGGGGAGATTGTTAATATCACGAAGATAATTGGACTTGCATTTTTCTTCCCAACTTTTCTTAAAATGTTATTAAATCAATTGATATTAAAAACATCGATTGGGTTAATATTTTTAATATGGGGGAGAAAATGTGATTTAATATGGGATATGATCAATCATAAATGGTTTGACTTAACGTGTTAGCTCATCCCGACATGTGCGAAATGTTTTCGAATATCGTAGCATATGTTAAGGGGGAGCAAAATGGATTTGCACTTCAAAGTGGATTTCATGGTGACATACACTTACCCAAAAACATCTCTATTCACGACGGTGACGATTGTGGTGACATAAGGATGGTAGGATAGGTTAAAGTCCAATGATTTCTCTAGAACCGGAGGAATCTTCCCAAGGACATTCCTAGATAGAATTAGAAGTCCTAGGAAAGATGGAGAAAGAATGTGAACGTAGCTGAATGCCGACCAAGTACTTAAGCTAGCACTGGAACAATCACAACAAGGTGCTAGTGATGACGTATTGGTAAGCATTGAAGGGGTTGAAGAATGAAAAAGAAATGTAAAGATAAAGGGTGTAAAGAAAGAAGCCCTCCTTACAACTTTAGGCAGAAACCGGGTCAATACATATGCTATTGAGATCATTTTTGTTAATGATTCTCGGTATTGAAGAAAGACATCATGGACCCAGTGATGCAATGCACAACCCTTCCCAGCTAACTCAAATATCTCTCAAAAGGTATTTGTTTTAATCACACGGAGATCAACACGTTATCTATTGGTTTATTCACTCCGAATAAACTGGTATTGAAAAGGTGGCACTCCTCTCCAGCCTCCGATCACTAAAAATCCAAAATGCACGATCGAGTCTAGAGCCATTTGAGATCATCAAATATCTCATTAGGACACACTTTCATTATTCCTTGCTTCGTCACACACTGTGAAAAGTAAGAAAGATCTTAAGAGTCCTACGCAAAATCTTCATGATCTTGCCTGAACATCCGAGTAATACGAAAGTATTTACAATGAAGATGGAAATCCTTCTTGAGCGAATATCAAAAAGCTCATGGTAGGTGACTTGTGCGATTCTTTATGAATCAAACTTGTGATAACTGGAAAGCAACAGTGGTTTAATTCTTAAATGAATTTAAACACGTTCCAGGCCTCTACGCAATATCTTAATGATCTTGCCAGAACATTCAGAGTAATACTATTAAGTATTTACAGTGACGAATGGAAATCCTTCTAGTGTTAACATCAAACAGCACTTGGTAGGTAACTTGCAAGATTCTTTATGAATCAAGCTAGTGACAACTGGAAAGCAACGATGGTGCGGTTCTTAATTGAACTTCACTTGTTCCAGGAACATGAATTGACGGCTTCAAATCATACGGATAATATTATCCAAATGATTCACTCTTTATGTTCGCAGTCTGCTTTGGACGGTCGAGTAAAGAGAACGGGTTTACCCGCGAAATCTTGTCAAGGAGGTTCTTTATTGAAACTACCTGCCACAAGTACGATATTTAATATCGTCCAACGGTCTTCACCGACCGGAGGTAAAATGCTACCGAATTAGAATGAAATGTTCAAGGCCATTTCATCCGTGTATATTGTTTTGTTGCTAACTGTCTTATGCAGCGTAACAAGAAGGTGGCATTGCGGTGTACAATCCAGAAGAAGTCGTCACCACATGCTTGTACTACATACAAATAGTACTTCAACAAATTCAAGAAAGCCTGAAGGTCAAGTCTTCCGCTGTATCAAACTCTGAAGCTTTCAAGAATTTAAAAGTATAAGTATGTGGAACATGAAGTCACGAAGAGGCAAATATCACAAGTGAAGAATGCACAAGATCAAGGCAAGGAAACATGCTCAAGACTAAAGTCAAAGATCACATCAAGCATATTCACAAGAACAAGATCGAAGACTCAAGCATAGATGCTAGGTTTAAGATTTTGTAAAAAGATGTGACCTCCCTTAGGGGGAGATTGTTGGAAATACATTTTTCCCAATAAAGTCTCGGTCACATCTTAGTTAGCATAGATCACGAGATATAGACTATTTAGAACTTTGTAACTTGGAGCGACCTCCCTTAGGGGGAGATTGTTGGAAATACGTTTTACGTATTTATGAAGGATCGGTCGCTCCAACGATAATTATGTAATGGGCTCGTGATCTATTTACTTTATGTATGGTCCATATAGCCCACATGTAGGGTGGGCTATATATAACCCCTCCTAGCATGTTAGGAGGGGGTTGTTGGTTCACATTTACACTTAATCATTTATTCATCTTACTTTCTCTCTCTACAATTCTCTCCCTTCTCTCCTTTCTCTCTCTAATCCCTCATCTAATTCCTTCATTTCTTCTTTATTAATCAATCAATCAACCTCATTAATCCACCAAATCAATGATATAGAATAGGCCATTAATTCCGTAGACCTTCAATTCGGATTTTACTGTTTACTTACTGTTATAAAATGACCATTAAAAACATGTATAAAATCACCTTTTTGATCAAAACCAACCATATAAATGTTCATTCCTATACCCTAACATCAACATATATGAATCATAACATTGAAATCATCATCAAAATTAAAACCTTTGAATCAAAATGAAGTTTTTAACAAAATTCTTGCAACAATCACCATTGATAATGACAAGAACACCATGCATGATCATGGCTTCTACCTACCAACATCAAAAAATAAAAATGCCTTGCATGTAAGATTTTCTTATACCAAAATGATACTTGATCAATTATAAGAGTGGGTCTAGCTTTGGTTTAGCTCAAATCATCATGAAAATGAAGTTAAAATTAAAAATGTGTGGTGTTTTAGGGTGGTGGTGATGTTACGGATTAAAGAGAGAGAGAAGGAGAGGAGAGTGAAAATTTTTGAGTGGATTTTTGTGTTGTGTGTGTTTGTTTAGACTTTATATTAGGGACCATTGTTGCAATTTTGCAATAGTTGTGGCTCAAAATGAAAATAGTTACCTAAAAATGTCGGAAATAACTATTAGTTAATTTTGAAGATATTTACGGGGCTCGCATAAAGATACTTTTAAAAATTTAAAACGTACCTCAAATATAATAATATCGACTCCCGACTCGACTTAACACGTCATTTAAAATAAAACATCAAAAATGACAAAAATCGAACAACCGACAATAAGATAAAATATTTGGCATCCATCGACATCACGCTTGCTAATACTCCTTATACTTAATAAGAATAAAATATAAACCTTCCAACATCGGTTTAAACTTAATCCTCCAAAATAAATATCATTCAAATTCATCCAAAAATTTCAAAAATAATCGTAAAATAAGATTAAGCAATGACCTCGGTTTTGGGTTGTCACAAAACTCCAATAGGAATCGAGGATAGATGTCTTCCTTAATGTGCAACAAACAATCGAACCCAATGTTTTCAAACATAGATTTGATGTAGACATAATCCTTAATATCCTTTTGGACAACTCTACCCTCATGAAAACAACGAGATTGAAGGGAGGATTAAGTACGGGTGAGATGAGTTGAGTGACAAAAGTCGGAAAGGTTAGGCATATATTGTTTAGTGAGTTGATGATCCTTTTGGTATTGTGAAGGCATGATTATTACCTAAATAAACACAAGAAAATATTTTTCCAATCACTCATATGAAAAGTAAAATCAAAAATCAAAATATGAGAATGTGTTATATCAATTTCTTGAAAAACAAAGGATTAAATCCATATCATTCTCATGTTCACAATGTATCTATTCCATTATTAACCAAGAACATATGAACTATGTTGGATCAACGATGGACTAGAACATTGCTTTTTCAAAACAAGGTTTTTAGGTAAGCATTAATAATGCAATTACTTATTTGTTCATGGGTTCATCTCAATTCCATCTTTTAACCAAAATCATTTAGCCAAAATTTGGATTTGTTCTACAAGTGGGTTTTAGTGGAATCTTAATGAATATGAACCTAAGGAATCATAGTAAAATAACCATGTCAACCCATATTCCTATTAAGGTTCTAATTCAATTTCAATTTAAAAAATCCCCAATTATGAATGGATGAACCCTAGAACAAAATAGATGAAATTGAAAGAAAGTACTTACAATTAATTGATGTTTGATGAAGGATGAGTGAAACCCACAACTTGGAATCAATTAATTTGAGTGATTGAAGGTTTTTGAAGCTTCAACAATGGTGGAAAAGGTGGAACCCGTCGGCTGTGTGTTTTTGGGAGAGAGAGGGTTTAGTTTGAAAAAGATTAATTTAATAAAACTAGCGCTCTGACGGGTTTTACTAACCGCGGTTCCATATCGATAGAGAACCGCGGGTTTGAACCGCCAGAGATAAAGAACCGCCTACAGAGGCTGGTTTTTATCAATGAAATACGCCAAATTTTTGAAAACCAAGTTTTCTAACATACTTAAAAATATATCTTAAACCTTTTAGAATAACATTGGATCATCATAACACTAAGCAATATGCCTTAATGAAGGATTACGAGTTGAATCGAGATCGAAAAGAACCGAAACAGACAAACGACTACTCGTAGCCAAAAAGCAAAGTGGAGAGAAGTCAAGGGAAGTGAATCAAGACTAAGACCAATGCTCATGGCATTAATGACAATCTTCAAATCTAGGAGACGAAGAGCTTGTGTCATATATAGTGGTTTAAGACGTGCCTTTCCGGCGAAGTGTTAAATGGCTTTAGTAATGAATAAACACAAAACAAATATTGACGCATAGACTAAGATCACTTTCAATAATAGTCTTAGTCTAAACCAAAATATGAGCAAGGTATTAATTCACTTTCTCTCCCACAAAGGGCCTACTAACCGTATGGGTTTAAACCATGGATATCATGCTTGATACTTTAAGCTACTACTAACTCACTCTACATCACCATAGTGAGTCAAGTATCCAAGCAATGAAGGTTTGAGAGGATAAAAGAAAAGAATCACAAACCACAAACAAATGTCAAGGCAAGGATGCCAAGAGCATGTACATAGTCAAGTAATGATCAAAAGAATGATCAAAGGGCGTGTGGAAGAACGAAAGCATACCTTGGCCACAAAGAGCATTCCAATCCATCAAGGAATCAATGCAAAGCCCAACAATGACTATGATGAGTACTAAGTCTTCAAGGACTAGTATCATTCCCCATCATCATGATGTCATCATTCAAATATGTTGAAGATCAATGAAGATGAGTCTTCTACAAGTGCAAGTAACTCAATCCACAACCAATTAAATGATTGATCTTCATGGGTACCTACACAAAGCAAGATGCAAACTAGTAGATACATTTCAAGAGTAGATCTAAAATGCATAAAAGCTACTAAACTAAGAAGGATGCAATATTACCAATTAAAAGACCTATTTTACAAGAAAAAATAGTTTTGACCAAAGAGAAACTTTAGTACAACTTGACCTTCTAATTTGAGGAGACAATGGATCGATCCAAGTTTTAAAGTACAATATACTTTAAAGATCTTGAATGACCATCTCTCTGATACCAATTGTAGAAACTAGAAGGGGGGTTGAATAGTTTCTTTTCGATTAGTCACCTAATTAAAATTACTTTCAATTAGGTTTGTATCAAAACAATCTTTTACTTGAAGCTAAGTTCATAATGATTAGGTTCAATTCAAATGCATTAGCAATGGTAACAGGTAAGTATAATGATAATGAAATAAGTGAAGAGTAAGGAAAGAGACAACCTAATGACAAGACACCAAGATTTATAGTGGTTCGACAACGAGGCTCTATCCTCGTTTCTACTCCACTCCTCGAGTACACCAACTCGAGATTTCCACTATATCCACAAGCTCCCTTCTTGGCGGAGAAAGCCTTACATCGTCGCTTACATTATTTTCCGACACTAAGCTAAATGTCGAGACCTATTCTTTAGCTAGGACTAATCTACACAACGTTTCCTGCTTCATAATTTAACGACACAAGGCTAGATGTCGAGTTCTAATCTAAAGCTAGAACCAATCTTCACGACTCTTCATTTTGAAGCTAAGTGAGAACTTCACACAACACAACTACTAATCACTTTCAAGTTTAGTGAGAACTCACAAGACACAACCACATCACTTTATATTTTAGTGAGAACTACTACACAATCTATTACAACTCAAGTATACATATCCAAGTACAAAAATGTAGCTTGGATCTACACAACATAAATCCAAGCAAACACATATGCAATGGATGTACACAACAAATCCGAGTATTCACAAATAGCTTGGATGAACATAACTAGTCCAAGTAATCATAAATACAAATGGATCAACATAAAACAAAAAAGGATAACATGATAAACATGACTAATTCATGGATTCATCTTTATCACAACACTAGTGAGTGAGTGATCTTCTCTTTGGACAAGGTAAAGGAGGGGATCAAGAGGATAATCATATGTAAACAGACTTAACACATTAAGTGATCATTTACAAATGATTATGCTATAGAAAAGAGAAACGGGGCTGAGAAAAACATCCAAGGGGGTTATTGAAAAATGAGATTTGATCCACTATTTATAGAATACAAGGTGCAATGGCTAGCTGGGCGCGGTTCTTTAACTAGCCCGGAGGTTCCATATCGCTAGAGAACCGCCTAGCTATTTAAGGTATCGCCTAGTAGACTACGCTCTTTTTTTGTCTTTTAGTGGGGTAGGAATATCTGAGGTTTTTTAAACCTTCAAAGGATATTCTTATGGCATACGGAATATGCCATTTTCAAATTTACATTTTCCATTTTAATAAAAGATTTTCTTAAAAAGAATGTTTATTAAAAAATCTTTTGTCATATTAACAACAGTGAGTTTTAAGGATAATCACTTCGATGATCACTAAGTATGATTATGAAAAGTTAGTGATATGATTATTACATTGATGATAGTGTTAGTTAAATAATTCGTTTTGTGTTTTACACTAAATGTGTTGTATAGTTTGTTGTGATCAAAACTAAGAAAGATTAGTTAACACTAATAATGTTTTTAGTTATCACTTGCATTAACACAGATCATTACAAACTATAATGGGTCTTACTCATTATAGCATAGGCTATGTAACACCCCCTGTAACACTCTCAATTTTCGTATCGGTACAGCGGAAGGGTCTTTTAGAGTGTTACGGGATAGCACAATAACTCCAATCATAGACAACACATAAAAATGGTTGTACAAGGTTCAACATACATTCATTCGATAAAAAGTTTGAAAGTATACAACAGGTCCCAAATTATACAGGTCATTAAGTTTACAAAACATAGATCGAATGAACATTTTTATTATTATGTGGGCCATCAGAGTCGATCTCCATCCGGATTACCTTCAAGCACCTGAGATAAAAACATGCAAAAATCATATTAGCAAATGCCGAGTGAATTCATAGAGTTTAATAAAACCGTTATATAAAACAATCGATGAAATCAGAACATAAGTATAATATCGGAAGTAAGTCCTCGTATTGCTAGTCAGGCAATATATAAATCAAGCATACATCTTAAACCTCCATGAGACCGTAGCCTCAATATTACCATTATAGGTAATATTATTATCGTTATTCATATCGTTATAGGATCACATTAGATTCATTTGGATTATTATTAGCCGCGTGACATTGTTACCTTACTATCAAAACAACGGGCCGCGAACCCGACAAACAATTTGCCCATCTAAGTTAGCGTGTCGTCACAAAAATCACGCTATGTAAATCTTCTCATACATAAATTCGCTTACCAATCAATGTGGTACGACGGGGATCAACCGTCAAGGCACGAACTGGGGTGATCGTCCCCAAATAGTACTATCATATGCATAAGCGTCTACCAAATCCCGGTAGTTCACAATTCATGCTAATGGGACTTTGAGTGACATAACCTAACTACTAATAATCCTTTTTATCTCGTTTATAGCGTCATAGCATCATTCGGGTCCATATCATTAAGCATACCATCGGGACTACTTGTGTTCAGTTTTATCAAAAACTAGCATGTTATCTCCCTCGCGGGTTTACAAATCATTTTATAAAACATTTAAAAGAGTGTGAGGCTATGAACTCACGTTGATAATGAAAGGCGGATTATCGGCTACGGGCGTGCTTCGGTCACGGAAACCTATATAAATAATAATCGGTCTTAGACTTTTGTCCAATGACTTTATCAAAATAACAAATATACATATGATGATTTTGTACATATGATGATGATCAAGTGGGTTTATATATTCTTATTTACTCATTTTAGTGTTTATGTATTGGTAACTTTTTACTAGTTTACTAGTTTTACCTATTTACATGTTTTAGGTCCAATAAGCTTATTATAAGTTCTTTATCTTGTATTAGTCCATTTTATACTTGTATTATCAGTATTTACACTTTACATGTTGGGCCCAAATGGGTTAAGCCCAATAACTACTTTTTATAAGTGTTTAACTTATCTAGTTAAATTATTAGTCCAATATACTAACTTAGCTCGTTAATGTCTGTATGTCCTATAATTCGGGTTTTATCGGTTTATACTTGTATTAGATACTTATATATCAGTATATGACTTTTAAAACTTTACATTAGACGGGTTTGATCGTCTAAGTTTTAATTGGCGAAAAACGTTAATTTTACAGTAATAGCCGAAAACGTCGTAAAAATCATGTTTATAGTTTTTATAGCTTATAAATATTATTCAACTACCATTTTTATAAAGTGTCCATTTATTTAACCTTATACATATTTATATAAATGAAATTCATAAGTTAGTGAGTTTTAATTTCACATTTTATACTATATTATTTGATTGCTTATATAATAGTATTAAACATTAATTCTTCAAAATCTGATTTTTAGTTTCATCTTCACCATTTTTATCATATCTAGAGTTCTACAATGAATTAGAAGCTCATTTTTGGATGACATGAACTTCATATTATGTGATACAATTAAGTTAGTTATAGCTACTGCTCATTGTATGTTTAACTATCCTTAACGGTCCCTACAAAACAGACTATTCAGATTAGCACACTCATCGTGTTTTGATCATATCCAACTCATTTTAATGATTCCATTGCATGACCAACTCTCACATGTGTATGACATCTTATACTTACTGTAAATGGATTCCACCATGCAAATTTATCAGTTTAAGTCTTGGTTACTTACTGTTTTTATACAGCCAACAATTTAAGCATGATTTTAGCCTTGTTTCTTATGGTTATTCATCATTTTAAGCATATTTATCAACACTTTATCCACACACAACATTTTATGATCATATATTCATCATATACATATACAAAAAGAAAGAAAATACATTTGATCTTTACAAAAATAACAAGAGAAATGGAAAGGATGATCTTCTTTACCAACCAAGATTATATCTTGTTTTTGGAAGACAACAACTTGATGAACACCAAATATATCTCCAAGATCATCAATCACCAAGAAAGTTTGTTGAGAAATTAGTCCTAGGACACAAGCAAATCACCTACTTTGTTGTTAAAATGGCCACCAATCAATCAAGGCTTAAAGGTTTCTCCAAAATATAGCTAGATAACATGTAACTTGTGGCTAGAAAATATCAAATGGTGGTGTATGGTGGTGGAGTGGGACGGCAAGTATAGAGAGAGTGGGAGAGTTTTTAGTTGTTTTACATGTTAGAAATGGAAGCTAATGGTAAGTATGAGTGGTTTTGTGGTTAGTGGGAAGAGTAGCTTCATTTTGAAGCTTAAGTTTACAAGTGTAACTTAATAGACTGTAAGGATGCCACATCTTTGATGTGGTGTCTAGTTTGGCCGTCCCTTTGTATAGTGGGGTGGGATAAATTATTTTGTCCCATCCCGCTAATTTACGGGTATTCCTCGATTCTAGTTTCCTTGATTTGCGTGCCCTCGGGTTGTTTTACGAAAAATGTTTTTATAAATTATGAATCAACGGCACAAAACGAATCTAATAAAAATTGTCTCATCAAAAACGGAGTTCAAAAACGTAAATACGTAATCCTAAGGTTTCCGGTTTAGTCGTAAAGGACGCTAAATTATGCACGTAAGCCCAAATTTAAATCCGTAAATTGTGAGTTCATCAATCAACACAAAAATAAGTTTCAAATAATTATACGAGAAAATAATTCACTACCTGAAAATGTTAGATTATCACAGCTTTTCCTCCTAAAAGGGATCAACGTCCTCGTGATCCATTTCATTTTGATGTCCGTTTCTTATTGAAGTCGAAGAGGTGCGGATATTTGTTCCACATTTCATCCTCTCGTTTCCAAGTATATTCCGGTCCATGTTTTGAATTCCATCGGATCTTGACAATAGGTATCCGACTTTGTTTCAGTTGCTTTACCTCACGATCCATAACCTCTACGGGTTCTTCGATAAAATGCAACTTCCCATCTATTTGAACCTTATCCAAAGAAATTTCTTATCACTCACTGCTAGACATTTCTTCAGATTAGATACATGGAATGTGTTGTGAACACCAGGAAGTTCTGGGGGTAACTCTAGTTTGTAAGCCACCGGACCTACTCTAGATAAAATCTTAAAGGGTCCAATATAACGGGGATTCAATTTTCCTCGCTTTCCAAATCTTATAACGCCTTTCCATGGCGATACTTTCAACATTACTCGGTCACCCACTTTAAACTCCATCGGCTTCCGCCGCACATCCGCATAACTTTTCTGTCTACTACCGGCAGTCAACAACCTATTCTTAATCTGAACTATCATCTCCGTAGTCTCCCGGATCAATTCCGTTCCCGTGAGCTGGGTATCCCCAACTTCACTCCAACATACAGGAGATCTACACTTCCTACCATACAAAGCTTCAAACGGTGCAGCCTTAATACTAGAATGGTAACTATTGTTATACGAAAACTTCGCTATCGGCAAATGTTTATCCCAATTCTTACCAAAATCTAACACACAAGCTCTCAACATATCTTCTAGTGTTTGTATCTTCCTTTCACTCTGCCCATCAGTCTGGGGGTGATAAGCAGTGCTCATGTCAAGATTCGTTCCCAAAGATCTTTGGAGAGATTTCCAAAAATTCGATGCGAATCTAGGATCTCGATCTGAAATGATCGATACAGGCACTCTATGCTTGCATACAACATTATCAAGGTATATACGAGTCAGCTTCTCCAGTGAGAACTGCTCTTTAACCGGAATGAAGTGTGCTGATTTGGTAAGTCTATCGACAATAACCCAAATCGAGTTGTTTCCAGATGATGTTCTAGGAAGCTTGGTGATAAAGTCCATCGTAATTCGCTCCCACTTCCATTCAGGAATCTTCAGCTGTTGAAGTAGTCCTGATGGCTTTTGATGTTCAACTTTGACTCTAGCACAAGTCAAGTATTGAAGAACATACATAGCAATATCAGCTTTCATATTCGGCCACCAGTACAACTTCTTCAAATCATGGTACATCTTATCAGATCCCGGATGAATGGAATACTTAGATTTATGGGATTCTAACATAATAAAATCTCTTAAGCCTCCAAACTTAGGTATCCACATACGACCTCTTAAGCATTTCACTCCATTAGCTCTAACCTCTAAAGGATCTCCTTCTCCTCGGAATCCTTCATTAATAAAATTTTCTTTTTTACAGGCTTCTATTTGCGCATATCTAATTTGCTCAGGCAAATTATTGTGCACGGTCAAGACTAGAGAACGTACCCTGATAGGCTCTCTATCTTTTCTACTTAATGCATCGGCAACAACAATAGCTTTTCCTGGGTGATATTTTATATCACTATCATAATCACTTAACAACTCTATCCATCTTCCTTGCCTCATGTTCAATTCCTTCTGATCGAGAATATACTGTAGGCTTTTGTGATCGGTGAATACCGTACACTTGGTGCCATACAGATAATGTCTCCACAACCTAAGAGCAAAGACTACAGCTCCTAACTCAAGATCATGATTAGTATAATTCTCGTCATTCTTCCTTAATTTCCTAGAAGCATAAGCTATCACCTTCTCTCGCTGCATCAAAACAGCTGCATAGCCTCTAAGAGATGCATCACAATACACTACAAAATCTTCACTCCTGTCGGGTAATGATAAAATTGGCGCATTACAAAATTTTTGCTTCAATGTCTGAAATGCTCCATCTTCATCACTTCCCCAAACGAAAGGTTTATTCTTCTAGGTAAGCTTAGTCAAGGGTTTAGCTATCAATGAAAATTCTTTAATGAATCACCTATAATAGCCAGCCAATCCTAAGAACTGTCGCACTTCCGTTGGCGTTGTCGGTGCAGACCAATTCTTAATGGCTTCAACATTTGCAGGATCAACATGAATTCAATCTTTGTTAATCACATGACCAAGAAATTGCACATAATCTAACCAAAATCACATTTCGAAAACTTAGCATACAACCTTTCATCCTTTAACAAATTCAAAATAATCCTTAAATGTTCTCTATGTTCATCTTCATTCTTAGAATATATTAGAATATCGTCAATAAACACAATCACAAATTTGTCTAAGTAGGGTTTGCTCACTCGATTCATTAAATCCATGAAAACCGCAGGTGCATTAGTTAACCCAAATGGCATTACTTGAAATTCATAGTGTCCATAACGAGTTCTAAAGGCAGTTATAGGAATATCTTCTGTACGGACGCGAAGTTGTTCCTGACCGCAAATGTATCTTAGAATACACACTAGATCCTTGTAGTTGATCAAACAAATCATCAATCCTAGGTAAAGGATATCGATTTTTAATTGTCAACTTATTCAGTTCCCTATAGTCAATGCACATACGGAAAGATCCATCCTTCTTCTTAACGAACAAGACTGGAGCTCCCCAAGGCGACGAGCTCGGTCGAATAAAACCTTTATCAGACAACTCCTTAAGTTGCTCAGATAACTCCTTTAATCCAGAAGGGGCTAATTGGTATGGCGCACGTGCCACCGGTGAAGCACCAGGAATTAAATCGATTCGAAACTCTACTTGCCTTATCGGTGGAAGTCCGGGTAAATCTTTAGGAAATACCTCAGGAAATTCACAAATAATATGTACATCTTCCAATCGTTTCTCCCTAGACTCATTCCCGGTCACTTGAGCTAAGAATAACTCACGACCGTTCCTGATGTACTTTTGGACTTTAATACACGAAACGTTTTTCAAACGGGATTCACCTTGATTACCATCAATTACTAACGTCCTATTCCTAAGAGGAATCTTAACCTTCTTCTCTCCACATAAAATAGTAGCATTATTCAACGACAACCAATCCATACCAATAATAATATCAAAACTACCTAATTCTATCAACATCAAATCAATCGGAAAGGAATAGTTCAAGAGATTTAGAGAGCATCCTTCTAATAGCTTATTTGTTTTCACTAATTTACCATCAGCCAATTCCACCTCGTAACTGGTATTTATCTCAATAGGTTCAATGTCAATAACGGCACTAAATTTAGTGGATACAAAGCTCCTACCGGCACCCGAATTAAACAAAAGCAACAGCATAATGATTGTTGAGTAAAAACGTACCGGTAACGACATTTGGATCCTCTTTCTTCACATCATAAACACCACCCTGGGGGTTTCTTCCAGGTACAATCGCTTTCAACTTGGGGCATTCCGATTTCCTATGACCTTCTTCATTACAGTTGAAGCAAATGGTTCCCTTTTTACACCTTTCAACCTTGTGTCCAAGCTTTCCACAATTTCAGCACTTCCAGCAGTCACCAGCATGCCTCTTGTTGCCACACTTAGGACATCTATCATCGTTGCGCGGTGTATTGTTGGTAAGAGCATTTGCATTCCCCTTTCTCTGGTTCTGACGGCGATTGAAATTCTTCCTATTATCACCTCTATCTACACGATCACCGTCTCCCTTTCTTTTCTCACCAACACGGGCTTCATCTTCCCTATCCTGAATTACCTGTCCAATGAGTTGGTAAGCCATTCGAACAACATCATCAATGGTCAGTGGTTTAGATGATGTCACGTCCCCCCGGATATTCTTGGTCAACCCTTTAATATATTGTTCAATTCGGATCTCTTCGGGTTCCACCAATCGAGGACATAGCAAGGCCAACTCATGGAATCGGTTTGTGTAACTATCAATGTCCACACCCTTCATTATCAGATGAATGAACCTTGTTCTAACCTAATGATCACACTACGGGGACAAAATTCCAAAGTCATCCACTTCTTAATTTCAGCCCAAGGAGTAGCATTAGCATCATCAATACCCATGAAAGCAATTCTCCCGTTCCACCAAGTCAACGCACGACCTTTAAGAGTAGCCATAGAAAAAGTCACCTTATCTTCCTCCTTACACTTACTAATCCGAAACACCGACTCAATCTTCTCAATCCACTGGCTTAATCCTACAGCACCTTCAGTTCCATTAAAAGGTAGAGGTTCACACTTCATGAACGTCACATAAGTACAACCACCAACTTCAGGCGCATTAGTTCCAAGTCCTCCTATATTTCCTCCAGCATTAGCATTCACATTATTAGCATTCACGTTCACATTAGTACCACCAATTCCACTACCGCCAGCTCCACTACCGCCAGCTCCACTACCGCCAGCTTCATTTCTAGCATTTGCTATAAATTCAGTCATAGATGCGGTAACTTGCTCCGTAATAATCCTACGTACATCATCCTCAGTCACAGCTTTCTTGGGCGGCATAGTTCTATAATTTCACAATTTCAAAGTATTAAGCATTCACCAATCGAGGGATTCATATAATATGGATTGAATTCATAATCAAGATACAAATAAGGCACAATATGGAATTCAAGACAAGATACATATTTCATTCGATTTGAAACGAAAGCATTGTCTTGGTTACATCCCATATCAAATTTCTAGCACTATACATACTCAAAATTCATGCCAGGTCTATTACTAACAAGTCGGTTCAGTCAAAGTTACAAAGGTACAAAAGATAAAAAGGTCACTACTAAACACAGACTGGTCTACCGAGAACCGCCAGATGGTCCATCATCCATCGTCTTATGTATCTTTGTCGGACGATCACTAGACAAATCTTCAGCTGGGCGCTTACGGATCACTGCTCTTTCAACCATGTCAGCAAACTCACCACAGATATATTCCAACCCAAAGATATATTCAACTCCTTTTCAGCTTTCTCACGCATCACACGAGCTACATTCAACTGAATCTCCATAGAATCCACCTTTTTCTTCATAGCAGCAAACTCACCACTTTCTAACACCGATAACCTCCTAAAAGCCTCATTCAACCCACGCTCTACATCAGTCAAATCCAAACTAAGCAATTCTCGCTCTTTCTCACCAACCTTAATCTTCGACTCCAAATAAGCAACATGATTCTGAACAACACCTAATCCAATCTCTGTCATACTACTCTTTACACGGGAAGCATCTAGATCACGTCTCAAGGCCCATGGTGCAAGACCATCAATATGAGTAGCCTCTCGAACACTAGACGACTCTCCTATCACACGTCTACGAGTAGCAATACCATCTGTACCGTCAGGTGCATTATCATCCTCATCCTCCTCTGATTCAGAATCAGATTCAGACGGTTCAGACATTTCATCCCTAGGTAGGTCAACCTCAGAATCAGACAAATAACCTGGTGGGGGAAAGGGCTCGCCCTCTAGAACATCATAATGGTAAATAAGCTCGGCTTCCTTATCATTATCAAACTCATCGTCTATACCTATATCCTCCTCGACATCCTCGTCGTCAATCTCATCATCTAAATTATCTAACCCAGTTTCATCATCATCATTCTCAATATCAACATTATCAATCTCATTCTCTACCATATCATCTTGAGGGGCAATCTGATCTCCTAGTCCTATCTCGAGCTCGGGATCCTCAAATGGTTCCTCCTCATCATCCATATCATAATCTACTAAGTCTAAATAAGGATCATCATCTACATTAGGTTCGGGAATAGCATGGTTCTCTACTAGAATATTAGGGTCAGCCATGACAATCTACATTAATATATATATCTCGTATTAAGATAACATACTTATTAAATAATTACATACTGAAACCACGATATATACATATATATATAAATTAAATTATATATATCAAAATATATATCTTCTCAATAAGGCTTGTTGGTAACGTCGGAGATCTTTGGCACCGTTATAGTCAAAAGATTTTTCAAATATTTTCTCAAATGTTCATAGTTAAAATATTTTGAAAAGTTTTGTTCAAAACCTTGGTTTTTAAAATCTTTTGTTCTCTATAACGAGAGCTCTGGTATGAAACTGTAACACTCTTAATTTTCGTATCGGTACAGCGGAAGGGTCTTTTAGAGTGTTACAGGATAGCACAGTAACTCCAATCATAGACAACACATAAAAATGGTTGTACAAGGTTCAACATACATTCATTCGATAAAAAGTTTGAAAGTGTACAACAGGTCCCAAATTATACAGGTCATTAAGTTTACAAAACCTAGATCGAATGAACATTTTTATTATTATGTGGGCCATCAGAGTCGATCTCCATCCGGATTACCTTCAAGCACCTGAGATAAAAACATGCAAAAATCATATCAGCGAATGCCGAGTGAATTCATAGAGTTTAATAAAGCCGTTATATAAAACAATCGTTGAAATCAGAACACAAGTATAATATCGGAAGTAAGTCCTCGTATTGCTAGTCAGACAATATATAAATCAAGCATACATCTTAAACCGTCCATGAGACCGTAGCCTCAATATTACCATTATTGGTAATATTTTTATCGTTATTCATATCGTTATAGGATCACATTAGATTAATTTGGATTATTATTAGCTGCATGACATTGTTACCTTTCTATCAAAACAACAGGCCGCGAACACGACAAACAATTTGCCCATCTAAGTTAGCGTGTCGTCACAAAAATCACGCTATGTAAATCTTCTCATACATAAATTCGCTTACCAATCAATGTGGTACGACAGGGATCAACCGTCAAGGCGCGAACTGGGGTGATCGTCCCCAAATAGTACTATCATATGCATAAGCGTCTACCAAATCCTGGTAGTTCACAATTCATGCTAATGGTACTATGAGTGACATAATCTAACTACTAATAATCCTTTTTATCTCGTTTATAGGGTCATAGCATCATTCGGGTCCATATCATTAAGCATACCATCGGGACTACTTGTGTTCTATTTTATCAAAAACTAGCATGTTATCTCCCTCGCGGGTTTACAAATCATTTTATTAAACATTTAAAAGAATGCGAGGCTATGAACTCACGTTGATAATGAAAGGCGGATTATCGACTACGGGCGTGCTTCGGTCACGGAAACCTATATAAATAATAATCGGTCTTAGACTTTTGTCCAATGACTTTATCAAAATAACAAATATACATAAGATGATTTTATACATATGATGATGATCAAGTTGGTTTATATATTCTTATTTACTCATTTTAGTGTTTATGTATTGGTAACTTTTTATTAGTTTACTAGTTTTACCTATTTACATGTTTTAGGTCCAATAAGCTTATTATAAGTTATTTATCTTGTATTAGTTCATTTTATATTTGTATTATCAGTATTTACACTTTACATGTTGGGCCCAAATGGGTTAAGCCCAATAAATACTTTTTATAAGTGTTTAACTTATCTAGTTAAATTATTAGTCCAATATACTAACTTAGCTCGTTAATGTCCGTATGTCCTATAGTTCGGGTTTTATCGGTTTTTACTTGTATTAGATAATTTATATCAGTATATGACTTTTAAAACTTTACATTATACATTTGATCGTCTAAGTTTTAATTGGTGAAAAACGTTAATTTTACGGTAATAGCCGAAAAAGTCATAAAAATAATGTTTATAGTTTTTATAGCTTATAAATATTATTCATCTACCATTTTTATAAAGTGTCCATTTATTTAACCTTATACATATTTATTTAAATGAAATTCATAAGTTAGTTTTTAATTTCACATTTTATACTATATTATTTGAGTCCTTATATAATAGTATTAAACATTTATTCTTCAAAATCTGATTTTTAGTTTCATCTTCACCATTTTTATCATATCTAGAGTTCTACAATGAATTAGAAGCTCATTTTTGGATAGTATGAACTTAATATTATGTGCTACAATTAAGTTAGTTATAGCTACCGCTCATTTTATATTTAACTATCCTTAACAGTCCCTATAAAACAGACTATTCAGATTAGCACACTCATCTTGTTTTGATCATATCTCACTCATTTTAATGATTCCATTGCATGGCTAAATCTCACATGTGTATGACATCTTATACTTACTGTAAATAGATTCCACCATGCAAATTTTTCAGTTTAAGTCTTGGTTACTTACTGTTTTTATACAGCCAACAATTTAAGCATGATTTTAGCCTTGTTTCTTATGGTTATTCATCATTTTAAGCATATTTATTAACACTTGATCCCCACACAACATTTTTATCATCATATATTCATCATATACATATAAAACAAGAAATAAAATACATTTGATCTTTACAAAAATAACAAGAGAAATGGAAAGGATGATCTTCTTTACCAACCAAGATTATATCTTGTTTTTGGAAGACAGCAACTTGATGAACACCAAATATATCTCCAAGATCATCAATCACCAAGAAAGTTTGTTGAGAAATTAGCCCTAGGACACAAGCAAATCACCTCCCTTGTTGTTAAAATGGCCACCAATCAATCAAGGCTTCAAGGTATCTCCAAAATATAGCTAGATAACATGTAACTTGTGGCTAGAAAAGATCAAATGGTGGTGTATGGTGGTGGAGTGGGACGGCAAGTATAGAGAGAGTGGGAGAGTTTTTAGTTGTTTTGCATGTTAGAAATGGAAGCTAATGGTAAGTATGAGTGGTTTTGTGGTTAGTGGGAAGAGTAGCTTCATTTTGAAGCTTAAGTTTACAAGTGTAACTTAATAGAGTGTAAGGATGCCACATCTTTGATGTGGTGTCTAGTTTGGTCGTCCCTTTGTATAGTGGGGTGGGATAAATTATTTTGTCCCATCCCGCTAATTTACGGGTATTCCTTGATTCTAGTTTCCTCGATTTGCGTGCCCTCGGATCGTTTTACGAAAAACGTTTTTATAAATTATGAATCAACGACACAAAACGAATCGAATAAAAATTGTCTCATCAAAAACGGAGTTCAAAAACGTAAATACGTAATCCTAAGGTTTTTGGTTTAGTCGTAAAGGACGCTAAATTATGCATGTAAGCCCAAATTTAAATCCGTAAATTGTGAGTTCATCAACCAACACAAAAATAAGTTTCAAAATATTATACGAGAAAATAATTCACTACCTGAAAATGTTAGATTGTCACACCCCCAATATCGGATCATATGCGGAATCACATATGGGGTGCTACTTCATAATATAACAGCTCAAGTAATAGAAAACGACTCGAAAAGAATCGTTTTAGAAGTAAACATAGGATTGAAATAAAAGTTTACAATCGTTCATAACATGGTCCCAAACATTTATTTAAACGAGTACACAACATCTTTTCATAATAAAAGTCATTGAACGATTTTTACAAAATGGTAAGCTTTTGACCTATTTATTATAAATCCGCAAGCACTGAAATCCCTCCTGCCATTACCTTCAATGACCTGAGATAAAACATGTTAAACTTGTCAACAACAGTTGAGTGAACCAATAGAATTTATAAATAAACATTACCGAACACAAGTATATTTTAAAACCATGAGATAATAACGATGTGGATCAAACAACGTTATATGGATTATTATAGGCCTCATCACATTGAAACGTTTCCATAATATTTGCCCACCATACACCTCGCTAAGTGTATATTAAATTCTCACAAATGCATCCCCTTGGGCCTCAAGTGTGCCCTAACGGTAACAAGTCGTTATAGGACGGGAGGAGGTCGGTCCTCCCGAATATTACTATTCCATGTATAAGCGTCTACCAAAACTCGGTAGCTAACAATTCATGATATAATTGGGACTTTCATTTAGCGAAATAACAAACCTATAATAATCATGGCAACTAGCATACATCGGGTCCCTTGTGTTCTATTTTTAAAAACAAGCATGTTATCCCCCTCGCGGGTTTTAAAATCCTTTAAAAATAGTATAAAAGCGAGGCTATAGACTCACCTTAGTATAAGAGATCTAGCGAGATGATCGTCGATGATAATGGATGCCTTTCAAACACGAGAACCCCTACCTATCAAATAAGGCGCGTTCATTAATAATGACTCGAGAAATAAATCATACATAACAACATCAAACTCAAACTCATAAAACCACGATAAACTCGAGAGAAAACGATATAAATAACTTCATTATACTTTACTACACATTTACTTTACAATTTTACACTTTTAACAAAGTCCACCGGTACATACTACATGTACTAGCTTATTTACCCCTTTTAAACTTGTCAACCGTTTATGAAATGACTCGATAAACTAACTTACTATATATAGAATGTCCTCCTACAAGTTCATCAAATAAAATTACTTTTAAAGTCCTTTACCCGACTCATTTTCAAACTACAAAATCTGGACAGATTTACGTTAATTTTTCATACAACGGTTTTAACTTCTTTAAACGACTCCGTTTACAAAACCGACACTCGGGTTTTAAAGTAAACTCAACCTCTAAGGTAAACACCTCATTATCAGTAGGTTACATATTTCAAAACTTCAATTTAGAGTCCATGAGATTCGATCCAAATATCGACAACAACTATATGTAGTGCCGATACTCGTCTCTCGGTACACGATCAATCAAAATATCATAACTTCGCGCTCGTTTGGAGCTAGAAGCTCTACCTTATATCAAATCGAAGCTAATAAAATTATCTACAACTATAGGCAATAAGTTAAGCCATTTTCAAAACATAAAAGTTCGGATTTTACAGTTTACTTACTGTTATAAAATGACCATTAAAAACTTGTACAAAATCACCTTTTTGATCAAAACCAACCATGAAAATGATCATTCCTATACACTAACATCAAAATATATGAACCATAACATCCAAATCATTATTAAAATCTAAATCTTTGAATCAAAATGAATTTTTTAACAAAATTCTTGCAACAATCACCATTGATCATGGCAAGAATACCATGTATGATCATGGCTTCACCTACCAACATCAAAAAAAATAAAAATGCTTGCATGTATGATTTTCTTACACCAAAATGATCCTTGATCAATTCTAAGATAGGGACTTGCTTTAGGTTTTCTCAAATCATGATCAAAATCAAGTTAAAATTGAAAGTTTGTATGGTTTTGGGGTGGTGTTGATGTTTCGGCTAATATGAGAAAGAGAGAGAGAGAGTGGAAGATTTTTAGTGGAGAAATGTATGTGTGTGTGTGTTTAATTTTTGTTTTTATATAGTGCATGAGGGACCTTGGTTGTAATTTTACAATAGTTGTGGCTCAAAATGAAAATAGTTAGCTAAAAAAGCGGGAAATAACTATTAGTAAATTTTGAAAATATTTACGGGGCTCGGGTTTCATAAAGATACTTTTAAATTTATAACGTACCTCAAATATAATAATACCGACTCCCGACTCGACTTAACACATCATTTAAAATAAAACATCAAAAATGACAAAAATCGAACAACCGACAAATAAACGTAAAATATTTGGAATCCATCGACATCACATGTACTAATAGTCTTCTTTACTCGTAACAAGGTAGAATAAAGCCTAAATTATCGGTTTTTAACATAAACCGTCTAAAATAATAATACTCAAATTCATTAAAATTTTAAAGGTACTTATAAAATAGGTTTAAATAATGACCTGAAATTTTCAGATTGTCACAGCATCTCCATCTAATAGGGATCTTCGTCTCGAAGATCAATTCACCTTATGGTCCGGTTTCTTGTTGAAATTGAACAAGTGCGGATATTTCTTCCACATTTGATCTTCCCTTTCCCAAGTAAACTCTGGTCCACGCCTTGAGTCCCATCGGACCTTGACAATAGGGATCTGGCTTTGCTTTAGTTGCTTCACCTCCCTATCCATGATCTCGACGGGTTCCTCGATAAAGTGCAACTTGTCATCGATCTTGACTTCATCCATTGGGATAACAAGGTCTTCATCGGATAAACACTTCTTTAGGTTCGACACGTGAAAAGTATTGTGGATTCCTTGTAGTTCCCGAGGTAATTCCAGTTTATATGCTACCGGACCCACTCTTGATGTGATCTTGAATGGTCCAATGTAGCTGGGACTTAACTTCCCACGCTTCCCAAAACGTATAACACCTTCCTATGGTGATACCTTTAGCATAACTCTGTCACCTACCTCGAACTCTAAAGGTTTCCGCCTCACATCAGCATAACTTTTCTGTCTACTACGAGCAGCTAACAAACGATTCTTGATTTGCACAATCATTTCAGTAGTCTCGCGAATCAATTCTGGTCCGGTGAGTTGATCATCCCCAACTTCACTCCAACATAAAGGCGATCGACATTTCCTTCTGTAGAGACTCTCGAAAGGTGCGGCTTTAATGCTAGCATGATAACTATTATTGTAGGAGAATTCTGCCAGTGGTAAGTGCTTATCCCAACTACTACCAAAGTCAATCACGCAAGCCTGCAACATGTCTTCCAATGTTTGTATTATTCTTTCACTTTGCCCATCGGTTTGAGGATGGTAAGCAGTGCTCATATCCAAATTAGTCCCCAATGATTTTTGAAGTGATTCCCAAAATTTTGATGCGAAATGACTATCACGGTCCGAGATGATGGATACAGGAACACCGTGTTTACAAAAAATTTCCTTCATATAGATAAGAGTAAGTTTTTCCAACTTGAACTTTCCATTTATCGGGATAAAGTGGGCTGATTTGGTCAAGCGATCCATGGTAATACGTTCTTGGAAGCTTAGAAATGAAGTCCATGGTAATACGTTCCCATTTCCAAATAGGAACTTCAGGTTGTTGAAGCAGTCGAGAAGGCTTTTGGTATTCAGCCTTGACCTTAGCACATGTCAAACAATTGCTAACATATGTTGCAATATCCGCCTTCATGTTTGGCCACCAGTACAACTTCATCAAATCATGATACATTTTATCCGACACAGGATGAATGGAATACTTGGACTTGTGAGATTCCAACATAATTAGATTTCTCAATCCTCCATATAATGGTAACCATACTCGTCCCTTTAGACATTTTGTACCATCGGATCTAATTTCAAATGGTTCACCTTCACCGCGAAAGTTTTCAGATTTAATATTCTCTGGTTTCATAGCTTCAGCTTGTGCTTTTCGAATCTGTTCTGGTAGATTGTTATGTACCGTTACTACCAAAGCACGCACTCGGAGAGGTTTGTCCCTTTCTTTCCTGCTTAACGCATCCGCTACCACGTTTGCTTTTCTCGCGTGATAACGAATTGTACAATCGTAATCACTCAAAAGCTCGTTCCATCTATGTTGCCTCATATTCAGCTCTTTTTGATCAATAATATACTGTAGACTCTTATGATCGGTGAATACCGTACACTTAGTTCCGTACAGATAATATCTCCAAAGGCGAAGAGCAAAAACCATCACGCCCAATTCCAAGTCATGAGTGGTGTAGTTTTCCTCGTTCTACCTAAGTTGCCTAGAGGCATACGTAATGTCTTTTTCTCGCTGCATCAAAACAACCCCAAATCCTTTTAGAGATGCATCACAGTAGACAACGAAATCCTCGCTGCCATCAGGTACTGACAAGATTAGCGCACTACACCATTTAAGTTTCAACGTTTGAAATGCCTCCTCTTCATCGACACCCCATACATATGGTTTATTTTTCTGGGTAAGCTCTGTTAATGGTTTGGATATTAACAAAAATCCTTCAATAAACCATCTGTAATAGCCGGCCAAACCCAAAAATTGTCGCACCTCGGTAGGAGTAGTAGGTGTAGCCCAATTCTTAATGGCTTCTATTTTTGCGGGATCGACATGAACTCCATTGCTATCAATCACGTGACCAAAGAATCATACGGAATCAAGCCAAAAATCACATTTTGAAAACTTTGCGTACAATTTTTCGTTCCTTAGCAACTCCAAGATAGTCTTCAGGTGCTCGCGATGTTCTTCTTTATTCTTGGAATAAATCAGAATATCGTCGATGAACACGATCACAAATTTGTCAAGATACGGCTTGCACACGCGGTTCATTAAATCCATGAACACAGCCGGTGCATTAGTTAGTCCAAATGGCATCACTTGAAACTCATAATGTCCATATCGAGTTCTAAAAGCTGTAATTGGAATATCTTCCTCGTGAACGCGAAGTTGATGATAACCAGACCGCAGATCAATTTTTGAATAAACACTAGAACCTTGCAACTGATCAAATAATTCATCGATCCTAGGTAAAGGGTATCGGTTCTTGATTGTTAATTTATTCAGCTCCCGATAGTCGATGCACATGCGAAACAAACCATATTTCTTTTTCACGAATAATACCGGAGCTCCCCATGGTGACGAGCTCGGTCGAATAAATCCTTTCTCGGATAATTCTTGCAATTGCTCCGATAATTCTTTCATTTAAGATGGTGCTAAACGATATGGCGCACGCACCACAGGTGCAGCACCAGGAATAAGATCAATGCGAAAATCAACTTGCCTTGGTGGCAGAAGTCCGGGCAATTCATCAGGAAACACATCAGGAAAATCACGCATGACATGAACATTATCAATTTGCTTCTCTTTAGTTTAAACTTCGGTCACTTGAGCCAGGAATAATTCACAACCTCTTTCTATGTATTTTCGAACCTTAATACACAAAACGATCTTTAATCTAGAATTATTCTTGTCGCCTTCGATAACCAAAGTTTTGCAAGTCAAGGGAATCTTAACCTTTTTCTCACCATATAGGATAGATGCATTATACTGAGACAACCAGTCCATCCCAATTATCACATCGAAACTTCCTAGTTCTATGATCATTAGGTCGATTGAGAAGGAACGATTCAAGAGATTAAGGGTACACCCCTTTAAAATTCTATTGGTACTTATTAATTTTCCATCAGCCAATTCGATTTCATATTTAACATCTAACTCAACGGGATCAATATCAATAAGGGTACTAAAATTTGTAGATACGAAACTCTTATCGGCACCCGAATCAAATAGAGTAGTAGCATAACGATTGTTGAGCAAGAACTTACCAGTAACGACTTTTGGATCACGTTGGGCCTCAGCGGCTCCTAACTGAAGTGCGGCACCACGATTGTTTCCACCTTGTCCACCCTTGTTCAGCTTTGGACACTCCTTTTTCATATGCCCCTTTTCGCTACAGTTGAAGCAGGTCACATCCTTGACAGGGGCTCGACACTTGTTAGCTTTGTGTCCAAGCTTACCGCATTTATTACATTTCCAACAATCACCAGCATGCTTCCTATTCTTGCAAACCAGACAAGCATCATTGCTGCTTGTTGTAGCATCAACCATAGTCGTTGCATTAGCTCTCCTTTAGTTTTGATGACGGTTGTGGTCACGTTTTTCATCACCACGAGTCTCACGATCAGCTTCACCCTTCCTTTTCTCACCAGAAGTGGCCTTATCTTGAATAATTTGTCCCATAAGCTGGTAAGCCGTACGGACAGCCTTATCAATGTCAGTCGGTTCAGATGAAGTCACATCACTACGGATATTCTTGGTTAGTCCACGGATGTACTGTTCCACCTTAACTTGTTCAGGTTCCACCATTCTTGGGCATAGAAGCGCTAACTCATGAAAACGATTCTTGTTCCAACCTCTGAATCACACTACGAGGACAAAATTCTTTAGTCATCCACCTTCTTACCACAGCCCATGGTGTCCCATACGCAGTATCAATACCCATAGAGGCAAGTCTTCCATTCCACCAAGTCAAAGCATGACCTTGTAGAGTAGCCGTAGCAAATTTGACCTTATCAACTTCATCACAGTTATTGATCCGGAAGACAAACTCCAGCTTTTCAAACCATTGGCACAAACCCACGGCACCCTCATTTCCCTTAAAGGTTTGTGGTTTGCACTTCATAAATGTAGTGTAATCACACCCCCTTAATGCAGGTGCATTAGGTAAGTTTGCACCGCCAGTATTTGCACCAGCTCCACCAGTTCCAGCACCATTAGTTCCAGTACCATCAGTTCCACCACCTGAACCGCCAGCTCCACCAGAACCGCCAGCTCCATTATCAGAACCACCAGCCCCACCAGAACCGCCAGCTCCACCAAAACCGCCAGCTCCATTACCGGAACCACCAGCCCCACCAGAACCTCTAGTACCAGCAGTGTAGTTAGCCATAAATTCTGCCATAGCCGTTGCAACTTGCTCACTGATAAGTGCACACATTTACGTCTCATTCATAGTCTTGGGTGGCATGATTCTGTTACAACACAATTCAAATCATAATGAGTATTCATTCAATGATTGTATTTAGATAACAAAAGGAATAGATGATAGAAATGAGGAACTAAGAAAGAACGAATGAATATCAAGAAGGATCTAATTAGTAAAAGTTCTACTAATCAGGAAGGGATAAAACCCTAAACCAAGAAATCGGATTGATTCATGCAAACTCCTTTTGCTTAAACCTACACATTTATAATCTCTTATTTCCATGGGTCGACCAAACCTATGTGAATAAGTTCTTATAAACAAATAGTTCAACAATTTATAATTTCCTTGTTCAAGTAAACGGCCAATTTATTTTAACAAGACAATGATAAATTACTTTATTTGAGCATCGTTTGTTTAACACAAAAGATCAAGATCAAATACAACAAAGATTGATATGATGAACTTCTGGTGATATGGTATGGAATTTTAGTAGGCATGTAAATACCATACCAATCAATACAAATTCCTTGCGAACAATAATTGATATTTTAGAAAGCATGTTTCTAAAACAATAGGAAGTCGAAGATTAATGAGAACGGAGAGCGAATCTACTAAACAATAAGAATAAGTCAATAATTCAAGAATAATAGTTAAGGAATCAAAAATCTCTGAAACCAAATGATTATCATCGGGAATGGTAACTAAAATGTTGGGATCATGGATATCCACAACTCTGATAAACTCGGGAATAATAGGATTTAGTTGGAAATGACTTAGTGATAATCTACGTCATAATAATAACTCGTATTATTATACAATTAATATTTATAATTAAATAAATGAAAACATAACTTGTAACTTACAAGTACCAATGATTTAAATCATAACATATATATATATATCTCATATATACATAAATACTCTCTTTCCGGTCCCATCGGTAATTCGGAGATTTCGCTTGCGACAGTTATAGTTAAAAGATTTCAGAACTTTTATTTTGGAAAATATTTTTGGTCTCTATAACTTAAGCTCTGATACCAATCTGTAACACCCCCAATATCAGATCATATGCGGAAGCTCATATAGGGTGTTACTTTATAATATAACAGCTCAAGTAATAGAAAACGACTCGAAAAGAATCGTTTTAGAAGTAAACATAGGATTGAAATAAAAGTTTACAAGCGTTCATAACATGGTCCCAAACATTTATTTAAACAAGTACACAACATCTTTTCATAATAAAAGTCACTGAACGATTTTTACAAAATGGTGAGCTTTTGACCTATTTATTATAAATCCGCAAGCACTGAAATCCCTCCTACCATTACCTTCAAGGACCTAAGATAAAACATGCTAAACTTGTCAACAACAGTTGAGTGAATCTATAGAATTTATAAATAAACATTACCGAACACAAGTATATTTTAAACCCATCAGATAATAACGATGTTGATCAAATATATGGATTATTATAGGCCCCATGACATTGAAACGTTTCCATAATATTTGCCCACCATACACCTCGCTAAGTGTATATTAAACTCTCACGCATGCATCCCCCTTGGGCCTCAAGTGTGCCCTAACGATAGCTAGTCGTTATAGGACGGGAAGAGATCGGTCCTCCCGAATAGTACTATTCCATGTATAAGCGCCTATCAAAACTCAGTAGCTAACAATTCATGATATAATTGGGACTTTCATTTAGCGAAATAGCAAACCTATAATAATGATGGCAACTAGCAGACATCGGGTCCCTTGTGTTCTATTTTTAAAAACAAGCATGTTATCCCCCTCGCGGGTTTTAAAATCCTTTACAAAATAGTATAAAAGTGAGCCTATAGACTCACCTTAGTATAAGAGATCTAGCGAGATGATCGTCGATGATAATGGATGCCTTTCAAACACGAGAACCGCTACCTATCAAATAAGGCGCGTTCATTAATAATGACTGGAGAAATAAATCATACATAACAACATCAAACTGAAACTCATAAAACCACGATAAACTCGAGAGAAAATGATATAAATAACTTCATTATACTTTACTACACATTTACTTTACCATTTTACACTTTTAACAATGTCCGCCGGTACATACTACATGTACTAGCTTATTTACCCCTTTTAAACTTGTCAACCATTTATGAAATGACTCGATAAACTAACTTAATATATATAGAAAGTACTCCTTTGATTTCATCAAATGAAATTATTTTTAAAGTCCTTTACCCGACTCATTTTCAAACTACAAAATCCGGACAGATTTACGTTAATTTTTCATACAACCGTTTTAACTTCTTTAAACGACTCCGTTTACAAAACCGACACTCGGGTTTTAAAGTAAACTCAACCTCTAAGGTAAACACCTCGTTATCATTAGGTTACATATTTCAAAACTTCAATTTAGAGTCCCCGAGATTTGATTCAAATATCGACAACAACTATATGTAGTGCCGATACTCGTCTCCCGGTACACGATCAATCAAAACATCATAACTTCGTGCTCATTTGGAGCTAGAAGCTCTACCTTATATCAAATAGAAGCTAATAAAATTATCTACAACCCTAGGCTATAAGTTAAGCCATTTTAAAAACATAAAAATTCGGATTTTACAGTTTACTTACTGTTATAAAATGACCATTAAAAACTTGTACAAAATCACCTTTTTGATCAAAACCAACCATGAAAATGATCATTCCTATACACTAACATCAACATATATGAACCATAACATCCAAATAATTATTAAAATCAAAATCTTCGAATCAAAATGAAGTTTTTAACAAAATGTTTGCAAAAATCACCATTGATCATGGCAAGAACACCATGCATGATCATGGCTTCACCTACTAACATCAAAAAAATAAAAATGCTTGCATGTATAATTTTCTTACACCAAAATGATCCTTGATCAATTCTAAGATAGGGACTTGCTTTAGTTTTTCTCAAATCATGATCAAAATCAAGTTAAAATTGAAAGTTTGTATGGTTTTGGGGTGGTGGTGATGTTTCGGCTAATATGAGAAAAAGAGAGAGAGAGTGGAAGATTTTTAGTGGGAAATGTGTGTGTGTGTGTGTGTGTGTGTGTTTAATTTTTGTTTTTATATAGTGCATGAGGGACCTTGGTTGTAATTTTTCAATAGTTGTGGCTCAAAATCTAAATAGTTAGCTAAAAAAGCGGGAAATAACTGTTAGTAAATTTTGAAAGTATTTATGGGGCTCGGGTTTCACAAAGATACTTTTACAAATTTAAAACGTACCTCAAATATAATAATACCGACTCTCGACTCGACTTAACACATCATTCAAAATAAAACATAAAAAATGACAAAAATCGAACAACCGACAAATAAACGTAAAATATTTGGCATCCATCGACATCACGTGTACTAATAGTCTTCTTTACTCGTAACAAGGTAGAATAAAGACTAAATTATCGGTTTTAACTTAAACCGTCTAAAATAATAATACTCAAATTCATTAAAATATTAAAGGTACTTATAAAATAGGTTTAAATAATGACGTGAAATTTTCAGATTGTCACAAGCTATTTAATTATGTTTAAGCTCATGACACCGACCCCATAAACTAATCACCCGCGCCAAATGCCTACGTGATTTTAGTGAAACCGTTGCCCCTCTTAGGTATTCGTTGCCAATCATACCTTTTTCTTGACACAAGTTATCCAACCGCACTCGTCTAGGATAGGGTCGTCAACCCAATAGTACTATCAATCGTTCAAGCGGCTATTTCCAATCCACACTAGGATCTAACAATATTTAACGGTTCATGAATTTAGGGTCTTTGGCAACTAGCTACTCAACATAATTCAAAACGTCATTCGGGTTCAACAATCATTCATGACTTATGTTCCTTTTTATTTAAATAGCATGTATCCCCCTCGCGGGTAAAAATTATTTAAAATACAGTAAAGAGCGAGGCTATAGACTCACCTTAAGTAGTAGTGGTTGTATTAACGAAGACGTGGACGGAGAACAATCACCGACGATGAGGACGCCCCTTGAAATCAGTTACAACACCTAACAAACAAATCGCGTAATGAATCAAAACTTTAAAGTACCTTCAAGTACCGTATATAAAAAATTAAGAACACTAAATGTTCATATAAACTCACGCCAAAATCCCAAACGGGTGATATTTACTAAACACATTCATTGTTATACGTTATTAAAACTATTACTCGATTTACAATTCTGCCGGTACATACCCAATGTACGGACTGAATTCTCATATTTAAACATCTTGAATTTTTACAAAACTCGCTGTAGACTTCACTTACATCATGCAAAAATCTCATTAAAATTTTCATAAAAATATATTACTTTTAAGTCACGCTGTCCAACACATTTCCAACCTTGAAAATCCGGGCAGATTTACACCCTTACGTTGTAAAACCAATTTAACTCACTTAACCAATTTAGTTTGCAAAACCAATTTATAAGCTTGAAAATAGACACACAAACTCAAGTCTTGAGTCTAAGAACAGACATCAACCATTTTTAAAACTCTACTTATAGTCCCCGAGATTTGACCTAAAATCGAACACAATTTCGGATTATGTCGACTTTCATCTCTCGGTACACAAAACTTCAAACTAACGTAACTTTTGACTCGTTTGGAGTTAAAAGCTATATCTTATATCAAAAAAAAGCTAGAAAGAATCTCTACAACTCTATCCTATAATAAAAATCTGGACTCAAACTTAAAACTATGAAAAATAGCCTTGAATAATTTGATTAAAAATAACACTTTAAAAATCACATTTCCACTTATTTTCAATCCATTCCGTCAGTTACTATGACCCTAAAATCACTAAAAACTATCCTAACATCTCAACAACATCCTAAATCACTTGAATGATTCATTCACACAAAAACCCATTTCATATAAGTTACATGCAATCTAACCAACAAGATTAAAAAGCATCTAAACATGTATTTAAACATAAACCCATGAACTAAATAAATCAAAAATAAAAATCAAAATAACACCCCCTTGTCGTGGGGTTTAATGAATAAAACACCAAGAAAATATTTTCCAAGCCTTTTTAATCAATACTCTATGTTTATAAACCCTTTTTACAAACATAAACACAAGATTTTTAGATCAAAACTCACCTAATCAAGAACAATAATTTTTGAAAAATCAAAGATGATGCATGTATGTTTTTAATGGATTAGAAGACTCACAAGATGATTTAGAAGGTGGGTATTCAATTGGTTTTCTCAAAAACCTAGAAAAAATGGTGGTGGTGGTGATGGCGGTGGTGTAGCCGTCGGCTAGAGAGAAGAGAGGGAGAGGGTGAAATTTTTTTTGAAGTGTTTTTGTTGTGTGTGTGTTTCCTTTTTTCCTTTTGTAAAATTAGAGGGACCCTCTTGCAATTTTGGCTTTCTTTTGGATTTAATCGCAAACATTAATTGAAAGAGCGGGGATTCCACCCAATTGTCGGCTTTGAATTTTTGCGAGAGTCGGGGTTCATCCCGGCTACTCCAAAATGATTTTAAATGGTTCAAACGTACCAAAAATGGAATAAAAACGGTTCCGACTCGACTTAACACGAAATAAAAATACAATCTTCGAAAAATCCAAATATCGATCAATTGATAATAAAGATAAACTTTTAGCATCTGTCGGTATCGTAATCGTCATCGGTTCCTATTAAATCATAAAACGTTAAAATTAAGACCTCCAACATTGGTTTCAACTTAAACCATCAAACATACTATCAACAAAATTCAAAAAAAAGTTTCAAAAATATACGTAAAATAGGATTAAGTAATGACGTCGATTTTTGGGGTGTTACATCCTCCCTTCCTTAAAGGAACGACGTCCAGGCGTTCTCCTCTTCTTATACTCACATTTCGTACCACTAGAACAAATGAAGATACTTTTCCCTAAAGAAGTCCTCACGTTCCCACGTAATTTTCAGTCATGCCGATAATTTCATTGTCACAAGAAATTCTTATGAGAGTCCTATCCATAATCTCCACCGGTTCCTCAGCTACTGTAATTTATCGTCGAGTTGAATCTCATCCAAAGGAATCTCCAAATCCTTATTCGCTAAGCACTTCTCTAGTTTCGACACGTGAAACGCGTTATGAATATCACTAAGCCCATTCAGTAAATCCCACTTATAAGCTATCGTCCAACCCGTTTAACGATCTCCATTGATCCAATATACTTCAGACTTAACTTTCCTTCCTTCCCCAACGAATTAAAAAAACAATTCCCTATCCCATAGAAAAAATGAACTTCTTTCGTCGGTCTCTCACAGCAAGTAAATGGTTCTTGGTTCACACCACCTTCTCATTAGTCTCCGAATTCATCTCTGGTCCAGCCAATTAGCTTCATCCTACTTTAGTTCAACTTCCGGCAGTCTACATCTTCCGTGCATTCGAAACTTCAAGATAGCGCTGCCTTACTACTCACATGATAATTGTTTCTACACGATTCCGCTGAAGAAAAACGACATTCCTATTTTCCACCAATTCCAGTAACACACGCTCGAACACATCTTCCACAACCATAACACACGTTCAGACTCTTGAAGAATAGTCCTTTCGCTCTTGCCATCGGTCTCGAGTTGATAGGTCGCACTCAATCTCACCCAGTGCATAACACACTGAAGAAATCTTCAAAACTCATAATCAAAACTACTGTCGCGCTCCAAAACAATCGATAGAGGTACTCCATGTCGACACACGATCTCCTTCAGATACATCTTCAAAATCCTTTCAGTCAAATCCACACTCTTTGCCATCATCAAAACTCTAACTCTAAGAGGCCTTCCCCTTCCTTCCTACTAAGTACCATAGTAACAGATTCACTCACAGTAGATGCACTCACATTCCGATTCTTCTTAGTAAGCTTAGTCAATCGTGTCACGATCAACGAAAATTCTTCGATGAATCACAAATAATAACCAATTAAACCAAGAAATCGTCTAACTTCAGTCGGCGTTGTTGGTACCGACCAGTCCTTAATTGCCTCAATCCTGGTAGGTTCTCCATAATATCTTTTTTGTCAATCACATGCCCAAGAATATTGCATCGATCTCAACCAAAATGCCTTAATCTAAGCACGAAAAATGGTTCACTCCGAAAAATTTGGCGTACAGCTTCTCTTTCTCCAACAATTTCAAAATTGTTTTTGAATGCTCCTCAATTTCTTCCTTGCCTTAGAGATAAATAAGGATATCATCAATAAACATAATGACGAACTTATCCTATTTATGACTCGCACCCATCTACACGGTTCCTCAATTCCATAAACACAGCTGTCGCATTCTTAAGACTAAAGGACATCTCTTAAAACTCAAAACAATCACACTAGGTATGGAAAACAGTTATAGGAATATTTCCTTTCTAACTCATAGTTGGTGATAATCCTGATCTCAAGTCGATCTTTGAATACGAATACAAATCAAATCAGATATAAGGATCAAATAACACTGGCGTGTTAACTCATTTGATTTAGCTCCCCATAATTGATACACATTTGAATAATCTGTCCTTCTTCATAACAACACAACACTGGCGCCACGCGAAACTAAGTAGTCCATCCCAATACTTACATCAAACAACCTTGATTCTAAAATCATCAATTCAACATTAAACACGTAATTCCCTAACTTCAAGGAACACCCTTTTAGTATAGAATTAGTACTAACAATCTTTCCATAAACTAACTCCACATTACACTTAGTTGCTAACTCTATTGGTTCTTAATCGATAAGGCGACTGAATTTGTATATCTACAAAGACTCCCATCTGAACCAGAATTAAACAATATACTAGCATAACGAGTATTAATCAAAACTTACCGTTCACCACGTTAGGACCTTGAGGTTTGTCAAAGTTTCCTATAGTGTAAGCCAGAGCAGCAGCATTTCCTCCTTTTCGATTTCCAGCCTTAGGACAGTTTCCTTGTTTGTGTCCCTTCTCACCACATCCAAAGCATACCATCACTCTTGTGGCATTTGCACCTGTCACCACGCCTCTTGCTCGACATTCCACCGCCCTATTCCCTGCCTTTCCACACTTGGTACACGTAGAAGGGAAATTCCCCACGAGATACAAACTACAATGGTCACATTTCATATTGACCTTGTTTCCTTTTGGCACTGTGGCAGCTCTCACTCCATCATTCCTCCTTTGGTTAAACTGCTGATTTTTGTTAGCTCCTTGGGTGTTATTGCGGTAACCACCACGATTCCGACCATGCGTTTGACTTGCTTGAGCCGTCTCCTATTTCCTCTTGTTACCTTCAGCCACACTATCTTTCTTGTCTTTCACCTTCACATCCATTAGAGCATGAGCCATTTGGACAACTTCATCAAAAGATTTCGGCTTTAACGAAGTAGTCTCACCCTTTATGTTGCTTGACAATCCTTTGATGTATTGCTTCATCTTTTTGAGGTCATCCACAAAAGTATCGGGGCACAGAAAGCTCAACTCATTAAATCTCCTTGTGTAAGCGGTGATTTCATAGTTTTTCAACACTAGATGCCTCAGTTCATCCTCTAACTGACCCTATTCCTCTTCGGGACAGAACTTTTTGGTCAAAAGATCCTTTGTAGCATCCCAAGTCCTCCCATTGGCCACTACCAGCCGAACAGTAGCTACTTGATTGTTCCACCAACTCAAAGCGTCATCAAGAAAAGTAGCATTCGCGAACTTCACTTAATTAGCCTCAGAGCATCCACTTATTTCAAACGTACTTTCAATCTTCTCTACCCCAACGACAAAGTTCTAAAGCTCCTCCAGTCCCACGAAATTGCGTAGGTCCGCACTTCATAAAACTAACATAAGAATACTCGCTTGGGACTTGTTGTCCTACAACATTTCCACCAGCATTGCCACCTTGGCCTTGAACTCTAGCTGCACGATCAGCTTCAAGAGCATTACCAATCGCCTCTTGAATCATAGTGTTCACCCGATCAGTTGTCAACTTTGGAGGCATGATTTACAATTGGTCACACAATGGTTTGGTGATAACAGAACAATGACTCACAACTCCTTTCCTTACGTCTTACTATAATAACAGAGAAAAGGAACAAAGTAAGTATACACATCCAGATTAAGAAGGATTCCCTTTTCAAGACATAATATAAATACAACAAGCACAATCAACGAACGTTACAATATTCATCAACCAAATCACAAAAGAGCTATTAAAGACACATCATAGATCATGAGAGGTAAACATTGATTGCATTGATATCAACAAAGTAGTGACAAGATATGCCACTACAATCATTCACCAAATAAAACTTAAAGTCATAAAGTTCTACCATTATACCATAATACAAAAGTCTGAAATAGTTCAATTTCAACGAGGAATAGAAATGAAATACAGTAACTAATCACGTGATGATCCACATGATCTTTTTGATGGCCGCACGTTCTTGTCATCGTCTTCCTCTTCTTCTGGCTCATCCTCAAAATCCTCCATCTTTTCCTTACCCTTCGAAGTAGTCCCCTCTTCTACCTTCCTCTTTCCCTTCGAAGTAGAGCCTTCACCTGATGGAACCATACGCTGAGCTAAATACAACTTATCCTCAAAAGTATAGTACTCGCCAACTTCTGGTGGTTCGACCATGAAATGCTTGTTCGCATACTTTGGATCACTTCGAAACTTCCATGCATTCATCAAGAAAGGTCATACTCGAGCCTCCCAACATCGAATACGATCAAACATGACATGATCTCCCTTGATTCCTTCAAAATCAGCACACAGATTCTCTAAAATCATTTTCAGCTTTGCCATCTCCATCCTTTCATGATCCCTAGTTTTGTTAGCCCTCTTCACACCTAAGTAAAATCTCTGAAAAGCCTTCTCATTTTTCTGAAACCTCTTAATCGCCCTAGTCTCCACCACATACCTCTCGTACAACAGTCGATCGAACTTCTTCAAACAATGCTCCATGTTACTGTAGATCCTTGGTCCAGGACATTTGACCCTTGCTATGTTCTCGTAGAGAGAACGAACATTAACCGCAGTACTAGAATCAACTTGATCATCATCACTACCATCACGAGCAACTACTGGTAAACCCCTCCAATAAGCACCACCGGTAAGTGTAGCAGAATGAAAACGAACAGGTTGCTGCTCAGTCTGTCCAACTACAGCCACAAGAACTTCATCCTCCACAGGATCCTCTTCCGGGTCCTCGTCGCTGTCAATATCATCTTCTCTAACCTCATTCCTTTCAACTTCATCTGATTCAATCCATCCATTTTCGCCTTGTGGGTTAGGAGCATTAGGTCCACCTTCAGACCCTACAACGTACTCGTCTCCCTTATCGTTCGGTGGTATATCTGCCATTTCTGCAAAATACAGAAAGTTCGCGGGTGAATAAGGTCATTATCACAAAATTATATATACATGCATGCACATGCAATGCAAATGTAGTACGTATGCCAATATGCAACAAAATGATAGCCATGCAAATGTAATGCAAAAATTACGATGTCACGTACTCCACGTACGTTCATAATACCTCCATATAATACCTTAGTATTTACTTAATAATTATTTAGGAATTCATTTCAGTTTCAAAAGGGATACATCTAAAAATAAAACAATGCTAAAAGAAATCTTACCGGAGCCATGCGGGATAGTTGTGTGCTTTGGAAACAAAATACTTACGACACTAAAGTTATAGTTTAGGACCTTTTTCAAAAATGATCTAGTTCTCTATAACTTGTGGCTCATATTACCAATCTCTAACACCCCCAATTTACCTTGCGCAACGGAATATTATAATTGGGTGTTAGTCAAATAATCATCCCACACAAGCCATATTGAATGACTAAAAAGAGACGTTTTAAGCATAAGTAATTTAAAACATGTTAAATTACAATAACAACATAATTTGTCTAAATGTTTCCAACCCCAAAATGTACCAGAGTAATGTTAGGTCCCCACAAATCTCAACCCGTTTAAATCCAACCCACATTGTTTACAAAACATACAAGAAAATACAAATGTCTTTATTAAAAAGGGAGGAAAACAAGTTAGACCATCCACAAGCCACAACAACATCCATTGCATGCTCCACCTCTATCATCCTTGAGTACCTGAAACACATGCTTAAAACCGTCAACAAATAATGTTGAGCGAGATCTATAGGTTTTCAAAATCACAGTTGAACATAAGTATAAAATTCATTCACGATCATTCAATAGTATGCAGATCATTACAAACTATTATTGGGTCTTACTCATTATAGCATAGGCTATTTAGTTATGTTTAAGCTCATGACACCGACCCCATAAAATAATCACCCGCGCCAAATGTCAGCGTGATTTAAGTGAAACAATTTCCCCTCTTAGGTATTCTTTGCCAATCATACATTTTTCTTGACACAAGTTATCCAACCTCAGAGGGTACTCAACGTACTAGCTCTCGTCTAGGATAGGGTCTTCAAACCAATTGTACTATCAATCGTTCAAGCGGCTATTTCCAATCAACACTAGGATCAAACAATAGTTAACGGTTCATGAATTTAGGGTCTTTGGCAACTAGCTACTCAACATAATTCAAAACGTCATTCGGGTCCAACAATCATTCATGATTTATGTTCCTTTTTATTTAAATAGCATGTATCCCCCTCGTGGGTAAAACCATTTAAAATACAGTAAAGAGTGAGGCTATAGACTCACCTTAAGTAGTAGTGGTTGTATTAACGAAGACGTAGACGGAAAACAATCACCGACGACGAGGACGCCCCTTGAAATCAATTACAACACCTAACAAACAAATCGCGTAATGAATCAAAACTTTAAAGTACCTTCAAGTACCGTATATACAAAATTAAGAACACTAAATTTTCATATAAAATCACGCCAAAATCCGAAACAAGTGATATTTACTAAACACATTCATTGTTATACGTTATTAAAACTATTACTCGATTTACAATTTTGCCGGTACATACCCAATGTACGGACTGAATTCTCATATTTCAACATCTCGAATTTTTACGAAACTCGCTGTAGACTTCACTTACATCATTTAAAAAGCTCATAAAAATTTTCGTAAAAATATATTACGTTTAAGTCACGCTGCCCAACACATTTCCAACCTTGAAAATCCGGGCAGATTTGCACCCTTATGTTGTAAAACCAATTTGACTCAACCAATTTGGTTTGCAAAACCAATTTCTAAGTTTGAAAATAGACTCACAAACTCAAGTTTTGAGCCAAAGAAAAGCCCTCAACCATTTTTGAAACTCTACTTATAGTCCCCGAGATTTGACCTAAAATCGAACATAATTTCGGATTATGTCGACTTTCATCTCTCGGTACACAAAACTTCAAACTAACGTAACTTTTGACTCGTCTGGAGTTAAAAGCTCCATATTATATCAAAACAAATCTATAAAGAATCGCTAAAAATCTATCTTATAATAAAAATTTGTACACAAACTTAAAACTATGCAAAATAGCCTTGAATAATCTGATTAAAAATGACACTTTAAAAATCACATTTCCACTCATTTTCAATCCATTTCGTCAATTCCTATGACCCTAAAATTACTAACAAACTATCCTAACATCTCAACAACATCCTAAATCACTTGAATGATTCATTCACACAAAAACCCATTTCATAAAAGTTACATGCAATCTAACCAACAAGATTAAAAAGCATCTAAACATGTATTTAAACATTAACCCATGAACTAAATAAATTAAAAAGCAAAATCAAACAAACACCCCCCCCCCCCCCCATTGCCGTGGGGTTTAATGAACAAAACACCAAAAAAAAATCCAAGCCTTTTTAATAAATACTCTATGTTTATACACCCTTTTACAAACGTAAACACAAGATTTTTAAATCAAAACTCACTTAATCAAGAACAATAATTTTTGAAAAATCACAAGATGATTTAGAAGGTGGGTATTCAATTGGTTTTCTCAAAAACCTAGAAAATGGTGGTGGTGATGGTGGTGGTATAGCCATCAGCTAGAGAGAAAAGATGGAGAGGGTGAAAAATTTTTTGAAGTGTTTTTGTTGTGTGTGTGTTTCCTTTTTCCCTTTTGTAAAATTGGAGGGATCCCTCTTGCAATTTTGGCTTTCTTTTGGCCTTAATGGTAAACATTGATTTAAAGAGCGGGAATTCCACCCAATTATAAGTTTTGAATTTTTGCGGGAGTCGGGGTTCATCCCGGCTACTCCAAAATGATTTTAAATGGTTCAAACGTACCCAAAATGGAATAAAAACGGTTCCAACTCGACTTAACACGAAATAAAAATAAAATCTTCGAAAAATCCAAATATCGATCAATCGATAATAAAAGATAAATTTTGGGCATCCGTCGGTATCGTAATCGTCATCGGTTCCTCTTAAGTCGTAAAATGTTAAAATTAAGACCTTCAACATTGGTTTCAACTTAAACCGTCAAACATACTATCAACAAAATTCTAGAAAAAATTTCAAAAATATACGTAAAATGGGATTAAGTAATGACGTCGATTTCTAGGGTGTTACACCGTGTGAAACCCGAAGGGAGAGATGAAAGTGATTACCACACGTAGTGGTAAGACCTTTAAAGAACCGAATCCTCAACCAATTGCTCCTACAGAGGAAGCAATAGAGGAAGAACCCGAGGTGGTGGTTGAAAAGGAGCATATCTCAAGCCTACAAAGTACCGCTCAAACCACACCTACGGTCGACCCTTTAACATCATTGGAACCCGAGATTCCAAAGGCTATACCTATGCCCCAACCCACACCACCCTTGCCTTACCCATCGAGACTTCGTAAGGAGAAATCGCAAGAGCGTGAAAACTACCAATTTGAGATTTCTATGAAAATGTTTCGTGATTTGCATTTTAAAATAAGTTTTGCCGACGCTTTAGTCATGATGCCTCGATTTGCTGCCAACTTTAAGAGTATTTTAATCAACAAGGAGAAATTGCAACAATTTTCTAGTTGTTCATCGGTTTATCTTAACCGCATACCTCAAAAAGTCGGTGATCCCAGTAAATTTTTGATTCCATGTGCTATTCAAGATATGGAAGAATGCTATGCCTTGGCCGATCTTGGTGCTAGTATTAATTTGATGCCTCTTGCAATCTTCAAGTCGCTCAATCTTCCTAATCTTACTCCTTCACTAATGTCTATCGAATTGGCCGATTATTCTACGATTCCCGCGTGTGATTGACCGAAGACGTTTTTGTGAAAGTGGGAAAGTTCTATTATCCGATAGACTTATCATACTCGATATACGCACGGATCCTCAAGTTCCTCTTATTTTAGGTCGTTTGTTTTTGGATACGTCAATGGCGTTGATTGATGTACATGCTAGGAAAATTACCTTACGTTTCAACGACGAGGAACTTGTTATAAACACAACTCAAAACTCTCAAATTTCTCATGTTTATTCCGTCGCGACTATAAACCATGTTGATATGATCGATGTATTTTGCGAAGAATACTCACAAGAACTTTTAGGTTTTGTTGACGAATCAAATAGTGACAATCCCACAATGCTCGATCTTATTCTTGATAACTCAACACCATCCTTCACGCCATTTGAAGGAGGTGGTTTCACGTTGGAAGAATTTGACGTTCCTCGAACTTGTAACGAAGACCTCGACAACGATGAGGACTTCTTGATTATCAAGGATCTTCTCAATGATTTTCCATTTCCTCCGCCGGTGGAGGTTATGAGTATCGAACCCAAATCTTCAATAGAGGAACCACCAATCCTCGAGTTGAAAGATCTTCCTCCACACCTTGAATACGTATTCTTGGAAGGAGACAATAAGTTGCCGGTTATTATTGCGAAAGATCTTTCGAATGATGAAAAAACTGCACTTGTCGATGTCTTGAAGGACCACAAAGGGGAAATTACGGTGAAATTATCCGACATTAAGGGAATCTATCCTAAATTTTGTACCCACAAAATCTTAATGGAGGAAGACTACAAACCTGCAATACCATGTCAAAGGAGGGTGAACCCCAAAATTCACGATGTCATCAAAAAGGAAGTTGTAAAAGTCCTTGACGCGGGAATGATTTACCCTATTTTAGATAGCCCTTGGGTGAGTCCCATTCATTGTGTCCCTAAAGAGGGAGGAATGACCGTTGTGCCAAACGATGACAACGTATTAATTCCAACTCGAGTTGTGACCAGATGGAGAGTGTGCATTGACTATCATAAGTTGAATGACGCCACTCGAAAACACCATTTTCCCTTGCCCTTCATGGACCAAATGTTGGAGCGTCTTGTAGGAAACGATTTCTATTGCTTTTAAGATGGTTTTTCTGGTTACTTACAAATCCCCATCGATCCTCGTGATCAAGAAAAAACTATGTTTACGTGTCCATATGGAACGTTTGCCTATCGTAGAATGCCATTCGGACTTTGCAATGCACCGAGAACTTTTCAACGGTGCATGATGGCTATTTTTCATGACATGATCGAGAAGACGATGGAAGTCTTTATGGTTGACTTTTCTGTGTTTGGTAGTTCGTTCACTTCGTGTTTAGGAAATTTAAGACAACTGTTAAAACGTTGTGAGGAAACCAACCTTGTGATTAATTGGGAAAAATGTCATTTTATGGTTAAGGAAGGAATCGTCTTAGGACACTGATGAGATTGCTTTTATACATAGTCTCATCACCCAAAACGGGCTTTAAATGCATAAAATATCATAAAAAATGCCAAATATATGTTTGTGTTTGTTACTTGTGTATTTTAGGTACGGATATTGAGAAAATGACAAAAGATCACAAGAAACAAGCAAAAACGAACACGGGAAACGAAGCCACAGAATGAACCAAGCCCAAGTGTTGATTTTCCAAGAATAACCCTTGAAGATTTGAAGATTGTACAAGAAGGGTCCTCCAATATTGAAGAATTGAAACTTTACGCCCTTGTTTAAACATAATTACAAGATTGGTCCTTAAAGTTTGTCAAATTTACAAAAATGGCCCTCCACTTTGAAAAATTGGCAAGAATGGTCCCTCAACAATGGAGACTTGTCAATTTTAGTCCTCCATAAAGTCAAAAATACAAGTCAAGACCATAATGTTTGAAGAAAATGCCAAACAACCCTTCAAGTATCAAGAATTGGCAAGAAATACCCCTGAAAATACTTTGGAAAAGTATTTGGGGTAAAAGTGTGAAAAATAAAACTTCTATAACAAAGAGAATCCGGTTTTGAGTATTTAAATTGCAAGTGAAAGGGAAATGAAAGATTAAGGGCTAAAACTGGCAGGCAAAGAAAGTTACCTAGACCACTCACCTTGTGACACGTGCCCCATTAACTTAAAACCACCAATCACCTTCCACCATTCTGCCAGGTCATTTCCCACCCACACTGGTTTTAACTAATCTTTGATTAGTTTATTAATTGGCGCTAAACATAACTTTTAAAACCCAAACCAGATTAAACTTGTCACTATTCACATGAAGAACAAAATTGGGCATTCTTGTTTAAGCAACAATTAAACTCACATAACCTCTAGATTAATGATTAATGGTGCCATAATCAAAACCCAACTCGCATTTACCTTGCCCCATCACCCTAAAGTTCACATGCTCTATCCCCTGCTACACGTTTGAGGAAGAAGACAAACATGCCAAAGGAATCCAACGCGCCACATACAAGCTTACTTTCTAAGCTTTTTATTGACCATTTGATCAAATTGCAACATCTCACATGTCCACAAACAGCCAAAGAAGTTCACATGTTCAAGCAAAAATTCAAAATCGACAAGGGAACATTGGGAACTTTATACATTAGGGTTTATGTATTTTTTTCATCTTTCATAGAACTCTTGTAGCCTATAAAAGGCATAAGACCTCATACATTGAGGCTTGCTCTTGGGTATTCCTTGTTCAAAATTCTGTAAATCCTTTTTCAAGTTTAATGAAAACGTGTTGGAATATTTGAAGAAATCCAAGTGCCAATCTTATTTACTGATTGTTATTGATTCATGTTTGTGTTTGTGAAGTATTAAAACCTGTTTTCAAAGATTGTGCAAGAAATTGCATATTTTCCAAAAATCTTGATATTTTGCTAAGTCTTTGGTACACCCTTGGAATTTATGGGCTGCAGGTGATCTAAATACCCTGATAAGAAGATTATCAAGGTATTGGGAGCTTGTGGTTTGGGGATAATCAAGAAGTGGGTACAAAGGTTGCATTAATCAAGCATTTTTCTACTTTCTGTTTTTCATATTGTTGTTCTAACCTTGTTGATTCTTAGCAGCTTGTTTGTGGAAGCTCGTGCCTTGTTTTGCTAGGCACATCAGCTCAAAAATTCGTGAGTGTAGATGTACATTCATGAGGTTTGAGCCCTTGAACCCAAAAATCTGTCAAAATACGTGAATTTTGTGATTTTGAGTTCTGCTATTGTTCTTGTTGTTTTTGTGGCTTAATCTTGCTTGATACTGCATAATATATCTGTTATTGTGTTTGATTGGGCTTGGGTAACACTAAATCACACTTATACTTTGTTAAATCTTGGATTGAAAAAGATAAGGGGTGTTTGGGTTAACCTGTTTAAGTGCATAAGTTGGAATTGAGTTATTGTTTGTTGTTTATTTGAGTTTGTATATGTTTAATACTTGGTTGTGTGCTATTATCTGCAAGTTTTCAGCTTTAAAACATCAAATCCCAGATTGTGCTATAACCCACTTTATTTTGCTTATTTTGACCTAAGATATTGGAAACACCTAGAGTGTATGCATGTTTAGGGCTAAAAAGTGTTAAATCAAAGATTGTGTAACCTGTTTAGAAGATTTGAGTGTTTGAAATTGGATTTGTGGTCCAGTATATCAGCAAAGTATCATACCTACTTGTTTAGTGTTCATCAGTAACATTCAGTTACTTGAATCTTGATCTAGACTTTGAATCAATGCATGAAACCTATTTATATTTGTTCATTTCAATTAATTATAGCTTGTGTATGCATTTGGTGAAGTTTGGCTGGCTGATTTTTGCTAAAAGTGCTTATTGAGTGAAAACTGCTTAATGTTTATGTCTGATGCATATCTGGTGATGTTTTGAATTAACTGCACTGATTGGCTGATTGAATTTGTGTTTTTGTTGTTGTTATTGACTCCTTGTGATTAACTGATCACTTGGGTGCCTTTGCTTAACCTGAATCCACAAAATGTCACTAAAGACAAAAAGTCAATTTGGTCAAGCAGTGGAAACTTTTCCCACTGCTAAACCTCCAAAACTAGCCACTGCTAGTGTTAAATATCAAACAGCTTATTCATAAGCCATTTTAGCTTATCCAGACTTGCAACAACTTATTTTTTGTGATAGATCTTCCTTATTTGACCCATTGATTTGATCTGGAGCTTATTAGGGTTTGACTTTGACTTTTGACTAGAAAACCAATCAAGTTGACTTTTACATAAGTGCTTATTTGCTTATTATGGCTTATTTAGTGTGCTTATTGGAAAACTTTTTGATTATTTTGCTTAATTAAGTCATTTAAAACCTTTTGAAACTAGAATCAGTACTTGAGGTGGTCTAGAACTCAAAAATGACTATTTTGTCGTTTTGTGAAGAGAGTCTTGGCTTATTTCAGGCTTATTTCTTGTGCTTTTTCAAATTTTCTTTTTATAGATCTCTTTGGTAACTCAAAAGAAGCTTGTGTGTCAAATTTTAGCTTATGGCATCCGCTTATAGCTTAATGGGCCAAAAAGCCCATTAAGAATAAACTGCTTTGAAATAAGCTAGCTTAAACACATTTTCAGCTTTTGGGCCTTCAGAGTTTTGTTCTTAAAATCAAATTTTAAGTCAGACTAGAAGTATTGGGCTTATTTGGTTGACTTTTTCTTATTGGGCCCAAATTAAGCCCATTAAGGGACTGTTTTGTCATTTAGCCCATTTTAAAGCCCAATAGGGGTATTTTGGTATTCTAGTGCAATTTTGTTTTATTTATGTTAAAATAAACTAGTTTGCAACTTTTTAGAATTTTTTATAAATTTTAGATTTTTATTAATATTTTATTATTAAAAATTAAAATTTAGATTTTTACAAGTTTTCATTTTTCTTAGTTCAAATACATTAAGTTAGAAATTTTAAAATTTTTAGATTAATTTTATTGTCATTAGATTAATCTTTTGAATTATTTTAAGTTTTAATAGTTTTTAATTGTTTTTAAATAGTTTTAATTAATTTTAAAATTTTCAAAAATAGTTTTAAATTTAGGTAAGTCATTTTAAAGGTTTACAAGTTAAAAAAATTTCATTTTGGGCTTTTTTTAATTAAATTAATTTTTTGAGCTTTAATTAGCATTAAAAAATTAATATTTAGTTAAATAAAAGGTTTGAGTGATATCTGCTTTTTTGTAAACTCTAATTACATTTTTTAGGATTTATTGCAATTTTCTAGGAATTTTTAGGGTAATTTTTTAATTTTGGTCAATTTTTACGGTTTTACGTGCACGACTTATCGTCTTAGTTTAATTCATAATCGTAACCGTCATTCTCTTCTAATCTCGTTTCTATTTTTCCTTTTCTCATACATCATAATCACATAATTAATCAATTCTTAACACAATACACAAGCCTACTTGAGAATGATACCCACTTTTGGGTCATGACTTGCGGTTTTCCTAAATCACTTGTGTACTTACCCTAATTACACTTTGTTTTGCTAAACAAGTGCTAAAATTACAACTATCATTTTGGCACCGCTGCCGGGGAGGCGTGTTGTGTTTTGATTTGAACAATTGTTGTTTTTATATAGCCATAATAGTTATTTGTATTAGTAGCACTCTACTAATACGTATTATCGGTTTTCGTTTTTTGTGTGAATACTATTACTATATTGTATACGTAGAACAATAAATTCACAAGTACTCCAAAAGTGTGAAAACACAACCTTGATTGGGAGGTCATTACTCAATTATTGTATTCGAATCTCGAACAAGAAAGAAAAGGCAAAATAGATAAATACTTTCGTGAAGCTTAATTTTGAAAAACACAAAATATAAGGTGGGTATAAGGCGGGTATTATAAAATATACCCTAAGGAAAAAGGCTCTTGAGTGCTTCACGCCGCCTCGTTTTCCCGCTTGCTTGTGAGTGTTTAGATAAAAAGGGCTAATCGAGGGTTTGCCAACCAAAGTATTATCTAAGTATCATATATATTTTCTTGGTTTTATTTGATTAAACCCTCTTGAACGTTTTGGTGTTCCACCAACGTTCTAAAGTCATCGAAGGCGTTCACTTCACGTGATCGTTTTCATTCCTTGAGGCTTCTTTAATCAAGAGATTTGATTAAGGAGGAGATTTGTAGAACTTTGTCTACCTAATACAATCACCAAAATAAAAAAAAAGTAAAAACAATCAAAAACCACAAAGAAATTGGAAAATTAAAAACACCAAAAAGAATCTTCTTTGCTCAACCCCACGTTGTACGTGACGTTTATGCTTACTAGTAATCAAGCAAGACGTGCACGTAAACGAAAAAACCGAAAGGAGTCCACACCTACTCCTAATCTTTCTAGTGAGGAGTCTCCTATTGACGAACTTATCGTAGAAGAAGAACCAACCATGGCGAATCGAACTATGATGGAGTTACTTCAAGCACCCACTGAGGGTTAGGAGAGGCTATTGTTATTCCCGCTATCCTTGCGGAGAATTTTGAAGTGAAAACGGTTTTGTTGTCGATGATCCAAAACAACAAATTCCGTGGTGATGAAAAGGACAACCCGCACAACCATATCCGCCAATTCAATCATCTTACCGCCACTTGCAAATTTAAGGATGTTGCTAATGATTCGATTAAGATGATGCTTTTTCCGTATTCCTTAGCGAGGCCCGCTAAAATTTGGTTAGAGAAAGAGCCACCCAATTCTATATTGACGTGGAAGGATCTCGTTTCAAAGTTTGTGAACCAATTTTTCCCGCCCTCTAAGACTAAGCATTTGAAAAACGAGATTTCAAAATTTTCACAAGAATTTAATGAGAGTTTTTCAACGGCTTGGAATAGGTTTAAGGAAATGTTACATGAATGTCCTCATCACGGTTTTTCCGACTTACATCAAATTGACACGATTTTCAATGGTTTGAATGATCATGAAAGGGATTATCTAAATGCCGCCGCGGGTGGTAATTTTTTGTGTAAAACGGTTGAGGAAGCGTTGTTGATAATTTAGAATAGATCTAAGGTGTATAGCCCTCGTAAAACACCGAGTGTTCGTAAGGCTTCGTCTTCGGCTTAACCTTCATTGTCCAATACCATCGATGCTTGCCAAATTAAGGCGAACTTGGAAAACAAAATATTTGATAAGCTTAAAGGACTTTTAATTGAATTCAAAGTTGGTGAACAAAGTGCTCCCGCTACGGCTAAAGAGGTTGAGGTTTCATGTATGTATTGTGGTGGAAGTCATGATTTCTCCGAGTGCATTACCAACGGTGGTAACACTTCGAGTGCCTATGCGGCCACGGGAACTTACAACCAAAACGGTCAAGTTACCCGCTCTAATAAATTGACACCACCGGGTTTTGCTCCCAATCAAAATGCTAACAACAACTATCGAAACAATCAATTTGGTTTCAAAAACAATTACAAAGGGAACAACTATGGGAATCAAGGGGCTAATAACAATCAAGTTTCAAACAAAAATCAAAACAATGATTTTCAAAACAACAAAAAAGGTTTGCAAACTTTGAAAGATCTTCCAAATGAATTTCTTGAGTACGCAAATGGAAACGATGAGGTTTGATAATATTCAAAGAGAGATCATTAGCCGAAGATCTGAGTTTAATAATGACTTGAAAAAGGAGTTGAAAATGAGTTAGCAAATGAGCTTAAAATCCATACAAACAAAATGGAGGGAAATGTAAATAGGTTACAACAAAACCAACAAAAAATGGAACAAGGGCAACATGAAATAAAACAAGAGATGATTAAGGCCGAGAAGAGGCAATCTATGTTTGAGGATATAATTTCATCCATGTTTGAGGCTATAATGTGCAAACCGTCTTCGAGTAGTCTTCCTAGCAATACCATATCGAACCCTAAGGAAGAGATGAAAGTGATTACCACACGAAGTGGTAAGACACTTAAGGAACCGACTTCTCAACCAATTGCTCCTACGGAGGAAGCAATTGAGGAAGAACCCGAGGTGGTGGTCGAAAAGGAGCATGTCTCAATCCCACGAAGTACCGCTCATGCCACACCTACGGTTGACCCATTACCACATTTGGAACCCGAGATTCCAAAGGTTATGCCTATGCCTCAACCCACACCACCTTTGCCCTATCCATCAAGACTTTGAAAGGAGAAACATCAAGAGCGCGATAATTACCAATTTGAGCTTTTTATGAAAATGTTTTGTGACGTTCATTTTAATGTGACTTTTGCTGATGCTTTGGTCATGATGCCTCGATTTTCCGCTAACTTCAAGAGTATGTTGAACAACAAGGAGAAATTGCAACAACTGTCTAGTTGTTCATCTGTTTATCTTAACCACATACCTCAAAAAGTCGGTGATCCCAGTAAATTCTTGATTCCTTGTGCAATCCAAGATATGGAAGAATGTTATGCCTTGGCCGATCTTGGTGCTAGTATTAACTTGATGCCACTTGCAATCTTCAAGTCGCTCAATCTTCCTAATCTTACTCCTTCACTAATGTCTATCGAGTTGGCCGCTCATTCCACGATTCCCGCATGTGGATTGGCGGAAGACGTTTTTGTGAAAGTGGGAAAGTTCTATTATCCGGTAGACTTTATCGTTGTGGATATTCCCACGGATGCTCAAGTTCCTCTCATTTTAGGTCGTTCGTTTTTATATACGTCTATGGCTTTAATTGATGTGCATGCTAGAAAGATCACCTTACGTTTCAACGACGAGGAACTTGTTATAAACGCAACTCAAAATTCGAAAATTTCTCATGTTTATTCCATTGCAACCATAAACCTCGTTGATATGACCGACTTTGTTTGCGAGGAATTTTCACAAGAATTTCTAATTTTTAGTGATGATGAAAATAGTGGCGATCCCACTATGCTTGATCCCATTCTTGATAACTCGACACCAACCTTCACTCCATTTGAAGGTGGTGGTTTTACGTTGGAAGAATTTGATGTTCCACGTACTTGTGACGAAGACGTCGACAATGATGAGGACTTCTCGATTATAAAGGATTTTCTTAACGATTTCCCATTTCCTCCACCCGAGGAGGTTATAAGTATCGAGCCCAAATCTTCAATTGAGGAACCACCAATCCTTGATTTGAATGATTTACCTCCTCACCTTGAATATGTATTTTTGGAGGAGGACGACAAGTTGTGGTTATTATTTCGAAAGATCTTTCGAATGATGAAAAACCCGCACTTGTCGATGTTCTAAATGATCACAAAGGGGCAATTGCGTGGAAGTTATCCGACATTAAGGGGATCGATCCCAAATTTTGTACCCAAAAAATCTTAATGGAAGAAGATTACAAACCCGCAATCTAATGTCAAAGGAGGGTGAACCCCATAATTCACGACGTCATAAAAAAGGAAGTCATAAAACTCCTTGACGCGGGAATGATTTACCCTATATCCGATAGCCCTTGGGTGAGTCCTATTCAATGTGTCCCTAAGAAGGGATGAATGACCGTTGTGCCAAACGATGCCAACGAGTTAATTCCAACTAGACTCGTGACCGAATGGAGAGTGTGCATTGACTATTGTAAGTTGAATGACGCCACTCGTAAAGACCATTTTCCCTTGCCCTTCATGGACCAAATGTTGGAGCGTCTTGCGGGAAACAATTTCTATTGCTTTTTTGATGGTTTTTCCGGTTATTCCAAATCCCCATCGATCCTCATGATCAAGAAAAAACTACATTTACGTGTCCATATGGAACATTTGCTTATTGTAGAATCCCATTCTGACTTTGCAATGCACCGGGAACCTTTCAAAGGTGCATGATGGGTATTTTTCATGATATGATTGAGAAGACTATGGAAGTCTTCATGGATGATTTTTCCGTGTTTGGTAGTTCGTTCACTTCGTGTTTGTCGAATCTTGAGAGAATGTTGAAGCGTTGTGAGGAAACCAACCTTGTGCTTAATTGGGAAAAATGTCATTTTATGGTTAAAAGTGGAATCGTCTTAAGTCACAAGGTTTCGAAAGCGGGGATTAAGGTAGATCAAGCTAAGGTAGGCGTCATCGCCAAGTTACCTCATCCCAAAACCGTTAAGGGAGTTAGGAGTTTCCTAGGCCACGCGGGCTTTTATCATCGATTCATCAAGGATTTTTTAAAGATTTCTCGACCTATTACACATCTCCTCGAAAAAGATGCACCTTTTGTCTTTAACGAAGATTGTGTACAAGCCTTTGAAATCCTTAAGAGGAAACTTACCGAAGCTCCCATTCTTGTTGCTCCCAATTAGAACCTCCTCTTTGAGCTCATGTGTGATGCTAGTGACTACGCTATTGGGGCCATATTGGGGCAACGTCATGAAAAACACTTCTTTCCTATTCACTATGATAGCAAGACGATGACTGAGGCTCAACTAAAATACACTACAACGGAAAAGGAATTCCTTGCCGTGGTGTATGTATTTGAGAAATTTCGACCTTATCTCGTCTTGACTAAATGCATAGTGTATACGGATCATTCGGTTATCGAGTATCTTATGGCTAAACAAGATGCAAAGCCGAGATTACTTTGTTGGATTCTCCTCCTACAAGAATTTGATCACAAAATCCTTGACAAAAAAGGAGCCGAGAATCAAGCGGCCGATCATCTTTATCGTTTGGAAGATCCTCACCAAAGTGTTTACGGGCCAAAGGAAATCACCAAATCATTTCCGCTTGAGACACTTAGTGTAGTGAATTCTAAGCTTGATTCATCCACCCCATGGTTCGCGGACATCGCAAATTACCATGCGGGGAACTTCATCATTAAGGGTATGACGACTCAAGAAAAACGAAAATTCTTTCGTGACGTCAAGTTCTATTTTTGGAACGACCCTTGCTTATTTCAAACTTGTGCGGATCAAATTATTCGACGTTGTGTATTTGGCACCGAAGCTTCTAACATCCTAGAGCTTGTCACGAGGGACCCACGGGTGGTCACCACGGTGCTAATCTCACGTCTAAGAAGGTCTTTGATGCCGGTTTCTTTTGTCCTACTATTTACCGAGATGCACATGCACTTGTGAAGTCGTGTGACTCATGCCAACGACAAGGAAAAGCCTCACAAAACGATGAAATGCCACAAAATATCATTCAAGTGTGTGAGATCTTTGACGTTTGGGGCATTGAATTTATGGGGTCGTTCCCATCATCTCGTGGTAATAAGTACATCCTTGTCGCCATTCACAACCTATCTAAGTGGGTGGAAGCTAAGGCTTTGCCCACCAACGATGCTCGTGTGGTAGTCAAGTTTTTGAAAAGCTTGTTTTCTCGGTTTGGAACCCTTCGTACGATTATAAGCGATCGTGGAACCCATTTTTGTAACGACCAATTCGAAAGAGTCTTAAGGAAATATGGGGTTACACATCGGCTTTCTACGGCTTATCACCCACAAACGAGTGGGAAAGTCGAGGTTTCAAACCGAGCATTAAAGAGGATCTTGGAGAGATCGATTGGGGAAAACCGACAATCTTGGTCGGATAAGTTGGACGATGCTTTATGGGCCTTTCGGACCGCTCATAAGACGCCCATCGGGTGCACTCCTTATAATCTTGTGTATGGGAAGAATTTTCACTTTCCAATTGAACTCGAACATAAAGCTTATTCAGCCCTTAAGCATTGTAATGATGATATGGAGACCGCAGGAAAACACCAGAAAATGCAATTAAATGAATTGGATTAATTGAGAGACATTGCTTATGAAAATTAATTGATTTATAAAGAAAAAACTAAAAAGTTTCATGACTCAAAAATTAAAAACCGAGTTTTTAACATTGGAGATCAAGTTTTTCTTTTTAACTCTCGTTTGAAAATATTTTTCGGCAAGTTGAAATCCCGTTGGTCCGGTCCATTCACCGTGACTCAAGTTTTTCCTTATGGGACCATCGAGCTAGCTCAAAATGATGGCCCTAATTTCAAGGTGAATGGACATAGGTTGAAGCACTACTTTGGCGGGGAAGTTCCATCCTTGAACTACCTCGACCAAATCACCTTCCCCAATGATAATTAGTATTGAGGGGATCGAGTCGAGCTCATGACTCGGTAATCAAAAACGAGGTGCCTCGTGGGGGAGTCCCATGCTTATCCTATGTACATATTATCACTTTCTAATGTAGTAACGTGTGGGGATTTGTGTCCTTCCAACCTTTGTTTCGTGGTTGTTTGTGCATTGTGGTTTTTAGATGATCAATATCTTCACGATTTGAGCCTCTCGTGTTCGTTTTAAAGGAGCACTCGATCGTTTGCTTGGAAGAATTTATCAATATCCATGATATATCCTTTGATGTTCTAACCTTAGGTTTTTATCACACTTCATAAACGGCTTTAAATTTAACGGTTACACCCTTTCCATGCTAGATTAAGCATTCGACTACGTCTCTAGTATGGGGGTTTCCAACCCTTAGAATCAAAACATTGAGGACACTGTTTAACTTTAGTATGGGGGTGAATAGATACTTGCCTTGCCAAACCTTCACGCTTTCCAAAGTTTATCTTTTTTTATCGTTTTGTTGCAAAGTAAGGCTAAAAATGGCCAAATTTATTATTTTTCTCATGTTTTTATAAGTGTTTGAAGACACGAATGTAGGTTTTCCGATGGCGAGAATAAGAGTAATTTTTGACTCGGCCGTGCGTGTTGAGCACTTAGCTTCGATTCCTTAACTTTATATTAGGCTAAGTCTGTTAAATAAGGACGAGAATTGATTGAGTTAATTATAAGTTACTATGATAAACGTAGAGTACTCGTATTCTTTCAAAAACTCAAGTGTTCTCGTTGTTTGCTTATTCTTCCTTCGCTTGTAAATATTTTTTGCTTAATAAATATTGACTTAGCGGTTTAGTCTTGATTGTTGGTTTCTAGTCTTTTCTAGTAGCTTACATGTAATTAAATTTGGAAGACATTAAAGTATCGCTAGCGTCACGGTTTTGAAGTATTGGCAACCCGAATAATCGAAAGCTTCACCCAATAATAAGATTTCAAGTGCTCACCTAAATCAAGAAAACAATTTGAAGCTCACAAGACCAAAAAATCTATGCGGAAATTGAAAGTGAATCAAGCCTTAATATTTGATGCTTTAAAGATCCAAAATTCGCTTTGAGCATGAGGATATACGTCTTTGGCCATAATAAACACCTCATGGCGAGGTTAAATAAAAGGCATGGCAAGACCGAAGTCATAATAAAAGCTTCATGGCGAAATTGAATAAAAAATGGAGGTAAACCTATGAAAATCAGGCCCTTCCGGTAGGGGGCGTATAAAAGTCTTGGTAATAAGTCTCATGTTCAAAACCGTTATAAAACCGTGTTTATCGATCCTTCTTGTTGACTTAATTTTTTGACATCGTTGTCTATTAGGAAGGATATTAATTCTATGGTCTTGCTTACACCGTTATGACTCTATTTTTAGACTTAAGTCTCTATCATCGCATAAGTCAAACAATGTATCCTCGTGAAACTTTCAAAGAAAAAATAAAATATAAGAGATACAACTTAGGAAAATGGGAGGATAAGTACGTGATTAGGGCATATGAGTAGTTTTAGCATTACTAACTTATAATGACAATGATCTCGTTGCACGCTTAGCATGGAGTTGGGGTGAAAATCAAGGACGAAGAAATTATTTCTAAGGAAGCATTCACGTGTTCTTGTTCTATGAACCTCAACGTCCCATTTTGCGATGAAAATCATACATTATGTCTAAAACGCAAGTAGTAGTAATAGTAGTAGTTTAGCTAGTTTATCATTTAATAAAAGTAAATAAAAATGAATTTTGGAAGTTCTACGATACTTTATTATAGCATTGTGTGAGGGCACGACAATGGTTTAGTATGGGGGAGTGATGGGATTGCTTTTATACATAGTGTCATCATCTAAAACGGGCTTTAAATGCATAAAATATCATGAAAAATTCCAAATATATGCTTGTGTTTGTTACTTGTGTATTTTAGGTACGGATATTGAGAAAATGACAAAAGATCACAAGAAACAAGCAAAAACGAACATGGGAAACAAAGCCGTAGAATGAGCCAAGCCCTAGTGTTGATTTTCCAAGAATAACCCTTGAAGATTTGAAGATTGTACAAGAAGGGTCCTCCAATATTGAAGAATTGACACTTTGCGCCCTTTTTTAGTCATAATTACAATATTGGTCCTTAAAGTTTGTCAAATTTACAAAAAGGGCCCTCCATTTTGAAGAATTAGCAAGAATGGTCCCTCAACAATGAAGACTTGTCAATTTTAGTCCTCCATAAAGTCAACAATACAAGTCAACACCATAATGTTTGAAGAAATGCCAAAACAACCCTTCAAGTATCAAGAATTGGCAAGAAATACCCCTGAAACTACTTTGGAAAAGTATTTATGGCAAAAGTGTGAAAAATGAAACATCTATAACAAAGGGAATCCGGTTTTGAGTATTTAAATTGCAAGTGAAAGGGAAATGAAAGATTAAGGGCTAAAACTGGCAGGTAAAGAAAGTAACCTAGACCACTCACCTTGTGACACGTGCCCCATTAACTTAAAACCACCAATCACCTTCCACCATTCTGCCATGTCATTTCCCACCCATACCGGTTTTAACTAATCTTTGATTAGTTTATTAATTGGCGCTAAACATAACTTTTAAAACCCAAACCAGATTAAACTTGTCACTATTCACATGAAGAACAAAATTGGGCATTCTTGTTTAAGCAACAATTAAACTCCCATAACCTCCAGATTAATGATTAATGGTGCCATAATCAAAACCCAACTCACATTTACCTTGCCACATCACCCTAAAGTTCAAATGCTCTATCCCCTGCTACACGTTTGAGGAAGAAGACAAACATGCCAAAGGAATCCAACGCCGCACATACAAGCTTACTTTCTAAGCTTCTTAGGGACCATTTGCTCAAATTGCAACAACTCACATGTCCACAAACAGCCAAAGAAGTTCACATGTTCAAGCAAAAATTCAAAATCGACAAGGGCACATTGGGAACTTTACACATTAGGGTTTATGTATTTTTTTTCAGATTTCATAGAACTATTGTAGCCTATAAAAGGCATAAGACCTCATACATTGAGGCTTGCTCTTGGTTTTTCCTTGTTCAAAATTTTGTAAATCCTTTTTCAAGTTTAATGAAAACGTGTTGGAATATTTGAAGAAATCCAAGTGCCAATCTTATTTACTGCTTGTTATTGATTCATGTTTTTGTTTGTGAAGTATTAAAACCTGTTTTCAAAGATTGTGCAAGAAATTGCATATTTTCCAAAAATCTTGATATTTTGCTATGTCTTTGGTACACCCTTGGAATTTTTGGGCTGCAAGTGATCTAAATACCCTGATAATAAGATTATCAAGGTATTGGGAGCTTGTGGTTTGGAGATAATCAAGAAGTGGGTACAAAGGTTGCATTAATCAAGCATTTTTCTACTTTCTGTTTTTCATATTATTGTTCTAAACTTGTTGATTCTTAGCAGCTTGTTTGTGGAAGCTTGTGCCTTGTTTTGCTAGGCACATAAGCTCAAAAATTCGTGAGTGTGGATGTACATTCATGAGGTTTGAGCCCTTGAACCCAAAAATCTGTTAAAATACTTGAATTTTGTGATTTTGAAATCTGCTATTGTTCTTGTTGTTTTTGTGGCTTAATCTTGCTTGATACTGCATAATATATCTGTTATTGTGTTTAATTGAGCTTGAGTAACACTAAATCACACTTACACTTTGTTAAATCTTGGATTGAAAGAGATAAGGTGTGTTTGGGTTAACCGGTTTAAGTGCATAAGTTGGAACTGAGTTATTGTTTGTTATTTATTTGAGTTTGTATCTGTTTAATACTTGGTTGTGTGCCATTATCTGCAAGTTTTCAGCTTTAAAACATCAAATCCAAGATTGTGCTATAACTCACTTGATTTTGCTTATTTTGACCAAAGATTTTGGAAACACCTAGAGTGTATGCATGTTTAGGGCTAAAAAGTGTTAAATCAAAGTTTGTGTAACCTGTTTAGAAGATTTGAGTGTTTGAAATTAGATTTGTGGTCATGTATATCAGCAAAGTATCATACCTGGTTGTTTAGTGTTCATCGGTAACATTCAATTGCTTGAATCTTGATCTAGACTTTGAATCAATGCATGAAACCTGTTTATATTTGTTCATTTGAATTAACTATAGCTTGTGTATGCATTTGGTGAAGTTTGGCTGGCTGATTTTTGCTAAAAGTGCTTATTGAGTGAAAACTTCTTAATGTTCATATCTGATGCATATCTGGTGATGTTTTGAATTAACTGCACTGATTGGCTGATTGAATTTGTGTTTTTGTTGTTGTTATTGACTCCTTGTGATTAACTGATCACTTGGGTGCCTTTGCTTAACTTGAATCCACAAAAAAGGCACTAAAGACAAAAAGTCAATTTGGTCAAGCAGCGGAAACTTTTCCCACTGCTGAACCTCCAAAACTAGCCACTACTAGTGTTAAATATCAAACAGCTTATTCATAAGCCATTTTGGCTTATCCAGACTTGCAACAACTTATTTTTTGTGATAGATCTTCCTTATTTGACCCATTGATTTGATCTAGAGCTTATTAGGGTTTGACTTTGACTTTTGACTAGAAAACCAATCAAGTTGACTTTTACAAAAGTGCTTATTTGATTATTCTGTCTTATTTAGCGTGCTTATTGGAATTTGTTTTATTATTTTGCTTAATTAAGTCATTTAAAACCTTTTGAAACTTGAATCAGCACTTTAGGTGGTCTAGAACTCAAAAACGACTATTTTGTCATTTTGTGAAGAGAGTCTTGGCTTATTTCAGGCTTACTTCTTGTGCTTTTTCAAATTTTCTTTTTACAAATCTCTTTGGTAACTCAAAAGAAGCTTGTGTGTCAAATTTTAACTTATGGCATCAGCTTATAGCTTAATGGGCCAAAAAGGCCATTAAGAATAAGCTGCTTTGAAATAAGCTAGCTTAAACACATTTTCAGCTTTTGGGCCGTCAGAGATTTCTTCTTAAAATCAAGTTTTAAGTCAGACTGGAAGTTTTGGGCTTATTTGGTTGACTTTTTCTTATTAGGTCCAAATTAAGCCCATTAAGGGTCTGTTTTGTCATTTAGCCCATTTTAAGGCCCAATAGGGGTATTTTGGTAATTTCAAGTGCATTTCTATTTTATTTAGGTTAAAATGAACTAGTTTGCAACTTTTTAGAATATTTTATAAATTTTGGATTTTTATTAATATTTTATTATTATTTTATTATTAAAAATTAAAATTCAGATTTTTACAAGTTTTTCATTTTTCTTAGTTCAAATACATTAAGTTGGGAATTTTAAAAATTTTAGATTAATTTTATTGTCAATAGATTAATTCTTAGAATTATTTTAAGTTTTAATAGTTTTTAATTGTTTTTAAATAGTTTATTTAATTTTACAACTTTCAAAAATAGTTTTAAATTTCATTAAGTCATTTTAGAGGTTTACAAGTTAAAAAATATAATTTTGGGCTTTTTGTTAATTAAATTTATTTTTTTGGTCTATAATTAGCATTAAAAAATTAATATTTAATTATATAAAAGGTTTAAGTGATTTTTGATTTTTTTGTTAACTCTAATTACATTTTTTAGGATTTATTTCAATTTTCTAGGAATTTTTAGGGTAATTTTTTAATTTTGGTCACTTTTACGGTTTTACGTGCACGACTTATCGTCTTAGTTTAATTCATAATCGTAACCGTCATTCTCTTCTAATCTCTTTTCTATTGTTCCTTTTCTCATAAATCATAATCACATCATTAATCAATTCTTAACACAATACACAAGCCTCCTTGAGAACGATACCCACTTTTGGGTCATAACTTGTGGTTTTCCTAAATCACTTGTGTACTTACCCTAATTACACTTTGTTTTCTTAAACAAGTGCTAAAATTACAACTATCAGACACAAGGTTTCGAAAGAGGGGATTGAGGTAGACAAAGCTAAGGTAGACGTCATCACCAAATTACCTCATGCCAAAACGGTCAAAGGAGTTAGGAGTTTCCTAGGCCACGCGGGCTTTTATCGTCGATTCATCAAGGATTTTTCAATGATTTCTCGACCCATTACACACCTCCTCGAAAAAGATGCTCCTTTTGTCTTTAACGAAAATTGTGTACGAGCCTTTGAAATCCTTAAGAGGAAACTTACCGAAGCTCCCATTCTTGTTGCTCCAAATTGGAACCTCCCCTTTGAACTAATGTGTGATGCAAGTGATTACGCTATAGGGGCCATTTTGGGGCAACGTCATGAAAAGCACTTCTTGCCTATTCACTATGCTAGCAAGACGATGACTGAGGCTCAACTTAATTATACCACAACGAAAAATGAATTCCTTGTCGTGGTATATGCATTTGAGAAATTTTGACCTTATCTCGTCTTGACTAAAAGCATAGTGTATACGGACCATTCGGCAATCAAGTACCTCTTGGCTAAACAAGATTCAAAGCAAAGATTACTTCGTTGGATTCTCCTCCTACAAGGATTTGATGTCACAATTATTGACAAAAAAGGAGCCAAGAATCTAGCGGCCGATCATCTTTCTCGCTTGGAAGATCTTCACCAAAGTGTTTACGAGAATAAGGAAATCATCGAAACATTTCCTCTCGAGACACTTGGTGTAGTGAATTCTAAAGAGGACTCTTCTACCCCATGGTTTGCGGACATCGCAAATTACCATGCGGGCAACTTCATCATTAAGGGTATGACGACACAACAAAAACTAAAATTCTTTCGTGACGTCAAGTTTTACTTTTGGGACGACCCTTACCTCTTTCAGACTTGTGCGGATCAAATCATTCGACCTTGCGTATTTGGCACCAAAGCTTCTAACATCCTTAGAGCTTGTCATGAGGGACCCACGGGTGGTCACCACGGTGCTAGTCTCACGGCTAAGAACGTTTTTTATGCCGGTTTCTTTTGGCCAACTATTTACCGAGATACACATGCACTTGTCAAGTCATGTGACTCATGCCAACGTCAAGGAAAAGCCTCACAAAACTATGAAATGTCACAAAACATCATCCAAGTGTGTGAGATCTTTGACGTTTGGGGAATTAATTTTATGGGGCCGTTCCCATCATCTCGTGTTAATAAGTATATCCTTGTGGCCATTGACTACCTATCCAAGTGGGTGGAAGATAAGGCTTTGCCCACGAACGATGCTCGTGTGGTAGTCAAGTTCTTGAAACAATTGTTCTCTAGGTTTGGAACCCCTCGTGCTATCATAAGCGATCGTAGAACCCATTTTTGCAATGACCAATTTGAAAGAGTTTTAAAGAAATATGGGGTTACACATCGGCGTTCTACGGCTTATCACCAACAAACGAGTGGGCAAGTCGAGGTTTCAAACCGATCTTTGGAAAGAATTTTAGAGAGGTCGATAGGGGAAAACCGAAAGTCATGGTCGGATAAGTTAGACGACGCTTTATGGGCTTTTTGTACCGCTCATAAGACGCCCATCGGGTGCACTCCATATAAGCTTGTGTATGGGAAGAATTGCCACTTACCAATTGAACTCGAGCACAAAGCTTATTGGGGCCTAAAGCATTGTAATGATGACATGGAGACCGAGGGAAAACACCGGAAAATGCAGTTAAATGAATTGGATGAATTGAGGGACAGTGCTTATGAAAATTCATTGATTTACAAAGAAAAGACTAAAAAGTACCAAGATTCTAAAATTAAAAACCGGGTTATTAACGTTGTGGATCAAGTTTTGCTTTTTAACTCAAGATTGATAATATTTTCTGGAAAGTTGAAATCCCGTTGGTCCGGACCATTCACAATCACCCAAGTTTTTCCATATGGGACCATCGAGCTAGCTCAAAATGATGGTCCTAACTTTAAGGTGAATGATCCTAGGTTGAAGCACTACTTTGGTGGGGAAGTCCCTTCTTTGGAAGACCTTGACCAAGTCACCTTCCCCAATGATAATTAGTATTGAGGGGATCGAGTCGAGATCATGACTCGGTAATCAAAAATGAGGTGCCTCGTGGGGGAGTCCCATGCTTATCCATGTACATATTATCGCTTTCTAATATAGATTACGTGAGGGGATTTGTGCCCTTCCAACCTTTGTTCCGTGGTTGTTTGTGCCTTCTAGTTTTTAGATGATCATTATCTTCACGATCAGAGCCTCTCGTGTTCGTTTTACGTGAGCACTCGATCGTTTGCTTTGAAGAATTTCTCGATATCCACATGATATATCCTTTATTGTTCTAACATTAGGTTTATAGCATACTTCATTAACGGCTATTGATTTAATGGTTACACCCTTTCCATGCTAGATTAGGCATTCGACTACGTCTCTAGTATGGGGGTATCCTACCCTTAGACTCGAAACATTAAGGACAATGTTTAACTTTAGTATGGGTGGTGAATAGATACTTGCCTTGCCAAACCTTCACGCTTTCCAAAGTTTATCTTTTTGTTTATCGTTTTGTTGCAAAATAAGGCTAAAAATGGCCAAATTTTAAAATTTTTCTCATGTTTTATATGTGTTTGAAGACACGAATGTAGAATTTCTAATGGCGAGAATAAGTAAGTATTCTAAAGGTTTGCATTAGGCGGGAAAAGATAACTTTAAGTCAAAGTAGGTTGCTTGTATAGTTGGGTATAGGTATAACCTTTATATTTTATAGAATAGTTTAATATGTACTTTGTACTGATTATCCAGCATGGGCATCAACCACCCACTAGATAATCTTATGCATGGGAACATACGAAATGCAAACCCTAATTCACACTGCCTATAAAAGGAGTGTACATTGAGAGAGAAAGGGTAAACCAATACAAGAGTAAAAAATCTAGAAAACCTTTCTCTCTCGATACCAACTAAACCATATAGCCAAGAAGCCTATGAACGTTTAGATTAGAGCTTAGACTTTAACTTTGGTTATACGTCTAAGTAGAGGAGATCACAACCCATTGTCATTCAACCACTTTGTTATTCCGCAAACAAAGTGGGTTATAGATTCTTTATTTGATTCTAATAAAAGTCTATACGTTGAAAAGTTATTGGTATTGTTTTTTTAATTGTTCATAGTTCTTATCTATTGTTAAAACAACACACTTGAGTCTTGGTAATTAGTTATTACTTAGGGTTGATAAGTAATAACGAATTACAAGGGACCAACATTTAGAATCCTTAGCAGGCTTCAGGGGGCGGATCCACAAAGTTATGGTCAAGGGGGCAAAACTTTGATAACTTTTAGAAACTCTACTATGAATCGTCTTCGTCTATGGTCCTAGTATTGACTGGCTTTTGAGCTTTGTGAAAGTCCAGGAACTGTCATACGCTGAGTGAAATTGTTTAATTTTGCTATGTTAGTAAAAGGAAGAGCTGGTTAACACTGTCTACTTCACTTGTATTGAGTTGGTAATGCAGCAAAGTTCAGGGTATCATAAACATAACACATCAGTGAAGAAATTTTTTTTAATTTTTGTTTTTTCATTTTTTAATATTGTATTTTTTAATTAATTATCTTTTCGGGTAAAAGGAGAATTACAAAAAATAAGGTAATTTGGAAAGCAACATCTTGGCCGATGTTGTATGATATTTACAAGGCTAGAAGTAAAAGTGTGTTTGAAAACAAAGTTACATTTTAGTATGCTAGATTTCTAGGTGACTAAATCCAAGTGCTAGAGTTTTTGTGGGTGTTGAGTAGAATGAAGTGGCAATTTGCTCATGGAATGAGTGTTATTTACGTAGTAAATTTTAGCGGAGCTTGCAAATTTCTAATGGTTTTGGCTACTGTGATCATATCTTGTTCTGTAAGAGTAGTTTTTAGTAGGTGATTGAGTCCTTTTTTTGGTACCTATTTATGTGCTGATTAGTTTGGTTTTCTACTACGTCTCTTTTATGCTTTGTTTAAAGCTTATAGATCCTCCACATGGGAGGGGGAGTTATGAGTTTTGTTGTAGTTCTTAGTCTCTCTGTTCGGTTTAAATGTTCTTTTGTAAGACTTTTTATTCTTTTATATATAATATAGAATATTTTCCTTCCAAAAAAATCTAAGTTTGCAAAAGTTTGAAATTTTGAATGGGCAAACCATTATACACTGAATTGCTTACGGAAAACATGATTGGGAATGCATCTAAAATGATGAATCTCAAACCATTATACACTGAATTGCTTACGGAAAACATGATTGGGATTTGTTCATTGTGCTGCTGCTATTATTTGTCGGTTTTAGATTCTATCAATCTTTGAGTCGCTTTAATTAGGGCTGCTGTTATTGATGTTGTATTGGAGTATGCTAGGGGTCTGTTAGGAAATTGCATTGTTATTTCTGTTGCAATATACACTTAACATGACTAACACGATTCTTGTGCAGAACATCACTAGTGGCAACAACAACTGCTTTTGAGGCACGTGAGGAGAAAAAGGAAGAGGGTGAGGGGATTGACGACAACATGGGATTCTCACTCGTGCTTCCGCTCTTAGAAACTAGAAATTAAACACGTATTTGCTTTAGAACGAATAGTTTTCGTATTGTTTCTAGTATTGTACTATATTGATTGTGTGACTTTTGAGTTTTGATGCTGTTATATTTGTTTTATATGCAAGTACTTTTTTTATTTAAAAATAATTTTTGTTTTAAAAAGTAATTTTAATTAAAAAAAATAATGTTGATTAGGTGAACTAAAAATAATAATGTAATAGAGGTGGGATCAACATAGAATGTGCATCCAAAAAAGACAAAAGGAAGCAATTTTGGGCCATCCAATTTTCCATGATCCAACGGTTCAAATTAAAAGCACAAACCATATATAAAGCCTTAAAAACACATAATATCCCTCATTTACTTTAAAACTTTCTCTCTCTACAAAACACACACAACCGATCACCCACCAAACTCTCACCGGAAATTTTAACCCACCACCGGAATCTCTAAAAAATCTCGCCGGAAATAAAGAAATAACGATGGAGACCTTAACCTCCACCACGACTCATTTTAAAACAACATACATCGCTGGAATCGCAACAAAACGTGTCAGAATCACAAGAAAACTCGCCGGAAAATGACAACTTCGCCGGAAAACAACAAATCTCGCCGAAAATGATAATGAGCAAAGAAGTTGTTGAAAACATTACTTATGATGATTTGGATGTGGTAGATCTGAACAAAAGAAGTTGTTGAACATGATAATGGACTTGTATCTGAACAAAGAAGATGCTTTCAAAAATTTGCAGCTCTAGATGCTAAAATATAAATCACATGTGATTCTAACTCAATCACATGTGATTCTAACAGTGATTGCTATGTTGTTTGTATGGTATTATATTTTGTTATGTTTTATATGGAAAATTATAAATCAAGTATAATTTTTTTTCTTTTTTGTTGTAAACTAAATCACTTGTGATTCATTTTTAATCTAGAAATGATCATGTTAGACTATTAAGTTTGTTACATGGAAATCTAAACTGTTAATTTGTTGTGAGAAAAATCACATGTAGTTATCAACGAATCACATGCAATTCACGCAAAATTACATGTGATTCAACCAAAATCATATGTAATTTATCTACAGTGAGTTTGTTAGAAGATAATACTGTTTCAAAATGCTTGAATCACATGTAATGCAAGGAAAATCACATGTAATTATCGCTGAATCACATATAACTCAAGCAAAATTACATGTGATTCGAACAAAATCACATGTAAATTAGAAGCCAATTTGCTTATATATTTTACATGAATGACAACAAACAATTTCATATATTGACAAAATTACATGTGATTCAGACAAAATCACATGTGATTCATCTATAGTGAGTTTGCAAGAAGATGATACAATTTTGAAATGCTTGAATCACATGTAATGCAAGCAAAATCACATTTAATTATCGCCGAATCACATGTAATTCAAGCAAATTACATGTGATTCAAACAAAATCACATGTAATTTAGAAGCCAATTTGCTTATATTTTTTACATGAATGACAACAAACAATTTCATATATTGACATAATTACATGTGATTAAGACAAAATCACATGTGATTAATCTACAGTGAGTTTGTTAGAAGATGATACGGTTTTGAAATGCTTGAATCACATGTAATGCAAGCAAAATCACATGTAATTATCGTCAAATCACATGTAATTCAAGAAAAATTACATGTGATTCAAACAAAATCACATGTAAATTAGAAGCCAATTTGCTTATATATTTTACATGAATGACAACAAACAATTTCATATATTGACAGAATTACATGTGATTCAAACAAAATCACATGTGATTCATCTACAGTGAGCTTGTTAGAAGATGATACGGTTTTGAAATGTTTGAATAATGGAAGAAAAATCACATGTAATTCATGCAAAATTACATGTGATTTAAACAAAATCACATGTAATTCAGAAGCCAATTTGTTTTATATATTTTGCATGAATGACATTTTTATATATTGACATAATTACGTGTTGTTAATGCAATAATGCCTAAAAACGTTACTTGCATTTTTCGGTCTCGATTCGTTTTGATTACGACAATATGTAAAAACAAGCATTTACGAAAACATCGAAAAACGAATTCTTGAGTTCAAGTATTTTTCATTTTACCCATTTTCACTTAAGGTATGGATAAACAAGTACTAACCTTAATCAAGTGATCAAGTGATTTAATCTTTTCTTAAAACTCACTTTTTATTAAGTGTGACAAGTTTTTATTAAACTTTCTTTTTAAGAAAATGTTTTATTAAATTAATTATTTGAAAATTTGAAAATGGCATATTCTTATTTGGTTAGGAATATTCTATCAGGATATTTTTTAAGCCAGATATGACCTCCACCACTAAAGGACAAAAAGGGAGCGGAGTCTAGTCTGGCGGTACCTTAGCCCCTAGGCGGTTCCTTATCGATAAGGTACCGCGGGCTAAGATAAGGTACCACGGGCAGATATAGCTGTTGGCTTTCTTGTCCTATAAATAGTGGACCATTCTCAGCTTTTCAACTCACCTCTTTTGCACATCTATTTCCAGATTCAAACTCTCTTCTTTAATCACTCAAATCTTCGATCATTTGTTTGATTACTACTTGTTTAAGAAGTGAATCTTGTTCTTCCATCCCTTCCTCTCCAAGTGCAAAGAGAAGAACACTATCCTTGTGAAGTGTTGAGTCCACCACCAAAGATCCATTGAAGATCTATTTTATACATTTGTATTTGTGTCATAGTTGTGAAGATCCAAGTAGTTGTGTTTTTTTGGAAGTTGTGTATGTACTAAGTATAGTTGTGTAGATTGGTCCTAGCTACGATTAGGGCTCGACTTTTAGCTTAGAGTCGGAAATTGGTTAAGCGACGTGTACGGTTTTCTCCACCATAAGGACCTTGTTGTGTAGTGAACTCTCGAGTAAGGAGTACTCGAGGAGTGGAGTAGGAACGAGGAGTGAGCTTCGTTGCCGAACCACTATAAATCCTTGGTGTTCGGTTTGATCTTTCTTTACCCTTAACTCTTTACATTCTTTATTCTTTATGCATATACATTTGTTAGTATTAGCTTAGTTACACTATCATTCTTTATTCTTTGTGCATATATTTTTGTTAGTATTAGTTTAGTTACACTATCATTGTTCATATTGTGCATAAGAAGATTTCACATATTTCCTCAAGCCTAAGTTTTTGAAAAAGGATTTTTGAAAATCACATTTTAACAAGTAAATATAAGAAACTATTCAACCCCCCTTCTAGTTTCTACAATTGGTATCAGAGCGGGTTGCTCAAGAATTTTTAAAGTATATTGTATTTTAAAACTTGAACCATCTATGGATTCTAACAAATACCTAGAAGGGAAATCTATGCAAAGACCACCACTTTTTGAAACCCATAGTTTTATTTATTGGAAAAATAGATTTTAAACTTATGTGAAATCAAAAGATTTAGATCTTTGGCATGTTATTACCAATGGTGATTTTTTACCCTTCCAATTTAATGAAGTTTCTAAAACAAAAGAATTGGTCACTTTTGACAAAGCTAATGACGATACTAAAAAGAAACTTTCAAAAAATAATGAGGCTAAAATGGTGATTTTTAATGCTTTACCTAAGAAAGAGTATGAAAGGAGTTTTATGTGTGAAACCGCTAAAGATATTTGGAACACTCTTTTAGTAACCCACCAAGGTAATAGCCAAGTCAAAGAAATCAAAATCGATCTTCTTGTCCAACAATATGAACAATTTGTCATCTTAGAAGATGAAACTATTGATAGTGTATTTGCTAGGTTTAACACTATTATTACTAGTCTAAAAGTAATTGATGAAGGTTTTTCTAGCAAGAACAATGTTAGGAAGTTTCTAAGGGCTTTACATCCAAAGTGGAGAGCAAAAGTCACGGCAATTGAAGAGTCGAAAGATCTCTCAACTTTATCACTCGATGAAATCATAGGCAACTTGAAGGTTCATGAGATGATAATTTTGAAGGACTCGGAATTAGTGAAAACCAAGAGTGAAAGGAAATCTCTTGCACTTAAAGCCAAGAAGGCACAAAGTGACCATGATAGTTCCTCGGATAGCGATGACGAGGAGTATGCATTGGCGGTGAGAGATTTCAAGAAGTTCTTCAAGAGACGAGGTCAACACGTTAGGCAACCCAACAATGACAAGAAACCTTTCTCAAAGAATCGGTTTCCCAAGAACGAAAAAGGTGATAGGAATTGCTTTAGATGTGGTGATCCAAATCACTTCATTGGTGATTGTCCAAAGCCCGCTCGCGATAAGAACCACACGGCGTTCGTTAGTGGCGCTTGGAGCGATAGCGGTGAAGATGATGATGACAACCCCAAAGAGGAGAAATGTCTTATGGCTCACACTTCTAAAGAGGTACATTCTGAAACCGAATATTATAGCAATGATAGTTCCACTTTTGATGATATTGAATTTGAAGGCAAATATGATAGTTTACACAAACTTAGTCTTAAATTCATAGAAAAGAATAAAACCTTAAAATCAATCAAAACTAAGCTTGAAAATGAGATCAATGAACTTAGGGAGAAATTGGCTAAACTTGAGAAAAATAAAGAGGTTGATTTAAGTTGCTTAAGTTGTGAGAAACTTAGATTAGAGAATGAAGATCTTAAGAGCACCTCCATTAAATTGGAAAAGTTCATGAAAGGTACTAGTGCTCTTGATGATATGTTAAACAAACAAGTTCATTCTAAGGAAAGACTTGGTCTAGGTTTTAACTCAAATGAAGCCTCAACTAGTGAACCAAAACAAGTCAGGTTTTCACAAAAAATGCCCACTGTACGCGGTTCCAGATTGTATGGGGCGGTTCCTTATCACTATGGAACCGCCGCCATAGATATGGTACCGCGGGCAGAGGATGATTTTGGTGAAAATACAGAACTTTCTGAAAAGTCTAAGTTAGATGAAAAACCAAAGCATCTTATTGTTAATAAGGTAAAATTACCCATACTTGACGACAATGTTATTGATAAGTTCTACAAGCCATTAAGTAAACCTCTCATGGGAAATAGAAGTTTATTAAGACCATCTTCTACTCCACCTAGAATACGGAATGAGTCTAAGCCTAGAAGTAGAACGACAACGCCTAGAAGAGATAATCAAAACAATTCACGGTCTAGAAGTAAAACTCCAACACCTAGAAGGAATAATCATAACTCTAAACCTAGATCAAATACACCTAGGAGAAATAATGAACAACAAAATGGTTACATGAATTATTACCCTCCTCCATTTTGTTCTCCATGGGGAACTCCTCCTTCATTCATGCATCCCAACCAAATGCAAGGGATGTTTGGAACTAACAATTTTGGACCCATGAGATATTGGGGACCAAATGTTTGATCTTGTGTGTTGTTACCTAGATATGCTTGGGAATTGATTTGGAGCCCGAGGAGTGGATTAAGGATGGTGGATGTTCTAAACACATGACGGGTAATCGAAGTTTGTTCTCGCATTACAAAGCATATGATGGAGGTAACGTCACATTCGCTAGTAGTCTACATGGTAATATCATTGGAAAAGGTACGGTTTCTCTTGACTCCATGACCATTGAAAATGTTGAGCACGTAGATAACTTAGGGTTTAACCTTTTAAGTATAGGTCAAATTTGTGATAATAAGTGTAAGGTAATCTTTTCGGAACATGACAGTGAAATCGTAAAAGATGGAAAGGTCATTGGAAAAGGTATTAGAAAGCATGGGCTTTATGTCATGAAGGTTAATAAGAAGTCAAAAGACAACATATGTCTTGCGACTATAGATGATAGTTCTACTCTTTGGCATAGGAGATTAGGTCACGCTAATATGCGTTTAATTCAATCTTTAGTCTCTAAGGAGTTGGTAAGACACCTCCCCAAGATTAAGTTTGATAGTCACTTTTGTGATGCTTGCAAAGTTGGAAAGCAAGTTCACTCAAGTCACAAAGCCAAGAATTTGGTTTCGACCTCTCGGTGCTTAGAGCTCCTACATATGGATATTTTTGGACCTTCCGCCATACGGAGTTATGGAGGTAACCTTTATACCCTAGTTATAGTTGATGACTATTCTAGATTCACTTGGACTAGATTTTTGGCATCTAAGAATGAAGCTTTCGATCATTTCGAAATCTTTAGTCGAAGAATTCAAAATCAACTAGGATGTCCAATTGTCTCTACTAGGACGGATCATGGTAGGGAATTTGATAATGAAGTGCAATTTGGTGCCTTTTGTGAAGCTCATGGTATTACCCATAACTTCTCGGCTCCTCGCACTCCACAATCAAATGGGGTAGTTGAAAGGAAGAATAGGACTCTCTAAGATATGAGTAGGACGATGTTAAACGAGCAATCTTTGCCTCAAAAGTTTTGGTGCAATGCCGTGGACACATCGACTTATATTCTCAACCGAATTCTTATTCGACCTTTCCTAGGAAAGACCCCCTATGAGATTCTTAAAGGTAAGAAACCCTCATTGGAATACTTTAGGGTGTTTGGAAGCAAGTGCTTTATCCTCGACACCAAAGACTACCTTACCAAGTTTGACCCAAAGTCTTACGAAGGTATCCTTTTAGGTTATTCCCAAACTAGCAAAGCCTACATAGTCCTAAATAGAACCTTGGGGGTTATTGAAGAATCACTCAACGTAACCTTTGATGAAACCCCTACTTCACCCAAGACACCATCATTGGTTGATGATGAATTGGATGAATTAGAAGTAGTTAAAGCTAAAGAGGTTAGAAAAATAGGAGTTGAAGACCTTAGTGTTGAAAAGGAAGTAAACATTAAGGAGTCTAGGGATCATACTCTCAATAATGTCATTGGTGACTTAAATCAAAGGACCCTAAGATCTCAAGTCCAAAACCAAAGCAACTTCTTTTGTTTTGTCTCCTTGATTGAACCAACGAATGTTAAAGAAGCTTTGACGGATGAGAGTTGGGTCATTGCGATGCAAGAAGAATTGAATCAATTCGTTGCCAATGATGTTTGGGAACTTGTTCCTCCGCCTAGAAGTTCTACCATTATAGGAACCAAATTGGTATCTAGGAATAAGTTAGATGAGAATGGTGTTGTGTCTCGTAACAAAGCTAGACTTGTAGCACAAGGCTATAATCAACAAGAAGGGATTGATTATGACGAGACATATGCACTGGTAGCTAGATTAGAATCCATTAGAATCCGTTTAGCCTACGCTTGTGCCTTAGATTTTAAGCTTCAACAAATGGATGTAAAGAGTGCATTTCTTAACGGTTTGATCAATGAGGAGGTATATGTGGCTCAACCTCCCGGCTTCATTGATTTTGAGAAACCGGACCATGTTTACAAGCTTAAGAAAGCACTTTATGGTCTCAAACAAGCACCCAAAGCTTGGTATGATAGACTTAAAGCGTTTCTTGTTAAACATGAGTATACCATGGGAATGGTAGACAATACACTCTTTACAAATAAGAAAGGTCCTCACCTCATAATCGTACAAATATATGTTGATGGCATTATATTTGGCTCAACTTGTCAAGAATTGTGTGATGACTTTGCCAAAATCATGCATGATGAGTTTGAAATGAGTATGATGGGAGAACTTAACTTCTTTTTAGGACACCAAATTAAACAAATGGATGATGGTATTTTCTTTAGTCAATCTAAGTACGCTAAAGAAAGGCTAAAGAAATTTGGATTAGAAGAATCTAGACCAATGAAGACCCCAATGGCCTCGGATACTAAACTCACCGTAGATGATGATTGTGAGTCGGTAGACAACACCAAATATAGAGGTATGATTGGTAGTTTGTTGTACCTAACGGCAAGTCGACCGGATATCATGTTTAGTGTTTGCCTTTATGCTCGCTTCCAAGACGCTCCCAAAACCTCTCACCTTGAAGCGGTTAAGCGTATCTTCCGATACATTAAAGGCACTATACATTTAGGATTATGGTATCCTAAAGGGACCGGCGTAGAAACCATTGTCTACGCGGACTCGGATCATGCGGGAGACTATGTGGACCGGAAAAGCACTAGTGGAGTTTGTACCTTCATGGGTTGTTGTTTAACTTCTTGGTTCTCCAAGAAACAAACCGCTCTTGCAATATCCACCATGGAAGCAGAGTATGTGAGTGCCGGAAAAGCATGCCAAAAAGCTCTATGGATGAAGCAAGCGCTTGTTGATTACGGGATTTCTCTTGATGATGTTCCCATCATGTGCGATAATAAAGGCGCTATAGACCTAAGCAAGAATCCCGTGCAACATTCGCGAACCAAACACATAGAAATTAGACACCATTTCCTTAGGGATAATGTTCAAAAGGGGAACATTTCTATTGAAAAGGTGCCCTCCGAGGACAACTTAGCTGATATCTTCACTAAGCCACTTAAGAGGGAACCTTTTAATTACTTGCGTCTAGGTCTAGGATTAATGGAACATCTTCCTTAATTTCCTTTCTTTTTGTGTGCTTTCTTTTACCACTTTGAGTCATTGAGTCTTCCAAACTCTTTTTGAAAAACCCTCTCTTCTCTTTTTCAAAATTCTCAAAGTCTCTTTCGAAAATGGTTGAGAAATTCGCTTGACATTGTTAATTCAATCTAAAAACGATTTTTCATAGATTCTCGCTATTAATCTAGAGCTTACATAATTCATATGTATGATTGTCTCAAACATAGAAAGAACAAGATAGAATCATAGAGGATCATTGTGTCATGACTTAAGGTCTTGTCTTACATACCTCCTACATCGATTTTTTAATCCATGTATTTTGGTCAAATCTCTATTTGGTAAGTTTGCATATGTTTTCTTTGTCTATCTTTGCTTTTAAGCATATCCCTGTGATAAGTTAGACTAGAAAAATAAGATTTGCTGAAAAATCTTCCTCCAAACACCAAACACTGCCTCTGCAAGCGGTTCCATATGTGAACCGCGGTACCTTATTGATAAGGTACCGCCAGCCTAGATAAGGAACCGCCTACAGTGCCTTCCTTTTTCGGGTTTTTATCTGAAACTCCAGATTTGCTCCAACATTTTTGAGAATCTTTGTTTCAAACCCTTTGACCACCCCAAAAATACCCTAAACCTTCCCTATTTAAACCATAAGCATTTTGCCATACTTCACACCTCAAAATATCTTACTCTCCCAATGAAAGCCTTGAATCTCCTCTATTTTCTCCAATTGCTTTCAATCCCAACTCACCCAAAAACCATTACAATCCAAACCCACCCAAGAACACTCTTAATCACATCTCTCCTACCAAGAATGTTGATTGTGGAACATCTTTTCTTCCACCACCACCCTTTAGTGTTCTTCCTCCTTCTCATGATAATGTCATGCACCATGGAACATATTGTCAATGTTGTCAATATCAACATCTTGCTATGGCACACATCTATGAGGAGTTGAGCTACATCAAGAGTCTCTTAATCAAGCCTCCTCTTCACTATGATTATGAGATCTCCAACAAGCCACCACCACCACCCTCCGCCATTACCTTGTCTTTCATATAAGCATTGGTTGCTTATCCACAAGACACCAAATTCAAGCAAATCTTAGAATTCTAGAATAACTAGGATTAGATTTATGCTTTTGGCTTGTTTCTTTTTCCATAATTCTTTGTATGATGTTCTTTTAGTAACCTATCTTGGATCTTTGTCTTTGTGTTTTCTTCTCTTTTATTTTTTGTGACCTATTGCTATATATTGTTGGTTGTTTCTTTTGTTCAACTAACCCTTCTATGTAGCTTGTCACCATATCTCGATTCCTCGGTGCCCCAAGCTAGGGGGAGTAAGCACCAAGGGGGAGTCTTTGCTAAGTCCGTTTCTTCAACACCGACTTGTGCAACCTTTTTGCTTCGACAAAGGGGGAGAAATGAATAAACTCGTCTTTGAAAATCTTGTTTTTTGTGTGATTGAGTTTATGTATTGTCGGAATCAAAAAGGGGGAGATTGTTAATGCAATAATGCCTAAAAACGTTACTTGCATTTTTCGGTCTCGCTTTGTTTTGATTACGACAATATGTAAAAACAAGCATTTACGAAAACAACGAAAAACGAATTCTTGAGTTCAAGTATTTTTCATTTTACCCATTTTCACTTAAGGTATGGATAAACAAGTACTAACCTTAATCAAGTGATCAAGTGATTTAATCTTTTCTTAAAACTCACTTTTTATTAAGTGTGACAAGTTTTTATTAAACTTTCTTTTTAAGAAAATGTTTTATTAAATTAATTATTTGAAAATTTGAAAATGGCATATTCTTATTTGGTTAGGAATATTCTATCAGGATATTTTTTAAGCCAGATATGACCTCCACCACTAAAGGACAAAAGGGAGCGGAGTCTAGTCCGGCGGTACCTTAGCCCCTAGGCGGTTCCTTATCGATAAGGTACCGCGGGCTAAGATAAGGTACCGCGGGCAGATATAGTCGTTGGCTTTCTTGTCCTATAAATAGTGGACCATTCTCAGCTTTTCAACTCACCTCTTTTGCAAATCTATTTCCAGATTCAAACTCTCTTCTTTAATCACTCAAATCTTTGATCATTTGTTTGATTACTACTTGTTTAAGAAGTGAATGTTGTTCTTCCATCCCTTCCTCTCCAAGTGCAAAGAGAAGAACACTAACCTTGTGAAGTGTTGAGTCCACCACCAAAGATCCATTGAAGATCTATTTTATACATTTGTAGTTGTGTCATAGTTGTGAAGATCTAAGTAGTTGTGTCTATTTGGAAGTTGTGTATGTACTAAGTATAGTTGTGTAGATTGGTCCTAGCTACGATTAGGGCTCGACTTTTAACTTAGAGTCGGAAATTGGTTAAGCGACGTGTATGGTCTTCTCCACCATAAGGAGCTTGTTGTGTAGTGAACTCTCGAGTAAGGAGTACTCTAGGAGTGGAGTAGGAACGAGGAGTGAGCTTCGTTGCCGAACCACTATAAATCCTTGGTGTTCGGTTTGATCTTTCTTTACCATTAACTCTTTACATTCTTTATTCTTTATGCATATACATTTGTTAGTATTAGCTTAGTTACACTATCATTCTTTATTCTTTGTGCATATATTTTTGTTAGTATTAGTTTAGTTACACTATCATTGTTCATATTGTGCATAAGAAGATTTCACATATTTCCTTAAGCCTAAGTTTTTGAAAAAGGATTTTTGAAAACCACATTTTAACAAGTAAATATAAGAAACTATTCAACCCCCCTTCTAGTTTCTACACATGTGATTCATCTAAAAAGTGTTTGTTAGAAGGAGTTAAAGTTTTGAAATATTTTGCTCAGTCTTCTACAATTCTTCTTACTTAAGAAAAAAAAAACATTATATCACTTTTGAAGACATTCCAACATTATACAAAAATCAATGTACAAATTGTCTAATATGTTTGTGATCCTCGTGAATATACCACCTAATAAAATATTACACAGTGCACCATGTTTGCTCTATCTCAGCATACACATAATCAACAAAAATAATATTCTTCTCAAGTGAAAGTCGAGATATAGAAGATCAACCGAAACCCTATTCAACTTGAACTTAGTTACAGGAGCACGAGCATCATGTACAAGATTAATATTTGTTACATCTGCATCTCCATCAACATCCTTTTAAGGTCACCAGAAAACCTTCATGTGACAAATCATACAACCATTAGCAAGATGACTTGCCAACATGAGCGATAAAACTACAAGATTAGCTAACGCGTAGAGCGTGTCTTGCCTGCTAGGCCAAGAAATTCCTCAGAGCAGGACCTAAATCTTTCAACATATTATGAAAGCACATTTGATTCTCTAGACCTTAGAGATCTTGTCGACTCACACAATTTATCAAACACCTTATGGGCAATAATTAAATGGGTCAATATTAGCCTTTAAATTCAATTCCACACCATTTTAAATCAATAATGATATCATGAGATCTAAGTAGTTAATGTAACAAACTAACAACCAATAATGATATCATGAGATCAACAAACTGCTTAAATGAAAAGTGCATACACGTTAATATGGTCAATAGCAGTTCAGAATAGGGATGGCAAAAGCACCCGAAACCGATGGAGAAAACCGAAATCCGGACCGATTGGGTCGGGTTCGGATTCGGGTTGGCGGGTTTGGATGCGGGTTCGGGTTGAGATATTTTATTTTTCGCGGGTACGGGTTCGGGTTCGGGTTTTAGTAATACCCGCCCCGTTTACCCGTATACGTACCCGTTTACCAAAATACATATGCTTTATTGCTATTTTATACTATAATTAAATTTGTGTAATATAGTAGACGAAGATTATTAAACAAATAAAATGCTTATATTAGTTACATTTTGTATGCATTAAAATGTTTGTGATCAAGCATATTTCGATTTTGTAACTTTAAATAAAACAATGATTTATTCGATACATTAAATCACATGATATGATATTAAATTAGTATTCTTCATCTTCTAAAAACTTAAAAAATTATATACGGGTATTTTGATTGTTTTCAATTTTTTTAACTTCATACGTATAATTATGTCCAACGAAATTTAATTGTGGATACCCGACACCCGCGGGTAAAAACCGAAAACCCGTTGGGTAATAGTAACCGGGTACTTGTCGGGTATTGGGGCGGATGCGGGTTTGGATATTATAAACGGGTGCGGGTACGGGTTCAGTAGAACCCGACCCGTTGCCATCCCTAGTTCAGAAGATGGTTGGTGGGGTTCGACGGTAGTGTCGCGGCGATGGGGTGCGACGGTGGTGTTGCGGTGGATGCAACAACAGTGGTGGTGAGGTGCGATGGTGGTGGCCATGGGGTGCGATGGTGGTGGGTGGGTGTGTGTGTTTCTGATGGAGATTTGATTCGAGTATGTGTTTGTTTGTAGCAGGTAGGAAGATGATGAGATTGAATGAATAGATCTCAGTCGTACACTTCAATTTGTAATCAATGGCTCAGATCTATTCTTTTTTACTTTTATGGATACATATTCCCTATAGAACTTTTCTCTAACGTAATAATTGTCACACCCCACCATGGCGGAATATGGGGCGCGACGTATGGATATCATCACAACAACAGCGTGTCTATAGAGAGAACTAAATGAAATTGAAATATCATAGATGGCGACACAAATGTCGTGACAATATCTCAACAATGCAGGCGTCTAGGTAAGTAGGTAACATGCCTACCTCTTACCAAAGACATACAAATAAACAAACATCAAACATATAGGTACCACAAAGTTCACTTAATCAAAACACAAAATAAAATCTAAGAGGAAAGGGATTCCTCCGAATGCAATCCTAGCAGCCTCTATACTCTAGCCACTTCTAACATCATCTTGCACAACTACCTCACCTGAAAATGACACTAAAATCTGTCAACATAAAGTTGGTGAGAACATAGGTTTAAGTTATCTAGAACATCATAAAAAAACCTTGACATCCGCTGTAAATAAGTTGAAGAAAAACAATTTATAGTAATGGACCATAATGTGATAATCATGCTACATGCATCCACAACAAAACTCAAGCCAAGTACCAATCACATCTACAATTCACAAAGCACATTATAACAATCAAGAAGTATCCCGTCACACGCACAAGAACACACACCACACTATCCGGATCTTTCCCACACCACCTGTGGAAGATGAACTATATCCCCGTCGAGATATCTTGCCTCCAAAGAGACGATGCACAAGTACTCAGGACGGATCGTGCCCCACGCTCCACACACATCACAACTGGTCCCATAGACGCCCATACATCTATGTACCAAAGCCAATCACAATCCAAACAAGATTCACATAGCAGAACACGTACCAAAGCACATATGAGAACACATAAGCACGCAAGTCACACAATAACACATTTATGTCCACACATTTTATAACATAGTACTAAATCATGTTAAAGAACATTTCAAGTGTCATCTCCATCCCATACTGGAAAAAAAACATTTAAAAACGTAGTCAAATGGGACTATGAACTCACCTGATTGCTTCTCCAAAGTCCTTGCTCTAGCAACAAGCTAACAAACCAAAAACACATAAATCAATACATGAACCAACCTCTAAAATGGTTCATCAACCTATGATGGACATCTAACCTCCTCTCATATAAATACCCCATTTATAACTCTAAACACCCCATTACCCTTCCTTAACAAGTCCTTAACTTGGTAAAGTTTAATAGCTATCCCGTTCACAATTTTACACAAAACAGTCCCAGTTTTAGGTCTCAAAACTTTAAGTCAAACGTCCACTTAAACATACCCATGGTTTCTGTAAAAGGAATATTCATACCCTTACATATGTTGGCTAACACCTCCCACTTGCCCTAACCTTAAAGCTACTGTTAAGGCCCCGATATACATATATCTACTTTTGTCATTCCAGATTTCCTGATTTTAAACGTACTAAAAGTTTGTTACCATTAAGGGGCCCTAAACCACAACCTTAGCCCAAGTGCAGATACTTATTACAATATATAAACCATCTCTCACATTCGTGAGAAGATCCTAATGCAACCCTAAGTACCCCAAACAACCCAAAACTTAAAAAGAAAACAGGCTGAATTTAAAACTGGTTTGACCTCCGACTGTTGTAACCTATTTTTGACCCCCTTCCCAACCTCCAATTTAGTTCTAGTTTCTTGCATTGGAAAGCCACTTCAAATACCTTTTCAGGGGTATGTGGATCGCAAAATAAGAGTTTGTAGAACTCCCAATATGATCAAAACAATTGACTCAAAAATCTGCCCAGTTTTTAAAAACGGGTTTAACAAAATCAACATCATTAATTAACCCTAATCCCTCTAATTACAAGCCCTAAACCATGTAATCATTATATTATGATTATTACAACATTAATTTACTGTTTTTATATTAAACCCTAACCTAAATCCATCATAAGATTATTAAAGAAAACATAAAAACAATTTAATTAAAAAGAATATTAAAGATTTTACCTTAGAATTTTTGAAAGAAGAAAAATTAATGAAGAACCCTAAAACCACCATTTATGCCGACCAAACCTTGATCTCCAGGGATTTTATGAGTGTTTTGATTAATAAAAATACTTTATATACTTTCCTAACATGTCCTTGGCCCATATACAAAAGCCCGGTTCCCTTTTTCCCTTTTTCCCCTTTTCTTTTCTTTTTTTCACATAACCAACCTATACCCATCAAAATTCGTTTTTTATTTCTTTTTATTATTAATATATGTATTAATAATATTACCTTAATTTACCTTAATTTATTTCAGCTCCTAAAGCTCCCAAAACCTCAAAACCGTAAAACTAGTCAAATTTACGCGTTTTACCGTAAAAGACGTAAAATATACACTTTTAAAAAAAATCTCAAATTTTGAAATAAACTTTATAACTAAGTCCTAAATGACTTAAAACCATCCCGAAAAATATTCTTTTGGATAATTACCTCACCCGAGACCTCTAAATGCTAAACCGTAAATCCTAAAAAAAATACTTATCACTATAATACTTATACGTATACGTAAACACCATAATATCACCATTTTCATTTCATAGTCACCACTTGTGAGCTCATGAACATGAAATAACCGTTCCTCGATTTACTTATGAGTACTCTATACTCATAAACGATAACCACACCAACCTCGTTCACACAAAATAAACACGTAAACACACAATTCAAGTAAGCACACATAAAATAACTTAAAAGTAAGACCAAGTGACAAATCCAAAACCTAGGGTTGTCACATCACTCCCTCCTAATAGAAATCTCGTCCCGAGATTCACTCCCAAACTCAAACTTATTCTCAGCAAACAAACGAGGATGCATATCCCTGATAAAACCTTCACGTTCAAACGTGAACTCAGTTTACACGAAAATAATCTCAACCAACAACACATGAGCCTTAACCGTCCGCGAGGAAACTTATCAAAACCATAAAGTTATGTAACCAACCTAACTAAATCTCGCAACTCATCAGACAAGAACTGTCTTGAAACCAAGTTAGGAGCCGTCACATAACTCAACGGGTTTAACACTGTCACCCCGATTTCAGTCTTACTCATAAGTACCATAAATCAAAACTCATCAAAATATAACCACGTATAATAAGGTCTAAAGAACTCTCAAATTCCTTCCCAACTCATCTCTATGTTAACCCTCCAAGTGTTCATTACCGAAAATTACCCAAAACACGAGTTTAAACCATGTTGTCCGAAAATTAACCTTGAACTCAACACTTGTACAATTAATTCGACCAAGCTACTGACTTCCAATTACGAAACTTTCTGAATATTTGAAAAGTATGTTCCGAGTACATAATTTTAGGCTTTTGAATCACCCAAAAACCTTTAAAAACGAATAAGTTATGACCAAAACGATTTTTCTCAAAATCTGCCTAGGCATTAGCGACAGTTTCTGACAGTTAGCGACATATTTTGACAGTTTAGCGACAGTTTCTGCCTACTCCGATTTATACCAAATTCAAAAAAAAAAAAAACGATTTTTAAACCCTAAAAAAAACCCGTTATTAATTACAAAATTCAAGGTCTAATTTATTTTAATTCTAGAAAATTTAAACTCTCACCCATCATATGATTAATACCTGATTTAACATATTTAAGTTAATAAGAACAAGAATTCTAACTAAAGAACAATAACTGTAGGTGATCAAAACCAAAATATTTTAAAATAATCGAGTCATGCTTATATGTTAAAGAATTTATATTCCACCTTATTTGAAACATGATCCCGACACTTCCTTATTTCATCGACTACCAACAACTATTTTTTTTTTTCAATTTGCAAGTTCTATATTTTTTTTTACCATGTATAACTCGAAACAAAAGACATCGTTACCCCAAAAAGAAATCTCCACCATCTCAAAATCCTTCACGCCAAAAGTACCGTACAAACAAACACGTGAAATGAGGACCCGAGAAATGCGCTACTACAGAAGTTGAACATCTCAAAGAGAAACGAGCTAGCAACCATCCCAAGAATACAACCGGTAAGTAGAAAATAATTTTACATACATAGGCATAAGCGTACATACACTCAAATCCATCCAACATATACTATTACAAGCACGTATTAACCCTCTTTCATGCAACCATACTTAGGAATCCATTGGTGTTGTGGCACATATATAATTATGTAGGCCTCCATAATTATACATGTTCCCTTTCACTAATGTACTCCCTCCTATGTTGACACTTATAAGAAATTAATACTACACATAACACATAATCCAACAACTCACAAGCACATAACCACACAAGATAAGATCCAAAACCCCATGTATTAAAATAACATAGCCAATGCACGAAACACATAAACTCGTAGTCCAGCTGAACCAGCGTAGACAAAATTCAAAATGTATAAAGAACATGAAAACATAATTAAGCGAAATCCAACAATGACTAGCGTATACGACCATGGTTCCACCCGCACTAATCAAAACTCGTAAAGAAAATAACATGTAGTTAAGTATGAACTTACTATGGTTCAATTCATACTAGTCAAAATATCGCAATAAATAACATCCAAACACATCAATTAATATAAAATGCATACATACTCCTATGACGCCTATATGCAGGGACCCTTAAGCTATAGACTAGGCTACACGACTAGGCAACCTAATTCTCTATAACCAGGCTCTGATACCATTCTGTCACACCCCACCATGGCGGAATATGGGGCGCGACGTATGGATATCATCACAACAACAGCGTGTCTATAGAGAGAACTAAATGAAATTGAAATATCATAGATGGCGACACAAATGTCGTGACAATATCTCAACAATGCAGGCGTCTAGGTAAGTAGGTAACATGCCTACCTCTTACCAAAGACATACAAATAAACAAACATCAAACATATAGGTACCACAAAGTTCACTTAATCAAAACACAAAATAAAATCTAAGAGGAAAGGGATTCCTCCGAATGCAATCCTAGCAGCCTCTATACTCTAGCCACTTCTAACATCATCTTGCACAACTACCTCACCTGAAAATGACACTAAAATCTGTCAACATAAAGTTGGTGAGAACATAGGTTTAAGTTATCTAGAACATCATAAAAAAACCTTAACATCCGCTGTAAATAAGTTGAAGAAAAACAATTTATAGTAATGGACCATAATGTGATAATCATGCTACATGCATCCACAACAAAACTCAAGCCAAGTACCAATCACATCTACAATTCACAAAGCACATTATAACAATCAAGAAGTATCCCGTCACACGCACAAGAACACACACCACACTATCCGGATCTTTCCCACACCACCTGTGGAAGATGAACTATATCCCCGTCGAGATATCTTGCCTCCAAAGAGACGATGCACAAGTACTCAGGACGGATCGTGCCCCACGCTCCACACACATCACAACTGGTCCCATAGACGCCCATACATCTATGTACCAAAGCCAATCACAATCCAAACAAGATTCACATAGCAGAACACGTACCAAAGCACATATGAGAACACATAAGCACGCAAGTCACACAATAACACATTTATGTCCACACATTTTATAACATAGTACTAAATCATGTTAAAGAACATTTCAAGTGTCATCTCCATCCCATACTGAAAAAAAAACATTTAAAAACGTAGTCAAATGGGACTATGAACTCACCTGATTGCTTCTCCAAAGTCCTTGCTCTAGCAACAAGCTAACAAACCAAAAACACATAAATCAATACATGAACCAACCTCTAAAATGGTTCATCAACCTATGATGGACATCTAACCTCCTCTCATATAAATACCCCATTTATAACTCTAAACACCCCATTACCCTTCCTTAACAAGTCCTTAACTTGGTAAAGTTTAATAGCTATCCCGTTCACAATTTTACACAAAACAGTCCCAGTTTTAGGTCTCAAAACTTTAAGTCAAACGTCCACTTAAACATACCCATGGTTTCTGTAAAAGGAATATTCATACCCTTACATATGTTGGCTAACACCTCCCACTTGCCATAACCTTAAAGCTACTGTTAAGGCCCCGATATACATATATCTACTTTTGTCATTCCAGATTTCCTGATTTTAAACGTACTAAAAGTTTGTTACCATTAAGGGGTCTTACCCTAAACCACAACCTTAGCCCAAGTGCAGATACTTATTACAATATATAAAACATCTCTCACATTCGTGAGAAGATCCTAATGCAACCCTAAGTACCCCAAACAACCCAAAACTTAAAAAGAAAACAGGCTGAATTTAAAACTGTTTTGACCTCCGACTGTTGTAACCTATTTTTGACCCCCTTCCCAACCTCCAATTTAGTTCTAGTTTCTTGCATTGGAAAGCCACTTCAAATACCTTTTCAGGGGTATGTGGATCGCAAAATAAGAGTTTGTAGAACTCCCAATATGATCAAAACAATTGACTCAAAAATCTGCCCAGTTTTTAAAAACGGGTTTAACAAAATCAACATCATTAATTAACCCTAATCCCTCTAATTACAAGCCCTAAACCATGTAATCATTATATTATGATTATTACAACATTAATTTACTGTTTTTATATTAAACCCTAACCTAAATCCATCATAAGATTATTAAAGAAAACATAAAAACAATTTAATTAAAAAGAGTATTAAAGATTTTACCTTAGAATTTTTGAAAGAAGAAAAATTAATGAAGAACCCTAAACCACCATTTATGCCGACCAAACCTTGATCTCCAGGGATTTTATGAGTGTTTTGATTAATAAAAATACTTTATATACTTTCCTAACATGTCCTTGGCCCATATACAAAAGCCCGGTTCCCTTTTTCCCTTTTTCCCCTTTTCTTTTCTTTTTTTCACATAACCAACCTATACCCATCAAAATTCGTTTTTTATTTCTTTTTATTATTAATATATGTATTAATAATATTACCTTAATTTACCTTAATTTATTTCAGCTCCTAAAGCTCCCAAAACCTCAAAACCGTAAAACTAGTCAAATTTACGCGTTTTACCGTAAAAGACGTAAAATATACACTTTTAAAAAAAATCTCAAATTTTGAAATAAACTTTATAACTAATTCCTAAATGACTTAAAACCATCCCGAAAATTATTCTTTTGGATAATTACCTCACCCGAGACCTCTAAATGCTAAACCGTAAATCCTAAAAAAATACTTATCACTATAATACTTATACGTATACGTAAACACCATAATATCACCATTTTCATTTCATAGTCACCACTTGTGAGCTCATGAACATGAAATAACCGTTCCTCGATTTACTTATGAGTACTCTATACTCATAAACGATAACCACACCAACCTCGTTCACACAAAATAAACACGTAAACACACAATTCAAGTAAGCACACATAAAATAACTTAAAAGTAAGACCAAGTGACAAATCCAAAACCTAGGGTTGTCACAATAACTTTCTAAAAACCCATTAAAAAAACGCATTTAAACAAAAAAACCCAAACTTATCCTAAAAACCCATCTAAACAAAAAATAACCCAAAAACCCATTTAAACAAAAAAAAACCAAAAAAAACCCAAACTTTTCCAAAAACCCATCTAAACAAAAAATAACCCAAAAACCCATTTAAAAAAAAAAAACCAAACTTATCCTAAAAACCCATCTAAATCCAAACCCATCTAAACCAAACCCATATAAACTCAACTCATTTAGACCAATCCTTCTAAAAGACTCATCTAAACCTAAACCCATCCAAACTCACGACCTATCTAGACTAGGGATGGCAACGGGGCGGGTTTGGGGCGGGGCGACCGTCCCCATCCCCAAACCCGATTAGTAAAGTTCTCCCCAAACCCGCCCCGATCCCCATCGGGGATTTAATTAGGGTGCCCCGTTGGGGCACAATGCTCCCCCAAACCCGCCCCGTACTAATCGGAGTTCTTATCGGGTACCCTCTTTGGGTGAAATTTTCTATCAGAACCACATCATTTTACATTTATTATTATTTTTAGACTGTTAGAAAAGCTTGAAGTATTAAAAACTTACTAATTATATAATAAAAAATTACAAACAAGACTTGTCAGGTTTAAAACGATACCATTATACATTAATAATGATATGTTACACCACGAAAAACTTACAATACATTAAACAAGTTTCGGTGATAACAATTTGCAATATTGAAAAGATAAAATACTAAAGAAATATTTATTATGATGTAAATAGTAAGAAATATTATTAAAAAATACTTATATTTGTATATGTGTATATTAATCGGGCGGGACGGGTTGGAGAGTTTATTCCCCGCGTTTGCCACAAACCTGATTAAAAATCCCCGTTTAAGCCCCAAACCCGCCCATAACCCAATAAAATTAACCCGCCCCGCCCCAATTATTTCAGGTTTCGAGTTTCCCGGTTCCAGGTCTTTTTTCCATCCCTAATCTAATCTAGACCCATGAACCCAACCCAACGTAACCATGCCACCTCGTAGTTTTGGTGGGTAGATATAAAAAGAAAAGAAAAGAGGGGATAAAGATAAGGAAAGACACAGAAACAAACAATTAGCGGCAAAAAGCAAACCCTAATCGATGGCCGGTAGACCTAGAGGTGTGATATCGTCGATGGATTTTAGGCGTTTTGGTCGTATGAGGGCATTCGACAATAAGTTGGTATACGACGCATTCAATGGCAAACGTAATAGGGAAACCATGTCCCGTGAGGATTATGCTCTTTTGATCAGTCAAGACGATCTTTCTGAGGAAGCTGAAGGCGGTGAATCTGAATATGATGAAAAGAAGGTGGAAGCTGAATGGGCTGAATTCGAATCTAGAATGAACAAGCGTAGGAAGACTAAATGTGAATCTGAAAAGATTCAACCTACCAGGAAGCCGAGTAGCAAGTTTCAAGCCTTTCTGGATTCACAGAAGGGGCTTGTTGAGATTTATAACGAGCTGGGGCCAGAAGCACTAGCAGCCGAATCCAAAGCCCGATTGTACCGTGCCCTAGTCACAAAAGTCGAATCCCCAAATGACATCAAAGAAGCCGAAGCCAAAGCCCGATTTTACCGCCAAGAAGCTGACACCATAGCCCGATATTACCGCAAACAAGCCGCAGCCAAAAATGACCCCAAAGAAGCCACAGGAGCCAAACTCTCAGCCTCAATTCAAGCCACAGATGCCTCAGTCAGTGCCCTACTTGAAGCCAGACAAAGGGTAGAAGCCGCAGTTGTTGCCCTACATCAAGCCAGACAAGAAAAAGTAGAGGCAGAGATTGCCCTAAACTTAGTCCAACAAGCAGCTGAAACCCTAAATGAAGCCATAAAAACACCCAAAGCCCCAAATGTAGCCCATCAGGCCCCAGCCAAAGCCCCAAATGAACCCCAAGAGGCCCCAGCCAAAGTCCGAAGAAGCGCAAGAATCTGCAGGAAAGTGGCTTGTTATGCACCACCACTGCTTGTTTGATTAGCTTCCTTCCTTATATTATATATCTATGCGTCTTTTGTGTGTCTTTTGGTGTATTTTAACATGTTTTACTTAGTTGAACACCCTCAACTAATTGTCTGTCGTCTAACTTATATATTCTATCTATCTATTCATTCTGGCTTTATTATTAATTGCCTCCTCCCTATATTATTTTAGCAGTAACACGCTCATCATCAAACACCCGTTACTTTACTTTTATTCTAAAATTCTGCCCCTAAGACCACTGGCTTTTACCTTTGAACTTGCTTCTTAATTGCTGGTTGAGTTTGGTTTGCTTGCTCCACCCCATAGGAATGTTGTCTTTTTAGTTAGGATGAGGGGTTCTCACAAGTCTGCCAAACCGTTGTTATGTGTATGCGGGGTAGGCATATTAAACCGTACAGACCAAAGGTCACTTTGATAGTGTTAGCTTCATATCGTATCAGATATGACTGCTTCTACCCTGTTATTGTTAGGGCTTCTCACAAATGTAGGGTTTGTTTTACGAGTCAAATAGCTTGGAAACTATTGCTGCACGGCTGCTGGTTTCGTGCGGTTAGCACTCCTGATGTGTTATATTTACATAAACATATTGTCCCTCTTCACATGGATTAGCTGAAACCATTGCGCTCTTTTCGGTTTATTGGCTGGCGCTTTGGACGAACATGAAACATAGCCTGCTATGTTGTCTCCAAATTTTGTACAGTGATAGCTATACCTAGTTAATGAAAATAAACCCATTGCGTGCTGTAAGTGGGAATTTAATGAAGTTGGCTCATTTTGTAGTCTTTAAACTGGAAGCATAAGGTTATCTTATTAAACGTGAATATGGACTTGTTGTCCGCAAGTTTATTTGCTCCCCGTAAACACAAATGCAATAACCTTTGTAAGAAACTAGATATCTCTAGATACACTCCTGATGCATGATTGGTTTCCTTGTTTGGCGTCGCTCAAGTATGACTGCTAAATGGATTTTGTAGCGATACTGTTATGGTTAATCTTTTCTGCCAGTGACCTGTACCATGCGAGAATATGGATATGGCTAGTTGCAATTATGTAGGAATCGATGGGAGAATATTTCTGTAATGGGAAGTTGTCCTTAGTTAGTGTCAGGGGGTTCTTACAAATGTGGGTGAATGAAACGGACCCGTACGACTGTTATTGTTAGGGGTTCTCACAGATGTGGGTTTCTTTTACGGGTCAAATACTCAAATAATAGTATGGAAACTATTGCTGCAGGGCTGCTGGTTTCGTGCGGTTATCACTTCTGGTGTGTTATATTTCGTGCGGGTCAAATATTAGTATCAGGGGTTCTCAGAAACATGGGTGTAAAAGGGACACGTAGGACTCTGTTATAATTGCAGGGATTGTCCTTTGTTAGTATGGTCGTATATAATGGTGCACCTATGGCTGCAGGGCTGCTGGTTTCGTATACTTAGGTCAATTAGTATAGTGTATGCATTTGGAGCTGCAGGGACCAAGAACATGATAAAGCAGGGCCTTAAACTCATCGGAAGTGGTCGGTGATTAGTTTGCATAAAGTGTACAATTGCTTAAGCTGGATTGAATCATTACACGTGCTCTATGATGGAATGTCGTACTTGTAAATTGTATCTGCTCTTATAAGGTTCTTTCAACGTACACTAAACCCAGATGTTGGATATATGCTCTTATGGTAAGTTTCAGCTGCAGGCCTAAGAATGAAGAATTTCATCTAAAATGTTTTTACATCTTCACTCGGGCCCCCATAGGAATGCTATCGTAGTTAGGATTAGGGGTTCTCACAAGTGTGCCAAAACTTTGTTATATGTATGGCTGTAGGCATTCTAAACCGTACGGACCAAAGGTCACTCTGAGAGGGACCCATAGGACTGTTACAATTGCAGGGGTTGTGCTTTTTAGTATAAGGGGTTCTCACAATGTGGGGTTTTTTGTACGGTTCAAATAGCATGGAAACTATGCTGCAGGGTTTGCTGGAAGTGGGAATTTTAATGAAGTTGGCTCATTGTAATTTTTTTAAACTGGAAGCGTAAGCTATCTTGTCGATACTATTATGGTTAGTCTTTTTTGCAAGTGACCGGTACCATGTGAGAATATGGATATGGCTAGTTGCAATATGTATGTAGGAATCGATGGGAGGATATTTCTGGATGTTTTGGACTTACTTATGTGAGCCATGTTGCATGCTTTTTCGGTTCAGCTGTTTCTGCAAATGACTAGAAATAAATGAACCATCTTTAAGTAGCTGCTGGTGTTTGATTTCATACTGGTGACTAGTCTTTGATATGGATTCTATTAAAGGTTTTGTTTGAGTGTTCGTATAAAAGTATGGTTGAACAATACAAAATGTTATCCGTGAATGGTGTGTGGTTTAATGGCTATTTGGAAGATGTTTTTTGTTGCATATGCTCTCATTTCTTTGTTAGATATTGGTATGTTAGGGCTTGGCTATATACTGTATACTGAGTAGGCATTAACCGTACAGACCAAAGGTCACATGACAATGTGGGGTTGGATGTGGTGTTTTTTAAGTGTTATATTTACTGATTAAACAGTTTCATAGGGTGTGAAAGGAACTGAGGACTGTTATAATTGCAGGGATTGTACTATGTTAGTATTAGTGGTTCTCACAAATGTAGGTTTTGTTTTACGGGTCAAATAGTATGGAAAGTATTGCTGCAGGGCTGCTGGTTTTGTGTGGTTGGGGTCAGCTGGGCTTGGCTATGTATATGGAGTAGGCAATAAACTGTAAGGTACAAAGGTCACATGATAGTATGGCACCTATTGCTGCAGGGCTGCTGGTTTTGTATACTTGCGTTAAATAGTATGGAGAATGCATTTTCAGCTGTAGGGCCTTAAACTCACTGGAAGTGGTCGTAATTAGTTTGCTTTACAGTGTACCATTTTTTATTAAAGCTGTATTGTATAGTTAGACGTGGTAGATTGAGTTTGTATTATCACTTATCAGTAAATAATGCAGGGAGTGGTCGCAATTGCTTTGCTTTAACTGTAAAAAATTGCTGATTAAACAGCTTCATATGTAGAGGTGGCAAAATGGGCGGGCGGGCACGGGCAGCAAGCAGCGGGCTAAACGGGCGGCGGGCTAAACGGGCGGCGGGCTAAACGGGCGCGGGCTAAACGGGCACGGGCGAAACGGGCGGGCGAAACGGGCGGGCTAAGCGGGCGGAAGCTAAAAAAGGAAAGAAAAACATATAAAACCCACAAATAAAAAATAAAAATACTTGTTTGAAAGTCGGGATAAAAAATTTAATAAAAAATATTATTCGAGTATACTAATTTGTATTTTACAAGTGCGCCCGTTAAGCCCATTTAGTTTCTTACATATGCGCCCGTTTAGCCCATTCATTATAAAGAATGGGCAAAAAGTGCCCCATTCTTTTTTTTTTAAAATGGGCAAAAAGTGTCCATATGTATCAAAATGGACAAAATTTGCCACCTCTATTCATATGGTATGAAAGGGACCCATAGGACTTGATATTTGCAGGGTTTTTAGTTTCAGTTTTTATAAATGAACTGCAGTTGCATGTTCTCTTTTCAGTTTGATATATTAAGTACATGGTCTATAAATTTCAAGGGTGCAATCTCAACTAATTTGAAATTATACGCATCATTGTAGAAAGACCTACTGAAGAAGTTTATGTATTTTCAGTTTGTGGTTTGTATCAGCTTAATCCCAACAAGTACAATGAATAAATTCATGTGTCTTTATCGATGTTATTGTGCTCTTCTATATGAAACAGTACAATTTGTCTGATTAAAATTGTTAAATCTAATGTCATGAAAATGTTATTGCTAAACAAAATTAGTAGTATTGTTAAATGTGACTGGATGGACAAGGGGACATACAGATAGAATCATGATGATTTCATAAAACACAAAACACTAATCTGAATATTACTATACTGGTGGTAAAATTGATATGTCAAATCACCCTGCTATCTGACCGTCATTTTCCTAGTTTAAGTTCATTCAGATATGTTGTATGTGCTCGACACAAAAGTTCAGGTCAAGAACACTGATTCCACCTTTATTTGTAATTGTAAAATACTCAAAAATAAGCGAGTACCAGTCCTTACTTTAGCAGATATGTATGTTGGCTCTTATTTTGTAGAGAATGAAGATACATGTATTCGTTTTCTATCATCTCGAATTGACTAGGCAATGTGTATGGAGCCATACAAGATCTGCAAGGGTTCTGTTTTTTTTTTAAAATCCATTTATTCATTTAGTTTTATGTTAAAAAAAAGTTTATAGTTTAATTGGCTGTTTGTTAGTCAAGTTTATATTTTTAACAACTTTTGACAATTTAAAAAGATTTATAAATCACCTTTTTATTTAGCTACTTTTTTAAAATAAAAAACTAACAATTTCAAAAAATTATTATGTCAAATAGAGCTATTAGATTATTTTTTTAACAAAAAAAACTAACAACCCAAAAAAAGCTTCAAGATAGCTTTTACCAAATGGACCCTATTAGTGGATAAATATGTCCCAACCCAGTTTGTAAGTTCATGGTCTATTAGGGGTTCTTATAATGACCAATATAAATAGTGAATCAATAAAACATGAAGTAGTAGACATAGGGTTTTCATAGTCTAACAAAATCTAGCACAATCATTTGGAAAATAAATGTTGATTCGATCTTGTTAGTCTTAGCTTGAAGACTTAGTCTGCACAGGATAAATCCTATATAGACTTAGTAGAAACTTTGAATGATATCAACGAGTATACGGAATGTACTCTTTGATATTATGAAGATTATGTGTGGTGTTGACAAAAGGTGTAAACTTGATACTTCAATATTAATAATACTAATACCCTTAACATAGAGTAGTAAGGTTACAACCTTGAAGTAAAAGTACAATGCAGAGAAATAATATATTTTCGTGTATCATAACCTAGACCCATGACCTCCTTTTATAGAGTAAGGAGTCCTTTACAAGACAAAGATATGAATAAATAGATTTAAACTACTAGAAGATATGAATGGATATCTTCTATCTTAAAAGGAACACGTCTTCTGTCTTTATCTTCAACTCAGCACTAATATCATTACCAGCACCAAGGTTTAACCACTTCCATTCAGTATTACTGCAACCAGTACTAAGAATACTACTACAAGTATTAATAAGATTAATACTGTTAGTGTAATGTAGACAATCACTATTTTTTTCCCCAACAATATTTCCCTAAACTTGTTATTTATCTTCATAAACCTTATGGAATAATAATTAGAATCTTCCTTAAGAATTATTTCTGAATCGGACTATGAATAAACTTGAGAAAATCAATAGCAAGATGATCTTTAGTATCTACCTTCAATTGACAGCTCACCATCTTTTTAAGAATACCTTGTGAAAATGGATACACTCTATCTCCAAGTAGAGAAATACAAATACATTGTTAGTCATTGCCAACTGATATACTCCACAAGAATATATAAAATGCTAATTCTTCATGTCTGTTGTATTAAGCTTCATCCATATGCTATTGTCTTTGTCAACCTCATACATCTTTCTCATAGTTTCCTACAAGTAGACATCCATCATATTCTGAATATGTGAGGTTTTTATAGCTCCAAACTTCTTTTTCAATATCTTCCACAGATCATTAACATCTTCTCCGTCTAAGACTTGAAACATATCCCCAAAAATTAATACTGCTCCACTTCTCCTCCAGCTCTAAAGATTTTCCACCATCTTGCCTTGTCCTCATGGAAAATTTCATAGTTGATGATCAAAAATTTTGAATTCAAAGGAATGACTGGATTATCTAAAACTACTATCTGTAAACATTTTTAAGCTCTGGACTAGAAGGACCATCTCCCTTTGGTATGAATCTTCCTATAGAAATCATCTTCTTTTGCCTTTTGTAGATCATTGTTCATCTAAGTCTTTTGCAGATGTTGATGAAGTACCAATCTCTATATCTCTTCTTCTCTTTGATTTGCATTTCTCTAGAAACCTTATTTGATTCTCATGATACTTATTCTCCATTTCAGAACGAGGATCTAAAAAAGTTTTCTATAAATCTAATAACTGGCATAACATTTCTCTCCAGCTCTTCAAAGGACATTCCAACAAAATTCTATTTGTATGAGAAGAAATGCTAATGTTCCAAACAATTATTATGCATTTATTTGACATACCATCTCCGTAGTTGTCTATAGTGTTCCACATATTCTTGTTGTTGTTGTTTGCTACATCGCTCCACCGACTCCTCTTGAACCCTAACTTACCTTGCTTTTCCTTCTATTGCAACCTTCAATTCTTCTTCATCAAACTTGTCTTGATCCTTGTTGATACAAAAGTTGGATGGACATTGACTAACCTGAATTAAGCTTAATTCGGGTATTCGGGACTTTCGGCTATCGTACCAAGTGAAATTCTAACGAGACCCTGCACACTAAGAAACAACACGTTGTTACGCTTACCGGGAGAGGATTTCTCACGATTAGACTCCAACGTGAGAGTAAGTAATCGGTTTAGGGTTTAGCAATCGGTAAGGGTTGTTATTTTTATGTGAATCGTACATTTGTAGAACCCTTGGGGGTTCTTTATATAGGCGGTAAACCCTAGTTGGGTTTTACCGAGTCTTGAGCCCCAAGCAAGGGATAATTACCATATAAGAGCTGATCCTTATCTTCTAAATAAGGCTAGTGAATATCCCCTTGCATTAGGCGAATCACAATCCTATTTACGTTGTGATTCTGTCTAACCCATTCCGCGTGCGGCGTGGACACAGTTCGTACCATACCGCGTGCGACTATTACTATCCAGGCCTTATAAGCCAAAAGGAATGATTACCCAACCATACTTGTTGGGTCGGATACGGGTAGTACCCATGGGTCAGGTTCATGACCCGACTGGGGACTATACGTCATCATGTCCCCACCTAGTCTAGTGGTTACAGCCGTAGGCGTGACTACTACACTAACGAATCCTAAACGGCCGTACCGTCAAAGCATGTAACTATGTCTGAGTAAGTAAATCTTTCATGAGCCGCGGTATGCCGGAACCACTTTAATGATTATATTGAATGTGAGTCGTGCATGGTAAAATAGCGTACCATGTAAGCAACTGTTCACCAGACTCAACCTGAAAAAGCGAGCGAGTGGGCCTGATCCCCGAGCCATGCAAAACTGAGTTTGAGATGACGTGTTGGTCCCTCTGAAGTTACAACGACCCACCAATACCTATCCATTAGATCAAGTTAGTCGAGTACATGTGGCAATCATCCACCGATACACGAGAATTGAAGCAACACTATATATAACATTAGGTGTGACTGTACACACACAGTTGTTAATATCACTTCCGCCATTGTTGCTCCTTCAACCTCCGTACACCAACGTTCTCACACGAATCTCCTTCTTACCAGGTTAGCTCACCACGCCCTACTCATATACTTACTAAAACATGGTTAGGGATATTGCAACTATCACGTCCGTGCTCTATGAGTACCCAAAGCAGAAAATTTTAGAGTTTTGCTTTGAGTACTATATTCCATCCAATGTCCATCCAACCTTACCCGAGGAATTAGAAGCCATTACGGACAACCCCCTGGTAAAATTGGTTTGTACACTCGTTTATTTGATACGGCTAACTACCGCATTCCGTTGACTAGATTCCGTGTAGACCTTATTCAATATTACAATTTCCTTATTACCCAACTTCATTGTATAGGGGCATGTAAGATAAACCAATTTGAGGTTAACTGTGAAGCCCTAAACATTATCCCCTTCGTGAGTCTATTCAGGGTATTTTATGTACCAAACATGGTCAACGGTTGGATTTCCTTTAAAATACGATCACCGACCGCTCCTCAATGTTATTCCAAGTCTATGGATTCCCTCAAAAATTGGTACAACATATTCTTTTTTGTAGACGCAACAGTTTTTCCACGCCCATTCGAACATAGGCCTAGATTATCGTCATGCCCCAAACACATACAATGCACGAGACGTAAGAACCTTGGATACTCACCGAACATTATTCCACAAGTTGCCCGAATCTTTTTTATGCCTTGTAGGCATTAGCCGCAACTACTTTGGAAGCCCAGACCAGTACCCAACTTTCTTGAACAGCCGTAACGAGGGTGGGTATAAACAATTTGTCCATACAACCCATACTATCATAGATACGATCGTAACTAACCATTGTTTGATTGTGCAAAAATGAATCTATTCGGATAACTTCGCCAAGGCAACCCACAAGAAGTAAAGGAAGGACATCGCATGAGATTGGAAAACGAGCCATCCCTACTTGAGGCCACAAGAAATATTACCATCCCACTGGTGGTAGAGCCCGAACCACACTCGGATGTTGGAGACTCACAAATTCAAAAATCCTCCTTAGAATTTTTCCAATGAGGATGGTGACAACCTCCACTTGGAACATGAGGCTTCTTCTATAACGGTCGGGGAAACTGTTGAGCCTTTAGAAGAGGACCTGGAGAAAGATGCGACTGAGTATGATGAATTGGCAGTCCATCATTCAAAGAAGCGTAGGACCCTTAAGAGGAAAGTACCTGTAGTAGAGTACGACCAATGCAATTCTCCTCTTAAGAGGCTGCGAAAGGATAACCCCTGTTCCAAGCCAGGAGTAGTGCGGGTATTAGCATAGGTACGGATAAGGAGGATACGGGGAAAAAAGAACCAACCGCCATCCTAAGTCTGAATCCTTTGACCGCCATACCGCCTACATCCTCTGAACTTTCCAGAAGCAATACGTAAGTAGTATTTTTCTTTGTATCCTAGTCCATACGTGTTGCACTGATCTTATGGATTTTTTTATCTTTAAGGGATGATTAAGCTGAGGTCACACCAAATACAAGATACATTTCCAGGGAGAAGTCGTCTGTCCCTGAGACATATCAACGGGTGCCTTCCCCTGTTTTTGAGGACAGTCTCCCTCACCCTAGGTCATACTCAGTAGCCTATTATTGATGAGGGATCCCAAGATGCCTTCTAGTCGCAGTGGGGCATTGCAGGAAATGATATGCTTGATTCACCAAACTCCTGTAGAGATTTCATGGATCATGTCACGTCGCCCGCTTATGCAGCTGCCCTCCACGAGCTATCTCATGATGAGCTCTTGGATGAATTCAATGTGCCAGCCACTCATCAAGTTGCTATGAGGAAAAGGTTTGAAGAAGCCCTCTGCAGACTTGAAAGTGCAGATAGGAAGATAGGCAGGCGAAACTAGGTCATCAAGGAGCAAGATGAGAAATTGGCTCAACTGTCCGCATCAGAGGCCACCGCTGCTACCCTGCGCGCCCAACTTGTGACCGCGGAAGCTACTATCAATGAGCAAGCCAACCACGCCACCACCTTCGAGACTCAGGTGGATGAGCTACAAACTGAGCTGAAAGCTTCAAATGACAAGGTATTTATCCTTTCTAGTCAACATATTCATACAACCATGTCAATTATCTTATACTGAATCGAATATTATCTTGCCACATGTAGCGATCACGGAAGCATCCATCTAGTCATTGACCGAGGAAGTAGCCGCACTTACTTTGGCGTGTGACAAGCTGCAAGTCCTTGTGAAAGGTGTAGAGTAGATAGTCGCGGAGTTCCAGCAGTTCATGGCGGCCAAAGACAAGCTCGTGGATGAAAAGATCGAGCATGACTTACTGATGTAGAGTAAAATACGTATTTTAGGAAAAAGAGCGTAATTAGGGCAAGTATTAACAAGTAGTTTAGGAAAACCACAAGTTATGACCCAAAGTAGGGATCGTTCTCAAGGAGGCAAGTGCGTTGTGTTAAGAGATGATTAATGATGTGATTATGGTATATGAGAAAGGAAAATAGAAATGAGATAAGAAGAGAATGACGGTTACGATTGTGGATTACACTAAGACGATAAGTCGTACACGTAAAACCGTAAAAAGAGACAAAATTAAAAATTTACCCTAAAAATTCCTAGAAAATTGAAATAAATCCTAAATAATGTAATTAGAGTTTACAAAAAATCAAAAATCACTCAAACCTTTTATTTAATTAAATAATAATTTTTTAATGCTAATTAAAGCCCAAAAAATCAATTTAATTAACAAAAAGCCCAAAATGAGATTTTTTCAATTTTATACCTCTAAAATGACTTAACTAAATTTAAAACTATTTTTGAAAATTTTAAAATTCATAAAAACTATTTAAAAACAATTAAAAACTATTTAAACTTAAAATAATTCTAAAAATTAATCTAATGACAATAAAAATATACTAAAAATTGTAAAATTCCTAACTTAATGTATTTAACCTAATAAAAATATAAGAACTTGAAAAATCTAAATTTTAATTTTTAATAATAAAATAATAATAAAATAATATTAAAAATCCAAAATTTATAAAAAATTCTTGCAAACTAGCTTATTTTAACCTAATAAACTCAGAAATGAAGTTGAAATTACAAAATACCCCTATTGGGCCTAGAAATGGGCTAAAAGATAAAACAGTCCCTTAGTGGGCTTAATTTGGGCCCAATAAGAAAAAGTCAACCAAATAAGCCCAAAACTTCCAGTCTGACTCAAAATTAGATTTTAAAGACAAAACCTCGAAGGCCCAAAAGCTGAAAATGAGTTTAAGCTAGCTTATTTCAAAGCAACTTATTCTTAATGGGCTTTGTGGCCCATTAAGCTATAAGCTGATGCCATAAGCTCAAATTAAACACACAAGCTTCTTTTGAGTTGCTTAAGAGTTCTGTAAAAAGAAATTTGAAATAAGCACAAGGAATAAGCCGGAAAAAGCAATAAGCTATCTTCACAAAACGACAAAATAGTCGTTTTCGAGTTCTAGGCTACCCCAAGAGCTGATTCAACTTTCAAAAGCTTTTAAATGACTTAAGTAAGCTTAATCAAATAAAAGTTTTTCAATAAGCACACTCAATAAGCTAGAATAAGCAGATAAGCACTTAATTAAAAGTCAACTTTATGAGTTTTCTAGCAAAAAGCCAAAACCAAGGTCTGATAAGCTCCAATTCAAACAAATGGGTCAAATGAGGAAGATTGATCACAAAAAGTAAGTTGTTGCAAGTCTGGATAAGCCAATATGGCTTATTAAAATGCTGAATGAAAAATTACACTAGCAGGGGCTAGTTTTGGATGTTGAGCAGTGGAAACTTTTTCCACTGCTTGACTTTCTTGACTATTTGTCTTTAGTGACTTTTTGTGGATTCAAGTTACAAACAAGGCACCGTTGTGATCAGTGAATCACAAGGAGTCAGAAACAACAAAGAAATCACAATCACAATCAGCCAAAGAGTGCAGTTAATTCAATCACCAGACATCTCACAGACATGAACATAAGCAGTTATGAACTCAATAAGCTATTTTAGCAAGATTCAGCCAACCAAATTGCACCAAAAGCATACACAAGATATAATAAACTTAAATGAACAAGTTTAAACAGGTTTCATGAAATGGTTCAAGGTCTACATCAAGATTCAAGCACCAAATAGTTACTGATGAACACTAGCAAGCAGTTATGAACACTTTGCTTATATACTTGACCAACAAGCCCAATTCAAACACTCAAATCTTTAAACCAGGTTATATTAACTATGTTTTAACACCTTTTAGCCCTAAGCATGCATATACTCTAGGTATTTCAAAAATCTTAGGTCAAAATCAGTCAAATCAAGTGAGATATAGCACAATGTTTAATTCAAGGTTTAAAAGCCAATAACTTATAGAAACTAGTACACAACCAAGTGAATAAAAGATACCAACTCAAACAAAGCACTTCCAATAACACAATAACAAACTATGATTCAAAACAGGTTAACCCAAACACCCTTTTATAATTTCAAATTGAGATTTTCAAATCAAAAGTATGATTTAGGTTAGCACATGCATTCATAAACATCAAAACATCAAACATGAACAGATTCAACAAGATTTGGAGCCCAAGAACAACACATACACAAGTAGAACTCAAATATCACAAATATCCAAATTTTTATCAGATTTTGGGATTAAGGGTTCAAACCTCATGGATTTACATCCACACCCACGTATGTTTGAGCTTATGTGCTAGCAAGAACAAGCACAAGCTTCCAATATCAAGCTGCTAAGATGGAACAAAGTCAGAAGCACAAATTATCAAAATCACAAAGTGAGGCCAACTTGATTAATGCAACCTTAGTTCACCACACTTGATTATCCCCAAGTTATAAGCCTCACAACACCTTGATATCACAATATTAGGGTTCTATGATCAACTTATAGCCCAAAAAATCCAAGGTTTGAAAAAGACTTAGCAAAATATCAAGATTTAAGGAAAATATGCAAACTTTTGCACACTCCTTTGAAAACAAGTTTTAGGATTCAAGATTAGTAAACATGTAACATTAACAAACAGATAATAAGGTTGGCACTTGACTTTTCTTCACCAAATTCAAACACATTTCATTACTTGAATATATGATTTACAGAATTGTGAACTAAGGAAAATTCAAGAGCAAAAGCTAAATGACTAAGTGCTATGCCTTAATTAGGCTACAAGAAACCTAAATGCTGAATAAAAAACGTAACCCTAATAATGTAGAAGTCCAAAATTGCCCTTGTGAAGTTTGAATTACTTGAGAATCATGTGACTTGTTCTTGGCGTTTTGTAGTTGCTGGCAAGGTGAATTTGTATCCAAGGGTTTATAACAAGCTTAATATGCAAGCTGGAATGTGGATGGTTAGATTGCATTGGCTATTTTAGCAGTTTGCTCAAGAGTGTAGCAGGGGAATCTCTTGTGGAGTTCCTGGTTGATGTGACACATGTTTTTAAGGTTGGGATGTGATTAAGGCACCATTAATCACTAATCTGGAGCATATGATGGTTTAATTACAAGAGGATTAAGAAAACACAAATGTGTTCTTGAGATGAATAGTGGGTGTGTTTGATCCGGTTTAGGATTTAAAAACATGTTAGGCGGCTTAATTAACTTATTTAATTAAGTTAGTTATGGCTGGTGTGAGTGGGATATGATGTGGAGGTTTGGTGGATTCTGATTGGAGGAGAGGGTGAGTCGGGTGAGGTGGCAAGTGGTGATTGGTTAAGGTAAGTTGTGATGTCTGCCAAGATTAACCCCTTAACTTCCTTTCTCTTTTCACTTGCAAATAAAACAGCCAAATCCGGATTTCCTTTGTTATTGAAGTTTTGGTTTTCACACTTTTGCCCCAAATACTTTTCTAAAGTATATTCAAGGGTATTTCTTGCCAATTCATGATTCTTGAAGGGCTGTTTTGGCATTTTCTTCATTAATAATGGTCTTGACTTGTCTTGTTGACTTCTTAGAGGACTGAATTTGACAAATCATGATTTATGAGGGACCATTTTTGCCATTTCTTCAAAGTCAAGGGTCCTTTTGGTAATTTGACATTTTTAAAGTACCAAACTTGTAATTTCTTGTAACTTGAAGGCCTTCATGATATGTTTGACTTTGAGGAGGACTAATATTGACAATTTAGTTTTGTTGAGGGACTAAATTTTCCAACTCTTCAAAGTGGAGGGCCCTTTTTGTAATTTGACAAACTTTAGGGACCAATCTTGTAATTATGAAGATACAAGGGTTTAAAGTGTAAATTCTTCAATATTGGAGGACCCTTCTTGCATAATCTTCAAATCTTCAAGGGTTATTCTTGGAAAATTCTTCATTAGGGCTTGGTTCATTGTGCGGCTTCGTTTCCCGTGTTCGTTTTTGCATGATTCTTGTGATCTTTGGTCATTTTCTCAATATCCGTACCTAAAATACACAAGTAACAAACACAAGCATATATTTGGCCATTTTCATGATATTTAATGCATTTAAAGCCCTTTTTGGACGATGAGACTATGTACAAAAGCAGTCTCATCACTCCCCCATACTAAACCATTGTCGTGCCCTTATGCAATGCTAGAATAAAGTATCGTAGCACCTCCAAAATTCATTTTTATTCACTTTTATTGAATGATAAACTAGCTACACTATTACTATTGCTACTACTTGTGTTTTAGACATAATGTATGATTTTCATCGCAAAATGGGATGTTTAGGTTCATGGAACAAGAACACGTGAATGCTTCGTTAGAAATAATTTCATCATCCTCGATTTTCACCCCAATTCTATGCTAAGCGTGTTACGAGATCATTGTCATTATAAGTTAGTAATGCTAACACTACTCATATGCCCTAATCACGTACTTATCCTCCCATTTTCCTAAGTTGTATCTCTTATATTTTATTTTGTCTTGAATGTTTCACGAGGATACATTGTTTGACTTATGCGATAATAGAGATTTAGGTCTAAAAATAGAGTCCCAACGGTGTAACCAAGACCATCAAATTAATAACCCCTCCTAATAGACAACGATGTCAAAAAATTAAGTCAACAAGAAGGATCGATAAACACGGTTTTATAACGGTTTTGAACATGAGACTTATTACCAAGACTTTTATACGCCCCCTAACGGAAGGGCCTTATTATCATAGGTTTACCTCCATCTTTTATTCAACTTCGCCATGAAGCTTTTATTATGACTTCGGTCTTGCCTTGCCTTTTATTATCCGCCTCATCGGTGGTTTTATTATGGCCAAAGACGTATATCCTCACGCTAAGGCGAATTTTGGATCTTTAAAGCTTCAAAGATTAAGGCTTGATTCACTTTCAATTTTGCATAGATTTTTCAACCTTGTGAGCTTCAAATTGTTTGCTTGATTTAGGTGAGCACTTGAAATCTTATTATTGGGTGAAGCTTTCGATTATTCAGGTTGCCATTACTTTAAAACCGTGACGCTGGCGATACCTTAATGTCTTCCCAATTTAATTACATGGAAGCTACTAGAAAAGACTAGAAACCAACAATCAAGACTAAACCGCTAAGTCAATATCTATTAAGAAAAAAATATTTACAAGAGAAGGGAGAATAAGCGAACAACAAGAACACATGAGTTTTTGAAAGAATACGAGTACTCTACGTTTAACATAGTAACTTATAATTAACTCTATCATTTCTCGTCCTCATTTAAGAGACTTAGCCTAATGTAAAGTTAAGGAATCGAAGCTAAGTGCTCAACACGCACGGTCGAGTAAAAAATTACTCTTATTCTCGCCATCAGAAAACCTACATTCGTGTCTTCAAACACTTACAAAACATGAGAAATTTTTTAAAATTTGGCCATTTTTAGCCTTATTTTGCAACAAAACGATAAACAAAAAAATAAAATTTGGAAAGCGTGAAGGTTTGGCAAGGCAAGTATCTATTCACCCCGCCATACTAAAGTTAAACATTGTCCTCAATGCTTCGAGTCTAGGGGTGCAATCACCCCATACTAGAGACGTAGTCGAATGAATAATCTAGCATGGAAAGGGTGTAACCATTAAATTTAAAGCCGTTTATGAAGTGTGCTATAAACCTAAGGTTAGAACATCAAAGGATATATCAGGGCTATTGAGAAAGTTTTCAAAGCAAACGATCGAGTGCTCCTATAAAACAAACACGAGAGGCTCCAATCGTGAAGATAATGATCATCTAAAATCCACAATTCACAAACAACCACGAAACAAAGGTTGGAAGGACACAAATCCCCACACGTTACTACATTAGAAAGCGATAATATGTACATAGGATAAGCATGGGACTCCCCCACGAGGCACCTCGTTTTTGATTACCGAGTCATGAGCTCGACTCGATCCCCTCAATACTAATTATCATTGGGGAAGGTGATTTGGTCGAGGTAGTTTAAGGATGGAACTTCCCCGCCAAAGTAGTGCTTCAACCTATGTCCATTCACCTTGAAATTGGTGCCATCATTTTGAGCTAGCTCGATGGTCCCATATGGAAAAACTTGAGTCACGGTGAATGGACCGGACCAACGGGATTTCAACTTACCGGAAAAGATTTTCAAACGTGAGTTACAAAGTAAAACTTGATCCCCAATGTTAAAAACCCGGTTTTTAATTTTTGAATCATGAAACTTTTTAGTCTTTTCTTTATAAATCAATGAATTTTCATAAGCAATATCCCTTAATTTATCCAATTCATTTAGCTGCATTTTCCGGTGTTTTCCCGCGGTCTCCATATCATCATTACAATGCTTTAGGGCCCAATAAGCTTTGTGTTCGAGTTCAATTGGCAAGTGACAATTCTTCCCGTACACAAGCTTATAGGGAGTGCACCCGATGGGCGTCTTATGAGCGGTCCTAAAGGCCCATAATGCATCGTCCAACTTATCCGACCAAGATTGTCAGTTTTCCCCAATCGATCTCTCCAAGATCCTCTTCAATGCTCGGTTTGAAACTTCGACTTGCCCACTCGTTTGTGGGTGATAAGCCGTAGAAAGACGATGTGTAACCCCATATTTCCTTAGGACCCTTTCGAATTGGTCGTTACAAAAATGGGTTCCACGATCGCTTATGATCACACGAGGGGTTCCAAAACGAGAAAACAAGCTTTTCAAAAACTTGACTACCACTCTAGCATCATTGGTGGGCAAAGCCTTAGCTTCCACCCACTTAGATAGGTAGTCAACGGCGACAAGGATGTACTTATTACCACGAGATGATGGGAACGGCCCCATAAAGTCAATGCCCCAAACGTCAAAGATCTCACACACTTGGATGATATTTTGTGGCATTTCATCTTTTTGTGAGGCTTTTCCTTGTCGTTGGCATGAGTCACACGACTTCACAAGCTCATGTGCATCTCGGTAAATAGTAGGCCAAAAGAAACCAGCATCAAAAACCTTCTTAGCCGTGAGATTAGCACCGTGGTGACCACCCGTGGGTCCCTCGTGACAAGCTCTAAGGATGTTAGAAGCTTCGGTACCAAAGACACAACATCGAATAATTTGATCCGCACAAGTTCGAAACAAGTAAGGGTCGTTCCAAAAATAGAACTTGACGTCACGAAAGAATTTTTGTTTTTCTTGAGTCGTCATACCCTTGATGATGAAGTTGCCCGCATGGTAATTTGCGATGTCCGAAAACCACGGGGTGGAAGAATCAAGCTTAGAATTCACTACACCAAGTGTCTCGAGCGGAAATGTTTCGGTGATTTCCTTGGGCTCGTAAACACTTTGGTGAGGATCTTCCAAACGAGAAAGATGATCGGCCGCTAGATTCTCGGCTCCTTTTTTGTCAACGATTTTGTGATCAAATTCTTGAAGGAGGAGAATCCAACGAAGTAATCTTGGCTTTGCATCTTGTTTATCCATAAGATACTTGATAGCCGAATGATCCGTATACACTATGCATTTAGTCAAGACGAGATAAGGTCGGAATTTCTCAAATGCATAGACCACGTCAAGGAATTCCTTCTCCGTTGTAGTGTATTTTAGTTGAGCCTCGGTCATCGTCTTGCTAGCATAGTGAATAGGAAAGAAGTGTTTTTCATGACGTTGCCCCAATACGGCCCCAATAGCGTAGTCACTAGCATCACACATGAGCTCAAAGGGGAGGTTCCAATTGGGAGCAACAAGAATGGGAGCTTCGGTAAGTTTCCTCTTAAGGATTTCAAAGGCTCGTACACAATCTTCGTCAAAGACAAAACGTGCATCTTTTTCAAGGAGATGTGTAATAGGTCGAGAGATCTTTGAAAAATCCTTGATGAATCGACGATAAAAGCTCGCGTGGCCTAGGAAACTCCTAACTCCCTTAACGGTTTTGGGATGAGGTAATTTGGCGATGACGTCTACCTTAGCTTGATCTACCTCAATCCCCGCTTTCGAAACCTTGTGCCCTAAGACGATTCCACTTTTAACCATAAAATGACATTTTTCCCAATTAAGCACAATGTTGGTTTCCTCACAACGCTTCAACATTCTCTCAAGATTCGACAAACACGAAGTGAACAAAATACCAAACACGAAAAAGTCATCCATGAAGACTTCCATCGTCTTCTCGATCATATCATGAAAAATAGCCATCATGCACCTTTGAAAGGTTCCCGGTGCATTGCAAAGTCCGAATGGCATTCTACGATAGGCAGACGTTCCATATGGACACGTAAACGTAGTTTTTTCTTGATCACGAGGATCGATGGGGATTTGGAAGTAACCGGAAAAACCATCTAAAAAGCAATAGAAATCGTTTCCCGCAAGACGTTCAAACATTTGGTCCATGAAGGGCAAGGGAAAATGGTCTTTTCGAGTGGCGTCATTCAACTTACGATAGTCAATGCACACTCTCCATCCGGTCATGAGTCTAGTGGGAATTAACTCGTTGGCATCGTTTGGCACAACGGTCATTCCTCCCTTCTCAGGGACACAATGAATAGGACTCACCCAAGGGATATTGAAAATAGGGTAAATCATTCCCGCGTCAAGGAGTTTAAGGACTTCCTTTTTGATGACGTCGTGAATTTTGGGGTTCACCCTCCTTTGACATTGGATTGTAGGCTTGTAATCCTCCTCCATTAAGATTTTGTGGGTACAAAATTTGGGATCGATCCCCTTAATGTCGGATAACTTCCACGAAATTTCCCCTTTGTGATCCTTTAGAACATCGACAAGTGTGGTTTTTTCATCATTTGAAAGTTCTTTCGAAATAATAACCGGCAACTTGTCGTCCTCCTCCAAAAATACATATTCGAGATGAGGAGGTAAATCTTTCAACTCGAGGATAGGTGGCTCCTCAATTGAATATTTGGGCTCGATACTCATAACCTCCTCGGGTGGAGGGAATGGGAAATCGTTAAGAAAATCCTTGATAATCGAGAAGTCCTCATCATTGTCGAGGTCTTCGTCACAAGTACGTGGAACATAGAATTCTTCCAACGTAAAACCACCACCTTCAAATGGAGTGAAGGTTGGTGTCGAGTTATCAAGAATGGGATCTAACATAGTGGGATTGCCACTATTTTCATCATCACCAAAACCTAGAACTTCTTGTGAAAATTCCTCGCAAACAACGTCGATCATATCAACGAGGTTTATAGTTGCAACGGAATAAACATGAGAAATTTGAGAGTTTTGAGTTGTGTTTATAACAAGTTCCTCGTCGTTGAAACGTAAGGTGATCTTTCTAGCATGCACATCGATTAAAGCCATAGACGTATCTAAAAACGAACGACCTAAAATGAGAGGAACTTGAGGATCCGTGGGAATATCGACAACGATAAAGTCTACCGGATAATAGAACTTTTCCACTTTCACAAAAACGTCTTCCGCCAATCCACATGCGGGGATCGTGGAATGGTCGACCAACTCGATAGACATTAGTGAAGGAGTAAGATTAGGAAGATTGAGCGACTTGAAGATTGCAAGTGGCATCAAGTTAATACTAGCACCAAGATCGGCCAAGGCATAACATTCTTCCATATCTTGGATTGCACAAGGAATCAAGAATTTACCGGGATCACCGACCTTTTGAGGTATGCGGTTAAGATAAACCGATGAACAACTAGACAATTGTTGCAATTTCTCCTTGTTGTTCAACATACTCTTAAAGTTAGCGGCAAATCGAGGCATCATGACCAAAGCATCGGCGAAACTCACATTAAAATGAACGTCACGAAACATTTTCATAAAAAGCTCAAATTGGTAATTATCGCGCTCTTGACGTTTCTCCTTTCTAAGTCTCGATGGATAGGGCAAAGGTGGTGTGGGTTGAGGCATAGGCATAGCCTTTGGAATCTCGGGTTCTAATGTTGGTAATGGGTCAACCGTAGGTGTGGCATGAGCGGTACTTCGTGGGATTTGGACATGCTCCTTGATAGGTGTGTAAACACCCATCTTTTCTACCACTTAATTACAACAATAACCGGACCAAAACGTGTATTTTATGTCTTTTATGTCGGAATTATGCGTGGTTTGTGTTTTTGTTGTGATTTAGGATGAAAAGGTGAAAAGTGGAGAAAACACGGACATTCACGGGCATTTACTGACTTTTATTGAAGAAAAGAATGAAAGACGGAGTCGAGAAGTCAAGAGTGGAAAAAGAACGGAAGTCCAAGACCAATTCTGAAGATTTATCGAAGAAAAAGTCAAAAGACGGAAGTTTATCAGAAGTCGAGAAACTCAAGTCTTTTTTATTGAAGAAATTAAAGACGAGTTCAAAAGATATCCCGAGCCACAAGTCCTTAAAGTCCAAATTTAAAAGAAAGATTAGAAGAAAAGGACTAATGACGCAATTAATGAAGACTAAATGAAGGAGGGACTTAATCCCGCAATTAACAAGAAATGAAGGAGGGGAGGAAGCTTCCTTAATCCTCCCCTATAAATAGTTTAGATTGTTAAGCATTTGTTTTTGTTGGATAGCTTGACAAACTATCTCTTCCATTTTTAATTACCTTGCACCTTTAATTACTTGTCAAATTTAATTACCTTGTCTTGCACTTAATTACCATTTAATTTCAAGTAAGTCTTTCTTTTAATTCTTGTTAAGCTTTATCTTTACCTTGTTAATCTCATTCTACCTTTCTTTAATCTTTATGTTGATTTGTTTATGTTCAAGTTCTTTATTTTTGGTTGATTTGATTAAAGTGGTTTTGATTATCTTGATCTTTATTGTTTGATTTGTTGGTTTGGATTGATTGTTTATGTTATTTAGATGTTTTGTTATTAGTTTGGTTTAATCTTTTTGTCGATTTGATTAATTTTTGATTAGATCCGTGCGTTTTTATTGTCCTTGTTCTTCGTATATTTGTTACTGAGTATTGCAGGTTTCTGATCCCCAGTATTCCGAATAGGGAGTTTTTCCTAGGTGGTCTATTCGGAATATTTGACATTCCGAATAGAGGTGATCTTTCCGAGTAAGGCATGATATTCCGAATAGAACAGTTATTCCGAATAGGTGACAGATATTCCGAATAGGCTGATCTTTCCGAGTAAGGGCATTATTCCGAATAGGGACTTTTTATTCCGAATAAGAATAGTTTTCCGAATAGACTGAATTTTCCGCATAGGAGGCTCTTTCCGAATAGGCTGAATTTTCAGAATAGAACTTTTATTCCGAATAAGGACAGTTATTCCGAATAGAGGGTTATTCCGCATAGGGTCAATCATTCCGAGTAGACAAATATTCCGAATAGGGCTAATCTTTCCGAATAGGTGACAGATATTCCGAATAGCATTTATTCCGAATAGGAGTTTATTCCGGATAGGGAAATCTTAGTTTTTAGTTTTCTGCCTTTTCATTTTAAGCTTTATTTTTCCCACCTTTTTCTTAATTGCACTTTAAGTTTATTTGCCTTAGTTTAAGTTTTAGTTTTAGTTGCGTTTTAAGTTTACCTTAGTTAGATTTAAGTTTGCGTTATTTTCATTTAGTGCCTTTTAATTTTCGTCTTGTTTTTAATTACTTGCACCATTTATTTTAATTAGACTTAGATTTACTTTAATTGCACTTTTACTTTAATTGTTTTGCACCTTTTATTTTCAAAACTACAACGACAGATCTTTGTTCCACCAAAGTTCAACTGAGTCACACATTAAGCATAAGTTTTTCAATTCGAAGAGAACACTAGAACGATAAAATTTAATTGGGAAAATCTCAGTTATCAAATGGCGCCGCTGCCGGCTCTTTTCGTAAAGATCAACAGTTTTTTGTGAGAGACACGTTGCTTTTTGGGATCCGTTCACTTGTGAACGTTATTTTTCTTGCATAAAAAATTCAAAAATCATAAAAATTTAAAAAATTCATAAAAACCATAAAAATTAAAAATATCAAAAATCCAAAAAGATTTTCTTTTTATTGTGTATATATATTGTCTTTGTGTTTGGTTTTGTTTTCTTTTGCATTTTCAGGTGTATGCGTACTAGATCTTCTAATTATCAAGAGCCCGAGCCTCAAGAAGATTTAGATATTGCAGGTGTTAACAACAATAATCAACTACCGCACCTCAACAATAACAACAATGCTCTTCCACAGCCCGATCTTCGGACCATGGAGGAACTTTGTCAACCAACAATGTTTGGACGAGGAGGACCGATTGCGCCGATGCAAATCAACGCTCCTGAGTTTTCGTTGAAGCACCACATGATTCAGCAAGTACAAACAAACCCATTTAGAGGACTGCCTGATGATGATGCCAACAAACACCTCGACAAGTTCATTACAATCACCCAAAGCATGAAATTGCCTGGGGCCATAATGGATGTACTTCGCCTACAACTCTTCCCACATACTTTATCGCATCATGCCGAGAAATGGTTTGATCGTCTCCCGAAGAATTCTATTCACACTTGGGATGATATGACTCAACGCTTTCTTTCGCGCTACTTTCCACCATCCATGGTCACAAGCCTTCGCAATCAGATCAGCGGTTTCATGCAAGATCCCGATGAATCTCTTTTTGATGCATGGGAGAGATATAATGTCTTGATCGACCGTTGTCCAAACCACAACATGCTTCCGGTCACCTTGATCGATACTTTCTACAACGGATTGACTTTTCGAGATCGTGATACGATCAATGCAGCCGCCGGTGGCACATTCATGAAAAGGAGACCCGAGGAGTGTAGAGAGTTAATTGAAAACATGACTACTCATCATAAGAACTGGGATTCCTCTGCTTCTTCTAGAAACAACACGAGAGTCAATGTTTCTTCTACCTCAGCAAATCCTGAGATGACCGAACTCACCCGCATGATGGCTGAAATGAGCAAAAGTATTACGCTTCTCGCTTCAAACCAACAACAACAACAAGTTAAAGCGGTTGCTAATCCTTGTGAAACATGTGGCGGTCCTCACTCATACACCGATTGTCCTTCGACACAAGGAAATCCGGAAAATGTGTATGCAGCTTACGGTAATTATTCACTGGAAAATTACCAAGCTAGACAGCAAGGGGATAGAAATCTGCTGAGCTACCGTTCAAACAATTACCTTTCACCCGGTTTTTCTCCTCAAAACCAAAATCCCGCCAACAACTACAATAGAAGCAACCAAATCCCACCTCGTGCTTCTAACCCTTATCAACCACCCACCCAACAACACCCACCCATTAATCCCGATGTTGACACAATCATGAGAACTCAAGGTGAGCAAATCAAGAATCTACAGAGCCAAATAATCAATTTGAAAGGAGATATCTTGAAGCAAGGTAATGACATCAGAACCGAGGTTCGTGATAATCTTCAATCCTCTTTCATCACTCAAACAACTAAATTGAAGAATCTGTTGGCTAGTTTCTTGCCCGAAGCTCAACCTTCTTCTTCTTCGGGTTCTCTACCTTCAAACACCGTCACTAATCCGCGAGCTAATGTGAGTGCTATAACTACGCGTAGTGGAATTACCATTGTCAATCCACCTGATTCACCACCATCATCTACACCTCCTCCACCACCATATACCCCTACTCCTCTTACACTTAGTGATAGTACACCATTACCGTCTCCGCCTCGTCATGACGATGTATCTCGGAAGGACCCTTCAACATCACAACCTTCACCAACTACACCTTCCCCTAACCCTTATCAACCTAGAATCCCATACCCTTATCGCATAGGTAAGACCAATGATCTAACCAAGAATGACTGCCAAGTATCAAAATATGTGGATATGCTATCTAAAATGACCATCAACATTAGCCTTGTTGAAGCACTTTGCCACATGCCCAAATTTGTCAAAGCATTCAAGGAATTGCTTAGCAAGAAGGAGAAGCTGATTGAACTCGCCAACACACGCTTAAATGAAAACTGCTCTGCAGTTCTTCTTAGAGAACTTCCGGAAAAGCTTGGAGATCCCGGTCGTTTTGTGTTGCCTTGCGTGTTCAACAAAACTGAAGAATTTACTGCCCTTGCTGATCTCGGGGCTAGTATTAACTTGATGCCACTAAGTGTTTGGAAAACACTATCATTGCCCGACCTCACTCCAACTAAGATGACTCTTGAACTTGCAAATCGCACTCTCGCTTACCCCGTTGGTATAGCCGAAGATGTGTTTCTTAAAGTTGGCACATTTACTTTTCCGGTTGACTTTGTCGTAGTTGATTATGAAATGGACCCTCGTATTCCTTTAATACTTGGTCGGCCATTCTTGAGAACCGGACGTGCTTTAATAGATGTGGCCGAAGGTGAGTTAATCTTACGAGTCGGGGATGATTCTAAAGTTTTTAAAATGGGGAAGCTTACAGGCAAATCCTTTAGAGGCCGAGAATCAGTGAATATGATCAATGTGCTCGATGACTTTACCGTCTATGACAATCCTCTATTCGAGTCTTCCACTGATAATCCACTCTTTGAAGATAATGTGGATGATTCTCCCCCTACTTTTGACGCTTCTCCCATTTATGATTCACCACCGGTCTTTGATGCTTATGATGATGATGATTCTAGCTCAGACTCAGATGATTTTGATTGTACTTCTGAGTATCCCGAGCTGCCCACATTCGATGATTTTGATGAGGCCGATACTCTTTCGAGCGATTCTTCACATGATGAAGATCCTCCACCATCACTCGATCCTACCTTGGACGATTACTCATTCGAGGAAGACTTCTCTATGTTTCTCAATACATACTTCCCGCATGAGAGTGATGCACCTCCTCTGGACTTTGAATCTTATCGTCTTGATCCTACTTTGGATTTGAAGAAAATTTTGTCTAAGGAGAAGAAACCGGTTGACACCGAAATCCGTTGCACGTATGATTTAACACCTCTTTGTCCCCCTTCTGAGGACGAGGTTGTGCTTCTTTGCGGATCTTCTTCACACTCAGCTGAGCCTGAGTGCTATTTTCCCTTAAAGGAAAAGGTGTTCGACCCCGGTATTGCAATCTTAGAGCCATCTCAGTATCCACCTGATGAAATAAAAGGAAAAATCTTTGGAATTATTGAAGACATGCTCGCACCGCTTCATACTTGCTCCCACCATGCTCCATCACTGCTTAAGGGAACCCTGCCACTTCTCTTTTGGCTTACCTTGTTCGCCTTAAGCTCTTACTTATTGATGGATGAAAACTATGTTTTTGATCCTGGTGGATTTGTTTCATGTTTCTTCCGTTGATGATCAAGGTCGAGTCAGGCTCACGACTCGGTAAACAAAAACCAAGCGCTTCTTGGGAGGCAACCCATGCATCTATCTTTTCGCTTTCTTTACCATAAGTGTAGGGGGGACCCTTTTGGATTGCTATTTTCTCTCCTCACTTCTTAATCAGGGATTCGAACCTCAATGACCCACTCTTGATGATTCTTGACGACCCGTGATTCCGTGTTCTACTTTATCCCGGTTCTATCCTAAACTCTTTTCGATTCACTATTTTATATTTTCTCAATATTAAAATAGGAATCTCTTTAGTTGTCTTTTCCTTAGCTAGATTTTAACAACGTGCACAATGTCCTAAGTGTAGGGGAGTTTACTCCCACATGCTTAAACATTGAGGACAATGTTTATCTTAAGTGTAGGGGGGGCTTCTATCGAAGTTAAGTGGTCTTTTCCTTGTTTTTGTCCTCATTTTAACCGGAAAATCAATTTTTCGACATTTTTCAAAATTTTTGATCTATTTTGGCCTATTAGTTGTTATCTTTATTTTCTTCCTTTGCTAGAATAAATGTTTAATAAGTGGTTTTAATTTTCAAACGTTGTGAATCTTTTGACTCAACCCGAGTTATTTATCTAAGTTACTCTAGCGAGTATCCTTAACATGTTTAAGTCAAGTTTTGCTAGGCTTTTATATAGGGAGCTATAAAACGCGAAAGTCTTAACTCTCACGGGTTAAGAACAAGAACTTTTCGCAAGTTCCTATAATTGATCCTAGAGAGTCGTTCATCAAGGGAACTTTAGAACGCGATTTCTAAGCTTGAAAAAGTCTAAGAATTTGCATGATCCTATAGGCGACTCGAAAACCCAAAACTTTGATTTATTAGGCTAAGTATCCACGAGTCTCATTACTTGATATTTTAAACTGTGGAGAACGAGAGATGATAGAGCCAATTATAAGTTCGGTATTCTTTCGTGAATTTATGTGAGTTAATTATGAGCCTATTCTCCCATCGCTTGCTAAAATATTTTATCTGCTAATAAATAAGGTTGTACGATTTGAAAAGTTACTTAGCTTCTAGCCCCAGATCGTTTAAAAGTTGCTCGGTAATGATGAGAGTTCATAGCCAAGGCATAACTTATGAAGCGGGGCGCGAAGATTGGCGAGTCCGAAAAGGCCCTAACAAGGCATGAGGGCTATGTTTTGTTGCTAAAGATCCAAAAGTGATGTGAAGAATCATTTATCGAAAACCATTATGAAGGATCGAGACACACGACGAAAAGCAAAAACTCCCAAAAAGTCATGGAGAAGTGTATCCGAAAAGACCCTAACAAGGTATGAGGATAAATAGATCCAAGTCAATAAAGGAGGCGGATCGTTGTATATCAAAATCCAAAATAGAGATTGGAGAAAAATGAAGAAGTCGTGGTCCATATATGAAGAATCTCTCAAAAAATTTCAAGTGAAGAAATTCTAATTATGAAGAGATGACCATTATTTCATGAACGTCTCTCAAGATTTGAAGTATGAAATCGCTGCCAAATATCGGCCCGAGAAAGGTCTCAAATCGCGAACCAAGTTATGCCAAGATATGAACTTTTTGATATCCCGAGAAGCAGTTTTAAAAGATTTGGTCCTTTAGCTAACTATTGATTAAATCGTGCACTTTATTTTCAGAATAAATAATTATCGAAATAAGTCAAACAATGCATCTTCGTGATCATTCAAGACAAATAATAAAATATAAGAGATACCCATAGGAATAAGGGAGTCTAAGTGAATAATTGGCCCACATGAGTTCGTGTTAGTTTACTAACTTATAATAACAATGATCTCGTTTTTAAGCTTGGTTTGGAGAAAGTGAAAAGTTGAGGATGATGATTATTCATGACATTTTCAAAACCCAAGGTATGCTTTTAATTTCTTTGCTTTGCATTTTTATAATTTTCTATCTCTTTAATAAAGGCCAACGTGGATTGATTATGATGAAAAGTGTAAACATGCTTTGTAACTAATGCATTGCATGAGGACATTGCAATGGTCAAGTGTAGGGGATTTGATAGGTGTGTAAACACCCATCTTTTCTACCACTTAATTAGAACAATAACCGGACCAAAACGTGTATTTTATGTCTTTTATGTCGGAATTATGCGTGGTTTGTGTTTTTGTTGTGATTTAGGATGAAAAGGTGAAAAGTGGAGAAAACACGGACATTCACGGGCATTTACTGACTTTTATTGAAGAAAAGAATGAAAGACGGAGTCGAGAAGTCAAGAGTGGAAAAAGAACGGAAGTCCAAGACCAATTCTGAAGATTTATCGAAGAAAAAGTCAAAAGACGGAAGTTTATCAGAAGTCGAGAAACTCAAGTCTTTTTTATTGAAGAAATTAAAGACGAGTTCAAAAGATATCCCGAGCCACAAGTCCTTAAAGTCCAAATTTAAAAGAAAGATTAGAAGAAAAGGACTAATGACGCAATTAATGAAGAATAAATGAAGGAGGGACTTAATCCCGCAATTAACAAGAAATGAAGGAGGGGAGGAAGCTTCCTTAATCCTCCCCTATAAATAGTTTAGATTGTTAAGCATTTGTTTTTGTTGGATAGCTTGACAAACTATCTCTTCCATTTTTAATTACCTTGCACCTTTAATTACTTGTCCAATTTAATTACCTTGTCTTGCACTTAATTACCATTTAATTTCAAGTAAGTCTTTCTTTTAATTCTTGTTAAGCTTTATCTTTACCTTGTTAATCTCATTCTACCTTTCTTTAATCTTTATGTTGATTTGTTTATGTTCAAGTTCTTTATTTTTGGTTGATTTGATTAAAGTGGTTTTGATTATCTTGATCTTTATTGTTTGATTTGTTGGTTTGGATTGATTGTTTATGTTATTTAGATGTTTTGTTATTAGTTTGGTTTAATCTTTTTGTCGATTTGATTAATTTTTGATTAGATCCGTGCGTTTTTATTGTCCTTGTTCTTCGTATATTTGTTACTGAGTATTGCAGGTTTCTGATCCCCAGTATTCCGAATAGGGAGTTTTTCCTAGGTGGTCTATTCGGAATATTTGACATTCCGAATAGAGGTGATCTTTCCGAGTAAGGCATGATATTCCGAATAGAACAGTTATTCCGAATAGGTGACAGATATTCCGAATAGGCTGATCTTTCCGAGTAAGGGCATTATTCTGAATAGGGACTTTTTATTCCGAATAAGAATAGTTTTCCGAATAGACTGAATTTTCCGCATAGGAGGCTCTTTCCGAATAGGCTGAATTTTCAGAATAGAACTTTTATTCCGAACAAGGACAGTTATTCCGAATAGAGGGTTATTCCGCATAGGGTCAATCATTCCGAGTAGACAAATATTCCGAATAGGGCTAATCTTTCCGAATAGGTGACAGATATTCCGAATAGCATTTATTCCGAATAGGAGTTTATTTCGGATAGGGAAATCTTAGTTTTTAGTTTTCTGCCTTTTCATTTTAAGCTTTATTTTTCCCACCTTTTTCTTAATTGCACTTTAAGTTTATTTGCCTTAGTTTAAGTTTTAGTTTTAGTTGCGTTTTAAGTTTACCTTAGTTAGATTTAAGTTTGCGTTATTTTCATTTAGTGCCTTTTAATTTTCGTCTTGTTTTTAATTACTTGCACCATTTATTTTAATTAGACTTAGATTTACTTTAATTGCACTTTTACTTTAATTGTTTTGCACCTTTTATTTTCAAAACTACAACGACAGATCTTTGTTCCACCAAAGTTCAACTGAGTCACACATTAAGCATAAGTTTTTCAATTCGAAGAGAACACTAGAACGATAAAATTTAATTGGGAAAATCTCAGTTATCACTCCTTTTCGACCACCACCTCGGGTTCTTGCTCAATTGCATCCTCCGTAGGAGAAATTGGTTGAGGAGTCGGTTCCTTGAGTGTCTTACCACTACGTGTGGTAATCACTTTCATCTCTCCCTTAGGGTTAGATATGGTGTTACTAGGAAGACTACTCGAAGACGGTTTGCACATAATAGCCTCAAACATAGATGAAATTTTGTCCTTAAAAATGGATTGCCTCTTCTCGGCCTTAATCATCTCTTGTTTTATCTCATGTTGCCCTTGTTCCATTTTTTGTTGGTTTTGTTGTAACCTAGTTACATTTCCTTCTATTTTGTTTGTATGGATTTTAAGCTCATTTGATAACTCATTTTTCAACTCCTTCTTCAAGTCGTTCTTAAACTCGGATCTTAGGCTAATGATTTCTCTTTGAATGTTGTCAAACCTAGCATCATTTCCATTAGCGTATTCAACAAGTTCATTTGGAAGATCTTTCAAAGTTTGCAAACTCTTGTTGTTGTTTTGAAAATAATTGTTTTGATTTTTGTTTGAAAATTGATTATTAGCCCCTTGATTCCCATAGTTTCCTTTGTAATTGTTTTTGAAACCAACTTGATTGTTTCGGTAGTTGTTGTTAGCATTTTGATTAGGAGCAAAACCCGGTGGAGTCAATTGATTAGAGCGGGTAACTTGACTGTTTTGGTTGTAAGTTCTCGTGGCCGCGTAGGCACTCGAAGTGTTAGCACCGTTGGTAATGCACTCGGAGAAATCATGACCTCCACCACAATACATACATGAAACCTCAACCGCTTTAGCCGTAGCGGGAGCACTTTGTTCTCCAACTTTGAATTCAATTAAAAGTCATTTAAGCTTATCAAAGATTTTGTTTTCCAAGTTCGCCTCAATTTGGCAAGCATCGATGGTATTAGACAAAGAAGGTGAAGCCGAAGACGAAGCCTTACAAACACTCGACGTGCTACGAGGACTATACACCTTAGATCTATTCTCAATTATCACCAAAGCTTCCTCAACCGTTTTACACAAAACATTACCACCCACGGCGGCATTTAGATAATCCCTTTCATGATCATCAAGTCCATTGTAAAACGTGTCAATTTGATGCAAATCGGAAAAACCGTGATGAGGACACTCATGTAACATTTCCTTAAACCTATTCCAAGCCGTTGAAAAACTTTCATTAAATTCTTGTGAAAATTTTGAAATCTCGTTTTTCAAATGCGTAGTCTTAGAGGGCGGGAAAAATTGGTTCACAAACTTAGAAACGAGATCCTTCCACGTCAATATAGAATTGGGTGGCTCTTTCTCTAACCAAATTTTAGCGAGCCCCGCTAAGGAATACGGAAAAAGCATCATCTTAATTGAGTCATTAGCAACATCCTTAAATTTGCAAGTGGCTGTAAGACGATTGAATTGGCGGATATGGTTGTGCAGGTTGTCCTTTTCATCACCACGGAATTTTTTGTTTTGGATCATCGACAACAAACCCGTTTTCACTTCAAAATTCTCTGCAAGGATAGCGGGATTCACAATAGCCTCTCCATAACCCTCGGTGGGTGCTTGAAGTAACTCCATCATAGTTCGATTCGCCATGGTTGGTTCTTCTCTTACGATAGGTTCGTCAATAGGAGACTCCTCACTAGAAAGATTAGGAGTAGGTGTTGACTCCTTTCGGTTTCTATGTTTACGTGCACGTCTTGCTTGGTTGCAAGTTTGCATAAACGTCACGTATAACGAGGGGATGAGCAAAGAAGATTCTTTTTGGTGTTTTGTATTTTTCCAATTTTTTTGTGGTTTTTGATTGTTTTTACTTTTTTGGATTTTTGTGATTGTATTAAGTAGACAAAAATCTACAAATCTCCTCCTTAATCAAATCTCTTGATTAAAGAAGCCTCAAGGAATGAAAATGATCACGTGAAGTGAACGCCTTCGATGACTTTAGAACGTTGGTGGAACACCAAAACGTTCAAGAGGGTTTAGTCAAATGAAACCAAGAAAGTATATATGATACTTAATAATACTTTGGGCGGCAAAACCCTCGATTAGCTTTCAGTCTCAAAATACTCACAAGCAAGCGGAGAAACGAGGCGGCGCGAAGCACTTAAGAGCCTTTTTCCTTAGGGTATATTTTATAATACCCGCCTTATACCCACCTTATAGTTTGTATTTTTCAAAATCGAGCTTCACGAAATTATTTACTCCCTCGGTCCCATATTAAATGTTCACTTGGACTTTTTTTAGTCTTTCTTTTTCAACTTTGACTCTAAATATTTTTATGTGTATTATATAATATTTGATGTAAAGTATACGAATCGATTGTGTTTTTAATGTATTTTTCATTGGTATCATTTCATCGAGTATTATATAACACAAAAACCGTTATTATTGGTCAAAGTTAAAAAAGTATGACTTAAAAAGTCAAATGTGGACATTTAATATGGGACGGAGGGAGTATCTATTTTTGCCTTTTTCTTTTGGTTTGAGATTCGAATACAATGATTGGATAATGACCACCCAAGTCAAGATTGTGTTTTCACACTTTTGGAGTACTTGTGAAATTATTTTCTACGTATACAATATATCAATAATATTCACACAAAAAACAAAAACCGATAATACGTATTTGTAGAGTGCTACTATTACAAATACTGTTATGGTTAGTATATAAAAACAACAATTCCCAAATCAAAACACAACACGCCTCCCCGCCAGCGGTGCCAAAATTGATGTAGAGTAAAATAAGTCTTTTAGGAAAAAGAGCGTAATTAGGGCAAGTATTAACAAGTAGTTTAGGAAAACCACAAGTTATGACCCAAAGTGGGGATCGTTCTCAAGGAGGCAAGTGCGTTGTGTTAAGAGATGATTAATGATGTGATTATGTTTTATGAGAAAAGAAAATAGAAATGAGATAAGAAGAGAATGACGGTTAAGATTGTGGATTACACTAAGACGATAAGTCGTACACGTAAAACCGTAAAAAGTGACAAAAGTTACCCTAAAAATTCCTAGAAAATTGCAATAAATCCTAAATAATGTAATTAGAGTTTAAAAAAAATAAAAAATCACTCAAACCTTTTATTTAATAAAATAATATTTTTAATGCTAATTAAAGCCCAAAAACTCAATTTAATTAACAAAAAGCCCAAAATGAGATTTTTTCAATTGTAAACCTCTAAAATGACTTAACTAAAATTTAAAAATATTTTTGAAAATTTTAAAATTAAAAAAAACTATTTAAAAACAATAAAAAACTATTTGAAATTAAAATAATTCTAAAAATTAATCTAATGACAATAAAAATATTCTAAGAGTTGTAAAAATCCTAACTTAATGTATTTAACCTAAGAAAAATATAAAAACTTTAAAAATATAAATTTTAATTTTTAATAATAAAATAATAATAAAATAATATTAAAAATCCAAAATTTATAAAAAATTCTAAAAAGTTGCAAACTAGCTTATTTTAACCTAATAAACTCAGAAATGAAGTTGAAATTACAAAATACCCCTATTGGGCATAGAAATGGGCTAAAAGACAAAACAGTCCCTTAATGGGCTTAATTTGGACCCAATAAGAAAAAGTCAACCAAATAAGCCCAAAACTTCCAGTCTGACTCAAAATTTGATTTTAAAAACAAAACTCTGAAGGCCAAAAGCTGAAAATGAGTTTAAGCTAGCTTATTTCAAAGCAGCTTATTCTTAATGGGCTTTTTGGCCCATTAAGCTATAAGCTGATGCCATAAGCTCAAATTAGACACACAAGCTTCTTTTGAGTTGCTTAAGAGTTCTATAAAAAGAAATTTAATAAGCACAAGGAATAAGCCTGAAAAAGCAATAAGCTATCTTCACAAAACGACAAAATAGTCGTTTTCGAGTTCTAGGCTACCCCAAGAGCTGATTCAACTTTTAAAAGCTTTTAAATGACTTAACTAAGCTTAATCAACAAAAAGTTTTTCAATAAGAACACTCAATAAGCTGGAATAAGCAGATAAGCACTTAATTAAAAGTCAACTTTATGAGTTTTCTAGCAAAAAGTCAAAACCAAGGTCTGATAAGCTCCAATTCAAACAAATGGGTGAAATGAGGAAGATTGATCACAAAAAGTAAGTTGTTGCAAGTCTGGATAAGCCAATATGGCTTATTAAAATGTTGAATGAAAAATTACACTAGCATGGGCTAGTTTTGGATGTTGAGCAGTGGAAACTTTTTCCACTGCTTGACTTTCTTGACTATTTGTCTTTAGTGACTTTTTGTGGATTCAAGTTACAAACAAGGCACCCTTGTGATCAGTGAATCACAAGGAGTCAGAAACAACAAAGAAATCACAATCACAATCAGCCAAAGAGTGCAGTTAATTCAATCAATCACCAGACATCTCACAGACATCTCACAGACATGAACATAAGCAGTTATGAACTCAATAAGCTATTTTAGCAAGATTCAGCCAACCAAATTGCACCAAGATCATACACAAGCTATAATAAACTTAAATGAACAAGTTTAAATAGGTTTCATGCAATGGTTCAAGGTCTAGATCAAGATTCAAGCACCAAATAGTTACTGATGAATACTAGCAGGCACTTATGAACACTTTGCTGATATACTTGACCAACAAGCCCAATTCAAACACTCAAATCTTCAAACCAGGTTATATTAATTATGATTTAACACCTTTAGCCCTAAGCATGCATATACTCTAGGTATTTCCAAAATCATAGGTAGAAATCAGTCAAATCAAGTGAGATATAACACAATGTTTAATTCAAGGTTTAAAAGCCAATAACTTACAGAAACTAGTACACAACCAAGTGAATAACAAATACTAACTCAAACAAAGCACTTCCAATAACACAATAACAAACTATGATTCAAAACAGGTTAACCCAAACTCCCTTTTATAATTTCAAATTGAGATTTTCAAATCAAAAGTATGATTTAGGTTAGCACATGCATTCATAAACATCAAAACATCAAACATAAACAGATTCAACAAGATTTGGAGGCCAAGAGCAACACGTACACAAGTAGAACTCAAATATCACAAACATCCAAATTTTTATCAGATTTTGGGATTAAGGGTTCAAACCTCATGGATGTACATCCACACCCACGTATGTTTGAGCTTATGTGCTAGCAAGAACAAGCACAAGCTTCCAATATCAAGCTGCAAAGATGGAACAAAGTCAGAAGCACAAATTATCAAAATCAGAAAGTGGGGCCAACTTGATTAATGCAACCTTAGTTCCCCACACTTGATTATCCCCAAGTTATAAGCCTCACAACACCTTGATATCACAATATCAGGGTGCTATGATCAACTTATAGCCCAAAAATTCCAAATTTTGAACAAGACTTAGCAAAATATCAAGATTTAAGGAAAATATGCAAACTTTTGCACACTCCTTTGAAAACAGGTTTTAGGGTTCAAGATTAGTAAACATGTAACATTAACAAACAGATAATAAGGTTGGCACTTGACTTTTCTTCACCAAATTCAAACACATTTCATTACTTGAATATATGATTTACAGAATTGTGAACTTAGGAAAATTCAAGAGCAAAAGCTAAATGACTAAGTGCTATGCCTTATATAGGCTACAAGAAACCTAAATGCTGAATAAAAAAACGTAACCCTAATGATGTAAAAGTTCAAAATTGCCCTTGCGAAGTTTGAATAACTTGAGAATCATGTGACTTGTTCTTGGCGTTTTGTAGTTGCTGGCAAGGTTAAATTGCATCCAAGGGTTTATAACAAGCTTAATATGTAAGTTGGAATGTGGATGGTTGGATTGCTCGGGCTATTTTGGCAGTTGCTCAAGAGTGTAGCAGGGGAATCTCTTGTGGGGTTCCTGGTTGATGTGGCACATGTTTTTAAGGTTGGGATGTGATTAAGGCACCATTAATCACTAATCTGGAGCATATGATGGTTTAATTACAAGAGGATTAAGAAAACCCAAATGTGTTCTTGAGATGAATAGTGGGTGTGTTTGATCCGGTTTAGCATTTAAAAACATGTTAGGCAACTTAATTAACTTATTTAATTAAGTTAGTTATGGCTGGTGTGAGTGGGATATGATGTGGAGGTTTGGTGGATTCTGATTGGAGGAGAGGGCGAGTGGGGTGAGGTGGCAAGTGGTGATTGGTTATGGTAAGTTGTAACGTCTGCCAAGATTAACCCCTTAACTTCCTTTCTCTTTTCACTTGCAAATAAAACAGCCAAATCCGGATTTCCTTTGTTATTGAAGTTTTGGTTTTCACACTTTTGCCCCAAATACTTTTCCAAAGTATTTTCAGGGGTATTTCTTGCCAATTCATGATTCTTGAAGGGCTGTTTTGGCATTTTCTTCATAAATAATGGTCTTGACTTGTCTTGTTGACTTCTTGGAGGACTGAATTTGACAAATCATGATTTTTAAGGGACCATTTTTGCCATTTCTTCAAAGTCAAGGGTCCTTTTGGTAATTTGACATTTTTCAAGGACCGAACTTGTAATTTCTTGTAACTTGAAGGCCTTCATGATATGTTTGACTTTGAGGAGGACTAATATTGACAATTTAGTTTTGTTGAGGGACTAAATTTACGAATTCTTCAAAGTGGAGGGCCCTTTTTTGTAATTTGACAAACTTTAGGGACCAATCTTGTAATTATGAAGATACAAGGGTTTAAAGTGTCAATTCTTCAATATTGGAGGACCCTTCTTGCATAATATTCAAATCTTCAAGGGTTATTCTTGGAAAATTCTTCATTAGGGCTTGGTTCATTGTGCGGCTTCATTTCCCGTGTTCGTTTTTGCATGATTCTTGTGATCTTTTGTCATTTTCTCAATATCCGTACCTAAAATACACAAGTAACAAACCAAGCATATATTTGGCCATTTTCATGATATTTAATGCATTTAAAGCCCTTTTTGGACGATGAGAATATGTATAAAAGAAGTCTCATCACTTACGTCTGGATGCCCTAGCCATTGACTTTGATGAGAAGCTGTATCCGCAAATGATGACCGTTATCGCAGGTCCTAGGTGGATAATAGGGCACGGGATACGACTTGTAGTGATGAAGGTTGCTGAGTCTCCAAAAATTTTCATGCCCTTCGCGAACGTTGTGTTTGATGGCATAGACAGAGGGAGGCATGATGGGTTACTAGTTGGTGTCAAACTTATACAGGAAGGTAAGCCCCTTGACGGTCATGCTTATTACAAACCAGACGCGGAACGATCCATGAACGAATCCATGCTTGCCCTCAAGGACACTCAATATCCCTTGATAGGCGAGCTGGAAGCTCTCAAGGATGCGCCCCTGAAAGAAATCATGGACAAGCTTCACCGCAATGGTGACTTTGGTTCCCAGAATGCTCCGGAATGGTGGGTGGATCTACAACCAAGCTCTCAGTAGTTTCGGATCCCTGTGTATGCGGACGATCCTCCTCCTAACAATCCTTGGTCATTGAAAGGAGAAAAATCATTAGTTGAGGCCATAAATGCCAACATAGCTAGGGCTAGGAAGAAGAAGGAAGATCGTGTCGTATTCCGGATTCCTACAGCCAGATCCACCCACCTGCTCCGATCTGATGGTGTTGTCGTGTCGGCCCTGACCCAAGTAGGGTTGGCCGTGGCTTTGGAAGATAAATCTGCAGCCAAAGGTTTGGGCGTGGATTCTATTAGTGAATAGAAGAAGGCTTTGTCCGAGCATGTCCCACCTCAGTATTTTTATATGTTTATTACCTACACCGCATGTGGTGTTTAACTCAAATATATATATATATATATATTATCAGTTGTAATATTTTTTTGGCCATGGTTGTCCGTGGCGTTTTGTCTTGTATGAGTACCGATTTTGTTAATTATTTGTGAACTCATCAATAACGTATATCACTAAGCATGTCATGCCACAGTTTATCACACACAAACAAAACAATGAGTATTACTAGACGTGCACTGTGTATCCTTAACAAGTTCGTCAGTTAATAGTGCGGTATGTTTTAATCTTGTAACAACGTATTGAAAATAAGGTGTCTAGTAAGGATTCGTGATCCGTGGTCATTGGGGTTACATCCCTCTTACGTGACAAGTTGAATTATTAGGTTCACTCAATCCTTATTTTACATAAAAACGAATGGTACATGTACACCCGCAGGCAGAATATAATGAGTAATTGATTAACTATGGATAATTAACTAATGCAAACAAAAGAGAATAATTACTAAAGAAAGAACGGGGACACGAAGCTAGCTAGGCACCACGGTGTTTTATTAATACGTTTTTTCGAAACATAAAAATCCTAATACAGAAAAATAAAAATTTACATGGATATTTATTGGAGCTGGCTACAACTAGAGGTTATCCATGAAGTGGTCTTAGCCTCAAAGATAACACTTCTTGAGATTACAGGTGTTCCATGTACGGCCTAAATCACGACCTTCCATGTCACGTAACTTGTACCCGCCTTTTCCTAGAGCTTTCGTCACCTCGTAAGGGCCTTCCCACTTTGATCCAAATTTTATTGTATTTTCCACACGACTTGTGTCGTTCGCACGGTAAACAAAGTCACATGGTCTAAAAGACACTCCTCTGACCTTAGCGTCATAATACCCTTTCATTTTTTACTTAGCTTAGGCTTCGTTGATTGCTGCCAACTCCCTTATTTCTTCGAGTAGATCCAAGTTGATCCGTAGTTCTTCGTCATTCTTGACGACATCTACTTCAGCCGTGCGGATCGTCGGCATTCCGATTTCTGCTGGGATGACTGGTTCTGTTCCGTGGGCTAATGCGAGTGGAGTATCCCCATTAGCCGTTTTAATCATCATCCTGTGCGCCCACAAGACATAGGGTTACTCGTCTACCCATTTAGCACTCTTCCCATCTAAGCGTGCCTTAATTCCTTCTCCCAAGCTTCTATTAGCTTGTTCTACCAACCCATTGGTCTGCGGATGTTTGACAGCTGTGAATCGTTGTGTGATGTTCAACCCCGTACACCAATCTTTAAACGGGTTATCAGTGAACTGCTTCCCATTGTGTGAGATTATCTCTCCTGGTAAACTAAAAGACAAACAATGTTTTACCAAACAAACTTTTTTACCTGCTTGCCTGTGATGGTTGCTACCGCTTCGGCTTCGATCCACCAAGTGAAATAGTCCATGGCAACTATGAAAAACTTAACGCCTTCGGCCGCCACATGGAAGGGGCCTGCAGTGTAAATTCCCTATTTGTAGAATTTCCATGGGGCCGTGATGGGTGTTAGTTCTTGCTGTGGATGATGTGGTACTGGCCCGTGGACTTTGAAATCATTGCATTTAAGGATCAGATTCCGTGCCTGGTGCATAGTTGGCCAATAGTACCCTGTTCGCAAAGCTCTCGCTACGACTAATCTGGGTCTCGCATGCATACTGCAAGACCCTTCATGGATTTCTCTTATAACATAGCTGCCGCGGTCCATCCCATCGCAACCAGGGCTGTAGGAATGACCTCTTGTTAAGGAATCCATTGCGGATTTCAAACCGGTATGCGTTCCTTTGAATGTGTCGCGCTTCCTTTTCACCCTCGGGAAGCGTTTCATTGGTCAGATAATCTATGATTGGAGTCATCCATGTTGGCCTGTATTCCTCTACAATCGCGGAAACTTCCTTTTCCGTAATTGATTTATCCTTCAGTATTTCTAACAATACCTGTTTCGACAAGTGGGCGAAGCTATAGATGCTATCTTACTTAAGGCGTCCGCCTTTTTGTTTTCGCCTCTTAGAACCTGTCGTATAGTGAACTTGTCGAAGCCTTGGATGAGTGAATTTGGTTTTCTCCAAGTACCGGACCATATTATCCTATTTGGCTTCATATTCTTCCAAGATATAATTTGCGACGAGGCGCGAGTCGACGTAAGCTTTTAGGTTGCGTACACTTATTCGAGCAGATATCCTTAAACCTGCGATTATTAGTTCGTACTAAGCCTCATTGTTTGTATCTTTTAAATTCAAAACGTAGGGCGTACGTGAACTCCATACCTTCCGAGTTTGTGAGTATGAGGCCAGCCCCTGACCCATCAGTGCATGAGGACCCGTTCGTAAACAGGATCCATGGTTCCTGGGGTTCTTCCACCTTTGGAGCAGCCGCAATCTCTTCCTTTGGTTTTTCAATAATGAAGTCCGCCAGGATTTGTCCTTTTACTGCCGTGCGCAACCTGTATGAAATGTTATGTTCTCCTAACAGGACGCTCCACTTCTGCAACCTTCCCGCAACATTCGGCTTAGATATTATCTACTTAATTGGTTGATCTGTGATCACTACAATGGGATGTGCTTGGAAGTAATGGCGTAGCCTTTTCACACCATAAACTAATGCTAGAACCAGCTTTTCCAGCTGAGCGTAGTTCAGTTATGCTCCTTGCAGTGCTCTGCTCACGAAATAAACTAGTGTTTGGACTGAGTCTCTGTCGTTCATCAGAACTGCACTGATTGCTCCGTGCTTAGCAGAAAAGTACATGATTAGTTCCTCTTTAGGTCGTGGTGCAACCAGCATAAGGAGGGTAGCCAGGTGTTTCTTAAATTTTTCAATATCCTCCTTTGCTTCTTTTGTCCACCGAAATTCCCCCTTTTTCATACACTCCTTGAGTGTTTTGAATAAAAGGAAGTGATTTTTCCGCAGACTTGGAGAGAAATCTGTTCAGCACTGCCAGTTTTCTATTGAGGGATTGCCTTCTTTTAATGTCTGAGGAGATGGGAGTTGTATCACAACTTCAGTCTTATCTGGAAACGGTTTAATGCCATTAGGATCTATCATGTATCCTAGAAACATCCCCTTGGTTGCTCCAAATGTGCACTTCCTGGGGTTCAACTTCATGTTGATCTTTCCTAGCGTTCCGAAAGTTTCATGGATGTCTCTGATAAGCTCTTCTTCTGTGTGGCTTTTAATAACCATGTCTTCTACGTAGACTTCTAGGTTACGAATGAGTTGGCTGTCGAAGGCTTTATCGACCAGTCGCTGTTAGGTGGCGCCTGCGTTTTTAAACCAAACGGCATCTTGGTGTAGCAATAGATGCCTTGGCTTGTGTGGAATGCTGTTTTTTCTTCATCCTCTGCTGCCATCTGAATTTGGTGGTACCCTTTATATGCATACAAAAAGAATTTAAAGGGATATCCACACAAGGATTCGAATTTCCAATCAAATTACGGCAGTGGGTAACAGTCCCGTGGACAAGCTTTGTTTAGGTCCAGAAAGTCTACACACATACGCCAACTACCATCGTGCTTCTTCACCATGACCGGATTAGAAAGCCAGTCATGGTAGTAAAGTTCACGCATGATGCTCGCGTCAACCAGCTTTTTTACTTCTTCGAGTATGACCTTGCTTCGTTCCAGGGCTTGCCCACGCTTGACCTGAAATTTTGTGTCGAGTCCACTTAGACTAGGAGGAATGGGTGATATGGAGTGAAAGAGGCGAGTGAGGAGCATTCCATAAGGGAGAACGGAGGTATGAAGGCCTCGGATGTGAGACATTCTATTTGCTATGTAGTAGGCAAGATTGAATGACTTTTCGGTTTCTAGACAATAGAGCATGTAACATTCACATGCATTTATGTTATCCCTATTCCCTACTAGGCTCATAACATTACACCTTAAGATTCTTTCCCACTTTGTGTATTTGTCTTTGAGTTCCTTGGCTTCCATCCATAAGTGTCTTTTTGGATGATCTTATTTAGGTTGGATGTTCTATGATGTTCGGGTCTTCTTTTAAAAAGGGTTGCTTTGACTATGTCTTTGTCATCTAACTGTTGGGAATAAAATTAGCTACATCACTATGCCGCTGACAAAGGGATTTTGGACGTTGACAAGAGTTATTTAGGCGCTGACAGTCTGGACGTTGACAAGAATTGTTCAAGCGCTGACAAAGGATATCCCAGTTATTATCAACTACTTAGTCAAGACGTTTGTATACTTAGGAAAAGATAAGTTCTACATTGTATTCTTAATACTTATCCTTTCCTAGAATAGTTGATACATATTGTTCAAGACTACTTATGTTATAAAAGGAGGTCTTAGGGTTTGGCATTCATATACATTCTGAATAGTTTCATTGTACTTCATCGTTTATTAATACAAGTGAAAGTTTGATATACCTTGTGTTTTGTTTTGTTCTTTGGTTTAAGTGTTAATTCCGTATAACGCTTAGATTGTTATAAACACAAAGTTTCTCTATGTGTTATACTTGATTCAATCTCTATAACACAAAGCTAAATCGATCTAAGTTTGGGATCAACAAGTGATATTAGAGGTTGTTGAGGAACTTTAATCAGAAGAACATCAAAACCCTAAATTCATCATGTCGACCTCAACCTCAGAAAAGCAAAGTTCAAGATCCTCAAATCATAACCTCAAAATCCCTATGCTTGACCCTAATAACTTTGAAATCTAGAAGTTTAATTTTGAGCAATATCTCCAAGTGGACAACTATGTTCTCTGGGAGGTTGTTGAGCTTGGAAACAAGTTCTACCATGCTCAAAAGATGTTGGACTCTGTTGACAAAAGGAGAACAACCAATGCTAAGCCTGAAGATTTGATTCCTAGACATTAAGATGGAAGAGCCACCTCAGCTGCAGAGATAACCGATAGAAGGCTTGACATGAAGGCATTGAGCATTCTCAAAATGGCTCTTGGAAGCAAAAACCAACACAAATTCAGAAAGTATGAATCTGCTAGAGAGCTTTGGGAAGCCCTTAAGACTACCTATGGTGGTAATGAGGACACTCTCAAACAATGTAAGAAGAAGCTGGTAATGGAGTTTACAGTCTTTAAAGCTCAACCTAATGAAAAGTTAAGCGAGGTGAGAAGTCGTCTTCAAGACATTACTAGCAAGTTGGCATTCATGGAAACTAAGTTTGAATATGATGATGTTAATGCTGCTTTCCTTGGAGCTCTTGGAGATGGTTGGGAAATTCATGCCAATTCAATATTGGCCACACAAGCTTACAAGCATATGACCTTTGATGATATCTACAATCAATTGAAGGTCATGGAACCTGAAGTTCTGCTTAGACAAGGAAGTAAAACACCTTCTGGAAGCATGGCTTTTATATCCCACCATGACTCTTCAGACGCTGAAAACTCTTACTTTGTTAGCGGCCAATCTTCTCATGACAGCGGCTCATCAGACGCTGACACATACAACCATGCTTCACCAAATCTTAAACCTGCAGGAATTGATTTGGATACCGTATGTGTTTATATTGCTTCTTTTCCCAATGGATCATCAATTTCTTTTGAAGATATTCAGCAAATTAGTGATATTGCTCTTGATTAGATGGATATCAAGTGGAATATGGCTCTTAGCAGTATAAGAGCCAATAGGTGGAACATGAGATTTGGAAGAAAGATGACATTCAATAGCAAAGAGACTGCTGGATTTGATAAATCCAAAGTTGAATGTTTCAATTGTCATAGAATGGGACACTTTGCTAGAGAATGCAGATCTCCCAAGAGGAATGATGGAGGACAGAATATTAGGCAGATCATTAAAGTTGAAGATGTTGAACCTAAGGCCATGGTAGCCATGCAAGGAATTGATGGCGTTGGATTTGATTGGAGATTTCTTGACAAGAATGAAGTAGAGAATCAAGCTTTAGTTGCGGAAAAGGATGAAGAGCATTTTCAATATGCTCTCATGCCCAGATCCTCTTCTTCATCAGATAATGAGGTACATGATGATGCTTTTTGTAGTAAGGGTTGTATACTTAACATTGATAAACTTAATAAAGAAATTTTAAAGCTACAATATGATATTCTTGGGTTGAATATCATTATTTCAAACTATAAAAGGGGGCTTGCATAATCAGATGGGATGGTGAAAGAGTATAAGGACATGGAATTTAACCTAAAAGATCAAATAACTGTTCTTAAAAGGGATCTAGCACTTAGTTCTTAAGCAAAAGCTTCTTACATAGAAGCTAATAATGAATTGAAACTAAAGATAGATGAGGCTATCCAAGCTAGAGAGAATGTAGGGCTTAAAATTGAAAAGTTTGAAAAATCTAGTCAAACCCTAGAAAAGGTTATAAGTGAACAGAGAAACCCTAAAGACATGTCTAAGATTGGGATGCATTCTAAGGAGTATGCTGCTGTTCCACCCCCATCATGTGACTTCTATGGAGTTGTTAAGAAAGACTTGTCTTGGACTAGTATTCCAGAGTTCCAAGTGGAGGAATTTACTCCTCCACCACGTGTGCTCACACCAATTAAGGAGTACAAGCAAAGGGTCACTGACCTTTACCTTTGGAAGAAGGCTAACCATTCTCTCTTTGTTAAAGGATGACTTCTTAGTGATGAACAGACTGGCCCTAAACCCATTGTCATCACTAACCCTACTACTGGTAAACCAGTTGACCTTGGCTCACAACCTAAAAGCAAATCTAGTGTTAAGTATGCTAAAATGTATAGAAAACCTAGATCACCAAAGAGTCAAGCTAGTGTTAATAGGACTGGATTTTATGAACCTAAGGTTATGTCTAGAAAGGCTTGTTATTCATATGGGAGCTTCTCACATTTGTCTTATAGGTGTGTCAGCGGATACAATCCATCCGCTGACAATAAGTCAACCATTGTCAACCCAAAGCCTTATGTTCATGTTAGACCACAGGCTACTAAACCTGTAATATCCCATACTTAACGTCATCGTTTTACCCTAACTACGTAACGTATTTTTAGTTTATAAGTAATGGTGAGTATTTTTATGTTTGATGGTTTACGTTGAAACCGGTAATGTGTACCTATATTTAATTGTTTTGATGACTGAAGAGTACTACTAGTGAACGTGATGTCGATGGATGCCCAAATATTATATTTTAGTATCGACTATCTCAATATTGGAGATTTTTGAAATTTTTGTTTCATTACGTATTAAGTTGAGTCGGAACCTTACTATTGCTTTTCGTGTGTGTTTAAATCTTTGGAAAAGTATTTTATTGAACGAGACTTAAATTTTTATGAATCCGAGACGAGACCCGACTCTCGTATATTTATAAAAACCGACTAGGTACCATTCCCGCTCTTTAAAACTAGCTTTGCAACAAAGGCCAAAATAAGACTATATTGACAATTTCTACCCTCTCTCTCATATTTAAGGAACTTTCACACACACATCTCTCATTTTTACACTCAAAAATTTCACACACTCTCCTCTCTCTCTCTACACCATACGGCCACCATCACACCACCACCAAATCACCACCAAAACTTGATTTTTGGAAAATCTAATCAAAGACCAATGTTTGTATCATCAAGATAAGTAACTCCCACCACAAATTTACAACATGCAACAACATTTTTTCAAGATTTAATTTTTGACATATTTTGATAAAAACTATGTTTTGATCTAATTAGTTTTATGGGTTTGTGTTTGATTGTGTTTAGGAACACACTATTGAAATAATAGAGGTTGGAACAATTTTATTCTTGGTGAATTCAGCCCCTAAACCCACGAAATTTGTGGGGGGGTTTGGGTGTTCTTGGTGTTTTTGATCCATTTAATCATTGTAAGGTTCCATTGTTGTTGTTATTATTATTTTAATCATTTTCCTTTGAGTGCATGCATTTGTTTATAATTTTTGATAAAGTGCATGATGATCATGCAAGTGATTAGGATATTGGGAGTTATTGTAGATGATTAATATGGGTCATTTGAGGTGTTGGTGAAGTGGGAAATGGGTCAAAACAAGTGTAGATGTGATTTTGAAAGAGGCATTTTAGAACAGATTGTTTAGGGCTAATTTTCGTTGTCTTAAGTCTAAGTCAAGGTTTATATTAATGGATATTGTTTTAGTGGTCGTTTAGACGGTCGTTTCGATATAAGATAGAGCTTTTAACTCCAAACGAGTCAAAAGTTACATAGGTTTGATTATTCGTGTACCGGGAGGCGAGTATCGACGCAATCCGAAATTGTTGTCGATATTGGGTCAAATCCCGGGGACTATAACTTGAGTTTCAAAAATGGTCAAGGACTGTTCTCAGGCCCTAAACTTAGCATTTTGAGTCTATTTTCAAAGTCAAGTGGCGATATTGTAAATGGGAATGTTTAACAAGATCAAAATGGTTTTACGAGTCAAGTGTGTAAAACAGTCCGGTTTTTAAGGTCGAAAGATGTGTCGAGCAGGTGGGTCTAAAATGTGAATCATTTGATGAAATTTTAACTGAGTCTTCTACAGATATTTAGTGAGTTTTTCACCAAGTTTCGTCAAAAACGGAGATGTGTAGGTATGGGAAAACAGTGGGTACTTTTGGTGAGTACCGGCTGAGTATTATTGAGAGGTACTTAACCTCGCGTCATAGTTTGAGGCGAGAGGCTAATCTATTAGTTTCTAAAAGTTCTATAAGGATATAAGTATTGTGTGTGAGTATATATTCTGAGATTGGAGACCCATGTAGGGTACTTGAACCGTGTTGATTTGGCATCTTGAGATGGATCAACATCGAAGGTACTAGTTTTGGAAAGCTAGTATGTGTTGTGGGATTTAGAAAGGATTCACTTGTATTGGTTGGTCATGTCTATGTACATATTATTTTGAGTCGTTGGTTTTATTATACTAAGTATATTTTGAGATACTTGAGTATGTTGTTAAGCGCGCACCTTATATGTTAGGTGGCGGCTTTTGACGTGTATATTTGGGAGGCATCTTCACTTCGGCGATCACTACTACTACTAGCTTCGCGTATCATCTAAGGTGAGTCTATAGCCTCGCTTTTATACTGGTTTTAAATGATTTTAACCCGCGAGGGGGAATACATGCTATTTGAAACAAATAGAACACAAGTCTTTGAATGATTGCTTAAACTTAAATGTTGTTTTGATTGTAACAAGTACGTTGAGTACAATGGAATTGGTACGTTGAGTACAATGGAATTGGTACGTTGAGTACAATGGAATTGGTACGTTGAGTACAATGGAATTGGTACGTTGAGTACAATGGAATTGGTACGTTGAGTACAATGGATTGGTACGTTGAGTACAATGGATTGGTACGTTGAGTACAATGGATTGGTGTGGACTCGTATACCAACGTAGGGTCACACAAGGGAATTGTGATTGAAATGGATTGGTACCTTGAGTACAATGGATTGGTACGTTGAGTACAATGAATTGGTGTGGACTCGTATACCAAAGTAGGGTCACACAAGGGAACTGTAAATGAAATTGCTTTTTATATACTTGTGTTCAAATGATAATTTGCAAAACCTATAGATTCGCTCAACCTTTGTGTTGACCCTTTTAAGCAAACACAAGGGAATTGTGATTGAAATGGATTGGTACGTTGAGTACAATGGATTGGTACGTTGAGTACAATGAATTGGTGTGGACTCGTATACCAATGTAGGGTCACACAAGGGAACTGTAAATGAAATTGCTTTTTATATACTTGTGTTCAAATGATAATTTGCAAAACCTATAGATTCGCTCAACCTTTGTGTTGACCCTTTTAAGCATGTATTTCAGGTAATCAAGATGGATAGCAGCGGAGCATGCAAGGAGGGAGTTGGTGCTTACCTGTCTAAATTTTGTTTATTTTTCATCCTTTTTAAATTAACCATTTCATTAAAGTATTTTGAGGAACATGTTGTGTTGGTAACGGTTTTTGGGACTAAAACACTACTCTGCTGGTATCTTTTGGGATGGAAAATATTTTAGACAATGTTGTATTTATACATTTTAACGTCTCTTTTGGGATTGTTTTCTATGATTGTGTGTGATGTGCTATGAGTAACGCCCAATGTGGAAATTCCGCTGCGTGGTAATTTGGGGCTGTTACAAATTGGTATCAGAGCCACAAGTTATAGAGAACTAGGTCGATTTTTTTGAAAATGTCCTAAACTATAACTTTTGGTGTGTCGTAAAAGTTTTAAGCACGCAACTACTCTGCATGGCTCCGGTAAGGGTATTCTTGTATTACTTTATATTTGACTATGATTATGTGAACCTATGTGTATATAGAAATGGTAGTATGTATATGTATGAATATACTATGATATTTAAAGGCATTGTACGCGAAGCAATGTTCCTTGAATGATTGTCGTACATTTTATAATGCGATTTGAATAGGATTCGGCCTCATCGCCAATCACCGATCTTGATAATTATGTATTATGAATACGAGTGTGAAACTCGTTTGATACTTTGGGTACGTGTATGTTGTTTCGTAATCTATCGCATATCGACTTGTTTAAGTTCGATCGTTGTCGTCACATTGTGATGTGCCACTTTTGGACAACTCATATTGAAACGTAATTGATTAACGTGATATTTTTACTTCCGTTACTTTTTATGATTCTAAAGAATCATTTACCCAAGGCGACATCTTCTACGTAATGCGACGTGTGATTTGAATTTATATGACTACGTTTTACTGGCGAAAAGGGGGATGCCAATGTTGTACCTAAGATATATATATCCTAATCAAATATATATAGTTTGGGTACAACAAAGATATGCTCGTAGTAGTCATTCGGTTGAGTGGCTTAATGCCTTGTATCTAATTGGAATAGGACATTTAGATATAGAGATTTTAACTCGCTCAACTATGAGTTGTTTAAGGGTACCTTATTGAAATGGATTGGGACATTTGAATAAGAAGGTTTTAAACCACTAGACCTTAGATCGTTATGATCTCCTTATTCAAATGGAATGGGACATTTGAATACAGAAATCATGATGTAAGTTTAATTGACACCTTATATTTACTATGGTATTTGGATATTATATCGTGTTGAGAGATAGTAATACTTGAGTAGGATGACTTATAATCATCTTGTTGAAATGGATTGGGACGCCTTTTCATTTGAACAAGAAAGTTATAAGTTCCCAAACCGTAAATTTATAAACTCTTGTATACATGGAGGGGGACGCCTTTTGATGTAGACAAGGAGTTATAAATGAGTGGGCCCAAGTATGTCTGGCTCGATTTGTGGATTTTTTGTGTGTGTACGTCTTCCTTCAACTCGTATTTCGTTGGTAAGAATCGTTCGGTGCTGTCATCATTATGATGATCGTCGATTATCATCTATGTACAAGTAACCTGTTGGAATTCTCTCGAGTTATGATTTATTCTGATGGACCATTTCTAATGTGTCTCGATGATCACGAGCTTTATAAGCAGATTGTTAAGAACCGTTGACCGCTCCGAGAATAGGCGACTCGCTTAAGCATCACCATGATTTATGTGTGTACTTGCGGATTGACTGAGGATCAAGTTGTCAACGACAACTTATCGTGGATGTGAAGATTTTGTAATTTTACTTGCTACTATCAAAGGGACACTGAAGACTTTTCTTGATGACGAAACTCTTGGGGCTAGTATGACGAACTAAAAACGAGGAATATGATGCATCACCTTGAGCACTGAAGTTGAAATTATTGGGACGCCTTTGTACGATGAACGCTAAAGCAAAAGTTAGTGGGATGCTTTTGTACGTTGAACACTGGAGTAGAACTTAATGTCATGCCCGATATGTTGTAAATCTTCCCAACGGATCGAATTTCTTAATGACTGGAATTAGTAAATTTGTTATCACCTTGAGGAGTATGTTGCAGACGACACCGCAAATGGAAAGACTTTGAAGATCGAGTTGTATTATCAAAGGCTCATTCAAGGTTTATCGATGATCAACGATGGAGATTTACATTTGATGTGTGTGTTCGACCTTTTCTTTTTATGTACTTAGATGGTATGTGATATAGTCGAATGATCGTATGTTGTGCGAACTTTAGACGGCATTGTCCAATGACGTCCGATCATGTAGGACATGTATCATGTAATATCTTTTTGACTTTCAACAACGAGGCTTATTGGTACTTTGACTATGCGTAGGCGGAAGTGAGATGGTATGTTTGTATTATATTTTAGTTATGGACCCACGTGTGAGCGCTCTCCAATGATGAAGACATTTTCTTGTTATTTCTTTTGATATTTCGTCCATGGTTATCCGGTCAGTGGATATCCTTTAACTTACAACCTTCCAGTTGACTAGACCTACCCGAAGGTCTTGTCAAGTGTTTTTATTTATCATGGCTTGGCTACTTAGCAAGCATGAGTTAACCCGATTGATTTTATTGATTTGGCATGGGATGATTATTTTGCAAACATGTGGTGACTTAACTTTACGTTCCTGGTGTTGGCTTTTGTGTTTGAATTAGATCGTAATGCGTCCAATGGAGTAATGTATACGCCGAATGATTTCCATATCGATGAACTCGCTTTTTACAAAGTAGGTTGGCATGTTCGAGATTACACAATAAGGTGACTTTGTACGACCCGAACAAATCATCTCCTCCTGAGTATTCTAGAATGTTTTCGATGGTATTATGTGCGACCCATGCAACTTTCTTTTATGAGTAATTGTTTTTGTGAGGACCGTTGGATCGTTTGAGATTGCCCGACGGATGGGACCGATTATTTATAATTTCAAATCGTTAGATGAGCTTCTTGTAATTTGTGTAAATTTTCGTGTGTCGAGCTTGAAGAAGTTCCTGTCGGATAAGGACTCATTCATCCCCTTTTGGTGAGATACAACTTGGCGACGAGTTGCATTTTGTAGAAGAACCAGTAGAGATCTTTGATCGATAGGTTAAGCGTTTGAGACCGAGTAAGATTCTCATTACGAAGGTGCGATGTATTTCGAGACGTGGAACGAGATTCACGTGGGAACGTGAGGATTTCTTTATAAGAAGTGCCCTCGTTTTTCCTAGGAGAGCGCGATACGAGTATGAGGCGAGGCGAGCGCCGGGACGTCGCTCCTTTAAGGAGGTGAGAATGTAATATCCCATACTTAACGTCATCGTTTTACCCTAACTACATAACGTATTTTTAGTTTCTAAGTAATGGTGAGTATTGTTATGTTTGATGGTTTACGTTGAAACCGGTAATGTGTACCTATATTTAATTGTTTGAGTACTACTAGTGAACGTGATGCCGATGGATGCCCAAATTTTATACTTTAGTATCGACTATCTCAATATTGGAGATTTTTGAAATTTTGTTTTATTACGTATTAAGTTGAGTCGGAACCTTACTATTGCTTTTCGTGTGCGTTTAAATCTTTGAAAAAGTATTTTATTGAACGAGACTTAAATTTTTATGAATCCGGGACGAGACCCGACTCTCGTAAATTTATAAAAACCGACTAGGTACCATTCCCGCTCTTTAAAACTAGCTTTGCAACAAAGGACAAAATAAGACTATATTGACAATTTCTACCCTCTCTCTCATATTTAAGGAACTTTCACACACACATCTCTCATTTTTACACTAAAAAATTTAACACACTCTCCTCTCTCTCTCTACACCATACGGCCACCGTCACACCACCACCAAATCACTACCAAAACTTGATTTTTGGAAAATCTAATCAAAGACCAATGTTTGTATCATCAAGATAAGTAAATCCCACCACAAATTTACAACATGCAACAACATTTTTTCAAGATTTAATTTTTGACATATTTTGATAAAAACTATGTTTTGATCTAATTAGTTTTATGGGTTTGTGTTTGATTGTGTTTAGGAACACACTATTGAAATAATAGAGCTTGGAACAATTTTATTCTTGGTGATTTCAGCCCCTAAACCCACGAAATTTGTGGGGGGGTTTGGGTGTTCTTGGTATTTTTGATCCATTTAATCATTGTAAGGTTCCATTGTTGTTGTTATTATTATTTTAATCATTTTCCTTTGAGTGCATGCATTTGCTTATAATTTTTGATAAAGTGCATGATGATCATGCAAGTGATTAGGATATTGGGAGTTGTTGTAGATGATTAATATGGGTTATTTGAGGTGTTGGTGAAGTAGGAAATGGGTCAAAACAAGTGTAGATGTGATTTTGAAAGAGGCATTTTAGAACAGATTGTTTAGGGCTAATTTTCGTTGTCTTAAGTCTAAGTCAAGGTTTATATTATTGGATATTGTTGTAGTGGTCGTTTAGACGGTCGTTTCGGTATAAGATACAGCTTTTAACTCCAAACGAGTCAAAAGTTACATAGGTTTGATTATTCGTGTACCGGGAGGCAAGTATCGACGCAATCCGAAATTGTTGTCGATATTGGGTCAAATCCCGGGGACTATAACTTGAGTTTCAAAAATGGTCAAGGGCTGTTCTCAGGCCCTAAACTTAGCATTTTGAGTCTATTTTCAAAGTCAAGTGGTGATATTGTAAATGGGAATGTTTAACAAGATCAAAATGGTTTTACGAGTCAAGTGTGTAAAACAGTCCGGTTTTTAAGGTCGAAAGATGTGTCGAGCAGGTGGGTCTAAAATGTGAATCATTTGATGAAATTTTAACTGAGTCTTCTACAGATATTGAGTGAGTTTGTCACCAAGTTTCGTCGAAAATGGAGATGTGTAGGAATGGGAAAACAGTGGGTACTTTTGGTGAGTACCGGCTGAGTATTATTGAGAGGTACTTAACCTCGCGTCATAGTTTGAGGCGAGAGGCTAATCTATTAGTTTCTAAAAGTTCTATAAGGATATAAGTATTGTGTGTGAGTATATATTCTGAGATTGGAGACCCATGTAGGGTACTTGAACCGTGTTGATTTGGCATCTTGAGATGGATCAACATCGAAGGTACTAGTTTTGGAAAGCTAGTATGTGTTGTGGGATTTAGAAAGGATTCACTTGTATTGGTTGGTCATGTCTATGTACATACTATTTTGAGTCGTTGGTTTTATTATACTAAGTATATTTTGAGATACTTGAGTATGTTGTTAAGCGCGCACCTTATATGTTAGGTTGCGGCTTTTGACGTGTATATTTGGGAGGCATCTTCACTTCGGCGATCACTACTACTACTAGCTTCGTGTATCATCTAAGGTGAGTCTATAGCCTCGCTTTTATACTGGTTTTAAATGATTTTAACCCGCGAGGGGGAATACATGCTATTTGAAACAAATAGAACACAAGTCTTTGAATGATTGCTTAAACTTAAATGTTGTTTTGATTGTAACAAGTACGTTGAGTACAATGGAATTGGTACGTTGAGTACAATGGAATTGGTACGTTGAGTACAATGGAATTGGTACGTTGAGTACAATGGAATTGGTACGTTGAGTACAATGGATTGGTACGTTGAGTACAATGGATTGGTACGTTGAGTACAATGAATTGGTGTGGACTCGTATACCAACGTAGGGTCACACAAGGGAATTGTGATTGAAATGGATTGGTACGTTGAGTACAATGGATTGGTACGTTGAGTACAATGAATTGGTGTGGACTCGTATACCAACGTAGGGTCACACAAGGGAACTGTAAATGAAATTGCTTTTTATATACTTGTGTTCAAATGATAATTTGCAAAACCTATAGATTCGCTCAACCTTTGTGTTGACCCTTTTAAGCATGTATTTCAGGTAATCAAGATGGATAGCAGCGGAGCATGCAAGGAGGGAGTTGGTGCTTACCTGTCTAAATTTTGTTTATTTTTCATCCTTTTTAAATTAACCATTTCATTAAAGTATTTTGAGGAACATGTTGTGTTGGTAACGGTTTTTGGGACTAAAACACTACTCTGCTGGTATCTTTTAGGATGGAAAATATTTTAGACAATGTTGTATTTATACATTTTAACGTCTCTTTTGGGATTGTTTTCTATGATTATATGTGATGTGCTATGAGTAACGCCCAATGTGGACATTCCGCTGCGTGGTAATTTGGGGCTGTTACAAAACCAACTCCTTACTTCTATAAGGAAGGTAACACCCAAGGCCAAAGAGCCTTCCAAAAGACCAATACTTGGTCTAGCAAACCGTGGGTTCCTGTAGCAAACCCTAATTAAAACACTGACATGAACAAATCATCCGCTGACAGGGCAAAGCCAGCCGCTGACAGAATTTGGTTTGGTATGAAAATGCCACAATTAGCAGCTGTCAGACCTAATGTTAGACCCAGTAATAACAAGTACTTACAACCAAATGGAAAGGGATCTAAGACATCATCCAACCTAACATGGAGACCTAAACAAGACCAATCATCAACTTTTAATGGTGTCTCCATGACATGCAATAGGTTTAAATATCTTGAAAAGCATTTTGGGACAAACTGGGTGTTTAATGTTCAAAGGGATGAACAGGGGGTTATTATAAGAAACAAGTCTATTCTTGTTGAACAACCAAATGGATCCAAGTCTACTAAGGCTTCGATTCCCAAAGAAAACTGACTTGTTTTCTTTATGTGCAGGGAATTCCAAAGCGGGTTAATGATTATAGATATTGGGGTAGTGGATGCTCAAGACACATGACTAGAAAGGAAGACTACTTGACAAACTTTACTCCTATTCCAGATGGTGATAAAGTGTACTTTGGAGGAGGATTTGGAACAATATGAGGCAAAGGTACTCTTATCACTAACAACTTGCGTTTTGATGAAGTTTTTCTGGTAAAAGAACTTGACTATAACTTGTTTAGTATGTCACAAGTATGTGACAACAAAAATAAAGTTCTTTTTACTGTTACTGAATGTTTAGTCTTGAGTAAAGACTATGTGTTACCTGCTGATAAGTTCATTGAATTTAGAACACCTAGACTTAAAGACATTTAGAATGTTAATTTACAAGGGATTAAAATGAGTAATAACTTGTCATGTCTATATGCTAAAGTTTCAGCAGATGAGAGTATCTTATGGCACAGAAGGTTACGGTACAAAAAAATTAAGAACATGAATAGACTTGTGAGGCATGATCTTGTGAGAGGATTTCCCTCAAAGCATTCCACAATGATCATAATTGTGTTGCATGTCTTAAAGGCAAACAACACAAGTCCTCATTTAAGTCCAAGAGTGTTCATTCTAGATATAAACCACTACACTTGCTTCACATGGACTTATCTGGACCTACTAATATAGAGAGTTTAAATGGCAAGTCTTATTCCTTTGTGGTTACTGATGATCATTCTAGGTTTACATGGACTTTCTTCTTAGTTAAAAAGAGTGATACTGCCAAAACCCTAATTAATTTTATTAACCAAATGGAAAAGAAATCAGGGTTTACAGTTAACATTCTTAGAAGTATTAATGGTGGAGAGTTTAGAAATGATCTATTAGATTCCTTCTGTGTGGATAAAGGGATTACTAGGGAGTTTAGCATAGCTAGAACTCCACAACAAAATGGTGTAGCTGAAAGGAAAAATAGAACTCTTATTAAAGCAGCTAGGACCATGTTAGCAGATGCTAAGCTACCCATTGCATTTTGGGCTGAGGCTGTGAATACTGCTTGGTATGTTCAGAATAGAGCCTTGGTCAACAATATTCACAATAAGACCTCCTATGAGCTCTTTTGGAATAGAAACCTAATATAGATTTTCTTAAACCCTTTGGATGTCATGTAGTGATACTTAATACTAGTGACGGTAAGTTTAATTCAAAAGGTGATGAGGGATATTTTATGGGTTATTCTATGAACAGCAAAGGGTATAGGGTTTACCACAAGAGAGATAAGGTCATAACAGAAAATGTACACGTTGACTTTTTGGAGAATAAACCTAGTGATCCTGCTAATGGACCAGACTGGCTTTTTGATTTAGAGCCATTATCTAGGTCCATAATTATTTGCCTGTTACTAATCTAGTTGTCTTGGAGACCTCTACAAAGATTGTGGAAGAATCTATTGTTGATAATGCAGGTATATAGGCTACAAAGGTGCAAGGATCACAAGTAGATGAGTTCACTCCCACACTTTCTTTTGTGGATTTACCCATTTGGAGTGAAGAATTCATTCAAGCATCTGCTGCTGAAAGGGAAGTGGAAAGAAAGCAACAAGAAGAGCAAGTCAGTGAAAGTGTTTCATCCGTTGATAAAAGTAGTTCAGCCGCTGACACACCTGATCCAAACGCTGACACACTGCTTTCATCCGTTGACAAAGATGTGCTTGAACTTGGTGAAAATTTCATATCCAATGAAGGTGTTAGTGTCACAAATCCAAACGCTGACAATGCTCTTCATAGTTTAAATGAGCATGAAAATCATGATGGTGACGATCATGGCACCTTGGAATCTACAGTGCATGACAATACATTGTTTGGGGGAGGAATTCTTACAAAAGTGTCCAAAGCTCACCCTCCTACCCAAATCATTGGTCCCATCAATTCACCAGTTCAAACAAGAAGATAGAAGAATCCTAGAGGAGGATTCATTGCCAACATTCACAAAAAGGATGACACCTCTTTAGTTCAAGAATGTTTATTTGCATGTTTTCTATCATAGAAATGAACCCAATAAGATTTTTGTTGCTCCCCAAGAACCAAGCTGGGCTGGAGCAATGCAGGATGAGCTTCACCAGTTTGTAATTCAGGATGTTTGGGAGCTTGTGGATTGTCCCAAGCATGTGAGACCTATTGGAGCATGTTGGGTTCTAAGGAATAAGAGAGATGAGAGAGGTATTATGATCAGAAACAAGTCAAGACTGGTTGCTCAAGGCTACACACAAGAAGAAGGCATTGAATACAAAGAGGTTTTTGCACCTGTTGCTAGAATAGAAGAAATAAGGATTTTCTTAGCCTATGCTTCTTGTATGGGTTTCACAATCTACCAGATAGATGTCAAGAGTGCTTTCTTATATGGCACAATCCAAAAGGAAGTGTATGCTATGCAGCCTCCTGGTTTTGAAGATTCAGATCATCCAGACAAGGTTTATAGAGTTAAAAAGGCTATGTATGGCCTTCATCATGCCCTAGAGCTTGGTATGGTACTCTTTCCACGTAGTTGGTGGAAAATGGTTTCAAAAGGGGGACCATAGATCAAACTTTGTTCACAAAACAAGAAGGGAAGAATTTTCTTCTTGTGTAGGTCTATGTTGATGATATCATCTTTGGTTCTTCTAACCAAAGGATGAGTGATGATTTCTCCAAGCTGATGACTGACAAATTTCAAATGAGTGCAATGGGAGAGATGAACTTCTTTCTAGGTCTTCAAGTCCAACAGAAAGAAAATGGTATCTTCATCTCTCAAGACAAATATGTAGATGAATTTTTAAAGACGTTTGGCTTTTCCCCTCATGAGAAAAGGGCTAGCACCCCCATGGATAAGGAACACCCTTGGGGAAAGTTTGGAGATGGAAAGGATGTCGATGTCAGGCATTATAGGTCAATGATTGGCTCATTGATGTATCTTACTGCCTCTAGACCTGACATCATGTTTGTTGTGTGTGCATGTGCGTGTCATCAAGTGACTCCCAAAGAGTGTCATTTTCATGCTGTCAAAAGGATCTTTAGGTATTTTAGGTGCTATCCCACTTTGGGAATTATGGTATCCTAAAGATTCTCCATTAGAGCTTGTGGGATATTCAGACAGTGACTATGGAGGAGACAACAATGATGGGAAATCCACAACTGGTGGATTTCAATTTCTTTGGAGCAGACTTATTTCTTGGCAATGCAAGAAACAAACAGTGGTGGCTAATTCAACAACTGAGGCTGACTATGTAGCTGCTGCTACATGTTGTGGGCAAGTGCTATGGATTCAAAATCAGCTTTTGGATTATGGGTACAATTTTATGCATACTAAGATTTTTGTAGATAATAACAGTACACTTTGCATTATTAAAAATCTTGTACATCATTCTAAAACTAAACACATAGAAATAAGGCATCATTTTATAAGGGATTGTTTTGAAAAAGGTTTAATACATCCATATAGAGTAGACATAGAAGATAATGTGACTGGTCTTTTGACTAAATCTTTTGATGTTGGGAGGTTCTAGTACTTGGTAACAAGTATTGGAATGATCAATCCATGAAATATGTGTTTTTAAGTTTATTGTATAATATGTACAGGATATGCATTGTTCTTATCTCATGCAAATGTGTTAGATTTTCCACTTTATTTTCTAACCGCTGACAAAGGCATTCTATCCGCTGACAAGTGGAAAGAAGCCGCTGACAGCCTATGTTAGTGTTTGTGGTTTTTCATCTAATCATGCAGGCATTTTGAGCATTGTGCAATAGGATACATAGTTGCTTATGGACTTTATAGATAAGAAGAATATTTATTTATGATGGTTGGAATGTTTATATTCCTATCTTGAAATAAAAATTTATTATATTCATTTCTTTTGCAAACTATGTAAGTTTAAGGGGAGGTTTAGGAAACCTATAGGTATTTGGGTACTTATAGAGTGTTCTTATCACAATTCTAGATTGTGTCCACTGGTGATTAGGAGTTAGGAATAATGAAGGCTTTTCTTTTTAAGAATTGTTGGAATTCCTAAATCTTGACGCACTGTAGCATGCAAAGTTGATATATTGAGCATGTTGCCAAGACTTTTCGTCCTAGAATTGGGATTTGTTGGTTGGGAGACTTGGTGTAAATAAAAATGGGCTTACCCGGGAGTTACCAAGAGTTTATATGAGATAACTTCACTCTAAAGGACTTATTTTAGCAAGGTTCACTTGAGGAGAGTTATGTCTATCTTGCTTATGCAAGTGTGTATAATTAGACATAGAATGCTAATTTCAGTCTGTGTTAGAGATGAGTTATCTTCATTAGGGTAAACCTCTTGGTTAAGGTCTTTTTATTTTATTACTTTTTATTTTTGGCCGTTGACAAATAGTGGTTCACCCGCTGACAAGCACATATTCAAACGCTGACATGGCAAATTTACACGCTGACAAAATATAGTCGTTACCCGCTGACACTAATATTTTGACCGTTGAAGAACACTGGGTCCTACCTAGTTGTTACTTTTGTGATATTTTGGGCCGTAATTTTATGGGATTTGGTAATTTCTTTAAAAGCTATGAGATAAGTTATTGTTTTCAAGATTTTAATCATTACTTTTTGAATAACTTACCTCTTTTTCAACCAATAGCAACTTAGCTTACCACCTATATATACGGCTCATACTGTTTAAAACATGGTAACTTGCTGGATTGTCTCATATTTTCTCCATAGCCATACCTTTACACTTTCATACTTTCTAACCTTTCACAAAAAGTTTTCATGGCTCCATTATTTAAACCTGCTGGTGCTACTTTAGGGTTCAAGGATCAACACAATATTGGTTGCCTAGCTTGTAGCTGATCCTGATCATCATCCCCAGTATACTAGAATGATAGAGTATCTCTTGGCTTCTAATCTAAGGTATGCTTTATGATAGGTGTGAAAACACCCATCCTTTTACCACTTATTTCTTACTAAAACAAGACCAAAACGCGTGTTTAATATCATTTGTTTGGAATTATGCGTGGTTTTTATGTTTAATGTGTTTTCAGAGTCAACCAGATGAATATTGAAGAAAACATGGGATTGCACGGGTTTTATCGAAGAAAAAGACTCAAGACGAAGTCTATTATCCAAGAGATGCAAAAGATTTGAAGTCAATGGGCCTATTTGAAGATTTATCGAAGAAAAGGACCAAAGATGGAATATTTACATATGTCGAAGAAACTCAAGTCTATTAAACGAAGAAATTAAAAGACGAGTTGAATTTAATCGTCGACAAATCCCGAATCAGAATCGAAAACGTTAACTTTTCTGAAAAGACGAGAAGACAAGAAGAACGGGAGAAAGCCCACTCACCAACCAAAGACAAGGACTATATAAAGAATTCCCTTCACACTTTTCATTCAGTTTTTAGTTTTTCTCTTCTCCTTCCTTTCTGTTCGTAGGCTTCACCAACACCATTAGGGTGTTTGGTGATTTGATTTTTGTTTGTTCACAAATATTGTAGTTTTAATCCTTTCTTTTATTGTTTAAAACCTTAATCATCAATATAATCTTTTCATTCATCTTGTTCATTTTCATCTTTTTATTCGAAGTTTTAAAGTTCTTGTTTGGTTGATTTTGATCTTTAAAAGTTAATGGTTTTGTGTTTTTATGATCGGGATTTGATGTTTATGGTTAGTAGATGATTAGTTATTAGTTTTGTTTAAGATTTGGTTAAAAACTTGGTTGATTTTTGGATTAAAATCGTTCCCCTGTTTTCTCGTTTCTGTTTACTGTTCTTCAGCAATATTCCGAATAGCTTTTTTATTTTGTCCTTTATTCGGAATGTCTAAATATTCCGGATGGTCCATTTTCTTTTTCCTTATTCGGAATATTATATATATTCCGGATAGCCATTTTGTTTTGCCTCTATTCGGAATATATCAAGATATTCCGCATAATCATCTTTTTCCGCATAACCATCTTTATTCCGCATAACCATCTTTTTCCGCATAACCATCTTTTTCCGCATAACCATCTTTATTCTGCATAACCATCTTTTTCCGCATAACCATCTTTTTCCGTATAACCATCTTTATTCCGCATAACCATCTTTTTCCGCATAACCATCTTATTCCGCATAACCATCTTTTTCCGCATAACCATCTTTATTCCGCATAATCATCTTTTTTTCGCATAATCATCTTTTTCCGCATAACCATCTTTTTCCGCATAACCATCTTTTTCCGCATAACCATCTTTTTTCCGCATAAACATCTTTTTCCGCATAACCATCTTTTTTCCGCATAACATCAACATTCCGAATAGCAGCTTTTATTCCGTATGGTCCATTATTCCGTGTAGCATCTATTACGGGTAGACTTATATTCCGGGTAGTCCATTATTCTGAATAGGGCAAGTTTTCAGTAAGGGTAGTTTTCAGTTATTGTTTTATTTACATTTTAATTCAAGTTTTATTTTTGTTAATTAATTCTTTCTAGCTTACCTTTTAGTTACTTCACTCATTTATCTTTTTAATAGAATAGAAAACCAAACCCCTTATTTGTCACCAAGAACAATCATTGTAGCCTCTACCGGATAATCGCCATGCCGGAATAAATGGCGCTGCTGCCGGGTAGACTTTAATAGATTCCGGAAGGATACTTTAATAGCTCTACCGGACAATCGCCCTATGATTGAACTGTTACAAGCACATGTGGAGGGCAACAATGATCCAATTGTTATACCCGCGATTGCAGCCAACAACTTTGAGCTCAAATCCGGCTTTATCCAGATGGTCTCTGCTCAACCATTCTTGGGGCGTACCATTGATGATCCACATGACCACATCAAGAGATTCCTGCAACTCACGAATACGGTCAAATTCAATGGTGTTCCACAAGAGGTAATCCGTTTGCAACTTTTTTCCTTTTCTTTAGAGGGACAAGCCCGACATTGGCTTGCTAAGGAACCGCCACAAAGTATTCTGACGTGGACGGATTTGGAGACCAAGTTTATCAACTACTTTTTCCCACCCTCTCGTACTACCGCTTTGCGGAATGAAATTATCAATTTTGAACAAAAGTACGATGAGTCTTTTAGTGAATCTTGGGACCGTTTTAAAGATCTTTTAAGAAAGTGCCCACAACATGGTTTTACCAAAGTGCACCAAATTAATACTTTTTATAATGGTTTAAGCATGACTGACCAAGATTCACTAAACAGTGCCTCGGGGGGTAATATTTTGGTTAAGACTTCCAATGCTGCTTGGGATATCATTGAGAATAAGTCTCGTGTGCAAACCAATAGTGTGCGGACCAATGCCGCTAGTGCTAGTACTAGTGACAACGACAAGCGACTTGACAAAATCACTGCGCTTCTTGAATCGCTTGCTACCCAAACCTCCAGCAACACCAAAAGCATTAACGCTAAAAACGCTCAAGTAAATGCTGTAAACCAACCATGTGAAATATGCGGGGGTCCTCATTCTTACACCACTTGTACCACCACCCATAATTATCCTTCTGAGAATGTGAATGCAGCATACGGTACCTATCCTCCGGCCGCTTATCAAGCTCGTCCTCAAGGTGACCGCAACTTGCTTAGCTACCGCTCTAACAACTATCTCTCACCACCTGGTTTTCCTCCTAACAACCCAAACCAACAACAAAACCTCAATCGCCCTCCTCAACAACAACAACAACCTCGTGCACCATACATACCACCTCACAAACAACCATATCCACCTCAAAGAAACAACCAAGTTTACCAACAATCTGCTTATCAACCACCCGCTTACCATGCTCCCCCTCCCAACCAACCCACCGCATTACACCAAGATGTTGAAACCTACATGCGGACCAATGATGTGATTGTGGAAAATCTCCAACGGGAAGTGCTCAACTTAAAGGCAGACATGGTGAAACAAGGAAATGATCTGAGAGCTGATATGAGAAACACGTTGGCAAGTCAAACGAATGACTTAAAGAACATGATGGCTGGTTTCTTCCAAGGTAATCAATCCTCTTCTTCGGGTACTCTTCCGAGTAACACCGTTGCGAATCTAAGAGGGGAGATGAAATCAATCACCACTCGCAGTGGCAAAGGTACCAAGGAACCCGAGCTTCCTATACCTCCACCAGTGATTGTGACTAAGGAGAACGAGTCACCTGCTCTTATTCCTCATCCTTCTACTTCCCCAATTTCTCCACCTCTTACTTCTACCCTTCCTCCACCCAAGGATGTGAGTGATCCTATTCTTCCAAAGCCTTCCTCTTCTTCCGATATACCTTATCCATCAAGGTTGAGGAAAGAGAAGCTCAAAAGCAAGGATGATATTCAAGTTTCGAACTTTCTCAAAATGTTTAAACAATTGAATTTCAACATCTCCTTCGCTGAGGCTCTCGCTCACATGCCTAAATACGCGAAAATGTTCAAAGATCTTCTTAGCGACAAGGAGAAGCTTCTTGATATTGCTAACACCCAACTTAATGAGAATTGCTCTGCAGTGCTCTTAAGGAAATTGCCAACCAAGCTTGGTGATCCGAGTCGTTTCTTAATCCCTTGTAACTTCCCGGGAGTAGAGAATTGCATGGCCCTAGCCGATCTAGGTGCCAGTATTAACTTAATGCCCTTAAGCGTTTGGAAGCAATTATCTCTCCCTGAGCTAGTCCCCACCAAAATGACTTCGGAATTAGCTAACCATACGGTTGCTTATCCAGTGGGGATAGCCGAAGACGTCTTTGTAGGAGTCGACAAATTCACTTTTCCTGCCGATTTCGTCGTCGTCGACTATGACATGGACCCTCGTGTGCCATTAATTGTTGGTCGTCCATTCCTGAGGACCGGTCGTACTCTCATCGATGTTGAAGCCGGTGAGCTTATCATGAGAGTGGGTGACGATAAAATCGTCTTCAACATGGGAAAGCTTTCTAAACAGCCTTATTCATACGAGATTGTTAATTGTATTGACGTTCTGGATGAGGCTTGTGAAGAACATTTCAAAGATGCTTGTAAAAGTATTCCTCCCTTTCTTCCCAATGTTGAGACCGTTTCCTCTATTGACTCATCACTATCTCTATTTGGAGAAAGTGATTTCCTTTGGAAAGATTTGGAAGCCACCATGGGAGATGTGAACTTAGCTAATGACGATTCTCCCACCGATTGGGATGACGATCTTCGCCTCATTGAAAACCTTCTTAAAGAAGACAATCTTTCTCTACCATCTCCCACGGTTATTGCTATCGATGCTCCGACTTTGAAAACGCCTTCCATCGAAAATCCTCCGGATTTAGAACTTAAGGAGTTGCCACCCCATCTCGAGTATGTGTTCCTTGAAGAAGAGAAGAAGTCGCCCGTCATCATCGCGAAGGACTTGAAAGAAGACGAAAAATCTCGCCTCATCGCCGTGCTTAAAGATCATAAGAAGGCAATTGCTTGGAAAATTTTCGATATCCGCGGAATTGATCCGAACTTTTGTACTCACAAGATTCTCATGGAAGATGACTTTAAACCCGCAATCTAGAGCCAAAGAAGGGTTAATCCTCGCATTCATGACGTCATCAAACAAGAGGTTATCAAACTTCTTGATGCCGGCTTGATTTACCCTATTTCGGATTCGCCTTAGGTAAGTCCTGTCCATTGTGTGCCCAAGAAGGGCGGAATAACCGTTGTTTCCAATGAACACAACGAGTTGATTCCCACTCGTCTTGTTACTGGGTGGAGAGTTTGTATCGACTATCACAAGCTCAATGATGCCACGAGAAAAGATCACTTTCCTCTTCCTTTCATGGATCAAATGCTCGAGCGTCTTGCGGGTAATGACTATTACTGCTTTTTAGACGGTTTCTCCGGGTATTTTCAAATTCCCATCGATCCCAAAGACCAAGAAAAGACCACATTCACTTGTCCCTATGGAACATTTTCTTACAAACGTATGCCTTTTGGTTTATGCAATGCTCCTGGGACGTTCCAAAGGTGTATGATGGCTATCTTCCATGACATGGTGGAAGATACTATGGAAGTATTCATGGATGATTTCTCGGTTTATGGCGATTCATTCTCTGCTTGCCTTGCCAATTTAGAACGTATGCTTAAGCGGTGTGAAGACACTCGCCTTGTTCTTAATTGGGAAAAATGCCATTTCATGGTAAAAGAGGGCATCGTGCTAGGACACAAGATCTCCAAAGCCGGTCTTGAAGTGGATCGTGCTAAAGTCGATGTTATTTCTAAGTTGCCTCCACCATCAGCCGTGAAGGGTGTGAGAAGTTTCCTGGGTCATGCGGGCTTCTACCGTCGATTCATCAAAGATTTTTCTAAAATCGCTCGCCCGATGACCCACCTCTTGGAAAAAGATACTCCTTTTATCTTTTCCAACGAGTGTATCGAAGCCTTCAACTTGCTTAAGGATAAGCTAACTAAGGTACCCGTCTTGGTTACCCCTAATTGGGAGCTTCCTTTCGAGTTGATGTGCGATGCTAGCGACTATGCTATTGGAGCGGTTTTGGGCCAAAGAGTGAACAAACACTTCCAACCAATCCACTACGCTAGCAAAACAATGACGGGGGCTCAATTGCATTACACGACAACCGAAAAAGAGCTTTTAGCTGTTGTCTATGCCTTTGAAAAGTTCCGCCCCTATCTTGTCCTTTCCACCACAATCGTTTATACCGATCATTCCGCGTTGAAATACTTGTTGACTAAACAAGATTCTAAACGAAGACTTCTTCGCTGGGTTTTGCTACTCCAAGAATTTAAAATCGAAATTCGCGATAAAAAAGGAGCTGAAAACCTAGCCTCGGATCATCTCAGTAGACTTGAGGATCCTTACCAAGGGGATCATCCGAACAAAGAGATCAATGACTCTTTTCCCCTGGAGACCTTAATGTCTATCAACTCGACTTCTGATGAAACCTCGTGGTTTGCGGACATTGTAAACTACTTGGCGGGTGGAATTCTCGTTGACTGGTTAACATCCCAGCAAAAGAAAAAGTTCTTCAAAGACATTAAGACTTACTTTTGGGATGACCCGTATCTATTCAAACAATGTGCTGATTTGATTATTCGCCGATGTGTTGATGGACCGGCAGCTTTAGAAATCGTTGACGCTTGCCACAAAGGACCCACCGGTGGTCACTTTGGTCCCAACTACACCGCCAAAAAAGTGTTTGACTCGGGATTTTATTGGCCCACCATTTACCGTGATGCTCACGAGATGGTTAAACGATGTGATGCTTGCCAAAAACAATGCAAGATCACACATAAAGATGAGATGCCTCAAAATTTCATACAAGAATGTGAAATCTTTGATGTTTGGGGTATCGACTTTATGGGGCCATTCCCTTCATCTAAAGGAAACAAATACATCCTTGTAGTCGTTGACTACGTTTCAAAGTGGGTTGAAGCCAAAGCTTTACCCACTAATGACGCAAGGGTGGTTTGTAACTTTTTGAAATCGTTGTTCGCTAGATTCGGTGTGCCTCGTGCCATTATTAGTGATCGCGGGACTCATTTTTGCAATGACCAATTTGCAAGAGTCATGGCTAAGTATGGTGTAAATCATCGTCTTTCCACCGCCTATCACCCACAAACTAATGGCCAGGCTGAAATATCCAACCAAGGATTAAAGCGAATTCTCGAACGAATCGTGGGAGAGCATCGTGCCTCATGGGCTGATAAACTTGATGATGCTTTGTGGGCTTTTCGTACCGCTTACAAGACTCTGATTGGTTGTACACCATATCGTCTCGTGTACGGGAAAGCGTGCCACCTCCCCATTGAGTTGGAGCACAAGGCTTACTGGGCCTTGAAGTGGGCTAATTTTGATATCAACAAAGCCGGTGACCTACGCAAGATCCAACTCAATGAGATCAATGAACTCCGTAATGAGGCTTATGAAAATTCTTTGATCTATAAGGAAAAGACTAAGCTCATTCACGACTCCAAGATTAAAAACCGAGAGTTCCAAGTTGGAGACAAAGTTTTACTCTTTAACTCTCGGTTGAAAATCTTTTCGGGCAAGCTGAAATCTCGTTGGTCCGGCCCATTCACCATTGCCCAAATTTTTCCATATGGTACTCTCGAGCTCGCTCAACCTAATGGAACTAATTTTAAGGTGAATGGCCAACGAGTGAAGTTGTACTTTGGTGAGGACATCTCTCAGGATATGATTCCATCCCTCACCATGTTCCCCATGAACTAATTTTGGGTCGAGTCAGGCTCGTGACTCGGTTATAAAAAACAAGCGCTCCTCGGGAGGCAACCCGAGTATCTATCGTTTTTCGTTTAACCTCCTAAGTATAGGGGGACCTCTATAGGTGTTTGTCTTTGTGTGGTGATGTGATTACAGGGATGAATGCACTTTTGGAACTTTTGAAGAACCGTGCTCCCGTGTTATCCGAAATCCGGTTCTATCTCTCAACTATCGTGATTTAATTTTCTTCATATTCACATTTGAAATTGATCACTTTAGTCGTCTCTTCCTTAACTTGATTTAACCAACGTGCACAATGTCATAAGTGCAGGGGAGACTTTTCCCACATGCTTAAACATTGAGGACAATGTTTATCTTCAGTTTAGGGGGACTTCTATCGAAGTTTTAAGTGGACTTTTCCATGAAAATGCCTTCATTTAACCAGGAAATCATCTTTTTCAACATTTTTCAAAATTTTAATTAACCTTGGCCATGTAGTCGTAATTTTTAAATTTTTATCGTTGCTTTCATATGTATATATCCCGCAATAAAGTCAAAAATATTAATAAATGGTGTAGCTAGTTTTGAAATCTTTGACATATTAGGCCTGTTGCGATTATTTTGACTCAACTCGAATAGACTTATCCAAGTTTATTCTAGCTAGTATCCTTAACCATGTAGACCTTAATTGGTTTATTAGGCTAAGCATCCACGAATCTCATTACTTGAGATTTTAAATTGTGGAGAACGAGAAATGATAGAGTCAATTATAAGTCGGTATTCTTGCACAAGCTCACTTGGTGTAATTATTTGCCTATTCTCCCATCGCTTGCTAATAATTTATCTGAAATAAGTAAGGTCGTACGATTTGAAAGGTTACTTAGCTTCTAGCCCAAGATCGTTTAAAAGTTGCTCGGTAATGATAAGAGTTCATAGCCAAGGCATAACTTATGAAGCGGGGCGCGAAGATTGGCGAGTCCGAAAAGGCCCTAACAAGGCATGAGGATTCAATCTTATTGCTAAAGATCCAAGGTGATGTGAAAAGCATTATTCCCAAAATCAATATGAAGGATCAAGACTCACGACGAAAAGCAATCAACTCCCATAAAGATCCTGGAGAAGTCTATCCGAAAAGACCCTAACAAGGTATAAGGATAAATAGATCCAAGTCCGAAAAGGAGGCGGATCGTTGTATCTCAAAATCCCAATTAGAGATTGAAGAAATAATCATGAAGTCGTGGTCAACAAAGTTGGAGTACAACTCAAAAGTCTCCAAGTGAAGAAAATCTATTACAAAGAGAAGACCATTATCTCAAGAACGTCTCTCAAGATATGAAGTATGAAGTACATGCCAAATATCGGCCCGAGAATTGTCTCAAATCTGAACCGAGTTATGCCAAGATATGAACTTTTTGATATCCCGAGAAGCAGTATTAAGAGATTTTGTCCTTTAGCTAACTATTGATCAAATCGTCCTACTTTGCTTTCAGCTTAAATAAACTATCGAAATAAGTCCAAAAATGCATCTTCATGATCATTCTAAGACAAAAATAAAATATAAGAGATACACCTAGGAATAAGGGAGTTTAAGCATTTAATTAAGCCATGTGTGTAAGTGTTTGATGTGCTAACTTATAATAACAATGATCTCGTTTTTAAGCTTAGTTTGGGGAACGTGAAACTTGAGGGTGATAAATCTTCGCAGCACCAAAACCCTAATGTAAGTCCTTGATCTCTTTGCAAGTTATTTCCATGTAGCTATTTTCAAGTGAAAATGGTTTTCTATCCTTTGGTTTACTTTAAAGTTTGAATTTCTCTTAGTGCTTTAATTTTTGTTTAGTAGTATTTTAATAAGGCCAAGGTTGATTGATTATGAGAAGAGTGTAAAATTTCTTTATCGCTAAGCATTGCATGAGGGCATATTAATGGTTAAGTGTAGGGGATTTGATAGGTGTGAAAACACCCATCCTTTTACCACTTATTTCTTACTAAAACAAGACCAAAACGCGTGTTTAATATCATTTGTTTGGAATTATGCGTGGTTTTTGTGTTTAATGTGTTTTCAGAGTCAACCGGATGAATATTGAAGAAAACATGGGATTGCACGGGTTTTATCGAAGAAAAAGACTCAAGACGAAGTCTATTGTCCAAGAGATGCAAAAGATTTGAAGTCAATGGGCCTATTTGAAGATTTATCGAAGAAAAGGACCGAAGATGGAAGATTTACATATGTCGAAGAAACTCAAGTCTATTAAACGAAGAAATTAAAAGACGAGTTGAATTTAATCGTCGACAAATCCCGAATCAGAATCGAAAACGTTAACTTTTCTGAAAAGACGAGAAGACAAGAAGAACGGGAGAAAGCCCACTCACCAACCAAAGACAAGGACTATATAAAGAATTCCCTTCACACTTTTCATTCAGTTTTTAGTTTTTCTCTTCTCCTTCCTTTATGTTCGTAGGCTTCACCAACACCATTAGGGTGTTTGGTGATTTGATTTTTGTTTATTCACAAATCTTGTAGTTTTAATCCTTTCTTTTATTGTTTAAAACCTTAATCATCAATATAATCTTTTCATTCATCTTGTTCATTTTCATCTTTTTATTCGAAGTTTTAAAGTTCTTGTTTGGTTGATTTTGATCTTTAAAAGTTAATGGTTTTGTGTTTTTATGATTGGGATTTGATGTTTATGGTTAGTAGATGATTAGTTATTAGTTTTGTTTAAGATTTGTTTAAAAACTTGGTTGATTTTTGGATTAAAATCGTTCCCCTGTTTTCTCGTTTCTGTTTACTGTTCTTCAGCAATATTCCGAATAGCTGTTTATTTTGTCCCTTATTCGGAATGTCTAAATATTCCGGATAGTCCATTTTCCTTTTTCCTTATTCGGAATATTATATATATTCCGGATAGCCATTTTGTTTTGCCTCTGTTCGGAATATATCAAGATATTCCGCATAATCATCTTTTTCCGCATAACCATCTTTATTCCGCATAACCATCTTTTTCGCATAACCATCTTTTTCCGCATAACCATCTTTATTCCGCATAACCATCTTTTTCCGCATAACCATCTTATTCCGCATAACCATCTTTTTCCGCATAACCATCTTTATTCCGCATAATCATCTTTTTTCCGCATAATCATCTTTTTTCGCATAACCATCTTTTTCCGCATAACCATCTTTTTCCGCATAACCATCTTTTTTCCGCATAACCATCTTTTTCCGCATAACCATCTTTTTTCCGCATAACATCAACATTCCGAATAGCAGCTTTTATTCGTATGGTCCATTATTCCGTGTAGCATTTATTCCGGGTAGACTTATATTCCGGGTAGTCCATTATTCCGAATAGGGCAAGTTTCCAGTAAGGGTAGTTTTCAGTTACTGTTTTATTTACATTTTAATTCAAGTTTTATTTTTGTTAATTAATTCTTTTAGCTTACCTTTTAGTTACTTCACTCATTTATCTTTTTAATAGAATAGAAAACCAAACCCCTTATTTGTCACCAAGAACAATCATTCCACTTTGAGCTGTGATCAATTCGAGGAGATACCGAGAACAAACTTGAACCCATACAAAAAGCAATGTATCACTTTGACTCATGCTCCACTCATTCTTATCACACACATCAAACAATTTTGGAACACTGCTAGTTCTGAAACAGTTGATGGAGTGATTACACTATCATGGACTATTCGTGGGACCAAATGGATAGTTACTGAAGCACTTATTCATCAAGCTTTGCAGATTGATGCTGATGGTGTAATTACCCTTCCTAATGATCATTTAGAGGAAGGACTTAGAGGCTTGGGGTATGATTTTCCCCCTGAGGGAAAAATTAATAAATATTCAAAACAACAATTTCCCCCAGTCTGGAAGTTCTTGATACATGTCCTCCTACAATGTCTTAGTCCCAAGTGTACATCCTTCAATGAAATCAATCATTCATTTGGTTGTATTCTTGTTTGTATCGCTAATACTTGGTTTTGAGGCCTAGTATCAAAGTTCATTATAGTTCCGAATCTTTTCGAATTGAAAACCGGTCTTAAGTGCGACTCAATCGTCTTTTGGTGAATCAAAGATTTGGTTGATTTATTTTAAACTAATTGCAAGTAATTAAAGTGTCGTTGAGTAAAAGGAAAGTTAAAAGATTAATTTGAATGACGAGTAAAAATAAATGCATAAAACTTAAAGGTGACAATGGAAAAATAATAACTCACTAAATAAAACTAACACTTCGAAAATTTTCAGAAAATAAAAGTACTATAAGAAAGTGATATCGAAAGAAACCAAAACAAGCCAAAAAGGCCCCCAATCGGAATGTTTTCCGATTGGTAACTCTGGAAATGGGTAAAACACCCAATCGGAAATTGGGGCACAAGGGGTCTATCGGAATAACAATGCAAAGGGGCAATCGGGATACGTGGGAACACCCCAATCGGAATATGCTCAAAGATGAAATCAATCGGAAT